>NW_026845477.1:156953771-157561302 GCF_025583915.1 Anolis sagrei ordinatus | reverse complement strand
ACGAGAATGCAGGTACTGAGGCTTGATGGTTACAGATAAAAGTGTTCTTGTTTCTTATAAGCGTATTGGTTGCTTGAGAGAATGTTCTTTTCTTAGTTACAGTTTCAATAAACACAGAACCCAGCTATTTTCCTCAAAAGTAGCTGTAATCTCAGTCTGCCACAGCCTACTGGTCTGTGCAGACTAAAGGCAAACTGCCTATACTAAACAGAGACTCCTAAACAAAACTAAATCTTTCTCTAATCTCTCTCAGCACTGAACTGCTCTCTACTCTTCTCAGAACTCAGCTGAACTAACTCTAAAACTGTCAAAACTCACTGTTCTCTTTCCCTCCTTCTGCCTAACTCCGCCCCTATTCTCTAAACCAATCCTAGCTGTTGCTGGGCTGGCACAGGCCTCAGCCACTCCCCCTTCTGCCCTGGAGCTTTTCCCTACTCTAAAATGGCTCCAGCAGCACTCTGCCAGGCCTTCCAAGCTAAACTACCTAGCCTGACTTTTCCTGGCCCTGCCACCCTGGCTGGCAAGGTAAGGGATCTTTACATGGTGCTCATCTCCATTTCTAAGCCGAAGAGCTGCCGTTGTCTGTAGACACCTCCAAGGTCATGTGGCCAGCATGACTGCAAGGAGTGCTGTTACCTTCCCGCTACAGTGGTACCTATTTATCTACTCACATTTGCATGTTTTCGAACTGCTAGGTTGGCAGAAGCTGGGGCTGACAGCGGAAGCTCACACCGCTCCCTGGGTTCGAACCTGCGACCTTTCGGTCAACAAGCTCAGCAGCTCAGCACTTTAACCCATTGCGCCACCATAGGTGCCATACTAACTAAAAATATACTGTGGAGTGGTATCTCAGTAGTGTTTTCACACTATTGAAAAACAGTTGCGCTTGTTCAAGTTGGGAAGCCCATTTTTTTGCTGTTTTCATGATACCTGTTGCAGTCCCCTGTGACTTTGTTCCCCGAAGCTGCTTTTGAGGATTGGGGAACCCTTTTAAATGTAATGGGAGACTGCAGGGAGATGCAAAACATCAAACATCTTCCTTTATGTAGTTCTTAATTTGTGCAGCTTTTGGACCTTAAAAGCAGGGCACCTTTTCTCATTCTTCTTATTTTATTCATTTATATATCACCTTAAAAACAATATAAACATCAAAACACAAAAATCAAAATCACCAAAGAAGTGGCAGCTTAGAGATGGGGAACCTGGTCAGAGAGCAGAAGGAACAATAAAGATCAGCAAACTGCTCATCCCATGGGCAACCCTAAATCTAAAGTTTACGGTGGCTGCCTGATAAATGACTTTGGAGGGCTGCATCCAGCCCTCAGTTTAGGAACGCCTGGGTTATAGTATGACCAGTTTGATACTCTTCCCACTTGTACAATGGCAGACCCAGAAACTTCCTCAAAGAGAGGAATTTACATCTTCCAAACGGATTCATATGTGTATTGTCAAAGGCTTTCATGGCTGGAATAACTGGGTTGTTGTAGGTTTTTCGGGCTGTATGGCCATATTCTAGAAGCATTCTCTCCTGACGTTTCGCCTGCATTTATGGCAAGCATCCTTCGAGGTTGTAACGTACAACCCAGGATTTATATATGCACAGCAGTAAGCAGTGGCAATTCTGCAATACTGTGCAGAACAGCTTTCCGCTCTGCTATTGGTCGGTAAGGTCTTGGCTAGTGAAAGTAAGCAGGGATTTATAGAGCAAATTCTGCTCTCTTTTTCTAGTTAATGCATTGAGTTAATCATGCTTTTAAAAGACCTGCTGTATAGCTAATGGTTTGTGATTATCTAGCTGAAAGTGACAGCGAGGACCTTCTCTGCCCTGCTTTCAGTAAAAGATTCTCCTCATCAGCTGCAGTCAAGGAGGTTTTCCACTTACCTAAGTGTGATCCTTTACACCAGGGCTTCTTAAACTTTTCTATTCAAGTCCCCTTTCCATTTTAAAGCTTTTTCAAATCATACCACATAATAGTAGTAGTAGTAGTAGCGAAGATAGTGGAAAATGAACACGCAAAAATATTGTGGGACTTTTGAATCCAGACTGACAAAGTTTTGGAACACAATACGCCATGGACCATATAATAAAATGCCCCTTTGTGTTGATCACACTTCCAAGATACATTAGACACACCTTTATACGTTTGCATAGTTTCTCTGAGGACACATACTAATGATACAACAATTTTCTATAAGATCCTAATATAATGTAAATTCCACCCTTTTGACTACACATTTCCCCATTGTGGGGCTGCGGTGGCACAGTGAAATAAACCACTAAGCTGCAGAACTTGTTGACTGGAAAGTCGGTGGTTCGAATCTGCGGAACAGGGTGAGGTCCCATTGTCAGCCCCAGCTCCTGCCAACCTAGCAGTTTGAAAACATACAAATGTGAGTAGATCAATAGGTACCGCTTCAGTAGGAAGGTAACAGCGCTCCTTGCAGTCATGCCGGCCACATGACCTTGGTGGCTTCTACGGACAATGCCAGCTCTTCAGCTTAGAAATGGAGATGAGCACCACCCACCAGATTTGGACTCGACTTAATGTCAGTGGAAACCTTTACTTTATCTTGCCCATTATGACTGTAAATTTATGACCAAGGTAACTTTCAATTTTCTCCCCTCCCATTCATTTTAGGAATACTCTTGCTGGACCCCACTCCTAGTGAAGAAATCTCAGTTGCTACAGTATATATTAGGACTGAATATGTTTATAGTCCTGTAGGAACATGCTTGTCTAAATTCCTCTTGACATTTCTCAGCATGACACCAGTATAACTAACTGACCAAGCATTTTTATGCACACCATGGGAAGTTACTAATCAGAAATGTTCATTTGGAGTCATCCCAAGTGTGCATTGGTGCACATGGAAGGACAGCTAATGTGCTACAGAAAAGAAATAAAGTAATTAACTATGTAATCCCATATGTACATTTTTCTTCCTCCTTCTTAATCCCTTCTCCTTGTCCTTTTGTGTGGTGTCTTTTAGAATGTAAGCTGTCAAGCGGAGACTCTCTCATTTCTCATAACTTTTGAATCTCTCTGGGAGGCTTTTTGAAGGAAGTAAAAATTAATTAAATAAATGCCAATACAGAAGTCAGTCCCACAGAGTTCAAAGGGCTTAGTCTTCGGTGGTGTGCTTGGCGCGCATAGCTAAGACCTTCAGACACGGAAAACTATGAAAAGACCTACGTGAAATCAAATCACAGAAAAGAAACTCCCACACATGTATAACTACCTGAAAAACGTTAAGTCATAAAGCAAGGGAGATAAGTGATAAGTGGCCATATTTCCATAATCTCTCTCAGAATAACTGAAGAAAAGTGGTAATAAAATCCACATCATCTTCCATCAAGAAATATTTGCTGCTGAAGCTATGCAACCTTCCACAACTTTGTGTTCTCCAGATGTATTGGACTAGAGTACCACTTGCCCAACCTCAATTACAGTGGTAAGGACCCTGCAGCAGATCCAAAAATAGTCCCAAAAACATGCTTCTCTGCTCTAAAGCCAGCCCTGTGCTGCAGCAAATTAGGGCTAGCACTGCCAGGAATTGATTGATTGAATTGATTGAATTTATATCTCAGCTTCCTCTCAAAGTGAGATTGAAAGTTGAGAGCAATTCTCTTTCACTTTCTTCCAGCCTCCTCAACCTGATATTTTCAGTCTTGGGGGTGATATTGGCAAGCTTAAGGATGGTGATCATCGGATCACAGGATTCCCCACTAGGGTTGTGCTTTCAGGGTAAACCTTGACCCGTTGCGTGTCCCGGCTTTTGGTGGGGGCCCAATCTGTTTTGGGAACTTCCAAAATCGGAAGGGCAGATATCTGTTTTTGTTCTGGGGTGCCGAAAGATCCGTTTTCTATTGGTCCATTATGGGGGGAGAGAAAGCTTACTGGGCTCCCTTTCTCATCATTGTAGCTATTTTACATTGAAAACACTGCATTGCATTGATGCTGTTTTACTCTAGAGGAGAGATGCTCAGCTGCAGACAGGCACATGCTCTTTCTGGGCCTGCACGCCACATATACACACACACTTTCCAAGGGAAGGAGGCAAATTCTCATTCTTACTCTAGAGGAGGCACTCAGCTGCAGGCAGGTGTGTATGCTTTCTGGGCCTGCACACCACACACAGTCTCTTTCCAAGGCAAGAAGGCAAATTCTCATTCTTACTCTAGAGAAGTCACTTGGCTGCATGCAGATGCACATGTTTTCTGGGCCTGCATGCCACAAACACATGCGCTCTCTTTCCAAGGCAAGGAGGCAAGTTCTCGTTCTTACTCTAGAGGAGGTACTCAGCTGCAGGCAGGTGCATATGCTTTATGGGCCTGCACACCACACACACGCACTCACATACACACAGTCTCTTTCCAAGGCAAGAAGGTAAATTTTCATTCTTACTCTAGAGGAGGCACTCGGCTGCATGCAGGTGCACACGCTTTCTGGGCCTGCATGCCACATACACATGCACTCTCTTTCCAAGGCAAGGAGGCAAGTTCTTACTCTAGAGGAGGCACTTGGCTACAGGCAGGCATGCACGCTTTCTGGCCCTGCACACCACACATACACGCACTCTCTTTCCAAGACAAGGAGGCAACAAGCAAATTCTTATTCTTACTCTAGAGGAGGCGCTCAGCTGAATGCAGGTGCACACGCACATGCACTCTCATTCCAAGGCAAGGAGGCATGTTCTCGTTCTTACTCTAGAGGAGGCGCTTGGCTACAGGCAGGTGTGCACACTTTCTGGGCCTGCATGCCACACATACACACACTCTCTTTCTAAGGCAAGGAGGCATGGAGTGCCACATACTCACAAAAAGCAGGCAAGGAGCCAGGATCAGCTCCCCATTTTTTCGTGACAAGGTGATTTTCGTACCGGGTGTGTCTTCTGGCTTAGGTTTACTATGGCCATGAGCAGGACGGTGTTTCTTACTAATATTAACTAGATTTTGTCATTTTTGACATCATAATGCAGACATCCACATGCAGTCTGTATCTCCTACATCATTCAGGTTCATTTAAAAAAATAATTTTAATTGCATTTATATTCATTTCATTACAAAAAACATCTCTACAATTCATATAATTACTTCTCCTTTCCCCCGTTGTGCTACCCCTTGTGCTCCCCATCTCCAGAGTTCTTCTTTTCTTTATGCTCCCACCAGAACCTAATTTCTTCTGGTGGGGATTGGTTCCCATCTTCTTTCCTTAATGTTTCCTCAGTAAATATTTTCCATATATTTTCAAAATCATTATCCTTCCTTAGGCCTTTGTTAACCTTTAGATTGCATGTTAATTTATCATTTATTGCCAATTTCCAAATTTCCTTGTACCATTCTTCTATCTTAATTTCCACCTCTCCAATATTTTGCTATTAGTAGCCTTGCAGCCGTTAACAACATTGTCATCAGATCATTTTCCTTCCATTCATCTGTATTATAAATAGATAACAGTATAGTCGCTGGATTTATATTGATTTTTTTCTTCATAATACTTTCTATTTCTACTATAACTTTTCCCCAGAACCTCTGTGCATATTTGCATTGCCACCACATGTGGATATATGTACCTCTTTCTTGGCTACCCCTCCAACATTTTTTCTGAACAACCCTTATCCATATTGTGTATCTTTGTCGGGGTCAATTACCATTTCCATACCATCTAGTAGTAGTTTTCTTTTATGCTAATTGATAAATTCTTGAGGTGTTTTGCTCTCCATAATTTTTCCCAATTCCTTTCTCCTATTTTTATTCCCAGTTCTTCCTCCCATAGTTCCCTTGTTTGTATCCCTTTTCTCCCCCCTAATCTTTATTAATATTTTGTATATCATACTTGTTATCCCTTTTTGATGCTAATTTTCTTCTTTAGCCAGTTCTTTTAATATTATATTTTCAGATTTTGTTGGTTCTCTTTCTCCTGAGCCCTTTCCTTTCCAGTTTTTGAATCATTGCTCTTCTCCTTTATTTGTTCCATCCAACTTCCAATTTTGTCTAATTTCTTCTTTTTTCAACTCCTTATCCATCACATTTTTCAGATTTTTAGGAAATTTCCCTCCATTATACCTGACATTAATTTAGAATTCCATTTGATTAGGTTTTTCTTATATTTGTTCCATATTGTTAGTATAGTTTCCAATCGTACATTTCCCATTTGATTAATTTCCTGTTTTGAGTATTCCTTTAAATATATATTTTCTAATCTCATTTCTATATCTTTATTATTTACTAGCCATCCCCTGCCACGCATTGCAGTGACCCAGTCTGGTGATCTGGAAAACAAAGTAATGTGAAAATGTTGGTTTCTAATGTATGTAATTTCTTTCTGCTTGTGGGTAAACAGTATTTCTTGCTGTTAATGTAGAGATTGTCTGGTGAATCATATATATCTATCTATATCTATGACTGGATGGCTGTTTGTCAGGAAGGCTTTGATTACGTTTTCTTGTCCTGGTGAAGGGAGTTGGACTGGATGGCCTTAAGTATGGGGGTTCTGTGTGGGAAGTTTGCCCCAATTCTGTCGTTGGTGGGGTTCAGAACGCTCTTTGATTGTAGGTGAACTATAAATCCCAGTAACTACAACTCCCAAATGTCAAGGTCTATTTCCCTCAAACTCCATCTGAGTTCATATTTGGGTATATGGAATATTCATGCCAAGTTTAGTCCAGATCCATCATTGTTTGAGTCTATAGATCTCTCTGGATGGAGGTGAACTACAACTCCCAAACTCAAGGTCAAGGCCCACCAAACCCTTCTGGTGTTTTCTCTTGGTCATGGGAGTTTTGTGTGCCACATTTGGTTCAATTCCATCATTGGTGGAGTTCAGAATGCTCTTTGATTGTAAGTAAACTATAAATCCCAGCAACTACAACACCCAAATGACTAAATCAATTTTTTGAGTGGTGGTCATTCGTTGGCCTGATAGGTGTATTGTGTTCAAATTTGGTGTCAATTCATCCAGTGGTTTTTGAGTTATGTTAATCCCACAAATGAACATTACATTTTTATTTATATAGATGTCCATCCAGTCTGTGTCAGCTTTGTTTAGCATCCCTTCTACCACATCATTCAGGTTCTGATACGTTGGGGCTCTTTTTCACTCATGAAGTCTTACAGAGGTTCCACTTGTAACTTGAACATCATTATGTAAAGTATTTCTGTACTCGGCACTCTTTGTATGGAGCAGGTAAGTTGCCTTTAAGGCTCTATACCTTCTCGCAGAGAAAACTGGGCAGAATGTGTTCAGTGGACCTATTTTGCATGTAACCTTTTCACTAGCTGATTTGGATGTATTTCCAGAAATTCCTGCTTTTAGGTTTTGTAACCTAAATGGTACTCGTTGCTGTCTTTAGAGTATCATTTTGCTCTTTTCCAGCTCTATTGCGACCATGGTCGGCATATCATCTTCCTCCAATAACTAAGGAAGTAATTTGCCAAGACATAAAAGCTTTGTCAGCTGAAGTTTGCCCTATCGCCGAAACCAAAAGTACATGATTACATGCAGAGAAAACTGATAAGGAGTAATATTTTCTCGGTGTCCAAGTAACAGAATGAAATGAAATGAAGCATTGTCTCAAGAGAAAGTAGACTGGGAGATTTGCAGTTTATTTATTTGTTGCGTTTTCTGACCCCTTGGTGATCCTTTTTATATTAGTTTGGAAAGCAGGAGCCTAGTAAGCAAGAAAAATAGACTTACTTAGAGGAGAATTTGTAAGAGACATCCAGACTGTCTTCTGCGATTTGGCTTTGATTCTATGTTGTATTGATAGAATTGTTGCCCATATTCCTTACTTACTTCATCCACTACTTCCTTCTTTGGCAGCAGAGTTACCTCCTTTAATAACAGATATTAAATGTAAATAGAGAAGAAATTTCTGATAGGACTCTATAATATAGTGTCATAACTCGTCCGTCTTTATTACTAATGATCAATCAAATGGAATGTTTCTTCTTACTTTTTCTCACTTTCTTTTTTGTTTAGAGACCATAATTTTGAGCACAAAAGACAGTGGGTTTTAGGATGTACTTTTCATTTTGTGTCTGGAGCGACTTGAGAAACTGCAAGTCGCTTCTGGTGTGAGAGAATTGACCATCTGCAAAGACATTGCCCAGGGATGCCCAGATGTTTTTACCAACCTGTGGGTAAGCTTCTCTCATGCCCCCACATGGGAAGCTGGAGCTGACAGATGGGAACTCACCCTGCTCCCCGGATTTGAACCGCCAACCTTGTGGTCAGCAGTCTTGCCGACACAAGGGTTTAACCCGTTGTGCCACTAGGCTGTACTGATGTTTGTCTTCATAACTTACCTCTATGCAGGTAATTGGAGGGGCTGGTGTGGTGGATTGGATTAGGACTCCTGGAACAAATGCTCACTCAGCCATGGAAACCTATAGGGTGGCCTTGGGCAAGTTTCTCTTTTTCAGCCTAATGGGAATAAATATTGCCGGGAAAACCCTAGGAGAGGGTTGCCATAAATCAGAGTCAACTAGACGGCACATAACAAGGTAATTAGAGGCTAAGGGACTAAATAGCAGCAGGACTCTGATCTGAAGATTATTTGTTCTTTCTGAACAAGATACAGTCAAAGGGCTCTTTTATTGCTCTTATTGTTGCAAAAATTTACCCTCCAGTCATTCAACCTGCAATGGAAATGCAGTGAGTTATTTTATATCTCTGATTGTCACTTTTCATCCCACCACTTGTTCTGAGACAGAAATGTTATTTGTGATCTAAATTAACCGAGATGCACTTTTCGCTTTGTGGAATGAAACTTAGGCCCCTTCTACACTGCTATATAATCCATATTATCAAATCAGATAATCTGGATTTTGTATGGTATGGTAGTGTAGAAGGGCCCGCATTTGGTCTCCTACATTCAGCCAAAATGAGAATTTGTTGCTAATAGTAACCTTAACAGTGGTTTTCAACCTGTGGGTCCCCAAATGTTTTGGCCTTCAACTCCCAGAAATCCTAACAGCTGGTAGGTAAACTGGCTGAAATTTCTGGAAGTTGTAGGCCAAAACAAGAGGGGAACCACAGGTTGAGAACCACTGCATTAAAAAGAAACCAAAATACTCGTCCTTGTTTGCTACTTCCCATTAGCAGACTTTGATCTGTCCGGAATGGCAGGTTGTTTCTTTCGCGTTATTGCCTGTTATTACTGGAAACATAGCTGTGTACGTCCCAGCGAGTGTTGACATTACAATATGGGAATTCTTGGACTCTATTTAAAAAAATGACCAGAAGGCAGCATGAGCAATGTTGCTAATCCGGACAGAGGGATTTGTGCCAACAGATTTATACCGTGTGACAATTCTGACCTTGGTATCTTTTCTTTTAGCAAGCTGGCATATACTCCCAACTCACCTGAAGTGGTAGACTCTGTCCTCATTAATCCTCTACCATCCCACTTTTCCAGCTGCTTTTAAATGTTCCAGTTTCTTTTCTTTTCCCTTTCCTAATTTTTCTTACACTTACTTCAATTCCTGCAAACTGAACTCAAAGTCTAAAAGTAGAAAGTGCCTAATTAAGTCAGCAGGAAGGAAAATGGAGAGGAGTGGGATCTTGTCCTTCCTTTTAAGATCAGGCAGAAGCACATTGCTGCCTTTCTAAATGGCTGCATCTCTAAACATCCCGACTACACTCTGATGTTGCTTGGCATGCTTAATATATGTCCCAGGATTCACTTGTGAAATGTTAGAGCAGTGGTTCTCAACCTGTGAGTCCCAGCTGTTTTGGCCTACAACTCCCAGAAATTTATTTTATTTACTAGCCGTCCCTGCCACACGTTGCTGTGGCCCACTCTGATTATATGTGTTTTGTGTGTGTATATATGGTTTTGCACATGCATTGTAATGTATTTTTGTATTTTTCTTTGCTTTTTAAGTCTCTTCTGCTGTGTTTTTCAGTGTTTTTATGAGTGATGGTCACTTGTTTGCCTGTTAGGTGTGTTGTGTCCAAATTTGGTGACCTTACCTTAAACCTGGATCTCTTCTAAATACAGAAAGGAAAAGATTGCAGGGAGCAGGGTTTCTTAAGTCTTTACCTTCAACCGGGGTCTTGTCTTAAGAGAGAAGGGAAAGGTTCATAGGAAGGAGCGTTTCTTAAGTCCTTGCCTTAAAACTTGGAAGTCCCCCTCCCATTGCCCCCAATGGGCTGGATTAAAAATGAATATTTTGGCTTCTCAGATTGAAAACAAATTTCTGTCCTCCTGAAAGCTGTGGCTATCTCAGCATCCCATCATGATGATTTTTGGAGTATTTTGGAGTTCAGAATTCCATATATGAGATACTCTACCTGTAGTAGTAGTAGTAGTAGTAGTAGTAATAATAATAATAATAATAATAATAATAATAATAATAATAATAATAATAATAATAATAATAAATGTATTTGGGATTTCGGGTTGGGATCTCCACCAAAATCCAGGACACCAAAACAGGTCAAGATTTTTCCTGGATTGCACAAGCCTATTAGACATGTGTTTCAAGATATCTCTTTATGTATATCTAAGCATTCTAAAATAATAATAATAAAAATCCGACATACAGACACTTCTGGTCCCAAGATTTTGGATAAGATTGCTCAACCTTTAGTCAAAATAAGCAAACTGTGGTTGTGGTTGCTGTTCAAACCAGCTTCAGAACTGACTACAATATCAAGTTCTGATTTCTAAAGGGACGCACAACACACAATTTGAAGATTGAGTATAAGCATGATTTGACTCGGATTCGAAAATGGGGAATCATTGCATAAAGTTAAGAGGAAATGTTTTACCCCAAGAGTCTTTCAGCGTTTGTTCATCAAGCACCAAACGATGTTGGATGAGAAGACTCAACTGGTCCCCACTGATAGTCTGCTAACGTGAATGTTACAAAGTGATGTAATCTTCCTAAGGGTATTGGAAAATTGGCAGGGCTGAACTGACTTTGTTGACATTGCTCCATCCTTGGATCAGAACATTTCATAGAGTTCCTTGAGAGTGCATATGGGAGGCTTTTATTAAAAGTACTCCCTGGCCTTAGTTTCTGTTACTTGATACATTTGAGAAAGGTAATTGCACAGGAATAAATTGGCTGACTTTACGATGCAATCGCTCTGAGGATGTACATGGATTTTCTTTAAACTTTGCTTTGAGAGCTGAACTGTGAAGGCAAACAGTGCATTTACTTGTGAGAGCATGTGGATCCCGTCCACCTTGGACACGTCATTGTGAACGACAAATAGGGCAGGAGCATGGCTCTCCCCCGAGATGGAGGCTCGGACCCGCCTGCGGCCGACTCCTTAGCAACTCTGACAAACAGAGATGATTTCACACCCGTTGCGGTGAATGTCCAAGACTTTCCTGCTTGCTTTTGAGATAAAACAGCATAAGAGCAAATTAAGGTCCTTTGAAAAATGAAGTAGGCATCCAGCAATATTACATTTTTCATTTTTTCCCCAGGAAATGTCCAGACACACTGGGGCTCTGTCAAAACCCTTTAAAAGTTAATTCTTGTGATTTAAAGAGGCTTTAGCCCTGACCCTGATTCTCAGTTTGTTGTGGTCCCTGAAGAGGCTAGTATGATTTAGATGGCGTGTTACCTTTGGAGACAAGTGGGCGCTTGTTTCACTTGATTTTCCTGCAGTGGATGCCTGGAAGATGGCGTTAGAAAGGATAATAGTTTTATAGTTAGTGATTCTGATAATTTTTGTCAGTAAGTGCCTGTCATATTTGGTTTGTGAAATTAATGTTTACATTTTATATAACTAATATGTATTTTAGGTAAAGGTAAAGGTTTTCCCCTGACATTAAGTCCAGCCGTGTCCGACTCTGGGGGTTCGTGCTTATCTCCTTTTCTAAGCGGAAGAGCCGGCGTTGTCCGTAGACACCTTCAAGGTCATGTGACCGGCATGACTGCAAGAAGCGTCGTTTCCTTCCTTCCAGAGCGGTACCTATTTTACTATAATGGAATTAGGACAGTAAAGTAAGATCCTAATTGATTAGATAGCCAGGGATTGTGCAAGTATGGGTGCACCTACACTGCAGAATTAATCCAGTTTGACATCACTTTAAACACCGTGGATCAATGCTATGGAGTCCTGGGAGATGTAGTTTTACAAGATCTTTAGCTTTCTCTGTCAAATAGTTGCTCACCAAACCACAGAGGAGCCATGGTAGTGCAATGAGGTTGGTGGTTCAAATCTGCGAGATGGGGTGAGCTTCTGTCTATCAGCTCCAGCTTCTCATGTGGGGACATGAGAGAAGCCTCCCACAGAACGGTAAAACATCAGGGCATCCTCTGGGCAACATCCTTGCAGATGACCAATTCTCTCACACCAGAAGCGACCTACAGTTTGACTCCTGCAGCAGAATTTGGACTTTCCTCTGTGATGGTGGCTCAGGACATGCATTTTTGCTTCATTGCGCTTTGCAAAAAGCATTTTTCATACTGGTTTGGAGCCGCATTATGTGTCTGTGTAGAAGGGGCCTAAGTTGTAAGTGGCATATAATATCTCATTGGGGTTTAATCTCTAAGATAGGGGTGTTAACCCCATTTTCACCAAGGGCCACATCATCATTATGGTTGCCTTCAAAGGACTGAATGTTGCTCTGACATTAAAAGCTTCATAGACTACATAAATTGACATGGTGGGCTGAATTTGGCCTATGGGCCTTGTGTTTGACGTTTGTGCTCTAAGCCCTATGTCACTCGGTAAATGATGGCTTATGTTCAGATTGCTTTTCTGCGGGCAGCATGCCCAGGCAAAGCAAATCAGGATGTCTCTTGCTAATTTTATGATGTGATCATGTCCATGAGGATCTCTGCATTAGAGACAATTACACAGGAAGAGAGGCAGAGCGTTTCTTAGGACGAGACTGACTTCATCCCAGTTTGGAGATGTAAATAGGTTTGAAATAATTTCATATGTACAGTAGTTTCGGGAAAAATTATGCTGCATAGAGCTTGCTCGTTTGACTTAAGAAACTATAATACCCTGTTTTAGGATCTTTTGGATAGAGAGTATTTGATTCATATTATTTTGAAGACCGGCACATACTTGAACATTTATCATCTATTTCCATGTTAGGATTAATAATTCCATTATAATTGCATTCACCTTGCCTCCCATCAAATTCACTCTCCTTGTCACTCAGCTGTGTGTATGAGGTCAACTGGACAATGTGCATGTACAAGTGAGTAAGACTTGGTTCCTCAACACTGAAATCCCAAGTGATAATGACTATGCTTGGGGCTGAAGCATACTATGAAACCACACTAGAGAACTCAGGCCCCTTCCACACATCTATATAAAATCCCACATTATCTGCTTTGAATTGGAATATATGGCAGTGCAGACTCAGATAACCCAGTTCAAAGCAGATATTGTGGATTATCTGCCTGAATATTCTGGGTTATATGGCTGTGTGGAAGGGCTCACAAACATTTCTGGGGGGCAAACAATTTTTGGAATGTATTGTCGAAGGCTTTCATGACCGGAATCACTGGGTGGTTGTAGGTTTTTCCGGGCTATATGGCCATGTTCTGGAGGCAATTTTTCTCCTGACGTTTCGCCTGCATCTATGGCAAGCATCCTCAGAGGTAGTGAGGTCAGACCTCACTACCTCTGAGGATACTTACCATAGATGCAGGCGAAACGTCAGGAGAAAAATTGCCTCCAGAACAGGGCCATATAGCCTGGAAAAACCTACAACAACCCAATTTTTGGAATGTGCCACTATTAGAGTTCCATAGATGTAAACAAACAAAACCGTAATAATGATTGAACCCATTGATATTATGAATGCTTTTGCCCTGGTTTACTTAATGCATAAAATTAAATACTATCGGTAATCATTCACTTGGGTGAATAAAATGTTGTGAAAGGTACTTTGGAACATCTTTGAGGTAAGAGCGAAATTATTTCCTCTCGTTGCTTGAAGCTGATGGAGATTAAGCTAGTTTTATATACACAATAAAGCATTTAAAAACATCACTTTTAATTGCACTAGGTGGCTGTGGGATTATGGAAGCTATAGTAAAAAAAAGGAACATTTCCATGTTCATTTCCCAGCTTTTCATCTCAATATCCTCTGTTTCTGGTGCCTCTTGCTTGGCTACACCAGAATGTGGTGGAATGATAGGAAATGGGGCAGAACCTTCAGAGCTGTTTTTTAAATATATGGAAGGGAGCATGTTTTGATCTCTAGTCACAGACAGTTGCTATACTGGCCAGAACTGGGACAATTGTTATTTGTCCCATGGTTGGCAGCATGAATCAACCCCTTTGTAATAATTGTGCATGTGAAAAATGGGCTGTGAGCTTTGCTTATCAAAAAGACCTGTTTTGTATCATAGTGCAAGGATGTTTATTTTGCTGGCACATCTCTTTTTATGCGCTGTTCCTTGCCTTGAACCTATTGGTGAAGCTTCAACTTACAGTGTTACTGTCATAACTTAGAACAATGAAGTCATGATTGGCACAGAAGACCCAGAAAGTTCCTAGAAAGACCACCTTAAATCAAATCTGTGAATACCCAAATCCACAAAAATGAAAACCACTGACACGGAGGGCTAACTTAACTGTATAATGTATCAGTCACACATAAATTGAGACATGTCTCACCAAATTTAGCCCAGCAAAGGCTTAAAACCCCTCTTTGTCTTCTGCTAGAGCTGTGGTTCTCAGCTTCCCTAATGCCACAACCCCATAATATCGTTCCTCATGTTGTGGTGACCCCTAACCATACAATTATTTTTGTTGTTACTTCATAACTTTAATTTTGCTACTGCTATGAATCGCAATGTAAATATTGGATATGCAGGATGTATTTTCATTCATTGGACCAAATCTGAAACAAATACTGCGTACTGCCCAAATCTGAATACTGGTGGTGTTGGGGAGGGCATTGATTTTGTCATTTGGGAGTTGTAGTTGTTGGAATTTTTTGTTTATCTACAATCAAAGAGCATTCTGAACTCCACCAACGATGGAATCAAACCAAACTTGGTACACAGAACTCCCACGACCAACAGAAAAAGGTTTTGTGGGCATTGACCTTGAGTTTTGGAGTTGTACTTCACCTACATCCTACATCCATAGAGCACAAAAAATGATGGATCTGGACCAAACTTGGCACGAATACTCAATATGTCCAAATGTGAACACTGGTGGAGTTTGGGGGAAATAGACCTTGACATTTGGGAGTGGAGGTTGCTGGGATTTATAGTTCATCTACAATCAAAGAGCATTCTGAACCGCACCAAGGATAGTATTGGGCCAAACTTCGCACACAGAACCTCCATGACCAACAGAAAATACTGTGTTTTCTGATGGTCTTTGGCGATCCCTCTGACACCCCCTCGTGACCCCCCCTAGGGGTCCTGACCCCCAGGTTGAGAAACACTGTACTAGAGACCTGGTTGGCAAGCATTTGGCAGACTTTAACATAGCCTTGAGCATTGAGTTTCTGATAGGTTCCAAGTTCGGTTATGCCTGAATTTAATTAGGGATGCATGCCAAAGGTTGACATCTTTCTCTTTGTGACTGTGATGTCATTTTAGATATTGTGCATTATGGACGGGATACTTCTAAGGATTGTGAGCTATTCTGTTTCCAGCTGTGTTTCCAGATATTCCAAGACTGGCTTTGGGGCTTTGTAATGTCCTATAAAAGAAATATCCTCTCCATTGAACTTCTGTTCTTTGGGCTACCATTTACTCTTAGGCCCCTTCTACACTTTGATATGAAATCCAGATTATCTGCTTTAAACTGGAGTGTGACTGGATTGACCTTGAAGGAGCTGGGGATGGTGACGAGCGACAGGGAGCTCTGGCGTGGACTGGTCCATGAAGTCACAAAGGGTTGAAAACGACTGAACGAATGAACAACAACAGACTCAGATAATCCAGTTCAAAGCAGATAATCTGGATTATATGGCAATGTAGAAGGGGCATTACTCATGGGTTCCACATCTGGAAACTTACCTTGATTTAAGTGATCAGGCAGTAATCCTGGAGTGATAAGGCCTTGAAGTGGTCAGGATAAATAAATTCCAGGAGGGAAGCCGGCCCCGGACTAAGCAAGTAATGGTATCCTTAATCAGAAGAAGAAGATTATATGGTTTGGAACTGAAAATAAATGCTGTCGCAAATAGTTTGAAACAGCCAATTAAAGGACGCAACCAAAGTGGCCAATTTATTTGCCTATTGGGCAGTTTCTCTCTTGGTTAATACTGCCAAATAATGCTTCTTCCTCCGTAATCATTTTAGGGCAGGTATCCAAATGGAAGCATTTTGGTGTGTAGAAGATGCTATGAACTTTTGTGGAGGGGCGGGAGGGGAGAAAGCAGTTTGTCTGCTCCTGACAGCCCTGCACAGAAGAACTATACGTGAATTATTCTGTCTAGGCACTTAAGTGCATCTCTTGCTGCTTGGGTCTTGTTCCATCTTTTTCCGGGAGATGCTGCGTAATGGAATGCAAATTATACTCCTGAGAGCCATTTGCGCATGAATCTGCCTCCTTACTGTTTAATAATGTAGGTAGCTTTTTTTGCACAGGGTGCTATTTTGTCTTGTGGAGTCATGAGTCCAATTTTACC
Source organism: Anolis sagrei ordinatus (assembly GCF_025583915.1). NCBI lineage: Eukaryota > Metazoa > Chordata > Lepidosauria > Squamata > Anolidae > Anolis > Anolis sagrei. Next base: position 157,544,718 of record NW_026845477.1, on the reverse strand, counting down.
ATAGATTTTTGAAGTGTTTGTAAGACTGCAATGACTGATCTCTTGTTATTCTATTATGGTATTATGTTATTCTATTATGGTAGAAAGTGGACGACTAGTACTACTAGTACTTCTGCTTCATCTGCTTCTGCTTCTCCTCCATCCCCATTTTCTTTTTATTCATATACTACTTTCCCCCAGGATACCCCCCTTCTTATTAATTCATATGCAGTGGATTTGTCAGTAAGTACCATGCTGGGATTGAAATCTAATTCAGAACAAAAGATTTACTGTCTGGAGAAGGAAATACTGTATTTACTTAAGTTAATGTATCATCACATGTAATGTGCACCTCACTTTTGAAAGTGTGCTTTACTAAAAAAGGGGGATTTGCTCTTGAATGTAATGCGCGGAAGTGGTGGCCATGAATAGGCTGGTGAGAAGCCGTGCTCTAGCATCTTGGGGCCGAGGTAGTGCAACGGGCTTGCGAAGCCGCGTCCCCACCGCTCGTTACTACAATTCGAAGCCGTTCACTTGCTGCCACCAAAATATGTGAAGTAGTCTCCAAAAATAAAATAATGGCGTGAAATCCCAACTAAATAGGATCACCACACAAATGTAATGAGAATTTGAGACTTCTAGGTTAAGCTGCCACCCTAATATAAAGAGATATTGGTAATATAATCTCTGTTTCTTCTTATCTGGGTTGTGAGGCCACCTTTGGTAGTGTGGATTGTGCAAAACGTTGAAATCAATGGATGAGGCAGGTTTTAAAACACAAAGAGAACAGATTTATTGTCGGAGCGTAACTGTTGCAATATTAACTGTTGAACTTGGCACAAGCTTGATGGTTACAAATATGGCTTAGTTGAGATACATTCAGGTGATGTTACAATTCTTTGACTTCTTCTACAATGAGGTGCTTTAATATTTCAGTTCCCTATTGTGAATATTTACAACTGTTTGTCCTACACAGGATCAAACTAGCGATCTCCAGCCATTCACCACTGGGATCCCTAAACCTCTTTCTTGTTAGATTCTTTCTTTACTCAAGCAATCTAACGAGGTTTCACCTCCAGCTTCCTAGCTGGAATAATATTCACAAATCCTAAGAACTGGCTGAATTTACACTACACCACAGAGCCTCAACTGACTCTGCCCCTCAGGGTTTCATTCCCCTGACTGAACTATTATCCCAGAGTCCCCTTTGACTCTGTCCTTCAGGGTCTCATCCGCCTGACTGACTTTAAACTGTCGTTTTCAAACCTTTCCTACTTAAGCTCCGCCCACCTCCTCTGGCCTGTCACCATGGCAACCTATCTCTCTCAGCTAGGTCATGGCTACAATGTAAAGCATAAACACAGTTTAAAACACAGTTTAATGAACACTTCTCTACAGGGCTAAACTGTTGAGCTGCGGAACTTACTGACTGAAAGGTTGGTGGTTTGAGTCTGCGGGACAGGGTGAGCTCCCGCTGCCAACCTAGGAGTTCGAAAACATGCAAAATGTGAGCAGATCAATAGATTGCATCTCGGTGGGAAAGGAAATGGCGCTCCATGCAGTCATGTTGGCCACATGACCTAGGTGGTCTCTACGGACAACGCAGGCTCTTTGGCTTGAAAATGGAGATGAACACCTCTCCCAGAGCCGGATATGAAAGAGAAGCCTTTAGCTTTATCTGTATGTATGTGTTTCGTTGTTTTGAGGCATTACCTTGTGTCTATATATGTCTGTATATGCTGGAATCCACCCTGAGTCCCCTCGGGGAGATAAAGCAGAATACAAATAAATTATTATTATTATTATTATTATTATTATTATTATTATTATTCCCAACAGCCTTTTTGCAGGCTGTTTGCCAAACAGTGCAGGCAGGTTTGGGTGTCCAATTTTAATGCGCCATCAAATCTAATACACACCTCATTTTTTAGTGATGTAACTTAGCTCCCATTAAGTGATGTAACAGCTCCGGCTGTTAGCCCCAGCTTCTGCCAACCTAGCAGTTCAAAAACATGCAAATGTGAGTAGATCAATACATACTGCTCCGGTGAGAAGGTAACAGCGCTTCATGCAAAAATGCTGGCCACATGACCTTGGAGGTGTCTACGGACAACACTGTCTCTTCAGCTTAGAAATGGAGATGAGTACCAACCCGCAGAGCTGGACATGACTGGACTTAATGTCAGGGGAAAATCTTTACCTTTACCTAACTTAGCCAGAAAAGGTGACATTAGAATCGGGTAAATATGTTATTACCTGGTTGCAGCTATACCTGTTAGCAGCGAATGTGGGAATTTGTTCTGTCCCCTGCACATCTTTGCTATGTCAATGACTAACAGAAACTCCACTGCAAAATCCTTTCAGATACTACATACAGATTCCTTCTTGCAGAAAAGAAGCTGTTGTTGATTCTCCCTTTGGCGTTCCATAAGTTCATGCAAATAGATAGGGAATGCTATTCTGGCTTCCACACTGCAGTGGTACAAGGAGTATGATGGACAAAACAATTGAAAAAAACCCTGTCATTTTGTTATTCCTGTTTAATTGAGCAGTAATTACTTTGAAAGTAGTTGTTATACTCCAGAAACCTTGTTTTTGTGGCTCCCACAAACTATGTTGACTTGGTTGGTACTTGATGAGACATTCATTGAAAAACTATAGCAAATGTGCTGTAGGATGTCCCACAAAAACAACCTTTTTGCAATTAATAAATGTTTTCCATGTTTCCCTGAACCAATTAGGAAATGACATGTGTAACCCAGAAACAAAAATCATGTTACATAGTGTAATTGAACACAAATTTTGGACACTTTCTTAGGGATTAAGGTCAGTTCTATTTTGCTTATCCTCCTCACCTACTGTTTAGAGGCAATACACTTTGGTTGTTTAAATGGCGAGACATAGTAACAGCATTGCAAAGTCTTGGGCACATTTGGGTAGGTACTGTACGATAGATATGTATCATTGGCCGAGCACTTTGAAACTGTTTTGCAGTTTAGGAATGTGATAGATGGGGAAATGAAGCTAACAGACATCTCTCTAATCTGCTTTTAACATTGTTTTATAATTCCTCTCATTTAAACACTGAATTTTCTCAAGGAAAACTCTTCAGATTATCTTTGTTATAAGAACACAGAGACTTCTCTCTTTTTCCCTGAATGCAGAAATAGTAATCTTTCCTGGATGAGTTTCCTTTGAAGGACAAGGCCAGGACCATAACAAAGAGAGATAATGAGGGATACAAAGACAAATAAGAGGTAGACTACTCTTTATCCATACTTACCTTTTGGCTTTCATTCATAGCCTAACATTACCTTGGAGTGGGAAGATTTGACTGCCATATAATCAAAGCAGAAAATCCAGATTATCTGCTTTGAACTGGATTATATGAGTCTACGCTGCTATATAATCCAGCTCAAAGCAGATAATCTGGATGTTACATTGCAGTATGGAAGAGGCCTCAGTCCAAAGTGTGCTTCTTTGTGACGGTGGCGGGACTGTGAGGTGGGCCTCCCGACAGATTTTAATGCTCACGCAGGTACATAGGGGGAAATGTGGTCACAAAGATAGACAGGATCTGAACCATTTAGGGCTTTAGAGGTAATAACCTGCACTTTGAATTGAGACCAAAAATATATTGGTAGCCAATTGAGCTGTTTTAATAGGGGCAGGTCCAGATTCATACCAAAAATAAGACTCATGTAACATTTTCAATTCCATAGTAATCCATCAAGACACCTAAGGCACAATAAATTAGTTTCAGGTAGTGCTTTTAACACTGGAATTAATTACATGTATAAGAGCCTATATGCAGGATATATATCACAACATGGCTGTGGCTAAATTCTTTCAAGGAATCCGGCACTAATAGGAATGTATTGTTTGCATGTTGAGTTTGTCTGCAATGTTTTGTTTTTTTGTGGCAGAAGGAGATGTAGTGTTCTTGCCTGTGTGCCTTATGTTTCTTGTAGCTTCTCCTTTCACAAAAGGAGCTCCCCTCTGAGGTACAGCACCCAGTGTAAGATGTCATGACGTGAATGGAGGAAGCAGATGGCAAGTATCTGGCAATTTATTATGTTATGCAGGCTGCAAAATAGTAAAACAGGAGAAGACTGCGCTTATGAGCTGATACTGGACCAGCTGTGTTCAGATCTTGATTCACGTATTGGACATTCAAAGAGGTTTCTTGTCGTGTACTCTTAATGATGTACTCCAAATGATGATTTAGACTTAAAATGCAGAGTTTAGGAGCTGATATTTGGTGAGAATTCTCTGATAGAGGATTTCTTCACAAAACTGCAATTCTCAGGATTCGCTCCATCTTCCCTGCCAAAGAGCTTTGTTCGTAAACTTCCTCCTTGATCGAATCTCCGGCATTTTTCTGGCATTTCCTTGTGAGTGCCTTTAATACCTCCCCACTTTAAAGTGATACCTATTTATCTACTCACATTGACTTTCAAACTGCTAGGTAGCCAGAAGCTAGGCTAAAGGCCAGGAACTCACTCTGACCCAAGCTTTGAACTGTCAACCCTTCGATTGGCAAGGTTTACTGCAGCTGGCTGTGTTAAAGCCTGGCCCTGTATGTTGGTTGATTTGTCTGTTTGTAACACAAAGGCTCCTAAATTTCATATTGGATCTGGACCAAACTTGGCACACCTACCCTTCTCGATCCAAATTAAAATAATGGAGGCATTTGAACTATTAAAAAAACCCACCGCTCTTTGGGCCTAGAACACACAGGGAAAGAAAAAGAACAAAGTGGATTGGCTATGGCTGGATGAAGGATGGTTGTTGTTCGGTAAAGTGGCCCTCTGTGAAGTGGCCCTCTGTGATGTCACTGGGACAGAAAGGGAGTGCTGCCTTTAACAGATATAAAATTATTAGTATTTCAGTGGGAAATGAGGGCCTGCTTTTGGCTGATGAGATAGGATTGTTGTTGTTGTTGTTGTTGTGTGCTTTCAAGTCGTTTCAGACTCATGTTGACCCTGAGTGAGGGCCGGGTAAATGACCTTGGAGGGCTGCATCCGGCCCCCGGGCCTTAGTTTGAGGACCCCTGTTCTAGGGAGTGCCATTTAGCCAGGTTGTCTTTTGATCTTCAAGCTATCTCATTATGTATGTATTAGAAAATCTGAAAAAATCCAATATCCCAAACATCATGCTAGTCCCAGGCATTTCCAATAAGGGATATTTCACCTGTATATAATTCTCACTGGGCAAGGTTACTAGCGCAAACAACAACCAAGGAAGTTTTGCAGAAAGCTCAATGCTGACAACAACAACAACAACTCGTGTTCTTAGGACTGCTATATCTTGTGGCAGTTGACCATTTTTTCAGTTGGCCATGTCAACATCTCAAGACGTCCTATCTTATTAAGAACGTGTTCAAGATTCTTTACATCCCTGATGCATACCTCCATCTTCGTACCTAATAAATGTCTTATAGGACACCTGTGATCTTTTATTCAACTGACTAATAAAAGGACTTGCGTGGGACTTCCTGCTCCTTGAGGAAGTAGGAGTTGTTAAATAACCATATTTTTCAGGTAGCAATTTTTCTCAAAATGATGTTGACCAGCAGAGGGCATTTGTCAGCCCACTAGAATGAGTCTCTCCATTTAGTCACATGGAATCATGTTGGTGTTTCTCAGCATTTCCTCTAGAATAGTAATAAAACAACAGGTTTTATTCTAGGACAATACCATGCACTTTTTTCTCCTGTGATGTGCCTTTTAAGAATGTGGTATGATCCAATCAGTTGTGTTTGTTGCTGTTTGTGCATTACGGCAAATGACTAAAAGGATTAGAAATTGACCAGCCAACGCAACCTATGTTAGAATAACTGGGCAACATTTGAGGATATTATTGATAATATTATAATGTAATATAATAATAATAATAATAATAATAATAATAATAATAATATGATATTATAATTATATATTTTATATTACATGTAATATTACTAATAATATTGCAGTATAATGGTATAGTACAATACTTTACTTAGGCGATCCCTCGTTGGATGAGTAGGATAGTCTTCCATGATCAGTATTCTTGTGGATCCGTAGGTGGCTGTGGAGCCCTATTCTTGACCTACATTTTCATAGCCCTATTCTTGACCTGCATCATAGTACAATATAGTAATATATAATACTATATATCGGATAGATGGCAAACTATTTAACCTCAGCAGACTGAAAGCCAAAACCAAGGTTACAACAACATCTGTTATAGAACTCCAGTATGCTGATGACAACGTCGTCTGTGCGCATTCAGAAGAAGACCTACAAGGCACTCTAAACACCTTTGCAGAAGCATACGAGAAGCTCGGCCTGTCAATAACATCGAGAAAACCAAAGTGCTCTTCTAGCAGTAACCAGCCAACCCCTTTCCAATGCCAGAGATACAGCTTAATGGTGTAACATTAGAAAATGCAAAAGACCACCAGCATTGAAGCGATGGTCCGCTGCCATCAACTCCGCTGGACTGGCCATGTTGTCCGGATGCTTGACCACCGTCTCCCAAAGCAGTTGCTCTACTCCGAACTCAAGAACGGAAAACGGAATGTTGGTGGACAGGAAAAGAGATTTAAAGATGGGCCCAAAGCCAACCTTAAAAACTCTGTCATAGACACTGAGAACTGGGAAGCCCTGGCCCTTGAGCGCTCCAGCTGGAGGTCAGCTGTGACCAGCAGTGCTGCAGAATTTTAAGAGGCACGAATGGAGGGCGAAAAAGAGAAATGTCCCAAGAGGAAGACGCATCAAGCCAACCCCGACCAGGACCACCTTCCACCTGGAAACCGATGCCCTCACTGTGAGAGAAGATGCAGGTCAAGAATAGGGCTCCACAGTCACCTACGGACCCACCGCCAGGACACTACACTTGGGAGACCATCATCCTCGGACTACGAGGGATCGCCTAAGTAAGCAAGTATATAATACTAATATTGTGCTCTGGTAATAATATAATATATTGTATTTACATATGAACTTGTAAGCCACTCTGGGTCCCCTTCGTGGTGAGAAGGGCAGCATATAAATGTTGTAAGTAAGTAAGTAAATAAATAAATCAACATTCATTTGTGTTCGTCTGATGCATGTCCACACATTTTGTTTACTGTAAGACATGTTGACTGCTGACAGTTTTATATTCTGTCCCCAAAAAAGGTACAACAGAATGAAAGTAATGTTTTAGGATCCCATTGGGAAAAATCTGAAGAGGGGAAAAGCTGTGTTTAGCGAGCGCTACTTCACTTCTGGATATCGATTCTGAAAAACTCCTTCTTTTGTGTCATTGTCAGCCAGCCTCAGCTCTCCCCAGAAGCCGATTGCTGGCTTGCTAACAGCACTTAAAACTTCCTGTTCAGCAGTCTGCATTGATCACAGAGTCAGCATCTTTCTAGCAGGGCTTGCAAGCAGAGGCTTGCCTCATCCTAGTTTAGTCAATGCACAAGGTAGTAGCAACGCATTCAATGAAACTTCTCAGCAGAGATTGTTAAAGCTGGGTAAGGAGGAGTGTAGCCCAGTGGTAGACACACATGACAATCCACGGAGAAACTTCCTGGCTAGCATTTCCTAGACATCTGCTGCCATTCAGTGTAAATCAGGGGTGGGCATATTTTTTTGTGTTATTGGGATTTCTTTTAGACTCCTATAACTGCTGAACCTATGCATGGTTTCTCTGATCTATGCCTGGGAAAAGATGGTTTCTCTAGGAATTTGTTAAATTTTCTCAGTGATTCTATGGCATGCTCCCGTTGTCCCAAATCTTGGGATTTGTTCCCAGCGTGCTAGCTCCAATGCTTCCCAATTAAGACATGCAGAGATGACGGCCGAATCAGATGTCAATTTTATTGTGTACTAGCTGTGCCCTGCCACGCGTTGCTGTGGCCTATAGTAAAACTTATCAAAGTTGAGGTAGATATCTGGACTATTATGAAAGAGAGGTCCCTACCTATTCCTTCCCCCTTTTCCTCCCCCTTTCTCTCCTTTCTTCCTTCTCTACCTCTTTCTTCCTTTCACTACTTGGTTTCATCCTTCTCTCTTTCCTTCATTCCCTCCCCCTTTCTTCCTTTGCCTTTCTTCCCTCCCTGTTTGCTTCCTTCTTTCACTTTTTATTTCCTTTTATTTTACCACCATCATAACAATAACAATAATGCAATGCATTGCCTCTGGGACCTGACACCTCTCCCATTCCCCCAGGGTCTCATAGGAACAATAGCATAATAATAATAATAATAATAATAATAATAGAAATAACAACCTTTACCCGCCACGTGTTGCTGTGGCCAATCTTCCCTCTTTCTCTCCTTCTTTCCCTCCTTCCTTCCTTCCTTCCCTCCCATCTTTCCTTCTCCTCTTCTTTCTCTATCTCTTTCCTTCCTTCCCTTTTTCTTTCTTTTCTGCTGTCTCTCTTTTCTTTCCTTCCATCTTTCCTTTCTTTCCTTTTCTTCTTCCTTCTTTCTCTAACTTTCCTTCCTTCCCCCTTTTTCTTTACCTCCCTTTCTCTTTCTTCCTTCTTTCCTTCCTTCCTTTCTTTCCTAGATTTTGACAGGGCGGGAAGGGGCGGGGTGGGGTTTGGAGGTGGCGTGAAGTAAAAGGAGGGAAGATTGGGGTGGGGGAGTGATGGAGCGTGGGGGTGTGCGGCGGCGGGGGGAGTGATGGAGCGTGGGGTTGCGTGTGTGTGTGCGGCGGCGGGGGAGTGGGGTTGCGTGTGTGTGTGCGGCGGCGGGGGGAGTGGGGTTGCGTGTGTGTGCGGCGGTGGGGGGAGTGATGGAGCGTGGGGTTGCGTGTGTGTGTGCGGCGGGGGGAGTGGGGTTGCGTGTGTGTGTGCGGCGGCGGGGGGAGTAGAGCGTGGGGTTGCGTGTGTGTGTGCGGCGGCGGGGGGAGTGATGGAGCGTGGGGTTGCGTGTGTGTGTGCGGCGGCGGGGGGAGTGGGGTTGCGTGTGTGCGTGCAGCAGCGGGGGAAGTGATGGAGTGTGGGGTTGCGTGTGTGTGTGCGGCGGCGGGGGGAGTGGGGTTGCGTGTGTGTGTGCGGCGGCGGGGGGAGTGATGGAGTGGGGTGTGTGTGTGTGTGTGGCAGGGTGTGTGTGTGTGCGGGAAGCGGCGCGGCGGGGCTTGGAGTGGGCATGGCTTCCGCAGAGGGAACGTTGGCCGGAAGGCATGTGCGCGCCAGGGAACTTGCGGCTGGGCGCCAATGCGCATGCTCAGTTGTTTTGCCGTTTTGTGAGTGTGTTGTTGTGTTGTTTTTCATTTTGAGTAGATATGTTTGTACCTTGTGGGTTGTGTTATGGGCATGGGAATTTTGGTTAAGTTTCGTTTGGGTTTTTTTGAGTTTTGTTGTTTTGCCGTTTTGTGAGTGTGTTGTTGTGTTGTTTTTCATTTTGAGTAGATATGTTTGTACCTTTTGGGTTGTGTTATGGGCATGGGAATTTTGGTTAAGTTTCGTTGGGGGATTTTTGAGTTTTGTTGTTTTGCCGTTTTGTGAGTGTGTTGTTGTGTTGTTTTTCATTTTGAGTAGATATGTTTGTACCTTGTGGGTTGTGTTATGGGCATGGGAATTTTGGTTAAGTTTCGTTGGGGGGTTTTTGAGTTTTGTTTCCTCGTTGGATGCCCCTAACAAATTTATATATATAGATTTTATGTGTGCTGCACTTTGCAGTGCTTTTGTGAGCTGCCCTGCGTCCCTTCAGGGAGATGGTGGTGGAATATAAATAAGTAAATTAGTTGTTTATTCATTCAGTCGCTTCCAACTCTTTGTGACCTTATTTTATTATTATTATTATTACATTATTATCATTATTTATTATATTTTAAATAAATAATAATAATAATAATTGTTTTGTTGCCAGATCCTTCCTTGATAGAGACTCCCAGATGTGGCATCATCAAAATTTTGTGGTATTCAAAATAATAGACTTTGTTCTGATTGACTCAAAGTTGAAATCCATTTTCTCATTAGTTTTATGTACAGGCAGTCCCCAAATTACAAGCAAAATAGATTCTGTAGGTTTGTTCTTAAGTTGAATTTGTTTGTAAGTCAGAACAGGTACATTTTTAAGTGTATCTCCAGCCATATATATATATATATATACACACACACACACATACACATACATACACACACACACATATATACACACACACATACATATATATACATACACACACATACATACATACACACACACACATATACATATTGTTTATTTATATCCTGCTTTTTCTCTCCATAGGATACTCTAAGGGGCTCACAACTAAAAGCATTTCAATACAAACTAAATTATACAAATATTAAAACAGTATTAAACAACATTAATATTAAAACAATACAGGTTAAAACCATAAAAGCATATAAAATCACATCACAAAATCACAGCAGCTATTGATGTACAAATACATGCTTTGCACTAGCCTCGGCCCAGCCCTCTTAAACTGCCAAGGCCCATTTCCAAACTCTGGCCCTTAAGAGTTTATTTTGCATGAAAGAATAGTGTGGGATTGGTCTTTTTAATGTACATGTGTGTGTCGGAAATTCTATGCCTATCTTTTGCTTGCACTATATGTCTTTTGTGTATTTTGCCTACAGAGAAACCACCCTGAATCCCCAGGGGGGGATAGAGTGGTATATAAATGGTGATGATGATGATGATGATTATTATTAATACATATATAAGCTTTGGACAGCATAGGGAAGGGTTAACACCTCTATGGTGTATGTTTTGCTGTCTGTCTTCAGTTTCTGTCCTTGTGAAAATTGGATTTTGAAAAATCCTCAACTTTCCCACGTAATTGCTCAGACCTAAGATGCTTATTGTCTTCTCTGATCTGTAAACGAAGACTTTGTTGACTTCTGTAGCTCCAGGTGTTTTTTCCTGGGAGCCTTCTGTGTCATTTAATTCTTTGCCTGACTCTTTATCTATTGTTGCCATTTCTGGCTCCTCTGACTGACCTTGAAGCCCTGCACTTTCCAAGTCAGATTTCTCACAGAGAGAAGCATAATTCCCTTGACTTGAATCTTCATCACCTTGAGCCCCAGGAAATCCCACATGCAATCCCAGAATTCTCTCTAAATCATCTGTGAACCCATCAGCCTCAAGAGCCTCGGGCTGATCAACAACAAGGGATGAGAAGAATAAGGCCTGCACGGTTTATTTTTAGGAAAAATGCGGAGGATGAATTCTTTCTTTAGCTATTTATTTTTAGCTCACCTTTCTCCCTGTATGCAACCCAAAGCAAAAATGCTAAAACAGTAAAATTCTAGAACCTTGATAATAAAATTTGAAACCCAACGAAATAAGTTACATTAAAATGCCATCAAATATTTAAAACATGGCAATAAAGTTTAAAACGTATGAAATTGAAACCCTGCAGCCAATTAATCATTACATGGTTATTGGAGTAGAAAGGTCTTTATCCGCTGATGAAAGGAGAGCAGGGAAGAGGCCAGTTTAGCCTCTTCCCAGGGAACATAATTGACAGGCTGGGAGCAGCCACGAAGGAGACTCTGCCAAATTAAATCTGCAAGAGTCATGCATGACATAACCAGCTAGATTGCCTTCTAATTTTTGCCCTGTTAATGGCTCTAAATTACACTACAGACATCCTCTTTATGACATTAGCTGTTGGCATGCACATAAAGGAATGTCCATGACGCCTCTCTCCATTATGAGATTGCAGATTTGTAAAAGCCCAGCTGTGAATGCCCGTTTTTGTAGACACACTGTAATTGTGAATCTAGTGATTGCCAGCAAGTGTCAGTCTAAGGTTGTTAGAAAGTGTAAGGTGCAATATCATAATTTAGATCAGTGTTGCTCAAATTGTGCTCCTTCAGGTGTTTTGGACTTCCAGAAATCCCAGCCAGCTTACCAGCTGTTAGGAATTGTGGGAGCTGAAGTCCAAAACATTTGGAGGAGCACAGTTTGAGAAACACTGATTTAGATGATTGAGGAACAAGGGACCAATTTCAGAATTAAAAAAAAATTCTATAGTGAAAGTCTGGTAAATTTATGACCGATGAGACTATTTGACCAAACTTCCTGGGTTATTGCTTTGGCTTTTAGTCACCACCTTGTAAACATATTTGAGACTATTTTAGCTTAATACGTTTCTTAGAAATATATCAACACCAGTGGTAATATATCTTGGGCTTTCCTTTGCCCTTGAATGGGGTGCTCTTGTTTGCCCAAAATATTATGGGTAGATGGGAAGAATCTTTATTGTACTGTACATGTTGGTGGTGATGGGTGAAAGTGAGCAGAGTTCCACCATTAAATAGTGTGAAGCAGAAGCTGGGGAATGTGTTGTCGAAGGCTTTCATGGCCAGAATCACTGGGTTGATGAGAGTTTTCCGGGCTGTATGGTCATGTTCCAGAAGCATTCTCTCCTGATGTTTCGTCCACATCTATGGCAGGCATCCTCAGAGATTGTGAGGTCTGTTGGAAACTAGGCAAGTGGGGTATATATATATCTGTGTAATGTCCAGAGTGGGAGAAAGAACTCTGGTCTGTTTGAGGCAGCTGTGAATGTTGCACATTGATTAGCATTGAATGGCCTTGCAGATTCAAGGCCTGGCTGATTGTTTCCTGGAGGAATCCTTTCTTGGGAGGTGTTAGTTGGCCTTGATTGTTTCATGTCTGGAATTCCCTCATTTTTTGAGTGTTCCTCTTTATTTACTCTGCTGGTTTTAGAGTTTTATAATACTGGTAGTCAGATTTTGTTCATTTTCATGGTGTCCTCTTTTCTGTTGAAATTGTCCACATGCTTGTGGATTTCAGTGGCTTCTCTGTATAGTCTGACATGGTGGTTGTGAGTGTGGTCCAGCATTTCTGTGTTCTCAAATAATATGCTGTGTCCAGGTTGGTTCATCAGGTGCTCTGCTATGGATGACTTCTCTGGTTGAAGTAGTCTGCAGTGCCCTTCATGTCTTCAGTTTGTGTTTGGGCATTGCTGCATTTGGTGGTCCCAATGTAGACTTGTCCACGGCTGCATGGTATACGGTAGACTTCTGCAGAAGTGAGCATATCCGTCTTGACGTTTGCTGGGTAGCTTAATGGTGAGATTGTAGGGTTACCAAAGTGAAAAATTGGAGGAAGTTTCTGTACCTTTATTGGTTAAGTAGAACAAAGCTTTCATAACTTTCTCTATTGTGATTGTGTCTATTGGAATTTTTATTTTTTTTTATTATTACTATTATTATTTTATTATTATTTTAATGTCATTTTGATAATGTTGTTGTTGTCTGATGTATATGCTTTGATTTTATTGCTGTATTATGTTGTCCGGGCTTGGCCCATGTAAGCCGCTCCGAGTCCCCATCAGGGAGATGGTGGCGGGGTAGAAATAAAGTTTATTATTATTTATTATTATAACATTTCATGTCGGTGATACACTTTTTGGACATGCATCATTTTGCGACACAAGTAATTAGTTTTTACTAGCAAACTGGAGGTTAAACCAATCTATATAAATAAAAATGTAATGTTTGTTTGTGGGATTAACATAACTCAAAATCCATTGGACAAATTGACACCAAATTTGGCCACAAGGCACCTAACAACCCAATGAGTGACCACCATTTAAAAAAACCCCCTAAGGTACAGCTACACTGTAGCTTTAACTCAGTTTGATTCCACTTTAACTGTCATGCTGCAATGGAATTCTGCAATTTGTTTGGTCATGTACCAGAACTCTTTGGCAGAGAAGGCTAAAGACCATATAAAACTTCTATGATCCCAGAGTGTTGGACCGTAGCAGATAAGGTAGTGTCACTGAGTTGTTGTAGGTTTTTTCAGAATCACTACCTCTGAGGATGCTTGCCATAGATGCAGGCGAAACGCCAGGAGAGAATGCCTCTAGAACATGGCCATATAGCCCAAAAAAACCTACAACAACCCAGAGATTCCGGCCATGAAAGCCTTCGACAATACAAAGTAGTGTCAGATTGCATTAATTCTACAATGTAGATGCACCCCTAAACAGCTTGTTCTTCTATTCCATTCAGATCATTCTTCAGAGGGATTAAACTTTCAAGCACTGTATAATATTGAGTGACAAGAAAAAGTGATTTAATATTAATCCATTTGGTGCTTTTGTCTTTGACAGTTTAGAAAAGGGGAAGAAAAGGGGCAAATGTGGAGAGAGAGAAAAACATAACAGTGCATGGGAAACGGGCTACACCAACATGTGTCTGTCTTGAGGAGAAATCCATGCTGGTGGAAGCCCTTGGAGTTCAACTTGAGCTGCGGTTGGTGCCCTCAAGCAGATCAATCAAACTAGTGATGCCCTGGGGTCACAGGTAAACATGCAAAGACGGTAAACAGAGCTGACTCACCTGACTGGCAGGAAGGCAGCTACGGCCACGCCTAAGCAAGCAAGGTTTCAGGTTCCAATTTCATTGTGTTCCTTACTCCACACACACTGGACGGGTGGCGCAGGCTGAAGGTAGACGTGGATCATAAGTCAGCGTGGGTTTCTGAGCCAATCTGTGCCCAGATCTTTTTTTGAAAACCCTCTAACACTTCTCTTTTCATGGGAGTGGTAGAACATAGCCAACGAGACCTTCTCGGAGCACTTAATTATTGTGAGCAGGTTGCAAACAAATGAAAGGTAAGTGGTTTTGATAGGCACTCTTTCTATAGCATACTGTACATTGATATTGTCCCATTATAGTAATACCGGTCTGCACGGTTTGTGATCTACCAAACTAACCCTCCAGCTGTGTATAGACGCTGTCCTAGGGGCTGATACACTGAGGGATAAGGCTTCAAGAACAGAGAAGGTTATCAGATAGCTGGCAAATCGCAATATGCTGATTTTGGGTAGAGTGGTCAACTAGTTGAGGAGTGAGGGTAGAAAGTAATACTCCCACTTCTCAGAAAGTCAAGCCCATATAATTCAGCTGCAAGGTAAACTACAACTCCCACTATGGTGAGTCAGTTTCCTTAAACCCCTCCAGTAGGTTGAGTTAGTCATGGCGGTTCTGTGTGTCAAATTTGGTCCAGGTCCATCATCGGTGGAGGCCACAGTTACTCTGATTGAGGGTGAACTGCAACTCCCAGAAAGGAAGGTCAGTTCCCCCCAGACCCCTTCAATAATCAAATGTCAACACATCAGTTATGTGTGCCAATATCCATTGGTATTTGAGTTCACAGTGCTCTCTGGATGTAGGTGAACTACAACTCCCCCAAATCAAAGTGAATTTCTTGCAAAGACCCGTAGCCTTTTTTGTTGGTAATGGGGGCTCAGTGTGCCAAGTTTGGTCCAGTGCCATCTTTGGTGGAGTTCAGAATGCTCATTGCTTGCAGATGAGCTATAAATCCCGCAACTCCAAAATGTCCAGGCCAATTCCCCTCTAAACCCACCAGTATTCAAATTTGGGCATATTGTGTATGCATGCCAAGTTTGGTTCAGATCTATCATTGTTTGGGTTCTGGATGTAGGTGAACTACATCTCCTATAAATCCCTTCAAAGACTTCCAGTATTTTTTATTGGTCATGGAGGTTCTGTGTGCCAAATTAGTTCTAGGTCCATCATTGATGGAGTTCAGAGTGCTCTTAGATTGCAGGTGAACTATACATCCTGGTACCTACAACTCCTGTAAATCATGGTGAATTCTCCGCAAACCTCTCTAGTGTATTCAGTTTCTGATCAATTCCTCTGTTTGCTGTGTGCCATAGAAAAGAATAGGAAAGGGTTAAGGGAGCGGCAGCGGGTTGGGGTCATGCAAATTCCAAACCAGTGGAGAGATTAAGGAACAATGGGATGTCTGTGGCGAAGGAAATACATAAAAACATAGGATGAAATGATCCAGTGTGAAAGCCTTCACTTGGGCAGTATAGTGTTTGTGGAGGACATTGGTAGGGATTGTACATGTTCATGGCGCTCTCTATAACCTGCTGTGTCATTGAAGGGAGGGCCTTTGGTGTCGCCTGAGTAGTGGGAGCTATAGCCGTTTGTGGAGGCAGGAGCTTGTCTGTGTAAGTCAGTGGTTCTTAACCTGTGGGCCTTGGACCACCAGTGGGCATGAGGACGAAAATCTGATCTGCAAGCCTTCTTCCTCTTTTTTTATTTTATTTTATATTTTATATTATTTTATATTTTGTGCTGCCTGCCACTCCATCCCTGTCACTCACCATGGCATATGTTTTGTATCAGAAACTAGAGTTGATGTGGTCTATCCAATGCAATTTTCTGAATCAGCACCCCAAATTACCAAATTGAATCTAAAGTTGACCAAAAACCGATTTGTAACCCTTTTGATACTAATGTTGGAGAGTGGTCCCTGATCAAAGTGGCTCCTGGTCAAGTGGTCCCTGGTCAAAAAAAGTTTGGGAACTGCTGTTGTAAGTTGATTACCCGAGCTACTCACACACATAAATATTGTCACTTTTATTATTATACAGAACATAGTGAAATTACATCTTGGGCTAGGATGGTCCTCCAGGCAATGTAGTCGGTGACCGTGCTGACTGGTGGAGTCTTCCTAGCTGTTATCCAAAACATTATTTCCCCAGTCTCTGTTTTAACAGTATGGGAGACAGCAAAGTTAGAGGTATGAATGGAAAAAATGGGAGGAGCAACCTTTATTGTAATCTGCTTGTAATTTGGACAAGAAATATATATGCTGCTCTCCAATGTCAGTTGTCCATGCAAAATGAATAACCAGGAAGGAATTGATTTTACAGAGTAGAAATGAAGTGGAATGACGGCAAAAAGACTTAACTGTAAATAAAGCATTTAGGGTCATTTTGACATAGTTTAACATAGTCAGATTCCAGTGATCAAACAAGTAAATCGCATGCAAACTACAGAGAAAGTAAGGCAGTTGGTTCTTCACTGGCCTCCTCTGCATATTATGGTTGATGATTTAAGAAAACATTATGCATTTATTTGATTGATATACTATTTTTCTCCACATATGGTACCCAAATGTATTGTATTGTATCTGTTCACCAAAAGATAGTAATTGAGTTCATTTGTCCAAGCTGCAACTATTGCTATCTTATCTTCCAGTGCTCTGTAAGATTTTCCCAACACATCCGGCATCAGCTCTGGTTATTATTTGGATGGGAGGTCACCAACAAATACCAGGTGCTGTGAGCTATAGTTCAGTGGGAGAACTGGGAAAATCTTCTCTAAGTATTCTTTGCCAAAGAAAACCTTCTAAAAGCTATACGTTGGCAAGTGACACGAAGCATATTTTATATACACATACATACACAGTGACTCACTTACACGGAAGTCAGTACATGATAGTCCTTGCCTCAGTAACTACTAAGATGCAGTTATATACATGTAAAATTCCCTAAATTCATCCTTTTCCAGGCATGTTCTCTTCCTTGGGAAAAAAGGCTTTTGTACAGTTGGCCCTTGACTTTTGTGGGCTTGACTTTTTCCAGATTTCATTATTCATAGATTTGATTTAAGATATTTTCTCAACAAGTCTCTGGGTCCTCCAATGCAACTTTGTGGTTAGTGATGGATGACATAGAGCAGCGTTTCTCAACCTGGGGATCGGGACCTCTGGGGTGGGTCGCGAAGGGGTGTCAGAGGGGTTGCCAAAGACCATCAGAAAACCAGTATTTTCTGTTGGTCATGGGGGTTCTGTGTGGGAAGTTTGGCCCAATTCTATCATTGGTGGGGTTCAGAATGCTCTTTGATTGTAGGTGAACTATAAATCCCAGCAACTACAACTCCCAAATATCAAAGTCTATTTTGCCCAAACACCACCAGTGTTCACATTTAGGTATATTGAGTATTCGTGCCAAGTTTGGTCCAGATCCATCATTGTTTGTGTCCACAGTGCTCTCTGGATGTAGATGAACTACAACTCCCAAACTCTAGGTCAGTGCTCACCAAACCCTTCCATTAATTTCTGTTATTCGTGGGAGTTCTGTGTGCCAAAATTGGTTCAGTTTCATCGTTGGTGGAGTTCAGAATGCTCTTTGATTGTTGGTGAATGATAAATCCCAGCAACTACAACTCCCAAATGACAAAATCAATCCCCCCCCCCCAACCCCAGCAGTATTCAAATTTGAGCGTTGTGTTGATAAAGTGCGAAGTATGGAACCCTGCGCAGGCAGTCAGTTAATGTGACTTAACCAACGTGCAGTCATTGAATTCTTGACAGCAGAAGGTGTCACCTCAACATCTTTAAACTTACTTGCCTACCTACGCACCGTACTCACATCAACACGATCACCATAAACAGCTTGTATTCTCTGATTAATCTCCTTTGAGGTGACACCTTCTGCTGTCAAGAATTCAATGACTGCCTGTTGCTTAAGTCGCATTGACTGACCAGGGATCCATACTTCGCACTTTAACAACACAACCATTCAATGCTAAGGCTTCCTGCCAAAATGGAACTGTAGAGGAGAGTCTACTGAACAAGCCAGTACCTGCCACATACCAGTACTGCCATCTGTTGAGGAGTTGCGAAGGTGGAGGCATTACTTTTCATTCAACCCCTGTATGTTTGGCAATCAGGTATAGAGTCAATGATTTAGTGTCCCATACTGGTAGAGAAATGGGACGGGCCTGTATGAAGAACATAATGTGCTTTGAGTTAGCACAACACTCTCTTGTCCACAGGCTTCAGTCTACACAGATATACTGAAAGATATCCTCAAAAGATTTCAAGGAAGCATGCCTGGTATGCTCTTCAAAGAAGAGATAACCATCATACTCTGTTTAGCGCCAGGAAATCTGCTTGTTAAATTCCTTTGTGCTGTGTAAAGAAATCACACAGTATATTCACACTTACAATGCAGAAGAAGGGATTAAGAAAGATGTTGGAATTCAGCCTCAAGTTCTGTTGGCAAAATACTTGCCCTCTTCATGTCGTAATACACTTTGTGTTTATTTATTTTTGAAATGCTTATCCAGCTGAGACAACATAATATGTCTTCCCGCCTTGCGACATTGTCTTCAGAAGGACTTGACAGCTGCCGCAACTTTCCTCATTTGGTCACCAATTACAACCTGTGTTAGTACCCTTGAAGGCTGCCTTGTGTGGTCTACCTGATTCAGTCTTGACAATAGCCTGACAATTGATTGGATTTGACGGCACTTAAAAATCATTAGACTTCCTTGCAAAGATACCTTTCAAATACATGGAAAAGTCTGCCATTGCCCTTCCAATTTTTCAATAGCATTGGTCCAGGCTTTCATGACCAGTGACTTCTCTCTGGTTTTCCATAACCCAGAGGTATCAGCTAGTCCAATCTCAGTGGCACATCTTCCTGATTCAAAATTTGGATACTGGTTCAGCCCTGTTGCCCAAAACAAAACGGCCACTGTTGTCACTATGTCTCAGATTGCAAATGGTCAAAATGCCAACTTCACAAGCCAACTCAAGGCAGGCAGTTATATGATAAATTGAATTTTCAGTCCTCTGTATTCACATATGTATGTGACTTGACCATGGTGGTCCATGCCTTAGTTACATCCAGAATGGACTAATGTAATGCACTCTACATGGGGCTGCCTTTGAAGACGACTCGGAAACTGCAGCTAGTGCAAAGAGTGGCAGCCAGATTATTAACTGGGGTGAGCTTTAGGGAGCATACCACGCCCCTTCTAAAGCAGCTCCACTAGCTCCCGATAAGTTTCCAGGCCGAATTCAAAGTGCAGGTGATTACCTATAAAACCCTATTCGCTTCAGGTCCAACCTATCTTTGAAATTGCATCTCCTTCTACAAACCGGCGCGGGCATTAAGATCTGCTGGGGAGGCCCTTCTCTCAATCCCTCCACTATCTCAAGCACAGTTGGTGGGAACCAGTGGTGGCCTCCCAAGTCTGGAATACCCTCCCTAAAGAAATTAGATTAGCCCTCTCTCTTCAGGCCTTCCAGATGAGTCTAAAGTCATGGCCCCTCTCAACAGCCTTTTGATCCTGAGTAATCCATAGTCAATGGGATGAATAATTGATAGTACTGCCCTGCACTTTGACTGTTATGACATATAGCTGACTTACCCGCAGGTTTAGGAATTTTATAGTTTTATATTTTTATAACTTTATTGGCGAGATTTTTATGTGCTGTTGATTGTACTTATGTCGTTGT
Organism: Anolis sagrei ordinatus; assembly: GCF_025583915.1. NCBI lineage: Eukaryota > Metazoa > Chordata > Lepidosauria > Squamata > Anolidae > Anolis > Anolis sagrei. The sequence goes on along the minus strand of NW_026845477.1, from coordinate 157,524,674 downwards.
ATTTATACTTATGTATTGTCTGCATGTGGCACCTGGAGTGCTTCTGTGAGCTGCTCCGAGTCCCTTTGTGGAGATGGTGGCGGAGTAAAAATAAAGATTTATTATTATTATTATTATTATTATTATTATTATTATTATTGACACAAAAGTACAGTATGTCACAGCAAATGATATCTATATGCTGGATTTCGTATTATTATTATTATTTGGATGAGTGTTGATGGCACTGAGACAGTGATCACTGATGTGAGTGAGAATAAGGTGTTATACTTATGCAAAATGTATCCCTATTTATAATAAATAATAATAAAACTTTATTTGCCACTATCTCCCCGAAGGGACTCGGGGCGGCTCACAAAGCACTCAAGGTGCCACACATAAAATAGTATTACATACCATCAAAACAATGCACAATTTGACTCAATACAACAATGAACAACATTGATCAATAAAATTAAAAAAAAATAAACTTTCTAAAACACAGTCATACCTGTGGGTCATTGGATTTCTTTAAACATGAACTAAAGTGCCGAATAACAATGGTCGACGTCATCACATGACCACAGACTCCAGGTCAAAGGCCTGTGTAAATAGCTATGTTTTAGGTTCCCCCTGTTGACATTTTTGTCAAAAATTCTGGATCCTCCTGGCGTGCTAGAGCTCCAGTTGATCCAATTAAAACATGTGTGGAACAGAAATTGTTTATTCGCAGATGGCCAAAGTGGGTGTCAAGGGCCATAGTGTAATCCCAGATTTGAAAAGGCTTCCAGTTACAAGCATGGACATTTTATAGACATTTTACACATGTTTGGAAAGATGAGAAACGGCGATAATTGGTGCGGTTTCAGGATCCGCAGTCCCATTGGTTAAAGGGGGCCGCCTGTTTCTGGCTTCCAATTGGTTGGAAGTTTAAAGGTCCATGAATCTCGGCTGCTGTTTGTTAGAGAGGTCTGGTGGGAATTTCAATAGACTCACTGATTGAATTTGAAGCTTTCTGCTGTTTGTTGTATCCACCCTCTCTGGGGAGTGGAAGGGTTGGGAAAGAATGCGAAGTAGCTCATAGAAACGGCGAGCTTATTCTTGGTCCCATGGTGTTCCCAGATATGGAACAAGGTACTTACTTACTTTACTTCACTTAGGCGATCCTTTCTAGCCTGAGGATGATGACCCTCCAAGTGTAGTGTCTTGGCAGTGTGTCCGGAAGTGACTGTGGAATCCTATTCTTGATCCGCATGTTCTTCCGCAGTGAGGGCATTGGTTTCCAGGTGGAAGATGTTCCCGGTCAGGGTTGGCTTGACATGCCATCCCCTTGGCATGTTTCTCTTTTTCACCCTCCATTTGTGCCTCTTCAAATTCTACAGCACTGCTGGTTACAGCTGACCACCATTTAGAGCGCTCAAGGGCCAGGGCTTCCCAGTTCTTGGTGTCTAGACCAAAGTTTTAAAAGTTGGCTTTAAGTCCATCTTTCAATCCCTTTTCCTGTCCATCAACATTCTGTTTTCTGTCCTTGAGATTGGGAGTATAGTAATTGCTTTGGGAGACTGTGATTGGGCATTCGGACAATGTGGCCAGTCCATCAGAGTTAAATGGCATAGGAGCATCACTTCAGTGCTGTTGGTCTTTGCTTCTTCTAGCACGTTGACATTTTTTTGCCTGTCTTCCCAAGAGATTTGCAGGATTTTTCGGAGGCAAGAATGATGGAATCATTCCAGGGGTTGTGCGTGACGTCTGTAGACATGTTTCACAGGTGTATAACAGGGTCAGAAGGACAATAGCTTTATAAACAAGCACCTTGGTGTCTCTACGGAGATCAGATGGCCAGGTGCCCTGATGGGCTCAGAGATGAAAAGCCTGAAAAGGTGGGATGATGAACTTCTGGTTTCTGTCAAGCACATTTGGGTCTTTGTGAGATCCCTGTTTATAGTAAAGGTGCAGGTCAGGGGGATGTGTAGTACTTATGCATACTTAGTAGGTGAATGAGGTAAGATGGGAAGAGAATGGATTTTCAGGGAATTTCAAAGTAGCAATTCTTTGAATTGCCCACATGACCTCCTTAGGTCATCTATCTGAGCACCGATTTTTGTGAGTGGGGTTGGGTTCGTCAACACAATCAAAGTCTGGTGGCTTCACTTTGACCTTTTCTTTGTCCCTTGCAGATGTCATGGTGCCCTCAGTACCGCACTTCCAAATTCCGCCATGTTTATGGAAAGCCAGCCAACAAGGAGAACTGCTACGACTGTGTCCCCATCACCCAGAGCGTCCATGACAACCACTTCTGTGCTGTGAACCCACATTTCATTGCCGTTGTGACAGAATGTGCAGGTGGAGGAGCCTTTCTTGTAATACCAATCAGTCAAGTAAGTGAGGCTTAAATCGGTCCCATATAACTGACGTGTTGAGGGGGAGAGAGATGCAACCATCTCCTTGTAAAGCAAAGAGGAGAATCTTGCACCTCCAAGATGTTGTTGGACTCCGGTTCCCAGCATACCTTCCCAGCAGTTGTGCCGGTTAGGGCTGTTGAGAGCTGTAGCTAAACACCAACTGGAAGGTCACATAATTCCCACCTTTGTTCAAAACCCAAATTTGTCATTTGTTTTTAATAAGAGGTCATGTTTTGAGCTCAATTGAGAATGGAAAGCCTGGCAAGACTTCCTTTCGGAGGAGAGTTGGAAGGCAGGTTTGAAGGCTCTGCGGGCTCTTGTCCAAGCTTTCTTTTAGAAAGGATCTGGTTTCAAAAACAGTTTTTCCCCTTGCTAAAAGAAAACATAGTGGAGAAATTTACCTTAGAAAAGAATCATGACTCCTGGAAGTATAATTCTCTCTTATTTAGAATGACACCCACACTCCCCTCTTTTAGGAAATAATTAAAGAACCCACCTATGCACCCAGGCTTATGAGGATCGTATGTTTAACCACTTGGCTTCCTGTGAAATGAATGTTTAATGGAAAAAGCTTTTAAATATGGATATGTGTTTTAACTTATAAACTCAGATTTTAATATTTGCACAAATTGCTTTTGTGCAAATATTTTTTGTGCCAATTCTCTCACACCAGAAGCAACTTGCAATTTCTCAAGTCACTCCTGACACGACAAAAAAAATTGCTTTTTTGTTGTATTTTTATTTATTTGTTATTGGGTTGTTGTAGATTTTTCGGGCTATATGGCTATGTTCTAGAAGCATTCCCTCCTGACGTTTCACCTGCATCTTTGACAGGAGGATGCTTGCCATAGATGCAGGCGAAATGTCAGGAGAGAATGCTTCTAGAACATGGCCATATAGCCCGAAAAACCTACAACAACCCAATGATTCCGGCCATGACAGCTTTTGACAATACATTGATTTTTTTTATTGTTTATCTTGTTTACTTGTGCTATTTTACTCACTTATTTATTATGTATGCCTGGCATCGAATGGCTACCATGTTTTGTTGTGAGTCGTCCCAAGTCCCCGGTGTGGAGATGGGACGGGATACCAATAAAGTTTATTATTATTATTATTATTATTATTATTATTATTATTAGTAGTAGTAGTAGTAGTAGTAGTATTGGATACATAACAAGATTAGTACACAACAAACAAGATAGCTATTTTGGTTTTTGTATTGGATCACACGTCAGACACTTCCCAAGTGTCTAGGACTGTGTGATGTATTGGCAAATAATGCGTGCAGGTCTGAGTAGGGTGGCCTTTTGCAGCTGACAGAGGGTAATTTTGTCAGCGCTTCTTGTTTTTAAGTGCAGGCCAAGGTCTTTAGGCACTGCACCCAGTATGCTGATCACCATGGGACCACATTTACCTATTATTATTATTATTATTATTATTATTATTATTATTATTATTTTCAATACATTTTAAAATGGGCAGTGAAAGTAACAGAAACCGATTTTGAATTCGCAGATGGCCTTTGGGCTGTGCAATTCCCATCCCCCTTTCAAATCATGAAATTATAAGGATGCGGAGCCAGCCAGTTAATGATAATGCCATTGTTCTGGCCACAAGCGCTTAGTGATGCGAGGACACAAAGGGTGGGCGTTTCTCCCGAGTCTCCTCATTAGGAGTAATTGAATTTATAACCACTTATTTGAGACTAAGCCTCCTTTAATCTAGGTTGAAGCTTGTTTGGCTTCTAAGCAAACATGCATGGGATCATGCTGTGGCTGACCCATGCGCATTCGGTGCAAAACCAGGTCAGAATTCCCTACTCACAGGAGAAGCCGAGGAAAAGGAGGCTAGGATAGTAACTCCTGCAGGCAGTCTGATTTGGGCATGCGAGGCACCCGCTTGTTTCTTTTGGCGGGTTCACATTTCAGAATTACTGCTTTCAGCTTTAACTCTAAGGCTGTTATCAGTAAAACAGACAAGTACTGTGTTTTGGTTTAGGCTTTTGCCTCCCCCTCCTGCTCCAATCACTCATACTGTTGTATACACATAAAGAAATGTTGTCCAAGCCATGTAATGGTTTGTAAAGGAATCATGTTTTTTCTGTATTCAAACAATTAAGGATTGTTTTCTTATCTCCGGGCTGTCCATTCAAGAGAGGGTATTTGTCTTATCTCCATTAAAGAGAGCCCCCCCCCCCCCCGGTGCAGTGGGTTAAACCCTTGTGCCGGCTGAACTGCTGACTTGAAGGTCACTGGTTCGACTCTGCAAGGCAGGGTGAGCTCCCATCTATCAGCTCCAGCTTCCCATGCAGGGACATGAGAGAAGCCTCCCAGAGGATGGTAACATATCCAGGCATCCGCTGTGCAACGTCCTTGCAGACGGCGAATTCTCTCACACCAGAAGCAACTTGCAGTTTCTCAAGTTGCTTCTAACACACACAAAAAACTTGCCTGTACTATATCCTGTTTTTCTTCTTCTTCTAATTACCACATACCCATATTGCCTTTCCCTGAGGAAGTGGTTCCAACTCGGTTTCTTTATGTGGACCACAAATTGTACTTGAAAGTTTTCACGAATCACCATGTTAGTGTGTCATTTGTTTCCTTTTTGTTTGGAGACTAAACTGCCGCCATTTCTTTCCAGACAGGAAAGCTTGATCCACATTACCCTCGTGTCTGTGGCCACAAGGGAAATGTTTTAGACATTAAATGGAATCCTTTTGATGACTTCGTAATAGCTTCATGCTCCGAAGATGCAACGGTAAGTTTTTGGAAGCTCTTGGGGTTAGGGTTATGTCGCCACTCTTGATAACCATGGCTAAGTCATTGTTTTTAACTGCGTCACTGCGTGTTGTTAATGTTATTGCTTGTTTTTGTTTTATTTTGCTGCATTGTTGTTGTTGTTTATTGTTGTATTTTGGGCTCAGCCTCGTGTAAGCCGCACCGAGTCCTTCGGGAGATAGTAGCGGGGTACAAATAAAGGTTTCTTCTTCTTATTATTAATATAAGTCAAACCACAACTTGCAATTGAATGTGGTTGCAAACTGCAGTTTGGACTGCGTTTGGAAGGGTTAAAAGAGTAACTGCTAAAAAGGTATGATGGTGTTATAGTTAGAGTATTAAGTTTGATACATACCCCCGCCAAAGTGTTCAATACCTACCTTTGTCTATTTGTTTATATCAGTGGTTCCCAGCCTGTGGTCCATGGACCACCAGTGGTCCGCAAGAAGTAAAATACGGCCCACAGTCTCACCGTTACTACACCATTGCAACAAGAGCTACTGGTCTTGCAAAGCCCTCTTATAGTGCAGAGGCTTATGAAATATGGGTTTCTGTGGGTGAGCAGATGGCGACTACTGGATGGCATATGTTCTGTATCAGAAACTAGAGCAGATGTGGTCTATCCAATGCAGTTTTCTGAATCAGCACCCCAAGTAACCAAACCGAATCTAAAGTTAACTGATTCGTAATCCTTTTGGTACTAATGTTGGAGAGTTCTCCCTGGTCCAAGTGGTCCCTGGTCAAAAAAAGGTTTGGAACTATTCATTTATACCAGTGGTTCTCAACCTCTGGGTTCACAGATGTTTTGTCCTTCAACTCCCAGAAATCCTAACAGCTTGTAAACTGGCTGGGATTTCTGGAAGTTGTAGGCCTGGGGACCCACAGGTTGAGAACCACTGGTTTATACCATCTTAACTCCAATCATCATCTTTGGTCGAGCTTTTTAAGCATTTTTAAGAGCTTAATATGTTGTAAAATGTGCGTTGTATTATGCTGTGTTTATTTATTCTGTTTTATTAATTTTTATTGAGTCTGTTTTTGATTTATTCTTTGTCTTGATTTGTTTTATGTTGTTCTTGGTTTTGGCACTGAATGTTTGCCACTGTGTTTTTTTACTATATCCACCCTGATGAGTCCCCTTGGGGAGATAGGGCAGGTGAAAATAATAATAATAATAATAATAATAATAATTATTATTATTATTATTATTATTATTATTATTAGAAACACAACAAGATGAGTCCACAGCAGACACTCTGCTGGCTGTTGTATCGGATCGCACGTCAGACACTTCCCAAGTGTCTAGGACTGTGTGATGTAATCGGCGAATTATTATTATTATTATTATTATTATTATTATTAGAATATCAAGAGAGAAAATCCCACAATATCTACTTTGACCTGAGTTAGCTGAGTCCACACTGCCATATATTCCAGTTCAAAGCAGATACTGTCGGATTTTATTCATCTGTGTGGAAGGGGCCTAACTCATGTCCTAGAGCAGTGGTTCTCAACCTGGGGTCCCCAGATATTTTTTGCCCTCAACTCCCAGAAATCCTAACAGCTGGTAAACTGGCTGGGATTTCTGGGAGTTGTAGGCCAAAAACATCTGGGGACCCCTGGTTGAGAACCACTGTCCTAGAGGTTATCTACATGGGTAAAAAAAAATCCTGTTCGTATTCAGTGCTAGCATAACACAAAACGGTCTTGAATATTCAAATCTAATTAAGGTTTTTTTTTTCATCCCTGAGGGCTTGAGTCCAAGTTTAAAACATTGACCATTTGCCCTTCACTTTTCTGGAAAACCTGGATTATTTTGTTTGTGCCTACAGTGTGAGTGTGCTTCAGTGTTGAGCCTTGGGGGTGAAGTCTTGGGTGGGTAGATTTTGTGTGTGTGTATATCTGTCAGGAGCAACTTGGGAAACTACACATATAGGTGAAATTTCTCCTCACCCCTTGGGTTGTTTTCACAATGAAATGCAACTTATTTATGTTTTTTGATCAAAGGAAACAGATCTAGATTGAATATTTGATGTATACTCCATGCCTGCTTTTCTTTCTCCTTCCTCTCCACCACTTGCAAGCCATTTTTACAGCCTCCACCTTTTGTTGGAGCATTCAAAAAAATCAGTGTGTGTGTGTGTGTCAATTGTAAACTAAGGTGCATGAAGCTAATTGGTCAGGCAATGCACGGGATAATGGCTGAGCCTGGGACTTTTGGATGCTGTTGCATTTTTGTTCAGTCTCAAACTATGCACGTGCAGAGAGAAGTAGAGAGAATCAGAGGGAGACAGACTGATTTGCTTCTTGGCCGCTGAAAGATGGTCTCATATGGACAAAGAAAGAAAAATTTAAATCTCTCTAAAAGGACATTTAGTGAGTTGATGCAACTGATTATATTGTACACATGTTGTTCTGATTTAAGAAGAGTAAACTACTTGTTTTTCACTGTTCACCTGCGTGGCATATTTTCTTTCTCTGGCAAGTCAGTGTGTGGCCTGATCCAACGTAAACTACATGTGCTTTATTTTACATTTTGCCACACCTTTTGCTACTGCTTCACATTATTTCTAATCCATATTGTTGTTCATGACTTCTGCTGCTTATGATGAGTGTAGATAGGAATGGGCAAACTTCAGTCTTGAGGGTGTTTTGGACTTTTAACTCCCAGAAATCCCAGCCAGCTTACCGGTTGTTAGGAATTGTGGGAGTTGAAGTCCAAAACACCTGGAGGGCTGAAGTTTGCCCATGTCTGGTGTTGATAAATGGCACCTACTTATACTGTGCTGCTCCATTCTATTCCATAGGTCAAAATCTGGAACATTCCTCAGCACTTACTCACCCAAAGTATCACTGAGCCACAGAAGGAGCTTTTCGGTCATACGCGAAGAGTGGGGCTCATTGAGTGGCACCCCATTGCAAGTAATATCCTTTTCAGCACTGGATATGATTACAAAGTGAGTTTATGGGGGCTTCGTGTTAAATCTGTATTTCTTGTTCGTTTTCATGTGGGTGATAGTTGACATCTGATGCCTATACAGTGATTATGAGAGGTAGTGGAAGGATTTTGTCTCGTTGTGTCTCCTTTTGTTCCAATTCACTGTTGTCAGAATCTCATTTAATGTTGTAAATTTTGAACGTGATCAGGTGCGAGATGCGCTATGCATACTAAACCAAAGAAACATATTGCTTGGAGAAAAACGGCCACAACTTTTATTTGGTTACAGTAGGAATTAAGGGTTGTGGTCACTGACCGCAGCAGTGAAAGCCTGGGACCCCCAACCACCCACATGAATCCGCTGGTGGCTGCTCGGAGCTCACTCCAACATGGATAATGTATTATTACACTAAAGCTGAAAGAGTAGGTGAAGAGTCTGAATCCCATCTGAAATCCTATGACTGCCTCCTGCAGAATCCTGGGACTTGTAGTTTAGTGAGACCCAGAACCTTTCTGGCTGAGACTTTTAAAGGCCCTTCCCCTAAACTACAAGCCCTAGGATTCTGCAGGAGGCAGCCACGGGATTTTAGATGGGAGGCAGACTCTTTGCTTACTGTTTAAACACTACTGTGATACTGGGGCCTTCCACACAGCTATATACAGTTGGGGGGGAGGGGGGAGTATTTAGTCAGATACTAATTGTACAAGTTCTCCCACTTTAAAAGATGAGAGAGGCCTGTAATTGACATCATAAGTACACCTCAACTATGCGAGACAACATGAGAAAACACATCCAGAAAATCGCATTGTCTGATTTTTAACTAATTTATTTGCAAATTATGGAGGAAAATAAATATTTGGTCACCTACAATCAAGGAACATTTCTGGGTCTCACAGACCTGTAACTTCTTCTTGAAGAGGCTCCTCTGTCCTGCACTCATTACCTGTAGTAATGGCACCTATTTGAACTTGTTATCAGTATAAAAGACACCTGTCCACAACCTCAAGCAGTCACACCCCAAACTCCACTATGGTGAAGGCCAAAGAGCGGTCGAAGGACACCAGAAACAAAATTGCCTCCATGCACCAGACTGGGAAGACTGAATCTGCAATAGGCAAGCAGCTTGGTGTGAAGAAATCAACTGTGGGAGCAATAATTAGAAAATGGAAGTGATACAAGACCACTGATAATCTACCTCGATCTGGGGCTCCACGCAAGATCTTACCCCGTGGGGTCAAAATGATCACAAGAACTGTGAGCAAAAATCCCAGAATCACATGGGAGAACCTAGTGAATGATCTGCAGAGAGCTGGGACCAACATAACAAAGGCTGCCATCAGTAACACACTATGTCGCCAGGGACTAAGATCCTGCAGTGCCAGATGTGTCCCCCAGCTTAAGCCAGTACGTGTCCGGGGCTGACTGAAGTTTGCTAGAGAGCATTTGGATGATCCAGAAGAGTATTGGCAGAACGTCACATGGTCAGATGAAACCAAAGTAGAACTATTTGGCAGAAACACAACTTGTCATGTTTGGAGGAGAAAGAATGCTGAGTTGCATCCAAAGAACACCGTACCTACTCTGAAGCATGGGGGTGCAACATCATGCTTTGGGGCTGTTTTTCTGCAAAGGGACCAAGGCGACTGATCCCTATACATGAAAGAATGAATGGGGCCATGTCTCTTGAGATTTTGAGTGCAAACCTCTTTCCATCAGCAAGGTCACTGAAGATGAAACATGGCTGGGTCTTTCAGCATGACAATAATCCCAAGCACACCGTCAGGGCAACGAAGGAGTGGCTTCATAAGAAGCATTTCAGTGTCATGGAGTGGCCTAGCCAGTCTCCAGATCTCAACCCTATAGAAAACCTCTGACTAAATACTCCCCCCTCCCCACTGTAACCCAGAATATCAAGGCAGAAAATCCCACAATATCTGCTTTCAACTGGGTTATCTGAGTCCACAGTGCCATATATTCAAGTTCAAAGTAGATAACGTGGGATTATTTTCATTTGTGTGGAAGGGGCCTCCGGCTATAAATACCCAACCATTTGACCAGATTGGAAACCTCCATCCGTCCAGATGGTGGGGCCCACTAACAGGCATCTGCCCTTTCATTGGCTATTCACTCAACCAACCCAAACCTGACAGGAAGATGAAAACATGGTGGATTCTGTCACGACAGACGAATCTAAACACCATGCTCTGTGCCCACCATGGCACGCAACCTCAAATGCCTAAGTAAATTGGGCATCACATTTATTGAAGGCACATGTAGCCAGGCTCCTTCTCCTTCTGACCACTAGGCAACATTGCAAGGTGGTGGGCTTCTACTAATAGAGTGACGGGTTTGCATGTAGATAAAGAACATAAAACTGTTGTAAACACAGAGTCTTGTCATAATGATTCCCTTCTGGAGAGCAGTGTAAAGATCATTTTAAAAAGTCACAAGTTTATAACCATAAATACTTTAGAGAAGACTTAAGGGTGTAGATTCCTTACTCTCTTGTAAGTAGCAGTTTACAAATCTAAAAATCTATGAAAAGATAATTCTCTAATGAATTCTTCTCTAAAGTATTTATGCTTATAAACTTGTGACTTTTTAAAAAATGATCTTTACATTTTTATTCCCTCTCCAGAAGGGAATAATTGTGACAAGACTCAGTGTTTACAACAGCTTTATGTCCTCTCTCTCTCTCTCTCTCTCTCTCTCTCTCTATATATATATATATATATATCCATTATTGTAGGGTTTGCATGTAGAACAGTTCTCCTAGTATATGTACATAGCTTGAAACATTAGTGCTCCAGACTAAAAATCTCCAAATCTTGGAGCCCTCTAAGGGTGCATCTACACTTCAGAATTAATGCAGTTTGACACCATTTTAGCTATCTTGGCTCAGATGTATAGAATTATGGGAATTGTGGTTTAGTAAGGCAACTTCACTCTTTGGTATAGAAGGTGCCATGATGCCATAGCATTCAGCCATCAAAGTTAAAATGATGTCAAATTCTGTTAATTCTACAGTGTAGCTGTACCCTCATCCAGTGTAGTAATCTGACAAAAGTAATGCCTGTAAGCTTTAAATTTGTAAGGAAAGTGTAAGAGGTATAAGGACACCACTGGGCACAGTCCCTCCATGGTTCTCTTGTCTTTTGTCTCTACTACATGGTTCTCTACTACCTATGGGTAGATAGCTTGAGAAGCATTCATGCCTATTTACCTTCTGCCTCAGATCATGATCTGGAACCTTGACACCAAAGAGTCCGTCATTCAGGCCCCAGTGAAGACAATCAGCTTCCACACGGATGTGGTCCTCTCTATGTCATTCAACACGGATGGCAGCCTCTTGGCCACAGCCTGCAGGGATCGGAAAATACGGATCATTGATCCACGCGAGGGAACCCTCCTGCAGGTAGGCCTGGTGGCTGAGATGGACTGGCTCCAAGGGTGCTTGCTAGTTGGCCAGGACAGATGCCAGGGATGATGTTTTCTCCTATATGCAGGAGATCATGAAGCAACTGCATGGTCAGAATATCTGATCCAAGACTTAGGCAATATTTGAGAATGTCAATCACACATAGGCTTGTTCCTGTTCTAGTATCAACCCTAGAGTTGTGCTAATGTTTACCATCTGTCTTGTTGAGTTGCCTGCAATAATTGTATTAGTCATATGTTTTTAAATATGTTTATTTATTTCTTATTGTGAATTTGTTTTTATAGGTTATTGTTTTACATATTCATATTGGTTTGCATGATATATAATGTTGCAAGCCACCTTGGGTTCCTTTTAGGGAGAAAAGCGGGATATAAATACACATTTTTTAATTACTACTACTACTACTACTACTACTACTACTACTACTACTAGAGGAGCCCCTGGTAATGCAGTGGGTTAAAGTGCTGAGCTGCTGAATTTGCTGACTGAAAGGTTGCAGGTTCGAATCTAGGGAGCGGCGTGAGCTTCTGCTGTTAGCCCCAGCTTCTGCCAACCTAGCAGTTCGAAAACATGCAAATGTGAATAGATCAATAGGTACCGTTCCGGCAAGAAGGTAACAGCGCTCCATGAAGTCATGCTGTCCACATGACTTTTGAGGTGTCTACGGACAATGCTGGCTCTTCGGCTTAAAAATGGAGATGAGCACCAACCCACAGAGTTCGGCACGACTGGACTTAATGTCAGGGAAAACCTTTACCTTTTACTAGAGCAGATAGAAAGAAATGATGCAGGAAATGCATTACCTCTTCAGACAGCAGTGCATAATCTGCAGCCGTGCGAGGACTATTTATTGCCCCCCAACTAATTCCAGAAACCCAGAAAAAGCAACCAGTTCCTACCACTGGCAAAAAGGAATCTGTCCCTAGTATTAGGTGGTAGTGGGAAGTTTGCTTCTTCAGCCCAGCAATAGGCATTTCAGTAGTTTTTAAAGCCTGCATTGACCCTTCAGCCAGCAGCACTAGACAAGAGTGCATAATTGTGTGAAGCCCGCAAATCCTGGTTTATGCTCTCTGGTGTCCAGGTGGCAGCTGCTTCCCTTGTGAATGTGCATTGTTCTCATCACAATTGCCACAGCATGATCTCTATTTCACGCTGCTTTTCCTAAAACCCAGGAGGCCTCTGGGGGTGGGGTGGGGTGCGGATTAAGGATAGCAGAGAAGACTGAATGAGGCATTATTAGCTGCTTTATGATGTTAAAAAAACATGGGGAAAAGAACTCAGTGTTGAAGCTTTTCCAAAGTAGCCTTGAGAGATGTCCAAGTGGGAGCCAGAGGTGTCCTTACCTGCAGAGTTCCAGTTCCAAGATTCCTTTGGAGAGATCTCCTACCAGAAAGCCAATATTATGCATGCCTTCTCCTTTCCTCTCTTGCTGGAATATTGCCCCAAATGAATATTTGAGAACTGCACTTGCTGTGGTATCCTCACATGATATGCTATTCTGCTCTTTATTTTGGTATGAATTTCCATGTCTCACCAGACAAAATAAAAACTCAGATATATTGGAGGTTTACAGTTGTCAACCCAGTGGCACAGCAGGTTAAACCACTGAGCTGCATGAACTTGCTGACTGAAAGGTCTGTGGTTCGAATCTGGCGAGCAGGGTGAGCTCCTGCTGTTAGGCCCAGCTTCTGCCAACCTAGCAGTTTGAAAACATTGAAATGTGAGTAGATCAATAGGTACCACTACTGCGGGAAGATAATGGCGTTCCATGCAGTCATGCCGGCCACATGACCTCAGAGGCATCTATGGACAACGGCTTAGAAATGGAGATGAGCACCACCCCCCAGAGTTGGACACAAATAGACTTCATGTCAAGGAGAACCTTTGCCTTTACAGTGGCCATAATCTTGCTGGTTATACTTGCATAACATAGGGAAATTAGCATGCATCTGTTTGTTCGTTGTTTGAATATTGCAGAACAAGATGTTCACTGTTTCCTTGTGTAACATCTTACCTCCCCAAGGAATTCAGTTTTAAATCCACAAGCATTTACTGTCTGGGGAATTGAGTAGTCAGAAGGCACTCAAATACCATCTAGCTGCCATTATGCTCCTAGGACAGTGGTTCCCAACCTTTGCAAACTGTCCCAGCCATTGCCAGCTGTTAGAACTGTGCAGGTAGAAGTGCAAAACACCTGGATGCCCAAAGGTTGGGAACCACTGTCTAGGACAGTAGTTCTCAAACTGTGGGTCCCCAGGTGTTTTGACCTACAACTCCCAGAAATCCCAGCCAGTTTACCAGATGTTAGGATTTCTGGGAGTTGAAGGCCAAAACATCTGGGGACCCATATGTTGAGAACCACTGTTCTTAGGAGAAGAGAGTGGTGGTGCCTTCTTGGATTTTGAGCAACCCAGTAGCGATCAAGATAGTAACTGCAACTCTCTTCAAGTGCTTCTTGACCTCCCCAACCAACAAATGACCATGGCAGTTCATTTAGGTGGGCGAAAGCTGCCTTCTCTGAGGCCCCTTCTACACTGCCATATAATCCAGTTCAAAACAGATAATGTGGATTTTATCTCCTGCCCACTTAATGTAGGCTCATGCTCAGTATATCCAATGCATACAACTTCAGTTTAGATTATACAATTCATTTTCTTAGAGGGTACAAGGTGGCCCCTTCTACACTGCCATATAATCTAGATAACCAAAGACAATAATCCACATTATTTACTTTGAATTGGATTTTATGAGTCTACAGTATCACATAATCCAGTTCAAAGCAGACCATCTGGATTTTGTATGGCAGTGTAGAAGGGGCCTCAGAGTTGTGCAAGCTCTATTGCATCAAGATAAACCATTCTACAAACTGTTCAGTAGATTCCCTAAATGCAATCCTTTGACATTGGTAGAGAGATGGATTTATTGTTGTATAATGGCAGAGTATATAGCTAAACTTCCCAATGCTGAACAGTTATGCAGTGACAAGATCTGGTAAGCCCAGCATGATTTTATGCTATGTGACTGTGGAACAGACTCTTGGCCTGTATGTGGAATCTAGGTGGGTAGGAATTTATCAGCCTACGGAAAGAAAATGGTAGCATAAGGTAGCATCCAACGAATGATCCATTAGTTCAAAAGATAGATGCTTATAGCCTACCACTGTCCATCTTTATGAAGTTTCCAAGAGTGACTATATTAGGAACAGAAACATCAAAGCACCTGAAAGGGAAAAATATGGATTCTGCTGGTCCCCTTCTCCTCGTCTAATCTCTTGAGTAACAAGAGTAATAGCAGCATCTCCCCTGTTAGATCTTAGCCGCTTCCAACTCCTCCGTGTTTAAGCACTTTTTCAGTCTTAATTCAGTCGAGATTTAGGGTTGCAAGAATTAGAACTGGACACAGCTCCTATCTTCTTAATTTCCTCCTGAAATCCCCTCTTCTACACAACCAGTAGGTGTTGTTTACTATCTGGTAGTATGATAAGCATCACCTGCTGAAATTCCCTCTTGTTGTTATGTGACTTCAAGTCATTTCTGACTTACGATGACCCTAACGTGAAGCTATCATTGGTTTTTCTGAAACTTGGGCAAGATCCCTCTCCAGTTTCGTTCTGGAAAGTCTATACATCTGGAGTGCTTTCATAGGAGTGTGAGGTAAACCTCAGTGTGAGAAAAACCTCGTGAGAAAGCTGCAGTGTGAAGGCTGCTATACATTCACGGGGAGGGTCTTTTGTTAATAAGTCCACTCGCCATGGCTTATTTGAATGGAATGGGAAAGGAGGCATACAAGGGGATCCATGAGCCAGGCAGTCCTTTGCATTCATTTCTATCTCAGATGATTCACTGCATTTGCATCCTTGATAGTCTTGCTTTAAGTGATCTGGAATCGTGTCAAAATGTCAGAAATATTCAATATTAACTCATTACAAAAGTGTGAGTCAAGCATTGAAAGAGTTAGTAGGTTGAAGCCTGTTAGAGTCAGTGGGCCAAAGTTAGTCTCATTCTGAGTAGTGTGAGGTAAACCTCAGTGTGATAAAAGCCTTGTGAGAAAGCTGCAGTGTGAAGGCTGCTGCGTATAAAACTACTATGTATTTGTTTATTTGTGTCGTGGAAACCTAGTTCTTGTAAATAGTGCAACCATATGATTTTACTACAAGGAAAAGCATCCTATGGAAGAGATAACTTTGGTCTGTGTGCTTGTTCTTTCTATTACTTTGGGCTACTGGTGCTGGGTCACACTGCAGCAAATAAGTTACTCTGCTATACATTCACGGAGAGGGTCTTTTGTTAATAGGTCCACTTGCCATGGCTTATTTGAATGGAAAGGAGGCATATAAGGGGATCCATGAGTCAGGCAGTCCTTTCAGATGGTTCACTGCATTTGCATCCTCAGCACCTTGATCGTCTTACCTTAAGTGATCTGGAATCGTGTAAAAAGTGGACTGCTGAGCAGGCAGATTTGCAAGTGAATTGTGACAATGGAGAAGGTATTCAGAACTTGTTAACATTTCAAAATGGCTAGACAGAATTCATGGAAAGAACTGTGTGCTGGTGCACTTGATTGCCTGTTAATAACACACCGTGTATTCTTACAGGAAGCAAACAACAAGTCTCACAGAGTGAATAAAGTTTTGTTTCTAGGAAACATGAAAAAACTGCTCTCCACGGGGACCTCCAAGTGGAATAACAGGCAGATTACAATATGGGATCAGGTGAGTTGCTCCACTGGCTGTCCATCTGCTACCGAGCACAATTTGAAGTGCTGGCTTCAGCCTATAAAGCTCTAAATTGTTCTGGCCCAGCTTACCTGTCCCAATACATCTCTCTCTCAGAGGTTAAGATCATCTGGAGAGGCCCTCTCTCGGTCCCACCTCTTTCGCAGGCGCGACTGGTGGGGACGAGAGACAGGGCCTTCTCAGTGGTGGCCCCATGGCTATGGAACTCCCATCGAAATCAGGTCAGCTCCCTCCCTCCTGACCTTCAGAAAGCATGTAAAACATGGTTTGGGAGCTAGCCTTTGGCCAATAGTGCAGTGCAATAAGTTGTGATGGAAAATGTGCAGTAACAACTGCAACAACATTTTGACTATGCTCTCAGATTCCATGGCTTTAATAATGTGTTCTAATCTTTATATGATTTAAAATTCATGTTTTAATGTGTATGTTTATTTTATGCTTGTTGTGTATATGGCATTGAATTTTAGCCTTCAGAGTTGAGAAGGGTGGGATATAAATAACGTAAATAAATAAATACATACATAAATATAAAAACCAGATTTCATTTGGTAACAAGCAATAGCTGCTGAAATCATTCTATGCAAACACGAGCCTCGCCAGATTACACTCTACTTAAAATGGCCGAGGATGGCTGTGAACATGGTGAAATCTCACAAACTGTTCCTATTTGATGGGGACTGTCCCACGTAAACCTCTGTCACCCTACTTTTTCATCTGCTTTGTAAATGTGCCAGTTCCTCTTTCCTGTCATTTTTCTCCTTTTTGTCCTCAGCTCCCTTTAATGGCTGCAAACTGAGCTCAAAGTATAAAAGTAGTTTGTACTCAATTAACATATCAAGAAAAGGAAGTGAAGGAATTGAGCCCTTCCCAGTAGACCTAGGCAAAAGCTGCAATATTTTTCTGTAATAGGTTTTTCCACAATACATGTGTCCAAGCAACACTTTATCACATGTATGGTAGCAGATGAAGATGGAAAACTAGGGATTCATAAGGTGTTCTCCCAACTCTGGAAATTGGGAGATGTGAAATGCTAGGAGGTGGTTTGATCGGAAGGGAAGATGGCAATAGAAACTAGGGCTAAGAGCCTATTTGGGATCCTTTCACTTTACTTACAGAATGCTGCGATTCTGTTTTATAACTTCCTTAGTTCTATCCTATGGGATTCTGGGATTTGCAGTTTGCAGAGGGCTGTTTAGAATCCTAAGCCAGATCTCAAATGCCCCACCAAACTACAAATCCCAGGACTCCATAGGATGGAACCATGACTAATCAGAGCACTGTAATTGTGTAGTGTGAAAGGGCCCGTTGTGGAGATCATCAACCTAATTGTGGATAGCTTGGAGCCACACATTGGTCCACCAAGTGAACTGTAGAAGCACCACGCAAAGGACCAGTTTGATGACTTTTTGCTGGTGATTTGGCACACATTTCCCTCAGTTGTATAACCTCGCAGCTTTGCTTGTCTGCTTGTTTGATGCTCAGTGCCTCTTTCTTGTGCTGCCTGTGGTTTTGTGATCTTTTCTTTCCTCCAAGGTGTCCTTTCCATTTTGGCTTGCTTGTTGAATCATTCCGGCATGTTACAAAACATTTTGAGGCTTATTTTTAGAGCCTGGGCTCAGTTCACAGACTACCCTTCCATCCAGTTGGGTCTCACTGTTATGTCTTCTGACTTAACACTGGGTCATTGAACACCTTCAAAACTCTCCCCTTTCCCATAACTGCGCCTTACAAGTTTTAGGCAAGCTTGATTATGATTACTGTACCTGATGCTCTGCAGAATTATAGCAGGTTGACACCACATTAACCACCACGACTCTATGGTATTGAACTCTAAGATTTGTAGTTTCCTGAGCTATTTATTCTCTGTCAGTGGACTCGTGTGCCATGAGAGGAGTCACAGATTGATGGCTTTTGTTGTCCTCAACTTACAGCTACGGTGAATTTTTGTCTTATTATTTTTCATGCAGGATGACCTCTCTGTGCCTTTACTTGAGGAGGATGTGGATGGCTCATCGGGTCTCTTGTTTCCTTTCTATGACTCAGACACTGGCATGTTTTATGTCCTGGGCAAGGTGAGTTCTTTTTTTTATTCCAGTGGAAAAGTCTAAATTGGGTGGGCTGCATCCAGAGATTGGAGTTATTTAGTTACCCTTTTGCCTCACACCTGCCATATCTCAACCCATTCTCCCAAGTGGAAAAAAGACCTAAAAGACATGGACAATTAGACCCACAGCAAATCAGTCTTTGGTTCCAATAACAACTCTTCACTCCCTCAGGAAACTAGCAGACTTCCTTCTGACTAGAATTCCTAATACTGCAAACAGTCCTTCCCTTTGGATCTGTTTATATCTCTATACCAGCTATTCTTCACTAATAGCTATCTATCTTCTCTAACTAATCACTTTGGCTTCTCTAACTTCTCCTAACTCTCTCCCAAAACTTAACTCTCTTCTTCAACACACAGACCATGACTAAACTGTTAGATTTTTAAAACGCACTTCTAAAGGCAATTTTTTCCCCTGCACTCCAGCTAAGCTCCACTCACTTTCTCCCAGGCAATCACAAAGGTTCTCCACATTTCCCTCCAGACTGCTCCTAAGCTCCGCCTCCTCTAGGAAATGACTAACCTAAGATGGATGCCTCCATGCACCATCCCACAAAATGGCTGCCAAAATACTTGGGCCTACTTCGTGAGCTTTTTCTTGGCCTACAGGTAGGCAATTCATCACACTAGGCAAGTGAGGTTTATATATCTGCAGAATGTCCAGAATGGGAGAAAGCTGCAAGGATGGCCTTGCAGCTTCAAAGCTTGACTGCTTCCTGCCTTGGATAATTGTTTGTTCGGAGGTGTTTGAATTGCCTTGCAGGCTTTGAAGCTTCAAAGCTATTTAGTGCTAATCAAGGTGGCCAATTGCAACATTTAAACTTGCCTCAAACAGACAGGAGTTCTTTCTCCCATTATTCCACAGAGATATAAACCCCACTTGCCGAGTTTTCAACAGATCTCACAACCTCTAAGGATGCCTGCCATAGATGTTGGTGAAACATCAGTAGAGAATGCTTGTGGAACATGGCCATACAGCCCGGAAAACTCATAACAACCCGATATTAATAATACAGTGGCGTCTCGCTTATCCAATATAAATGGGCTGGCAGAATACTGGATAAGTGAAAATGTTGGATAATAAGGAGGAATTAAGGAAAATCCTATTAAACGTCAAATTACGTTACGATTTTACAAATTAAGCACCAAAACATCATGTGTTACAACAAATCGACAGAAAAAGCAGTTCAATACACGGTAACGTTATGTAGTAATTACTGTATTTACCAATTTAGCACCAAAACATCGCAATGTTTTGAAACAGCTGTGGATCTGGGCAGGAGGCAGACTGAGTTGGATAATACAGAACGTTGGATGAGCAAATGTTGGATTAGCGAGACTCTACTGTAATTTTATTTTTTACCCACCTCTCCTCGTGTCTTGAGGCAGATCACAGCACAGTCAAAACACACAAACATTATATAAGCACACATATTAAAATGTAGTTCTATAAAATGTACATATTAAAACATATTTCTATAAAATGCATGTTAAATACACAGGACAAAAATTAAAACACAGGACATGAGTTTAAAATGCATGCTTAAAACTGGCTGGGTACATGTAGCCCTCCGGGTATTGCTGGACTGCAACTTCCTTCAGCCGTAATCCGCATTTCTGGGAGTAGCAATTCATAAGCATTTGGAGGGCCACAGTGTTTACCCAGCCCTGCTTCTGGAAAGACTGGATTGACAAGCATGACACTTGGTAGAAAGGGAAAACACAAAACAGTGTTTCCTATTAAGCCTAGCTCAGATAGGAGCTCAGTGTGATATGGGAGTTACACTGTATTTTGACATTTTTGGTTTTTACTTGATGCAGCCATAAGGGGTCAGAATTGGAGTGGAGCAGTAGTAAATGGCTGGAAAAATTCAACATATCTTCGTGCACAGTTTCCCTGAACAGTGCTTGCTTTTTCCTGTGAAGGAATAAGGCATCCCCATTCAAGGAGAAAAGCATCTTGGCTGAGAGTGTCGTTTCTAATGCGGGGAGATCTAAGCCCTCCTGAGCCCCACTTTAAAACAGTGGTTCCCAGTGCCTCAGAGTGTGGTGGAGGCTCCTTCTTTGGAAGCTTTTAAGCAGAGGCTGGATGGCCATCTGTCAGGGGTGATTTGAATGCAATATTCCTGCTTCTTGGCAGGGGGTTGGACTGGATGGCCCATGAGGTCTCTTCCAACTCTTTGATTCTATGATTCTAGGAGCGGCACTCAGGGAGCATGCAACTCCAGTTGCGTCAGCTCCACTGGCTGCTTCTGCTACTGAGCACAATTCAAAGTGCTGGCCTTAGCCTGTAAAGCCCTAAATGGTTCTGGCCCTACTTACCTGTCCAACATAGCCATATAAAATCTCCCCTTATGAACCCTCCAGGACTTTAAGATCGTCTGGGGAGGCCCTGCTCTCGGTCCTGCCTTCGACACAAGTACGGCTGGCGGGGACGAGAGACAGGGCCTTCTCAGTGGTGGCCCCTCGGCCATTGAACACCCTACGGATATCAGATCGGCCCCCTCCCTTTTAACATTTCAAAAGAGAGTCAAGACTTCCAAATACAGGGTAATAGACATAGGAAAATGGAATGGTGGAATGATGTGATTGGAGACTCTAATGTTCATGTTTTTATTGATTTTGTTATGGTTTTATTATCTGATTGTTTTTATTGTATTGAAATTGTATTTTATGGTCTTGGCACCAATTGTAAACCGCCCCGAGTCGCCTGCGGGCTGAGAGGGACGGTATCTAAATATAGTAAATAAATAAATAATTTGGGCCTCCAGGTGTTTTGGACTTCAGCTCCCACAGTTCCTAACAGCTGGTAAACTGACTGGGATCTCTGGGAGTGTGGTGGAGGCTCCTTCTTTGGAAGCTTTTAAACAGAGGCTGGATGGCCATCTGTTTTGGCCATCCAAAACAGATGGCCTGGATGGCCATCTAAACGGAGGCTGGATGGCCATCAGGGGTGCTTTGAATGCAATATTCCTACTTCTTGGCAGGGGTTGGACTGGATGGCCCATGAGGTCTCTTCCAACTCTATGATTCTATGAACCACTAGTTTAAAAAATGACATAGCCATATAAAATCCAGATTATCTGCTTTGAACTGGATTATATGGCAGTGTAGACTCATATAATCCAGTTAAATAAAAATTGGATTATAATGTCCCTTTGACATTAAAGCTTAGTCTGTACCCAAGATTGAGGCCCCTACTACACTGCTATATAATCCAGATTATCAAAGCAGATAATCCACATTATATGCTTTGAACTGGATTATATGGCAAAGTAGACTTATATAATCCAGTTCAAAGCATATAATGTGGATTATCTGCTTTGATAATCTGAATTATATAGCGGTGTAGAAGGGGCCTCAATCTTGGTGTACAGACTTAGTTTTAATGTGAAAGGGAGAGGCTCTGAATCTGTCTTTCTTATTTCTTTAGAGAGAACACATTTGCTTCTTACCTGGGAGCCATAAAATAGTATGTTTGTGAGAGGAATCAGGTGTCTTGTGTTCAGCACCTCTTGGACATCACTTGTCTTGTACATCATTTGCAGGGAGACGGGAATATTAAGTACTATGAGATAAGTCCAGAGAAGCCATACCTCCATTACCTGATGGAATACCGCTCCCCTTTGCCCCAGAAAGGAATCGGTGAGTACGCAGCAGTTTCCTTGCTTGTTATATGTCTTTGGTGGTGATAAGAAAGATGGCTGTGGACGGCTGATGGGACAAGGGAGGAGGGACAGCTTGTCCTGGGCAGATAACAGTCCTCTGCCTGGTTTCCCTCCCCTCAATGTTGTCACAGCTATACAGCCTGGCCTTTCTTTTTCTTCTTCTCCTTTGCCACTGAAAATACTGATTAAACAGCCTTATCCAAGCTGGCGCTTTCCATACTTCTTTGTTTATATGTTTCCTTTATTTATATTCAAATGTATGGTTGCGCCTGACACGATGAATAGATAAATACATAAATAAATATCACTTGATGATCCCACACAGGGTAGAAACTGAAGATGGAAATGCTTCAGGGAGGAGGAAGTTACCTATAGAGAGAAATTGTGTTTCTCTCTTGGTTGGAGAAGGAGAATAGGAAGCGACCATAGAAGTGGAGAGGTGGGAAGAAGGCAGTCGCCATCCATTATTTTTCCCCTCCCAGCCTTCCTGGCCCTTTTCAGAAGTGCAGGAACAGCAACTGTCTTCCCCAACTCCATGTGACAACCGAACATACAGTCTAACCCTATCCCAATCCCTTTCGTGGTCCTCAGGTGTCATGCCAAAGAGGGGTCTGAACGTCTCATCTTGCGAGATCTTCCGATTCTATAAACTGATACCAGTCAAAAGCCTGATTGAGCCAGTTTCTATGATTGTGCCTCGGCGAGTAAGTGGATGCGTCCCTTTGGGGAGAGGTGGTTTTTGAACAGGGTGGGGCTTCTGTGGAGTCTGGTAGTTCACAATCGATAAGCCTGTTTTGCCGTTTCTCTGCAGTCTGAATCGTACCAGGAAGACATCTATCCACTGACAGTTGGAGTCCAGCCAGCGCTGACTGCACAAGAGTGGCTAAGTGGTGCTAATAAAGGTCAGCAGCACTAATATCTGAAGGGTCGGAATCAGAGT
Source organism: Anolis sagrei ordinatus (assembly GCF_025583915.1). Taxonomy (NCBI): domain Eukaryota; kingdom Metazoa; phylum Chordata; class Lepidosauria; order Squamata; family Anolidae; genus Anolis; species Anolis sagrei. The sequence goes on along the minus strand of NW_026845477.1, from coordinate 157,501,685 downwards.
AATTGCCTCAGCTGTCTAGTTTCTCTACCACATTATATTAACCACAGAATTACACATCCAGGATACAAACCACTGTATGTAAACTAAAATTAGGGCCCATACTGCTAGTAATACAGTAGACTCCCATAAGAAAGGAGCCAATGCCAGCCTGCATCTGGCAAAATGTTCTCTCTAGGATTTTTTTATTTCCCCAGGTGATTCTATGATTAACTTTTTTTTGGAAGTTACCATAAAGTGTACCCAAGGCCCTAGCAAATTCCTGAAGAGAATACTCCTCTAGGAATTATCTAGGCCTGACTTTTTGGTAATTACTGATGGAAGTAATTCATTTCAATAGCATTTGCTATTATCCATGGTTTCCTGTTTCCACAGTAAGTTCAAGAATACATCCTTGCTGATCATGAGGTGTTACCGTAATGCAGTGATTCCCAACCTTTGGTCCTCCAGGTGTTTTGGACTTCAGCTCCCACAATTCCTAACAGCTGGTGAGATGGCTAGGATTTCTGGGAGTTGAAGTCCAAAACATCTGGAGGACCTGTGGTTGGGAATCACTGCCGTAATGTATAATGGTTCAGCTAAGAGACTACTCCCAAGAGATGAGCTTTCCCTTTTTTGTTTTGTTTTCTTGGGATTAGAGTCCATGGTGAAGAACGTGCCATACCTAGACCTACGGTGAGACAGGAAAGTGTGTCTACATCCTGGAGTTTTTATGCAGGCGAAATGGCCTCTGAACTCTGTGGAAGAAAGACAGGACACAAGTATGGGTACGACATAATGAGGAAGGAAAATAGAAAACCTTTACCTCAGATCCTCAGTTGGTAGACTGCCGCTACCTTCTGGCACTGAATAGTCTACTTCTCCCATCATTTGGTTAGTGGAAGAGCCTTTTTAGCTCTTGTATAGAAAAAGCTGGAATATACAATGCATAACACTATGGGCCTTGTATTGTCGAAGGCTTTCATGGCCAGAATCACTGGGTTGTTGTAGGTTTTTTCGGGCTATATGGCCATGTTCTAGAGGCATTCTCTCCTGACGTTTCACCTGCACCTATGGCAAGCATCCTCAGAGGACCTCACTACCTCTGAGGATGCTTGCCATAGGTGCAGGCGAAACGTCAGGAGAGAATGCCTCTAAAACATGGCCATATAGCCCGAAAAAACCTACAACAACCCACTATGGTCCCTTCCAGACAGGTGCTATATATCCCAGGATCTGATCGCAGGTTTTTTACTTTAAACTGGATTATATGAGTCCGCACTGACAGATATTCTGGGATAAACAGAAAACTTGGAATCATATCTTTGGGTATAGGGCCTGTCTGGAAGTCCTCTAAGTAACACGATTTTTGTTCTTATAAATGTAATTTCTTAATCAGTTCTATCATAAAAACATGGGGAAAGTGTGTTAAACTGCAAAATCTTTGTTTTGGTGGGACATCCTGCAGCACATTTTGCTATAGTTTTTCAATACGAGTCTCGACCAATTCGACATAGTTTGTGGCAGCCACAAAAATGTAGCTTCTGGAATATAACAATGACCTTCAAAGTAAGTACTGGTCAATTAAACAGGAAATAACACTTTCAAACCAGGAACAGACTTTTTTTTAAAAAAAATGTTACATAGTGCAATAAGAGAGATTATGCAAAATTACCTCATTCAAGTATTGGTGCAAGTGTTGGGGGCCACTTTTACTTTGGACCCAATATTAATTTCTTGGAATTTAATTTCAGAATTTTTTGTTGTATTTGGTGGAGTTTTTTTTAGTGTATTAGTCCTATATATAAGCTTCAATATTAGAATGATTTAGACTTCTTATTTTTTTTTGTAAAGGGATGTCATTCCTTACCTTGGCTATTATGTCTTTATAAGTATTCCGATTGCACTTGAATCCTCTGTGTCACCCGTGCAAAATGCTTCTTTCTTTGCTTGCAGGTCCTGTTTTGATGTCTCTCAGGCCAGGATCTGTGATCTTGAACTCTTTGCCACCCTTACCTGAGAAGGAGCCCTCTTTGGAAGAAACCGAATCTGTCCGAATAGCTGACACTCCTGGAAAATCAAGCCGAATCCAAGAGAAGTGGGGTTGTAGGACAGCAGAGAAAAGAGGAAAGGAAGACAGGCCAGTGGGGTTGTCTAATGGCTTCGACATTTTTGAGTGTCCTCCACCCAAAACAGAAAATGAGGTATGGTATTGTGACAGAGAGAAGACATATTAATGAATTTGAGGGTTTGTTACATGGGATTATGTTTCATTAACTGAATATATGAAGAATTTCCAGAACAAAATATAAAAGTTTCCCCTTGACATTAAGTCTAGTCATGTCCGTTCATTAATATTTAAATCACCCACAAATGAATAGTAAAAAAGTAAACATTTCCCCTGACATTAAGTCTAGTCATGTCCAACTCTGGGGTGGTGGTGCTTATCTCAATTTCTAAGCTGAAGAGCCGGCATTGTCCGTAGACACCTCCAAGGTCTTGTGGACAGCATGACTGGAGTGCTGTTACCTTCTCGCCAGAGCGGTACCTATTGATCTACTCACATTTGCATGTTTTCGAACTGCTGGGTCTAACAACAGGAGCTCACCCTGTCTGCCGACCTTCCAATCAGCATGTTCTGCAGCTTAGCGGTTTAACCCGCTGCGCCACCGTGGCCCCTCCCAGAACATACCATACTTTTTCCCATTCTCTAGTGGCATCCGTTCCTTTCTTTTTTGGCTCCCTATTCAATTTTTTTGTATCCTTTTTTGTTGTCTTTCTGTTTTTCTTCCCTTTCTTGGTTTCATGCAGTTTCAAACAGGCATTACATAGTTATCGCAGTGGACAGATAGAAACATTGACATGTGATATCTCTGCTTTCCAGCTGCTGCAAATGTTTTACCGTCAGCAGGAAGAAATCCGGAGGCTCCGCGAACTGCTGATCCAACGGGACGTCCAGATGAAACAACTGGAGCTGGAGATTAAAAACTTTCGCATGGATTCGGGCCGGGTTTGATTGGATGTGGCTTGGCTGCCTTTGACAGGCAGCTCTGCTCTAGGACAATGTTTGCCCCAAAGTACCTTGGTGGGGAAATGATGGATTGGAAAGAAGACTTGTGATTCACTGGCAAATCATTGCCTGCCTTGCGTGCCCAATTCCCAGAAGCTGGAGACCACTGGGGCTCTCAACTAGTGCTTTGTTTACTGGTCACCTTCCTTCCTCATCTCAAAGTGGTGCCAGATTCATTCTGAATTGGAGAATCTCAAGGGGAAGACGAAGGCCAGTGGCCTCCTTGTACCTGTGTGGCCTGGTGCTTGAAGTGCTGGGCATCTCTCCAGTTGCAGCCCTGGTGCCCAGCCGTGGTTGGCAGCACAGTTGTCTGGGTTTGCGAGGCAGGCTGCCTTCTCCACTGCAGGATGGATACAAGGCCACTAGGAGCAGCTCAGGACTCTTTCTTGTTCCCTTTCAAACTCGGGTGGCAAAGCTGAATGTTTTTGCCTTGGGTTGTGTTGGCTGGAGCAGTGTATGTGGGATGTGTCAAGTCATCGCCTTCGTTTCAAAGGTTTTCCTTTTTTGGGGAGCATAGTTGGATCTGAGAGGTGTGGAGCAAATCGGAGATGTAATCAGAGAATGGGAAGTCAGGAATCTGTACGTAGAAACCTGAAGTCAAAAGCCAGGATTCTTAGCCTAGTTCTGAGAAGTGGAGCAGCTCGGGAACTAAAGAGAAATCGGTTGCTCTAGTCAATACACTTCACCTGTAAAAGTTGCTAGGGATCACTTCATGCCTTAAACCAGTCCTCCAAGATGGCTTCCTTCCAACTGTCTCAAACTTTGTCTTCTGGGTTGTTGCTTCTCTGTCTTTCCAAAAGTTCTACTAGAACTAGTATGGGGGACATTGCAGTACAGAGTCCAGCAAAAAAGCTAACGCCAGCTTTCAGGTAATCTTGATCATTCTCCATCCTTCAGTGTTTTGCCAGGTTCACAGCCATCAATTCTGTGCTGCTTGCTTTCTACCGCTGTAAGATCACACTCCGTTTTATTTAAATTGATTTACGTCTTCTGCTTTGAGTTTGCACTAAATCCTTTTTATCCTAGCCTCCCCAATTCTTCCTTTGCCTTCTCCTTTTCCCGCTTGACTATGCAAAGCACTGCCATCCAAACAGTTGTCCTTGGCTAATCTCAGGGTCGATAATCTCAGATGATAGTGGAGTCCTGGGGAAAATGGGAGAAATAATAATAATAATAATAATAATAATAATAATAATAATAATAATAATGAAGGATTGAAGAGAAACAACTGGAAAAGCTGACACGATATGAGGATTTAAAGATCGAACTGCAAAGACTCTGGCACAAGCCAGTCAAGGTGGTCCTAGTGGTGATCGGCACACTGGGTGCAGTGCCTAAAGACCTAGGCCTGCACTTAAGCACAATTGACGCTGACAAAATTACCATCTGCCAGCTGCAAAAGGCCACCTTACTGGGATCTGAACGCATTATTCGCCGATACATCTCACAGTCCTAGACACTTGGGAAGTGTCCGACGTGTGATCCAATACAACAGCCAGCAGAGTGTCTGCTGTGGACTCATCTTGTTGAGTTTCTAATAATAATAATAATAATAATAATAATATCTTAATTTTTATACCCCGCCACCATCTCCCCGAAAGGACTCGGGGCAGCTTACAAGGGGACGAGCCCGAAAACACCGAAAAAACACCACCAATAAAATAAAATGAAACAAAATAAAAACAACATCAGAAAAACATTTCGCCACAGTGCACATTTTAATAACAACAACAACAACAACTTTATTTACAGACTGCCCTCTCTCCCCAAGGGAACTCAGAGCAGTTTCCATACAAAAAGGCAAACGTTCAATGCCATAGTCAACAAAACACACGACTCAAAACAATACAAAATAACATCAGTGAATCTCTGCGTATTGTTTACTGTACTTTTATGCATTTTCTCCCAATCAGGAGGAGCAAAAATGTTAATAAGCAAACCAAAAAAATTAGACGTGACAGCACCAGCTGGGGCTTGAAGGGACATTTGTGTGATGTCTCTCCAGGAGAGGAACACTAAATCCCCTCCGCTCTTTAAGCTGACACCAGGGTATATGGTGGAAACTGCTTTATTGACAGCTGACGTTTTCGATATCTTTTGCCCAATTAACAGTATTTGACACTGTTCCAACAGTTACACAGAGGCCTCCTCATTATGTCATAAACTTCAGGCACATCCCAGTTCTTTTCTTCCTCTTTTCCGTCCTGCTGTTGGGACTGAAATGCTTGAACAACTTGTTTATACGTATTTACTTGGCCCTGCAAAATGAGGAAATTTCTATACAAACAGACTGCCCAACTGGGGAGCCTGCAAGTGAAGCCAAGCCTGGGTAATCTGCAAGTAATACCAAACTGTCTCCTTCTGTTTGCACTTCTCTTCCCCTTAACACTCCCATGTCAGCTTGTTTCTTGCTTCTGCTTTGTCCCTTCCCAGCTAATGCATGTTACTCTGCAAAGGCCAATAGTCAGGGAAGCTGCTTTGTGCTTTCTCCAGCCTGGCTGGCCCTTCTGTTCTCTTTTGACTGGTACAAAAGGGTTTCCTATCCTTCTAGGCTCCATCAGCAAGCAGGGTGAGTGTGTTGGAGACATGCACACGTCTAGTTCCTCCTCCTCCTCCTGTTTCTTTTTCCTCTGGTACCTTGATGTGTTTCACATGTCCAACATATGTTTTTAGTGTTCTTGTACATTCTCACCAGTTTGACTGGGATCAGGTACTATCTATGTGATCATTTTGTAGAAAGTCTCTTTCAAGCCAAAACTTAGAATATCCCATTTCTGCAACTCAATATTCTGCCCAAGAATCATACATTCTTTAATTTATTTTTCCTCTAATTTCATTTTCCGGAAAAATAAACACATATTTCAACTCAATAGGCATCATCTGTGCGTAGATTGATTTCAAATTTAGTTTTATTTTCTTCACATTCAATTTTTTTTATCCATTTGGTATCTTTCATAAAGTTGTTTATGTTTGCACCGATTGAATTCCACTCCTACTTCCAACAATTCCTGTGTTTTAAATCTGTGTTGAGTCTTTTCAAACACTATAGAAATATCTGTATATTATACGTTTTACATTTGTTTTCTTATATAGCTTATAAAATGTCTCCAGAATGGAAATCCAAATTGATATTTTATTACTTAGTCTTGTTTTAAATTTATTCCAAATTCTTAATACAGCTCTTCTTACAAAATGCTTGCTAAGGACTTTATTTGCTTTCACTTTAGTAGGTAAATGTAAAGGTTTTCCCCGACTCTGGGGATTGGTGCTCATCTCCATTTCTAAGTCAAAGGGCCGGCATTGTCCGTAGACACCTCCAAGGTCATGTGGCCTGCATGACTGCATGGAGCACCGTTAACTTCCCACTGGAGCAGTAACTATTGCTCTATTCACATTTGCATGTTTTTGAACTGCTAGGTTGCCAGAAGCTGGGGCTGACAGCGGGCGCTATTAGCCCCAGCTCGCTATTATCCCCAGCTCACTAGTAGCCCCAATTTCTGCCAAACTAGCAGTTTGAAAAGATGCAAATGTGAGTAGATCAATAGGTTACCGCTTTGGCAGGAAGGTAATGGCGCTCCATGCAGCCAGGAGCCCCTGGTGGCACATTGGATTAAACCGCTGAGCTGCTGAACTTGCTGACCAAAAGATCACAGGTTCAAATCTGGGGAGCAGCATTATTTCCTGCTTCCACTTTATCATATCTCAAATAACCATGCCATCCAAATCTGAGGACATGAACTTCAAGATGAAGTCGTTTCCAGTAAAATCAAATCCTTAAACCAGCGGCAAAATGTAATTTCAGATTGTGTAGACCAAGGATTGAGTGTGAAATTCTCCAAGATGATTTTAAAAAATCATTTTTAAAAATCATCTTGGAAAATCTTGCACCTAATCCTCATTTCCCCCCTTGGCAGATAGCTTTTCCAACTGTCCCTTGGTATTCAGATAGCGTTTCCAACAGTAAAACTTCTTTTGTTAAATTTTTCGTCAACATGTTTGTGTTTGTTTTCTTTGAAGCCTGTCACTTTCCATGCTGTTCCAAGGATCTCAAAAGAGGAATTACGGTTTTTAACAGATCTTCCAATACAATCACGACATAATGTTCAAATGCTCTCAGTTTTATAAATTTTTTAAATAATCAAATCTTCGATCTCTTCTTTTTTGTTTTATTCCTCTTAGTAGTTCCAACATTGGAGCAAAAAGAAGTTTGGAAAAGTGGACACTGTTGTCTTTTTCCTTTTAATTTTTTGCAAATGTCAGTTAATTCTCCATTTCTTCGTATTTTTGCAGATTGTCTATTATAGATAGCTTTTATCCAAGTCTTGAAGTTTTTCCCACGTTCATTTTTTCTATTACTGCAAGCATAATGTCCCAGTCTAAATTGTCAAATGCCTTCTCCACACCTAAGAAAATCAAAGCTAATTCTTTTCATTATTCTTTTCAAGTATTCAGTAATGTCCATTCCATAACTTATATTATTTCAAAATTGTCTTTTGGGTAAAAACACATATGTTATTTCAATGTATAATTTCTTGAAGGATACCTTTAATTCTTTCCACCGAAACTGATATAAAGATTTTATCATCATTAGCGAAATCAGTTTTTTTGTTCCATCTTGACATTATTTAGGGATTAATGCTATATTTGCTATCTCTCACATCTCTGTTGGTTTATCTTCTTTCCAAATTAAGTTAAATATCTTTTGTAACGGTACACTTAGTTCATCCTTAAATCTATTGTAATGCAATGCCAACAACCCATCTGGACTCGGAGTTTTCCCACTTTTCATTTTAAAATTGCCTCTGAAATTACTTCTTGTTTTATTAGTTTGTTGTTGTTGTTTTGATATTTGTGGTATGTTTTGTGTCTGTAAATATTTTTTAAAAAATTTGTTTTATAGGGATCTGGTTCTTCTTAAACAAATTGGAGTAAAATTTGTGGAATTCTTGTAATATCTTCTGTGATCCATTCCTCCTCCTCATATATATATATGTGTGTGTGTCTTCTCTCTTTGTTTTCTCCATCTATAGGCCATTTTCCAAGTTTATTTGCTGACTCAAAGTCTTTATGTTTTATGTATTTTTATTTTTTCTCAACTTCTCATACAGTCAACATTGATATTGCAGTTATAATATCTCTATATCAGTGGTTCCCAGCCTTTGGTCCTCCAGGCGTTTTGGACTTCACCTCCCAGAAATACCAGTTGTTAGAAATTGTGGGAGCTGAAGTCCAAAACACTTGGAGGACCAAAGGATGGGAAATATTGCTCTATACTTTGCAATATTTGCGTGTTATTTTTTAAAAAGTTCTTCCTCCATTTTTTAAATCTCTTGAGTGATCCTTTGCTGTTCTCGTCTCTCTCTCTCTTTTCAATTCTGAAGACTGTTGTATAAAGGATCCTCTCTTCACTGCATTACTTGCATCTCAGACAATTCCTGATTTCCGTAACTTTATCTAAATTATCTTCAAAATAATTCTTTAGCAAATGAAGAACATAAGGTTAGGCTGAATCGTAGAAAATGGCTGAGTTAACAAACTGAGGATTGTGGCATGAAACATTTAGTACAGGTTTTTATGTGGGGATGCCATATCCCGCCCGAATCCATGCGTTGCCTCTTGCTCTAGAGTTGTAAGGATGAGCTGATCATACTTGGGTTAACCACAACACTCCCCACTGGCTTGTTAGAACTGCCTAGTTCTTTTCTATACTTACTACTTCTCACTTAATCCACCAGTACCTGTTGCTTGAAGTACACCTTCAGCCAATGTATGCATGTGGTGCAGTTTCCCCCGGATTGTATATTCAGAGTATTTGCTGGCTAAATACACCCCAAGAGAGGGAAGAGAGTGGTGCAGGCTCTCTATGAAAAAACGTGGCAGTGCAAAATATTCTTGCCTAGTCTTATATTTTTATTTAGAGAGAGCATTCAGAAGGGCAGTTTCCCACTCTATAAATGATACAATCCAGGAAAAGCTGTATGGTTCTTGATTATTATTTTTTTTTGTGTCAGAAGCAACTTGAGAAATTGCAAGTCGCTTCTGGTGTGAGAGAATTGGCCATCTGCAGAGACGTTGCCCGGGGGATGGCCGGATGTGCTACCATCCTGTGAGAGGCTTCTCACATGTACCTGCATGGGAAGCTGGAGCTGACAGATGGGAGCTCACCCTGTCTCATGGATTCGAACCTCAGATTCAAACCTCCAACCTTCAGGTTAACTGTTCAGCTGGCACAAGGGTTTAACCCATTGCGCCACTGCGGAATACTACGAGGGTTGAATGAACAGCAATGCCTCCACCTTCGTAACTCCTTAGCAGATGGCAGTACTGGTATGCGGCAGGTACTGGCTTGTTCAGTAGACTCTCCTCTACAGTTCCTTTTTGGTGGGAAGCCTTAGCATTGAACGGTTGTGTTGTTAATGTGCGAAGTATGGAATGCAAGCTGTTTATGATGATTGTGTTGATGTGAGTACTGTGCGTTGTTGGGGAAGTAAGTTTAAAGATGTTGAGGTGACACCTTCTGCTGTCAAGAATTCAATGACTGCACGATGCTTAAGTCGCATCGACCAACCGTCTGCTCAGGGTTCCATACTTCACACTTTAATAAATAATAATAATAGTAATAATAATAGTAATAGTAATAATAATCTTTATTTATACCCCGCCACCTTCTCCTCAATGGGGACTCGGGGCGGCTAACATGAGGCCAAGCCTTTTAAAAATACAATACAACACACTAAAACACAAAATACAAAAAACAAAATGCATCAGAAAATAAATTACAATAGCAAAATAAAATAGTAAAGCAAATCCACACAATATAAACTCGAACAGGATGGGCAGGCCAAATGAACAATATAAAATGATAAAACTCTGGGTAAGGTAGGAGTAGGAAATGTGTAGCGGGAGAGCCCAGGGAAATAAAACAGTGGGGAAAGGCTTTCCGTATAGACTGGGGGAAAGTGCATCATAGGGGTCAACACTATAGATGGGGTGACAAAAATGGGATGGATGGTCACTCTCCAAAGGCACATTGGAAAAGCCAGGTTTTCAGATTTTTCTTGAAGTCTGCTAAGGAAAGGGCTTGCCTGATCTCACCAGGTAGTGAGTTCCAAAGGTGGGGGGCCACAGCGGAGAAGGCTCTCTCCCTTGTTCTCACAAGTCTTGCCTGTGATAGAAGAAGAGGCGAGAGGAGAGCACAACCAATCGTTCAATGCTAAGGCTTCCCGCCAAAAAGGAACTGTAGAGTCTACTGAACAAGCCAGTACCTGCCGCATACCAGTACTGCCATCTGTTGAGTTACGAAGGTGGAGGCATTACTTTTCATTCAACCCTCGTATTCAGAATAATATAGAAAGCATCATGAAACTCACAGAAAACAACGAACCATATTTGAATGTCAGTGTTACATTTCTGTACTAAATGCTTCAAATATTTTATATGACACGCATGTGGATTTTTTTAATGCTTTTTCAAAATGAACATCTTTGACATATTTACCTACATTACAGTATAAACAATCAAGCTGGTCATTCTGCAGGCAAATAGACCGTTATTTTATCTAGTGGCTGAAAGAGGCTGGTCTAGAAATGTGAAAACTAGTGGGAACGGAAGTAAACAACAACAAAAACTGCAGGAAAACTTTTTTAAATCAGGAGGGCAGGTAAAATGTATTCCCTTCCATCTTATCTCTAGGTCAACCAGTATGTGTGTGTGAATGACCAGTGCCTCATGGAAATACTGATCTTGTTTCAATAACCTCAGTCACGTCTGTCAAGTGATCTCTCCACAAATTGAGTTTTGCTTGGCAGCCAGGCACCTTTTCCCCCAATACAAAAATGTGATTTCGGTTTCCAAATCAATGTACCTACAATGTCTTGTTGAATGCTTTCATGGGCAGAATCACTGGGTTGCTGTGAGTTTTCCTGGCTGTATGGCCATGTGCCAGAAGCATTCTCTCTTGACGTTTCACCCACATCTGTGGCTGGCATCCTCAGAGGTTGTGGGGTCTATTGAAAACTAGGCATCCAAGAGACTTGGATGTTGGATGTCTGTTGAAAACAGAAACAAGTTCTTTCTCCCACCCTGGACATTATTCCACAGATATATAAACCCCACTTACCTAGTTTCCAACAGTCCTCACACCCTCTGAGGATGCCTGCCATAGAGGTGGGCTCTTTTTTCCATGTCGGGAGCAACTTGAGAAACTGCAAGTAGCTTCTGGTGTGAGATAATTGGCCATCTGTGAGGACGTTGCCCAGGGGACACCTGGATATTTTGATGTTTTATCATCCTTGTGGGAGGCTTCTTTCATGTTCCTGCATTGGGATCCGGAGCTGACAGAGGGAGCTCATCCACACTCTCCTCGGATTCGAACTTCTGACCTGTTGATCTTCAGTCCTGCCAGCACAAGGGTTTAAACCAGGGGTCCCCAAACTATGGCCCGAGGGCTGGATGCAGCCCTCCAAGGTCATTTACCTGGCCCCCACTCAGGGTCAACCTAAGTCTGAAACGGCTTGGAAGCACACAACAACAACAACAACAACAATCCTATCTCATCAGCCAAAACCAGGCCCACATTTCCCATTGAAATACTAATAAGTTTATATTTGTTAAAAATGTTCTTCATTTTAATTATTGTATTGTTTTTAAGTGGGGGGGGGGGGTTGCACTATAAATAAGATATGTGCAGTGTGCACAGGAATTAATTCATGTTTTTTTCAAATTATAATCCAGCCCTCCCAACAGTTTGAGGGACTGTGACCTGGCCCTCTGTTTAAAAAGTTTGAGGACCCCTGGTTTAAACCAGTGCACCACCTGGGGCTCTTATAGATGTGGGCGAAACGTCAGGCGAGAATGCTTCTGGAACATGGCCATACGGCCCTGAAAACTCACAGCAACCCAGAGTACCTACAGTCTTTTTGCTACTGATGTGGTAGGCAATCTACTATATAGCCATCCAAAACAGCTGTGGAGTAAAGTCCAGCATTTAGGTTTACAAACTGAGGAACTACATGTGCAGCATTTAATTCTGGTGCTGGGATTACCAGGGCAGACATGCTGAAGAATGACATCTTGAAATGGGCGGGGATTTCCTATTTTCTTGTTTACATGCAGAATAAATTACTTTTAAAACCATTTGTCAGCTATGTATGGCAAGAGGGGAAAAAAGAAGTTTTAAAATGCTTTTTTCTCCCAAATGTATATTGATTTTTTAAAATGCATTGATCCAATCAGCATAGATGTTCCCCATTTATCAAAAGGATTCATTAATCCCAAAACTACTTGAAACAATTGTAAGTACTGATTGCGTTTTGTTTTCAGCAAAGGTGATTGAATCACAGCACTTGAAAATGATTTTTAAAACTATCACTTCTGTATTTAAGAAAAGAAAAGCTTTTTGAGATAGTCTTAATGTCAAAGCAAAGCTTGACTTGTGCTCATTTCCTGGAGGCGAGGGAGAAAAGACAATAATGGTCAACCGGTTATGCTTTATTAAACAGTGCCTAATTATGTTTAAGGATGGATGACGGTGTTGATTTTTTTTTTACTGGTTTCAAAATAGCTATTAGTTCCATTGTCTTAAATTGCATAGCAGAAGCAATGTTTTCTCACTGTGGAAATATGGGGTCATCTTGAAGTAAACGCAAGAGACTTTGCATTCCATGCTGTGAGGAATTGGATGAAAGAGGTCAGGTTCAAATGTCTGTAGATGAAAATTAGGGGTATCGGTACTTCCACGCAAGAGGTATAACCCCTGTTGATTATAAAGTGTGCTCATTTTCATTACATGGTTTTGCACAATCCTATACGTAGTTACAAGGGGTTAAACCCATTATAACTAGATTAATGTCCATATTCAATGTCTTAAACAAGGCAAACCCATCATTACCTCTATTCCAAAGCCAAGTGTAGGTTGACAGTCTAATGATGAATGCGGATGACTGTATTTTCAAGCCATCAATATGGGCCAAGAAGCAAATGATGGGTTGTGTTGTCGAAGGCTTACATGGCCAATCGCTGGGTTGCTGTGAGTTTTCCAGGCTGTATGGCCATGTTTCAGAAGCATTCTCTCCTGACGTTTTGCCCACATCTATGCCATAGATATGGGTGAAACTTCAGGAGAGAATGCTTCTGGAACATGGCCATACAGCCCGGAAAACTCACAGCAACGCAAATGATGGGTTGACGTGTTGCTGGAATATAGCAATGTGCCTCCATGCACAACAGCAGGATGGGCTGGAATCCCACCTCACTACCTCTGAGGATGCTTGCCGTAGATGCAGGCGAAACGTCAGGAGAGAATGCCTCTAGATCATGGCCATGTAGCCCGAAAAAACCTACAACAACCCAATCCCAACCTTGTCTGGGATACATCTGATTAAACATAAACCTGAGTAAACATGGACAGGGTTGCACCATTAAGAGTACGATTGCGCAACGTGTGTAAGAAAGGTCTCAGTTTGTGAGTTGTCACATTAACTCCCTGTAGCAGCAATAGGGTAGTTCTTATTTGTATGAATTGGAAACAAGGGCAGAAAAAAAAACTAGTTTCCCTCAGTGTAGTGGTTTCCAACTTTGGTCCAAGTATTTTGGACTTCAACTCCCAGAAGTCCCAGCCAGCTGTTTGGGATTATGGGAGCTGAAGTCCAAAACACCTGGAAGACCAAAGTTGGGAAGCGCTGCTGTAGTAGATGAAGATGATAGTTTGAAATACAGTTGTCCCTCCATTTTCACAGGTTTCACGCTTTTAGTTTTAATTATGCACAAGCTTGTGCTGCTGCACCCACTGCTACCGATTTGGCTTCTTTTCCTCTTCGTATCCACTGTGAATGTTTGTTTTGTTCAGGCAAAAAAGAGGGGTGTTAGGGGAAATGGGAGAAGAAACAGAGCCAGATCTGCAGGGTGACGCATGAGGCTTGTTCCTCCCCATTTGTCTTGTGGCACGCAGGAAGGAGAAGCAATTCCCAGGTGTAATTTCACTTCCCTTGGGGATCTCTTTTTTTCTTTTCTTATGCATTTTTCTTGGGCAAAGGAAGGGAGTTACAGCAGGAACAAAAACACAAGCCATACAGGAAGATAAAATTGAGCTGTATCTGCAGGGTGATACTGCAGGCATACACAGGGCTGTTTCCTCCTAAGATATTCACATCTTTGCCTTGTATGCTGGGACTGCACCCTGAATCCTTGTGAAAGTGGAGGGAGGACTGTATTTAATGTGTATAAATATTTTACAACAAAATGGAGGAGTGTGGTTACAAAGGTAAATAAAGGTTGCTTACCTGTAACCGTATTTCTTCGAGTGTCTATCCGTGAAATTCACACCTATGGGTTCTCCTGTGCGCATGCGCAGCAATCCGGAACTTCTAGAATTTTTAATGAATTTTTAAATGATTATTTAAAGAATAAACATAAGCCCCCCCCCCCCCCCCCCCCCGGTATATCAGCCCCCGCGGGCGTCTGAGAGGTAGTTCCCCCAGCGCCAAATAGAAGCTTAATGGAGGCATGACAGAGGGGAGGATGGGCGGGTTGTGTGAATTTCACGGATAGACACTCGAAGAAATACGGTTACAGGTAAGCAACCTTTATTTTTTCTTCGTGTCTTCCGTGAAATGCACACCTATGGGTGAATAGCAAGCTACTGACCTGGAGGTGGGTCATGCCACACAGGAAAACAGTACAGCTCTGCCGAAGGCTGCATCCTTCTTGGCCAACACATCTAGTTTGTAGTGTGATGCAAACGTGGACGGTGTGGACCACGTTGCTGCTCTACAGATCTGGTCAAGTGGAACTCCACGCAAAAAAGCTTGAGAGGTGGAGAGTGATCTGGTTGAGTGGGCCACCATGCGAGCTGGTGGTTGCTTTCCTGCCAATTGGTAGGCTAGTCGGATCGTAGAAACGATCCAAGAGGCTATGCCCTGGGAAGAGACAGGGTGCCCCATCATGTCTTTCCTGTATTTTAAAAAGAGCCTTGGGGATTTCCTATGAGGGGATGTCCTATGCAAATAGAATGAAATGGCCCTCTTAACATCCAATGAATGGAGGGCCACCTCAAGTGGAGATGATAGATTCGGGAAGAACGCTGGTAGTATGATGTCTTGAGACATGTGGAAGTGAGAGACTACTTTAGTCAAAAAAGTGACATCAGTACGAAGGACAACCTTGTCATTGTGGAACCTCACGTACGGTGGGTCCGATCTGAGGGCCGTGAGTTCACTGGCTCTTCTGGCCGAGGTGATAGCCACCAGGAATGCCGTTTTCCAAGAGAGGTGAGATATGTCATTGGAGGCCATGGGCTCAAAGGGCGGCTTTGATAGCTGGGATAGCACCAGCTCTAGGCTCCATTGTGGGGGAGGGGGGGCGACAGGAGGGTGGATATTTTTGTATCCTTTCAAAAACAATTGAACCAAATGATCTTGAAAAAGGGACGGCAAGCCACATTTTCTTCTAAAGGATGATATAGCAGCTAGGTAGCATTTAACTGAAGAGAAGGAAAAACCTTTATTAGAAAGGTGGACTAGGAAGTCCAGCACTATGGAGATGGGAGCTGTAGTAGGGTTGTGGCCAACTGATTTTGTGAATGTCGTGAATAATGACCACTTATAGGCATAAGACTTTGTGGTAGATGGTTTATGAGCAGCGAGGAGTATGCGTGATACGTCCTCTGATAGATTCATTGTGGTCTGATCCTCCATGCCGTTAAGCGGAGGGAGGGGAGGTCTGGGTGGAGAACGAGCCCGTTCTCCACCGTGAGAAGGTCTGGCAAGGGATCCAGATGGAAGTATTCCCTGTTGGAAATTTGGAGGAGTGTGGCAAACCAGTGTTGGCGTGGCCACCAAGGGGCGATCAGGATGCAATCCGAGTTGTCCTGAATTATTTTGGCTATGACTGGGGATAGGAGAGGGAGGGGTGGAAAAATGTAGATGAGGTTCGGTGTCCATCGGAAGAGGAAGGCGTCTCCGAGACAACCTGGGGATGCGTGAGGGAGGAGTCTTGCGCAGTATGTTGGGCAGTGGGTGTTCATTGGGGACGCGAATAGATCTATTGCGGGCGTCCCCCATTTGTGTGTGATGGTTTGGAATTGGGACATGTGGAGATGCCATTCGTGGTTGTTCTTTGTTGTTCTGCTTAGTGAGTCTGCCAATGTATTGTCTTGGCCTGGTAGGTGGATGGCCGAGAGGAGGATGTTTTTCTGAATGCACCATTCCCAGATGCGAGTTGAGATTGACGTCAGTGTTTGGGATCGAGTTCCCCCTGTTTGTTGATGTAATATTTGACTGCAGTATTGTCCGTTACTATTTGGACTATATGGTTGGAGGTGATGCGGGAGAAGGCTCGAAGGGCCTTCTCCACCGCCATCATTTCTAGTGCATTTATGTGGAAGCGGCGCTCCTGAGGGAGCCAGTGACCGCTGATTTTGAATCCCTTGAGATGTGCTCCCCAGCCTGAGTTGGAGGCGTCCGTTGTCAGGGACATGGACGGATGTGGCTGTATGAATGGCATGCCTAGGCGAACATTGTGTACCTTTGTCCACCATGTGAGGGAGTGTAGCACTACGTGTGGTGGGTGGAGGATTCGGGACTGCGGATCGTGGAGGGGGTCGAAAGTTCTGATGAACCAGTTTTGTAGAGGCCTCATCCGAAGCCGGGCAAAGGGGGTTACGCTGGTAGTAGATGCCATATGGCCAAGTATAGATTGGATGGCCCAGGCCGAGGCCTGTTGTGTTTGGATGAGTGAAAGAATAGCTTGTTGGAGTTTTAAAAAGCGGTCCTCTGGGAGGAAGGCTCTTTGGAGTGTGGAGTCTATGATGGCTCCTATGAATTGAATGCGTTGTGTTGGTTGAAGATGAGATTTTTTGTGGTTCACCACTAGGCCGAGATCCTGTAAAAGAGATAAGGTGTAATGAATATCTGTGCATAATTGAGACTTTGAAGTCGAGGCCAACATCCAGTCATCCAGGTACGGGAAAACTGTTATGCCTTGTTGGTGGAGGTGTGCGGCTATGACCGCCATGCATTTTGTAAACACCCTGGGGGCGGTGGACAAACCAAAAGGTAGAGAATTAAACGAAAAATGGTAATTTTGGACCGTGAAGGTAAGAAACCTTCGGTGGGAGTGTCTAATTGAGATGTGGAAGTATGCATCTCATAGGTCAACTGTTGCTAACCATGCCCCTTCGGGAATGAAGGGAAGAATGTTGGGGAGAGTGACCATGCGAAATCTGCGTGGGGTAATGAAAGTGTTGAGTTTGCGGAGGTCCAAGATGGGCCGGAGTCCACCATCTTTTTTGTCTATGAGAAAGTAATGAGAGTAGAAGCAGGTGTTAGATGTGTGTGAAGGTATGGAGGAGATTGCTCCTTTAATGAGCAAGGAGTGAACCTCGTCCCATATGGTCTGGGAGGGTTGTGTGACGATGACTTTCCCAACAGGTGGGTAGTCATCAAACTCAATTGCATAACCTCTATCAATTATATCAAGGACCCAAGTGTCTGTGGTTATGGATTGCCACTGTGGGAGGAATGAATGTAGTCTATTGAGGTAAGTGAGGTGTTGGGTGGTTGGTGGGGGAGGGAAGGAAATGTTAAAAACGTCTTTTGTTGTTGTTTGGGGGTCTGGTACCACGGTACTGACCTCTTGAGGGAAGTGGAGGGCGTCTCGTAGCCGCAGTGGGCGCATATGGTCGTTGTCGTCCTCTGTAGAATGAGGTGTTGTAAGGTTTGTTGTAAAATTGGGGGCGATAATAGTAGGAGCCCCAGCGCTGTCGTTGGTAAGTGTACGGTTGTTGGTCATATTTGTACACTGTTTGTTTCATCTCATGAGAGTGTTTTAGTTGTGAGTCGGTCTCAGGGTTGAATAGGCCTGCCTCATCCATAGGGAGATCCTCAATGAGAGAACGTTGAGATTGAGAAAGGATCGCATCTCTAAGCCATGCATGACGGCGAAGGGCTACTGATCCTGCAATTAGTTTCCCAGAATTATCAGCAGTGTTTCTTGCTAGGTCTTTTTGCAGTTTGGCTAAGAGAAGGGCCTCTTGTTGGAAAGCCTTAGCCAGTGGTTGCTCAGTTGGTGGTAAGAGTTCTAGGTATGGGGATATCTTGTTCCAGAGGAGAGTCTGGTAAACACTCATGTAAACCCCATAATGGGCCATGCGTGCGAAAAGGCATGCTGAGGAATAGAATTTTTTGGCCATAGAGTCTAGCTTCCTCCCTTCTTTGTCAGAGGGGGATGCTTGGTTTCTTTGGATAGGTCTTGGTTGAGCATCGGTCACCACAGAGTTTGCCTTAGGCATCTTAGAGAGCCATGAGGCTGTGGAAAGATCAATACGGTATAAGTTTTCTGCTCTTTTAGGGGTTGCTGGAACCAAGGCTGGGGCAACTCCTGTATTTTTTAGAATTTTCAAGAGAAATGGAAGTGTGGGCAACACAGTAGATGTAGGTGTTTGTTGTTCAGTGGATGTAAAGCATGGATCTGACACAGTATCTGAAGGTTCAGGAGTGGCAAAGTTTAGGGCTTTGGCAAGCCTTATTAACAGAGCTGAGAATTTTTTAAAATCTTCTAAATGCTGAGGGGAAGGGTCAGGGTCTGGTTGGGGATCTTGAATGACTGGTGTGTCATCTGTGGACTCCAAATCGATTGTATCTGTTTCTATTTGGGGGGGCATGGTAGGTTCCAAAGTAAAGCCCTGGGGATCCATCTCCCCTTGGGGATTTGGGGGACGAGAGAGTGTAGCGGAAGGAGGTTCACGCGGGGGTTGGGGAAAGTTTGGATCAGAGTAATGAGGTGGATGCATTCCCCTGAATGAATCGGGGGGGGGGGAGGTGGGTAGTAGAAGGGATAAACAGGGAAGGGAGGAGGGGGAGGGTACATGTGGTAAGGATATTCCTGGTATCCATAAGGCTGCTGGTGAGAAGGAGGCACTGTGCGCGTCCTTTTGGGAGGGGGAAGAGAAGAAGTTGTGGGCTGGTGTGGAACCGGGGATGGAGAGCGGCGGCGGCGTCCGCTGGAGTGCGCCGAGGCGCTGGGCTGAGCCGGGGATGGTGACTCATCCGGTTCCGGGGATTGGGGAGGGCTGAGTGAAGGAGGAGGTGAATTTTGAGAGGGCGGGAAGGGCGGGGGGGAGAGGGAGGGGTCTGGAGGAGGCTGCGGTTCCATCTCCAGGTGGGGAGCTAAGAGCTCGAGGGGAGGGAGATGGGAGGGAGATGGGAGGGGTCTTCCACGTGGAGGAGGGAAGGGAGCGGTTCCTGGAGCTGCAACGTGGAACCGGGGAGGAAAGGTATAGTTTGCAATACAGGGGGACTCAATGGCTGTGTGCCAGTGAGTTGCCGTCCCTTTTTTTGTTTGTTTGATTTTTCTTTCGCTTTTGCAGACCTCGTGGTCTGTTTAGCTGCTTTGGATTTCTTTTTCTGCGGCTCCACAGTGGGAGTGTCCGCTTGCTCTCTGTCCCGCCTATCCCCAACGCGTGGGGAGGGAGGCTGGGAGGTAACTTGAACAGGGGAAGATTGAGAAGGGGCGGGATGGACTTGCGGGGCCAGGGCCCGCTCGTAGAGGAGAGCTTTTAGTCTGGCATCTCTGCCTTTGCGAGCTCTGGATGTGAAGCTAAGGCAAATCTCGCAAGTCTGGAGATTGTGGGTCTCTCCTAGGCATAAGAGGCATTTAGAATGCTTGTCTGCCTCGGGGAGATTGGCCCCGCAGGAGGAGCAGTTTTTAAAACAGAGGGAAGACATCTAGCCTGATTTAGAAGGGTCGTCAGCTGGTCCGTGGTCGAGGGAAGGAGAGGTCTGGTAGTCGAGGGAGAGTCCTGGTCAAAAAAGCCAACAGAGTCCAAAAAGAGAAGAAGTCCTGACGATGCTGCCTGTTTGGCGCGGAAAAAGGAACTGCCTCTCAGATGCCCGCGGGGGCTGATATACCGGGGGGGGCGGGGAATGGGCGGGGCTTATGTTTATTCCTTAAATAATCATTTAAAAATTCATTAAAAATTCTAGAAGTTCCGGATTGCTGCGCATGCGCACAGGAGAACCCATAGGTGTGCATTTCACGGAAGACACGAAGAAAAAAGGAAAATATTTCCCCCGACATTAAATCTAGCCGAATCAGACTCTGGGGATTGGTGCTCATTTCTCAGCCAAAGAGCCAGGGTTGTCCGTAGACACCTCCAAGGTCATGTGGCCAGCATGGTTGCATGGAGTACTGTTACCTTCCCACCAAAGTGGTACTTATTGATCTACTCACATTTGCATGTTTTCAAACTGCTAGGTTAGCAGAAGCTGGGCCTAACAGTGGGAGATCAATGTATTGTCGAAGGATTTCATGACCAGAATCACTAGGTTGTTGTAGGTTTTTTCAGGCTATATGGCCATGTTCTAGAGCAGGGGTCCTCAAACTTTTTAAACAGAGGGCCAGGTCACAGTCCCTCAAACTGTTGGAGGGCCAGATTATAATTAGAAAAAACATGAATGAATACCTATTCACACTGCAAATATCTTATTTGCAGTGCAAAAACACTTAAAACAATACAATAATTAAAATGAAGAACAATTTTAACAAATATAAACTTATTAGTATTTCAACGGGAACTGTGGGCTTGCCTTTGGCTGATGAGATAGGATTGTTGTTGTTGTGTGCTTTCAAGTCGTTTCAGACGTAGGTTGACCCTGAGTGAGGGCCGGGTAAATGACCTTGGAGGGCCGCATCAGGCCCCCGGGCCGTAGTTTGAGGACCCCTGTTGTAGAGGCATTATCTCCTGAAGTTTCGTCTGCATCTATGGCAAGCAACCTCACTACCTCCGAGGATGCTTGCCATAGATGCAGGCGAAACACCAGGAGAGAATGCCTCTAGAACATGGCTATATAGCCCGAAAAAACCTACAACACAGTGGGAGCTCATCCTGCTCACCGGATTTGAACTGCCAACCTTTTGGCCACAATAATACATCTAAAAAGCACCGCTACCATCTTGTGTAGCTTTGTGTGGACCCCCAACATCTGAAAACTTGGTATTGTCCAGAGAAGTCGACAAGCTGACCATTTCAGGTGTAAAAATTTCTGATCTTTATGGTTGCTAAACCTTAAGTAGCAATACCTAATTCAATCTGAAATCAAAGGAAGGCACTGCTAAGCCTTCCAATGGTCGTGACTTCAGTGCTTTTAATTCACTGTTCCACCTCCTGGTTTGCAGAAACAATAAATTCTGTCACCTCAAAATGTAAATCAGTGAAAAAAAATCAAGCTGCTCCTGGGGCAGAATTTTATTTTTGAAGTGCAGAGTATAGGATACACAACCCTGCCAGTAGCATGGTTTTCAAGAAAGGAAAAGGCCACAAGGATTTCAGACCGTAAGTCTGAACATAACAACTTTACAAGGTTAGTTTACCAAATAACGTTTATTTCATTCAAGTTCTTAAAAATACTTTTCTGTTGTTGCATAAAACATCCTAATGTAAAAAATATCCAACGGCTTAGAAAAGGAAAAGGAAGGCAGGGAAAGCAAAGCATGAAGAACAGTCCCCAAAACGTCAGGACTCTATTTACAAAGCCTCGTCGCACAGAAAGTAAAAAGAGGACTACAGTCAGTGGGTAGTGTGTCGCCCCTGACCATCAGGACTGACCCATCACACTTGTTCTTCTTGCTATGGCAACAGTGGGAGATGAAGGCCTGGGAACCCCAAGAGGAGAAGTGAGGGGGCTAGCCCCAAAGGGCGAGATCCGTAACCACCAGGACAGATCAGCTGCGGGGTGTGTGGAATGTCACAGGAATGGCCGACTCTTTGGCTCTTCTGAGGGCTGCACCTGGGAGGGAGGGTTGGTTAGACGACTGACTACAGGTGTGCCTCACGGGCTCCTCAAGTTGCAGATCATCCAAGGGGGGCCCCAAGCAATACTGAACAGTCCTTTGGGGGCACAGGAGGCCCTAGTCATCTTCTTCATCCCCTTCATCATCTGCTTCTCTTTTCCTTTTTTCACCTTTTCCACTCTCCTCTTCGTCTATACAGAGAAACAAAGGGGAAAATGTCCCGTAAGTGAACATGACGTGGCTGTATTATCCCACATATCTATTTCAACAACAAGAATATTTTATTATGGTCCAAAGACCCTTATTGCACCGTAGATGTACAAGGCATGCAGGTCATGAAATTATAACATTCCGTTGAGTAAACACATACATGGATAAAATGTACAACAGTTAAGGTAAAGGTTTTCCCCTGACATTAAGTCCAGTCATGTCCGACTCTGGTACTCATCTCCATTTCTAAGCTGAAGTGCCAGCATTGCCTGTAGACACCTCCAAGGTCATATGGCTGGCATGACTACATGGAGCGCGTTATTGATCTCACATTTGCATGTTTTCGAACTGGTAGGTTTGCAGAAGCTGGGGCTGACAGCAGAAGCTCATGCCGCTCCCCAGTTTCGAACCTGCGACCTTTTGGTCAACAAGCTGAACAGCTCAGCGGTTTAACCCACTGCCACCGGTTTTAACAACAGTTAAAAACCGCTTTAAATACATGTTGCCTAAAAACATAGGCAAAGACAAGAAGTGCTGGCGTGTTTCAGCCTGTGTCTAAAATTAGGAATTGTCTAATCCTGGCTGCTTCAAAAAGAAACCTGGCAACCACCAAGGTCATGTGGGGAAGGTTGTCACTAAGTAGAAGCTTCACATAAAATTTCACTCGACTTGCTGGTAAGTTTCTTTGTAGGGGTTGATTATGTGTGCTCAGGCCTGTTCACAGAATATGGTAGATGCATTCAACTTCCTGTTTGTTACATGGGCAGAGTCTTTCATTATATGAGGTACCTGCAAATCTCCCATTCAGCAATTAAAACAGAAGCTCATTGCACCTTGCTTTGGAAAACAGACAGCGGTATTTGACCACAATTAAGTTCTTTAGATAGTTTACTGCATGGAAAGGCCCAACATAATGTATGGACAGGGCACTAGGAGAGCAAGATACATAGGAGCAAGAGCACAACTCATAAATGGCAGTGTCCCGCAGTCTCTATTTGATTGATTTGAGAGCCATGTCAAAACCCAGATGAGTTAGGAGGGATGCGGAAAGGCCAATGGAGGAGGGTTTCTTAGAACTGATCTTAAACCAACTGCTTATGTACTCATCCAGAGGTAAATGATAAATCAAACTGGATCCTAAATTAAAGCCAATATTTAAGTGCTTAGGCTCTTCTTGCCAGGGATGCTTCCCTAAATTCAAGTACAGTAGAGTCTCGCTTATCCAACCTTCGCTCATCCAACGTTCTGTATTATCCAACGCAGTGTGCTTCCTGCCCGGATCCACATCTGATTCAATACATTGCGCTGTTTAGGTGCTCAATTTGTAAATACAGTAATTACTACCTAATGTTACCATGTCTTGAACTGCTTTTTCTGTCGGTTTGTTGTAAAACATATTTTGGTGCTTAATTTGTAAAATCGTAATGTAATATAATGTTTAATAGGCTTTTCCTTAATCCCTCCTTATTATCCAACATTTTTGATTAACCAATGCTCTGCCGGCTCTGGATAAGCCAGACTCTACTGTAATAAAAAACAGGATGGTACACATCTGGGGAGCTGGAAAAGGACCCTCAAAAGCTGGGTTTGCTGTTGGTCTATTTTTGATGTTAGGCCCCCAATCCAGATATTGGAAGCATACAGCAGCCGGGAAGCTATCTTAGCATTAAAGACTTTAGTAGCAGTAAAACACAAAATGGCTGAACTGCCTACTTTAGTTTTGAGAATAGAAGCAATATGAGTAGACCATGAGAGTCTGTGCTGAAAAAATCCCCAGAAATTGGAAACTTCTGACCTGTTCTAGAGTGTGCGCGTCAAGAGACCAACGGCAAAGGGAAAATCTTTTTCAAATTCCAGAACTTTAGATTTCACATAGTTGCTATCTATTATAGAATCATATAGTTGAACGAGACCACACAAGCCATCCAATTCTAACCCCTGCCATGCAGGAAAGGCATAGTCAAAGCACCCCAACAGATGGCCAACCAGCCTTTGTTTAAAAGCTTCCAAAGATGTCTTTTAAATGCAGTCAAGGCAGTGCATCGCTTTGTTTTATATATCACTTTGTTTTATATTTTTGTGTTTGAAGAGGTCTTACGAAGATAAAGTTGTTCTTAATGTTTAGGAGGAATCTCCTTTCCTGTCATTTGAACCCATTGCTCTATTGAGTCCTATTCTCCAGGGCAGTAGAAAACATATGACATCCTTTCAAATATTTAAATATGGTGATCATGTCCTCTCCCAAACTTCTCAGAGGACATGGTTTCCAGGCCTTCTAGCCCATATAAAAGGGGAGACTCAGGATAGCAGGGAACTGGGAGGGTGAGGCTTGGACCCTAACACTCAGGAAGAACCGTCCAGAAAACAGACACGGGTAGAGAAAGTGATTGTTTCAATTTCTGCAACCATCAATGACATCCTTTCAAACCAAGGCTGACACAGCAATTAAAAAGCATTTCAGGTGTTACGGTACCCTTAACTGAAGAAAGACCAACAAGGGCCCAGAATGTCCTATTGCTATAAGGATCAGAAAGCTACTTGTTCATCACACACACTGGAGCTTGCATCCTAAGAGCTAGTTTTTGTAAACCGAGCAACATTATCACTGCAGTCTTTATTTGCACTTCTTTTCTAACTGGGAGACTTTTCCTCCACATTTACATCCCTATGCAAAGTATGCAGTGTTGCCATCGTACAACTAAGAAGGCACAGTTGACACCACTATGTGCCCATAATGAATCATGTATGGGCACACAGAAGCATTCAGTGTTCAATTGCAGCTTTCAATTTCTGTGAGAAACTGTGACTGTATCACTTTGTTTTATATTTTTGTGCTTAGAAATGAGGCACAGACAGCATCTGGAATTCGATGGAAGCACTTGGATTGGTTTATGTTCTAGTTCTAGGCGCTGAACAGCAATGGCATAGGACAGGTGAGGTTTTATGATGTTCATTTAATATTTAAATCACCCACAAATGAATAGTAAAAAGGTAAACATTTCCCCTGATATTAAGTCTAGTTGTGTCTGACTCTGGGGGTTGGTGCTAATCTCAATTTCTAAGCCGAAGAGCCGGCATTGTCAATAGACACCTCCAAGGTCATGTGGCCAGCATGAATGCATGAAGTGCTGTTACCTTCCCACTGAAGCGGTACCTATTGATCTACTCACATTTGCATGTTTTTGAACTGCTAGGTTGGCAAAAGCTGGGGCTAACAGTGGGAGCTCACTCTGCTCCCCAGATTCAAATCACCAACCTTTTGGTCAGCAAGTTCAGCGGTTTAATAATATAATAATAATAATAAACCTTTATTTGTACCCCACTACCATCTCCCGAAGGACTCGGTGCGGCTTACAAGTGACCCCTGTGCCATCGGGGGCTACAAATGCATACATAATATAAAAACCAAAGTTCAGAGCCAAGGTAATAAAAGTGTGAAGGCAACTTGACTGTTGCTTTTGTTACTTATTCCAATGTTTTGAAACACTGACTGCCACCTATCAATTTTTCTCCGCCACCACTCCTATTATCATAGTCATTAACAATAATTATTTCATTTTCCCACGTTTCCCAACACACCATAAACAGCTCACTGTTAAAAGCCCTTGTTGTTGTTCATTCATCCAGTTGTTTCTGACTCTGTGACCTCATGGACCAGCCCACACCAGAGCTCCCTGTCAGCCGTCACCACCCCCAGCTCCTTCAAGGTCAAATCCAGTCACTTCAAAGATGCCATCCATCCATCTTGCCCTTGTTCGGCCCCTCTTCCTTTTTCGTTCCATTTTCCCCAGCATCATTGTCTTCTCTAAGCTTTCCTTTCTTCTCATGATGTGGCCAAAGTACTTCATCTTGGCCTCTACTATCCTTCCCTCCAATGAGCAGTCAGTTAAAAGCCCTTGCAGACCCAAAAAAGCCTGCCAGAGCAGAAAGTTCTTTTATCCTTGGGAATTTTAGTCTCCCTAGAATAAAAGAGTTGGTATGAAAAACTTTGAACTCACCTTCCTCCTCTTCTTCCTCCTCTTCATCTTCCTCCTCGCCGTCTCGTCCAAATTCTTCCTCCTGAAAAAATAAAAATAAAAGTTACTACTGAAAGAGTAGGATTTTCTCTTCCACTGGCAAATTCATCCCTGGGTAGGCACTCAATTTATGTTAAGTTAATTAAACTTGAACTACAGGTTTCATTATTTCCATTTTCTTGGAGAGGGGCAAACAGCTTGCTGTTCGAACGGTGAGAATGTACATAAATGGCAGTTTCAGTCAATAACAATCGATTTCAGGCATTTCTCTTAATAGTGGTTGTTTTTATAACTTTGATGTGATATTGTTTTTATACTCATGCACTGTTTATGTTATATACTACACTTGTAGTGCCTTCTAACCCACCCCGAGTCCCTTTTGGGAGATCGTGGCAGGATAAAAATAAAGATGATGATGACGATTATTATTACTATTTCAATGCCAAGAACGGCACTGAAATAGGACCAGCTACTGTTTTGGCTATTCAGATAAAACCCAATGACTGCAGCATAGGGAGAGTGAAAAGGCTGGAGATGCTTTCGACCAACCTCTCCGCTGATTTCATCTTCCTCATCTTCTTCTCCCTCTCCTTCTTCGTCCTCATCCTCCTCATCAAACTCTTCCTCCTCACCATCTTCCTCTTCCTCTTCCTCCTCCTCACCTTCTGAAAAAGAGACATGTTCACACATCTTCCTTAGAAATCGAATTCTGCTAGCCACAAACACAAAGGATACATGTTTTATTTATATTCTGAGCGGATTAGTTACATCTCTGGAGTAGTGAAACCCCCAATGGGTTAAACCCTTTTGCTGGCAGAGTGACCAACAGGTCAGTGGTTCGAATCTGAGGAGAGCGGGTTGAGCTCCCTCTGTCAGTTCCAGCTCCCCATGCGGGGACATGAGAGAAGCCTCCCACAAGGATGGTAAAACATCAAAACACCCGGACGTCCCCTGGCCAACATTCTTCTAGATGGCCAATTCTCTCACACCAGAAGCGACTTGCAATTTCTCAAGTCACTCCTAACATGGAAAAATATTTCTAGAGTGAAACTATTTGTCCATTTCTACAGTTTTAACTTTATAGTCATTCGTAGGACACACTATTGTTATTCCTTTACTTAAGAATGATCATTTCTAGCAGTTTTCTTAAGTATGGTACAAAAAAGATTTCAGCAGGACGATATAAAGTCGGGCAACTCAACTCAGCTCTTTAGCAGAAATCTTCTGCTGCTAAATTTCAAAATGACATGAGCAAAATGTGATTTTTAAGACAGCCATCCCCAATCCACCATAAATACCATGTAGCCTCACCTTCCTCGTCTTCCTCATCAACACCATCTACTTCAGCATCAGAGTCGGAAGCTTCTTTATCTTCCTGATCATATCCATCCAGGTAGGTGAGTTGAGGAAGAAGCTTGAAGACACTCTCTCGGTAGTCATTTAGGTTTGTTACCTCACAGTTGAATAAGTCAAGGCTCTTCAGCGAGTCCAATTTTTTCTGAATTATGCAGACAAGGAAAAGTGTTGATTTAATGATAAGAGCAGAACAATCTTCACTTCACAACTCTAAATCAAGGTTTGGTTGGTATAGAATAGTGGTTCCCAACCTTTGGTCCTCCAGGTGTTTTGAACTTCAGTTCCCACAATTCCTAACAGCTGGCAAGATGCAGGCCTGTAGCCAGGGGGTTAAAAAGGTTAAAAACCGGGGGTTTTCAGATTAAAAAAAACAACAGCTATTTTTTGGCTATTTTTGGCCTTACTAACCTTGCATACCTTGTATCTTTATACCTTTTATGGAGCAATAAGGGTCTTTGGACTGTATTAAAAATGTGGTTGTTGTGTTATCGAACTACTCTTCATGATTTGCCAAAAAAAGTTTCAAACCACCCCCCTCCGAATTTTTTTTCTGGCTACAGCCCTGGTAAGATGGCTGGTATTTCTGGGAGTTGAAGTCCAAAACACCTGGAGGACCAAAGGTTGGGAACCTCTAGTCTAGAATTTAGTAACGCAAAAGGTTCCCCCCCCCCCCCCTCAATTTCTCAGTGCAGTCTTTCTGAGGAAATGATTTAGGAACATCACAGAAACAGCAATATAGTTCCCCTCAGAGTGATTTCTGGCTAATTCCCATTATTCTTCTTACATCAAATGGAAAACCTGAGGCTGTCTCTGCAGCAGAATTTGAGCTTCCATCAGCCCAAGGGCAATCAAGGACAACTGAAAAATATCTGCTGGGAACACATCTTCGCTCCACTTGCTACATAATCATAAGAGTCAAAAGAGACCACAAGGCCCATCTGGTCCAACCCCAACACTCACTGCCTAGTGATGATTAAGCAGGACAATCCCTTACCACTTCTAGAGATTCAATAAAAGTAACCCTTGTCTAGTCATGGAAACATTCTTGACCTCAAACCAATTTTCCAAGTTTATTCAATGCTTAGACCATAGGTCTAAGCATATAAGGCAAACAAATAAATACATGAAAACCAGATTATTAAATACAGTATAAAATAATTTCAGACAACCAAATGGTATCAGGAAATACTTAAATGAAAAGGGTTCAATAGGACGTCTATTGCCCATTCCTCAGTTGCTATTCCTATTTAAATGAATTGTACCAATGGGTTAAATGTCAAATAGACTCCTAGCAACTGAGTTGGAAGAGTTACTGACTGCAGTGTATCATTCTATAACTTTGTGATTACATGCCTTTTTTGTTGAGGCCTGATGTAGTAAAACAATTTCATCTTTTCTGAGACTGTAAAACGTTTATCCTTCTTGAGATGGTAAACCTTTGCTCTTTTGAGACTGTAAAACTTTCCTGATTTTAAAGTACACAACAGAAAAGCGGAAGCGTTCGCTAAGTTAATCAGTGACATACCAATGGTTCCAAGGTACCAATATCCTTCAGCTTATTTCCACTGAGATTTAAATGTGTGAGGTTGGGAAGTTTTTCTGCTAATACATCAAGACCTCCAGAAATTCGGTTGTCACTGAGTTCAAGCTGCAACAGGGAAAATAAAAGGCAATACACATGCATATCAGTAAAAGAGTGGTTAGAATCCAAATATAGAAAATTAGGTTGTGAGAATTTTAAACTTTTTGGCACAGTAAATGATATTTCACATTCTTTTGGTATTTGATATCTCAGCATGAATCCTGCCTGATCCAAATTAATGAACATATTGATTCCTATAGCTAAAATGGATGTCGGGATTCTACTATCTTGGATAATTAGGTAAATACGTCATTTTCAACAAAACAAATGGAATCACAAGCCATATTTCACAAGCTTCATTTAACAGAAATGTAAGTTTCTTACTCAGCTGTTTTCTTAGAACAACCTGAGGACTAAACAAAAGTACACAGTTATTTTTATAAAATTTCCTTGAAACTATATACCATATATACTTGAGTATAAGCCGAGTTGTTCAGGCTGAAAAAGCCCCCATCTGCTTATATTTGAGCCAAAGTTATTTATTATTTTACTGTTGTTGTTATTATTAATATTATTACATTTATTATTTTACTCTACTATTACTGTTATTGTTGTTGTTCATTCGTTCAGTCATCTCCGACTCTTCGTGACCTCATGGACCAGCCCACGCCAGAGCTCCCTGTCGGCCGTCACTACCCCCAGCTCCTCCAAGGTCAGTCCAGTCACCTCAAGGATGCCATCCATCCATCTTGCCTTTGATCGGCCCCTCTTCCTTTTGCCTTCCACTTTCCCCAGCATAATTGTTTTCTCTAGGCTTTGCTGTCTCCTCATGATGTGGCCAAAGTTATTACTGTTATTACTTTTCCATTATTTTACTCTATTATTATTTTATTGCATGTATTATTTTCCTCTATTATTGTTGGAAGGATATGTAAGCACATTTACATTAGAATAAAGATGGTTAGAATAATGGTTTGATCAGAGTTGGACAGTCTTATCTTAAATTACAGTTTTATGTAAATGTTCAAAAACATTTAACCTACTGATGCCTCAATTAATATAATTTTATGGGTATCTATTTTTATTTTGAAATTTACCAGTGGCTGCTGCATTTCCCACCCTCGGCTTATCTCGACTCAGTACGTTTTCCCAGTTTTCTGTGGTAAAATTAGGTTCCTCAGCTTATATTCGGGTCGGTTTATACTCGAGTATATACGGTACAGCTGATGAACAATCAATAGTCCAAAATGCGCAAATAAATTTGGATTATCAAAGCTGGTCCAGCAAAATCGTGTATTGACAGACACACACTAAATGTTGCTGTGTTAGTTGGAGCCCTCGAAGGTCTCCTGGAAATCAATAGAGCCTCTGAACTCTCAACGGCTTTCCACCCATTTTATAGGTTCAGAAGTATAATTTGCTAAGTTACACCAAAGAATTTCAGGTAAACTGTATTTAGAGAAGCAAAAATCCTGGTTTCATCCAAATTATCTGAAAAGGGAGACTGAATTTTAAATAATTAGGTAGAAACGAAACATAGAAAAGACCATATTAGTACTCAATACAGAATTATGAGGGTTTTGATCATTTCACTACTGAAGCTCTATGTCTGATCAAGGAAATCTGGCATCTTGAACTAGCAATGCAACTCAGGCATACTAGTGAAACAAGTCTGCCCTCTGGTTTCAGTCACTTATAAAAATAGCTTCAGAAACAAATAGCTGAATGGCCTGACATACATTCTATATATGCAAATTTGCCTTTTAAAAGCCCAATGCTTTTAAGAAAAGTAGCTTCAGAAGTAGAATTTGCATGGAATCTGCCTACCACTTCTCCTCTTTAGACCCTTCCCAATCACATCTCCCCTTGGCAGAGTCCCAACTTCTGCTCCATATATGTCTTTGCAACCCTGCTTGGGGGGCAAGCCACTTGGATGAGTGAAGTGGAGAACAAGAAAGGGGTTAGCACCTTATCATTTGCTTTAACTCCATCACTGAAGCAGAATTTCTGTAGGAAAAAATAGCTAAGAATCTCTGGCTACTTCACAAGGGAGTCCACCATTTTCACATATATGTTATTCTAAACTTACACTTTCTCAAACTCCTTTTAGACTCCCTGATATATCTTTGTGTTTTTCTTAAGATTTAAACAGACAGACAGTTGTCATGTGCTAAACTATTTAAAGGTATTCATATAAAAATAGTATCCTCTAAAAAGTGTTAAGTACGTTTAAATATAACAAACACACTGTACAGTGTACTTTATTATATTTTTCTTGTATCAGTTTAAATACATAAATTTACAGAGCACATAAAATCAATGTGGCAAACTAAATATAAATCAAACCCTAACCAGTTTAGTCTCTGGAAAATTTTCTGAAAATTTCCATCACAGGTAATCTTTTTGCAACCCTTCTTTGCCATGGAAGTTACAACAGTGAACAAGGGCAGTTAGAAATCTGCATGTGTGCATATACCATATATACTCGAGTATAAGCAGGGTTTTTCAGCCCCCCTTTTAGACTGAAAAAGCCCCCCTCAGCTTGTATTCGAGCCAAGGTTATTTATTCTTTTACTCTATTATTATTATTACATTTGTTATTATACTTTATTTATTATTACATTTATTCTTTTACTCTATTTATTATTGTTATTATTACATTTCCATTGTTTTACTCTATTATTATTTTTATTACATTTATTCTTTTATTCTCTTTATTATTATTGGAAAGATATGTAAGCACATTTACATTGTAGAAGGTGAGATAATGGTATAATCAGAGTTGGACAGTCTTATCTTACAGTTTTATGTAAATATTCAAAAACATTTAACCTACTGATGCTTCAATTAATGTAATTTTATTAGTATGTGTGTCTTAATGTTTACCTTACACATTCATTTACTGTTAATATGTTTGCAAGTGACTCATCCTCTCATTACCTGGATAACGAGCAGTGCAGTGAAGAAAAAAAGGAGAGATGTACAAAAGAATGTAAGCACAGCAATAGTGTATCACTTTTGGAATACCACCACAATTTGCCGAACCGCTCCTCCATAGCTAACTGCAAGCACTTTGAAAGAGGTCTCCTCATTTTCACTATTACTGTCATTTCAAAGAGGGAAATTCAACAAACTGTAAGGTGCTTTTCGTGCAGATTCTATGCAAATTTTGGTGCTCTATTATCCAAATTTTGAGCAGGATTATATGATCATACACAGGTACAGGAAGAAACTCCCTCTCTTTTTCTTGGCCATCACATCCCTCAGAGAGATGCATCTTCCAGCTGCTCTTCATGAATTTCTTCTAAGCTTTCATTTGGGACTCTACAATTTTAACATCACTCATACATATATACTCACTCACACAACTGCCAGCCAACTGGCAAATCCCCTAGAGATGTTTTGGAGCAGCAATCTTCTAATCACTTTCTCACCTTAGCCAATTATATATTTGGTAAGAGCTCCAAAACAAGAGTTAGATGTAGTGTCTTGTTTAAAGAAAGCACTTAAGGAAATGGTTCTCAACCTGTGGGTCCCCAGATGTTTTGGCCTTCAACTCCCAGAAATCCTAACAGCTGGTAAACTGGCTGGGATGTCTGGGAGTTGTAGGCCAAAGCATCTGGGGACCCACAGGTTGAGAACCACTGACCTAAGGTAATAGGTTGTAGATGGAAGACTTTGCAGTAGCAGCATGGAATTGCATCACTTCTTTAATCCATTATTACAACTGAGACGAGCCTTAACGAGCTGTAACTGAGTAAAAATGAGGGTAAACATTCTGATTTTGCAAAAGTAAAACAAATAAACAGTCTTGTCAATATGGACATTAGCAGGGCTATGCAGCTCTTTCTATTCTCCACCTCTACTTCCCACAATTCTCCAACATGAAAGAATAGCAGAGGTCTTACCTTTTTTAATTTCGGGAGCTTCGGAAGATTCAATACAGATGCCAGTCCCACATTGATTAAGCTGAGAAATTCCAAGTTGACAAACTCTCCTGATAGCCCCTGAATCCTGCCTTCATCTGATCTACAGTTGTCAAGAACAAGTTCTTGGACCTGAAGTGAAACAAAAACAACACTCACACATCAGTAAAAAGAAAGAAAACAATACCTCAGTGTAAAAGGAACCACCCATAGTAAAATTCAACACAATACTACCAACCTAAATATTCTGATTAACCATCATTATCACCACCAACTCTTACATCTTATTATTAGAGGCTTGGGTTTTAGTGTGAAGAACTTTTCAAGGTTGAAAAGGAGCTTCCAAAAACATCTTTCTGTGCGTTCAATAGAGCGGTTTTGGTGTAAAAATATAAGCTTAAGGTGATTTATAATGTGCATTTTGTTTCAAGCTTATAAAGCTCCTTACATTGCATCCCTATGAATATTTACTCAGGGCCCTTCCACAGAGCCCTATATTCCAGAATATCAAGGCAGAAAATCCCACATTATCTGAGTGTGGAATCATATAACCCAGTTCAAAGAAGATATTGTGGGATTTTCTGCCTTGATATTCTGGGATATAGGGCTGTGTGGAAGGGCCCCAAGATATAAGCCTCACTATGTGTTCAATACCCTGAATCTTGTTAGTCCCAACTGGAAGAGACTCAACTGAATGAGTGAGATTAGTCTATGTGTTCACTCACCACTCAAGAATGTAGTAAATGGATCTACTCTAGTTGGAACCACGGCCCCTTCCGTACAGTTGTATAAAATCCCACATTATCTGCATTGAACTGGGTTATGGGAAGTGTGGACTCAGATATTCCAGTTCAAAGCAGATATTGTAGATTATCTGCCTTGATATTCTGGATTATATGGCTCTAAGCAGTTAAGATTCAGACTTATGTGTGTTTAGGACTGCACCTTTAATCTTGCTTACTCCAAAGGTACATTTGAACTGTTTTTCGGTGCTCTTTTAGCACACATGATGCAGCTTTGCAAACTGGGCAAATTGCAGGGCAACCAAAACTGGAGTACTCTGAATAGCTCAGAAAGACGTGCAACACAAAGTTTTGCATAATACTAAATCCATGTTTTAGGGAGTGTTTTCCCTTGTGTTTCCAGTGCAGCTGGACAACTGAGAAGTAACTTCCAAGTAATTTGCTTCTAATATGGCTAATTCAGCTGATGTAGGATAGATATATCTGTCTAGAAAAACTATAAAAGTGCTTGAGAAAATGTGTTTAGCATGTATGACTATATCCAATATAACAGTGGTTCTCAACCTGTGGGTCCCCAGGTGTTTTGGCCAACAACTCCCAGAAATCACAGCCAGTTTACCACTTGTTAGGTTTTCTATGAGTTGAAGGCCAAAATATCTGGGGACTCATAGATTAAGAACCACTGCAATACAGCAAAAGCAAACAGCATGAGCGTTTGTGTACCAAAATCAATGTACATTTGGCCCTCTGTTTCTATGCATTCTGCAATCGCAGATTCAACCAACTACAGCTCAAAAATATTTGATTTTGCCATGCGCCAAGCACTGTGCTAATGTGTAGACATGTCCTATTGTAGCCTCCTGCTGTTTTACAGAGCTTCAGTTGTTTACCACTTTATATAACAGAAGCCATTTTACTAAACCACTGTATGTAATGGTACGAAACATCCATGGGGGAAGAGGTCTTGGAAGCAACCTGAGTAAATACTAAGGCCCACTGTGTATAGAAACCAAATACATGCTACAAGAGAGCTCTATAGTTGTACTCCCTTTCCACTGCTTGCCCACGATCTTTTTCTCACATTACCTGATGATACCAAGAGGGCAAAGCAGTGAGTGGTAGGAAGAGGAATGCAATACAGTTGAGTGACTGTCCCAACTAGAGATAATGAAAAATATCCTACAGGAGCCAACCATAAGACAACAGTATGCAAGGGAACAATGCATTATTATAAAAATATGGTAAGTGAGACAGAACAGAAGCTTACATTTTCTGCTACCAATAATTGCTTCCAATAGTATTTCCAGTTTTCCTGTTCTCTCAGGAACCACTCTTGCACAAGCGAGAACTATTAGCAAACCTGCTGTAGTTCTGAGGTCTGCTGATGCTAAAAAAATCTTTAGCAAAAGCATCTGGAAGGGTACCACTTTAAATGACCATAAACGATAAATGGTGTGGAATGTTTAGAGATCAAGAGGTGAAAAGAGAAAGAAACCTGACAACCAGATGGAGGAGAAATGGAGTAACTGGAAAGGAGAGATGGGAGAGACACATATATTTATGGTATGGAAAGAATCACCACATGATCTACTTTAATCTCTTCTTGCTTTGCACTGAGATGCCACTTTACAATTTCTCCAGGGACAGCAGTAAGAGATATCCAATGAAGTAGATGGAGAAATCTAATATTTAAATGGAGTAGGGACTTGAACTGTAGTGTGTCCTTCCACTCCACCCATTCATCCATAAGAGAAACCAACCATCCTCACTTGGCAGAAATGACTGACTACTGGAGCTGGATGGAGTAGATATAATTACGAATGGAAGTATTCTACCCTGCAGGAATTTTGATATATGGTCTCACTTGAACAAGATATATTATGGCTTGTATGCTTTTCTAAAAAGTGTAATACTAGCACTCAACTGAGGACTTAAAAGTGTATATATGTCACTTTATAGTCAAAGCATGCTTTGACTAGTGAGAAGACTTAGCAAGGGCACTGAAGAAATACAATGTGTTTCAAAATGATGGACCCAAGTTCAAGGCAGTATATTTCACAATGGCAACATTTTATAAATGGTGTAATGAGTTCTCAAGTTATTGAGTTTTACTATTTTGAGCTAGAAACAAATTCAAAAACAACCCCCATCCCCCAAAAAAGAGAATATGGCCCCTTCCACACAGATGAATAAAATCCCACATTTTCTACTTTGAAGTGGAATATATGGCAGTGTGGACTCAGATAACCCAATTTAAAGAAGATATTGTGGGATTTTCTGCCTTATTATTCTGGGTTATATGACTGTGTGGAAGGGCCCTATGTCATTAGGCCTTATGGAGTGGGGTCACCCCCTTGCAAATGACTGTGGCCAGGGAGCTATAAGTGTGCTGAGAGGCATTTAGCAGTACAGTGTTCCCTCGCTAATTTCCGGTTCATTTTTTGTGGACTTGCTATTTCACAGTTTTTCAAGAAATATTAAAGTAGAAATATTTATTGCGGTATTTTTGCTGTTTCATGGGGGTTTGCCCCAAAATGGAGAATAGCCAACAGGAATGTAGGACACAGACCCACTTTTTCTGTCGTCATCTGCACGGCCGCTTGAGACGCTACTTCCCAACATGAGATTTTAAATATATAGTGTCCCTACTTTGCAGATTTTCACTTTTCGTGGGTGGGCCTGGAACGTAATACCCGCAATAAGTGAGGGGACACTGTAATCTTTCGAAATTATGCCCCACCCTTTCAAGGGCCAAGGGTTTCATTCATGGGCAGATCCTGATTGCAAAGATATAGCAATTTCAAATCGGGTCCATCTTCTTGAAACATCCTGTATATAGAGCAAGCATGGGCTAACTTTGGCCCTCCAGGTGTTTTGGACTTCAACTCCTAGAGTTTACTGGCTGTTAGGAATTGTGGGAGTCGAAGTCTAAAACACCTGGAGGGCCGAAGTTTGTCCATGCCTGATATAGAGGCTGTGATAACTTGTTACCATAGACTGATCATGCAACCTTATCTTACACATAAATTAATAGGCTGTAATGTAATTCAACTCAATGAAGTATGCTTGCTATACATTCCCCTTACTAGAGAAGGAAGAGGACCTTACAAAGTTGAAAAGAAGGAATGCAGAATTGTCATTTGCTAAGGACTGTGTATTCCTGTTCAAAACATACAGAGAGGCTAAAGGGATGAGCGACAAGCTGGTATGGAGATTCAGAGTACCCTGACTTCAGCTATTTATTTCTTTAAAATGTCTACATAAATAATCAAATTAACAGTTGCTATTAATAAAACAGAACTCAGTGCATTTAAAATGCACTCTAATTCAGACAGATGAATTGCCCCATGGTTCCCTAGCAAAGGTTTGACCAGAAGACAAACAGTATCAGTTTTCTCAGCTAACTTAGCAAAGAATATCCAACTTTCACAGCCACTACTTGAGGAAAAAAAGAGAAAAATGTCCAAGAAAAAAAGGGTGTGCTGGGGAGTTTATCTGCTCATGCCAAACCTGGTCTCACCCAAGAGTGAAGTAACATATATTTCCAGGACAACTCCATATTGCAGTAAAAAGTGTGCAACATTATAGATAATTTCACTATTAATTCATAAGAACTAAGACTTAAGACATAAAAATAAAGGTGTTCAACAGTATTAGTTTGCTAGCCTTGCAGCTATTATAATGAAAGCACATGTCACGTGCAATTGAATTTATGTGTAGAATTAGCTGTGCTTTTACCAGTATTTCCTACTTGTTTTAAAATATATGAAAGCCCAATGGCACTCATGTTCCTTCTCCTATGCAATGTCCCATGCAATTGAATGTATCCAAATAACTATGCACCCCTTCCATTTGATTCAAGACTATTCCATAGGGCAACAGAGTAATATTTCAAAAATGTTTAAGCAGTTAGATCTAATAACAATAATAATAATAATAATAATAATAATAATAATAATAATGCTTTATTTATAGGCTGGCCTATATCCCTGAGGGGATTTTAATCTAGTGTTAAAGAACATAATTAGAACCAAATAAGTTGCATCAAATCTTGCTCAGAACAGCAATGTTAGTGAACAAACTGTCCAAACACATTGTCGTAAGTTTAAAAGTTCATCATTAATGTAACATGTATTTTGTCACTGCCAAAAGACAGGAAAGGAATAGCTTGCCCTCAGTAAATAAAAAATGGTTGATGTACGGTATTGGTCATTTGTGAACCCATCTTCTACAAATATGGTTTTTAAAATAACCCAAATATCCAAAATGATATTCACCTAAATATGTCTATTTTATGAGCTGAAGAAGTTTTTCATGATTCTATTTCTCAGACTTTCACATGAGTAAAAGAATAACACAGCACAGAAAAGAACAGCACAGAAAAGGCATTTGCTGCCTAAGGACTATTTTTAATTTTTGAAATTTCAGAAAAAGTTGAAATTTAGCTGTTGGATTAATGTTTTTGGAGGTATTTTTTAAAAAACAAAACCCTCATTTTGCACAGTTCTTTCATTTCACCAAAGGTGGCAGTGCCAGTTAATTTTCTGTCATTTCTTTTCCTCCCTGCATATCACACAGTTAGTAAAACGGAATTGATCTAATTCAGGTCATTTTTTTGTTCTAAGAATCTCTCTACAAAGGACATGGAAATGGGATTACTTGTATAAACTGCTGGTGATGTTTTTGGACAAGGAAACCAATACAGAACAGGTTAACTTATGCATAGAATTAAAAACATGAAAGTGTTGTGTCGAGTTATTGAAATATAACTGGCAGAGCAGCACTAAGGCACTCCCAGGAGTAAATGCACAGCTGAACCAGGAAGCATAGATCAGCAACAGAATTATGCAATTCTGCATCAAAGCACCAGTCGTCCTAAAAAAATACTGGGAAGTGCCAATTACAACTTGCTGAACTTGTGGCACTCATATAAACATTAATATACATGCAAAACTCTCCTGTGACTACTGAGGGCCCTTCCAGACAGGCTCTATATCCCAGAATCCAATCCCAGGTTTTCTGTTTATCCTAGATTATTTGGCAGTGGGGACTCACATAATCCAGTTTAATGCAGAAAACCTGAGATCAGATCCAGGGATATAGGGCCTGCCTGGAAGGGCCCTGAGAGAGAACATTAGCTACAACAAGCTGGTTTAAAAGAAATTCTTTTATATAAAAAGTATTTCACTTATTGAGGTGTATAAAAAAATATCCAAAGCTACTATTTTAAAAAGGGCAATTTCACAGAGCTCTGCAGTTTCGCAAACCCAAGAGCAGCCGACCAGGCAAATGTTGAATAACAGTTCACTGTCAAGGAGAGATGTTCAAAATGGCCTGAAAACCATTCTGGAACGAATATGTGGTCTCCACACTGCCCCTATAACCCAAGATCTGATCCCAGATTATATGTTTTAATGTGCATTTAATTTTAATTTCATAATTTTAAGTGTATTCTAACTGTTTGTTGTCCAAAGGCATTGAATAGTTGCCATATGTAAAACCACCATGAGTCCCCTTCGGGGTAGAGAAAGGCAGGATACAAATAGAGCAAATAAATCAATAAATAATCTGTTTATCCCAGGTTATCTGGCAATGGGGACTCATATAATCCAGTTTAAAGCAGAGAATCTGGGACGAGATCCTGGGATACAGGATAGTGTGGGCCAGACGGCCCTTCCACACAGCCCTATATCCCAGAATATCAAAGCAGAAAATCCCACATTATCCGAGTGTGGACTCAGGGCCCTTCCACACAGCCCTATATTCCAGAATAAGGCAGAAAATCCCACAATTTTGGCTTTGAACTGGGTTATCTGAGTCCACACTCAGATAATGTGGGATTTTTCTGCCAGGATATAGGGCTGTGTGGAAGGGCCCTTAGTTTCATTTGAAGGAGAAAAAGTGGGATATAAACACTAATATCAGTAATATTGACTGTGCCACATCTGCCAAAAGGGACCCCCAGTTTCACTAAAGAAAAGAAGAGCAATTTAACAGGTTAAAATTACTCTTGTACCAACATATTTCTCCACTCCTTTGGACATCCCCACCCCTTACAAATATTTTTCAATTTCACAGGCTTTAAAAACCTTTGGCCCTTCCACATGGCCCTTTGGCCCTTCCCATGCGTTCTCTTAAGGGCAGGAATCAAGCAGATTAAACTGTTTGGCACATGGGTGAAAGCCATGAGTGTTAGATGGCTTCACTTTAATTCACTTAGTGGCACGCCTGCTGTGCAAAGCAAGGGAATTCTTTTAACAACACGCTGTCCCCTGCCATGTGTTGCTGTGGCCCAGTCTGTGTATATATGTTGTGTGTGTGTGTGTGTGTGTCTGTGTATGTTTGCTGTAAGGTATTTTTCTTTTGGGAGAGTTTTACGTTATTTACCCTTCGTTTTTTAAAGGTTCTTTGTTTGAAAGACATAAATTGGATTATTATGTGTTTTGCTGCCAAATTTCGGGTCAATTCGTCCAGTGGTTTTTGGGTTATGTTAATCCCACAAACGAACATTATATTTTTATTTATATACTAGCCGTCCCCTGCCATGCGTTGCTGTGGCCCAGGCTGTGTATATGTGTTTTGTGTGTATAAGTGTGGTGCATATATATATAGGTGTGTGTGGCTTTGCACATGTGTTGGATTGTAAATTTTGTTTTTTGGCTTTTAAAGTCTTTTCTGCTGTGTTTTTTTGTGTTTTTACGAGTTGTGGTCACTCATTGGCCTGATAGGTGCATTGTGTCCAAATTTGGTGTAAATTCGCCCAGTGGGTTTTGAGTTATGCTAATCCCACAAACGAACATTACATTTTTATTTATATAGATAAAATAAAATGAGGGGGAACATGTGCTAAGAAAGGTGGTTTCTATGTACTGCTGACTGTATGGATGGCTGTGACGATTGGAGGAGAAGTAATGTATCTGAAATGTGGTGCTACCCAAAGAAATAAAAGGGGGGGGGGAGTTTGAGAGCCAATGATTTCTAAAAGGCAGAATAACCAAAAGGAGACGGTCTAACTTGGGTCGCCTCATGGGAAAACGTGCCTCGTTGTGAGAGCCTACCCTGCCTGCGAGAGTGCGAGGCAGCAGGGAAGAGGAAGACCGCATTAAAGATGGATGCCACGGCCCTGAGCCGCCCGCAGAAGCCGAGCCAGGGCTCCCAGGCCGAGGAGGCCTCTCCTCAGGCAAGGAAGGAGACCTCCTTGCGGCTCCCCCCTCCCCCCCCCCCCAACTTGGGTGCTTTAATTCTGCGGCTTTCAA
Organism: Anolis sagrei ordinatus; assembly: GCF_025583915.1. Lineage (NCBI taxonomy): Eukaryota > Metazoa > Chordata > Lepidosauria > Squamata > Anolidae > Anolis > Anolis sagrei. Next base: position 157,460,764 of record NW_026845477.1, on the reverse strand, counting down.
TCGATTCCCTTTTTCAAAGAAGGGGCAGATCGTATGTCTCTTTAAATAGGCGCTCCCCTTGAAACCACGAAGGGATTTTGGGGGGGGGGGTCTAAATTACAACCTATTTTTTGTTTGTGTGAGGGAGAAGTTTTTTGGCGGGAAGGCGAGCGTTCTGAGGAGGAGGGGGGGAGGGCGGAAACCAGGGCGCGCGACCCCGTTTGCTCGCTCGCACGCGCACATTGCTTGCTTCCTCCTCGCGCGCTCTCGTTCGCTCTCTCTCTGTGTGTGCAGCTGCCTCTTTTTTTAAAGGGGAGAGGGGGGGAGGGCGAGGAAGGCAAGCACGCGCGAGCCCGCCCCATTGGCGCAGCTGTTGCCCGTTTAAGAGAAGGGGGAAAGGAATTAAAAAAAAAACAAGGGTGGGGAGCCGAGAAACGAAAGAAATGAACGCGGTGGTGGTGGCTGCGCGCGCGCTCCAAGGAAAGCGAGGCGCCAACCGCCTCTCCGTGTCGCGCGCTCTCCCTCTCTCTCCCTGCAGGCAAGCCCACGCGCCCTCCAGTAAGAGACGCAGCGGCTGAACAACATGGCGGCCGCGGAGCGTCTCCTCAGCCGCGCTCTCTCTCTCTCTCTCTCTCCCGCCTCTCTCTCTCTCTCCACGCGCCCTCCCCTCCCCCCTCCCCGCCGCCACGAGCCCCCAGCTTGACCCTCTTCCCCCCTCTTTTCCCGCAAAGCCGCCCCGCTCGTGAGGGAAAGAAAGTGCGGCGCTTTCCCGCCCAGAGGCGGACTTACATCCGGCGGGGTCCGGTTCCGCAGCTCCAAGTGGATGCGCTTCTTCATGTCCATGTCGGCGGCGTCGTGTGGTGGCGGCGGCGTCGTCGGAGGTGGAAGCAGCAGCGGGGTGTGGGCCCGGAATTAGGCCCTGTGCGCACGGCGCGGAGTGGACTCGCGGGGCAGCGCTGGAGCGAGCGAGCGAGCGAGGGAGGGAGGGAGGGAGGCCGAGGGGGAGTTGCGGAGGGCGGGAGCGCCGAGCGCCTCCTTCGTCGCCGTCGCGACTGCAGTTAAACTGGCAACGAGGCCTGGCGAGGACTGACTGACTGGCTGGGCGGCCGGCAGGGGGCGCTGCCGAGGAGGAGGGGGAGGAGGAGGAAGGGGAGCCGCCTCCCGGAACCCCGCCTCCCTCCCTCCCTCCTTCCCTCGCCCCATCTTCGCCACAGGCATGGCGGCCGGCCATCGCTCCCGCAGGTCCATCTCTTCCTCAGCGCTCGCTTCTGGTTTATACAACAGGTTTGCAAGGACAGGATTTCCGCGACCTTCTCCAGGCTGGAACTGAATAGAACAAAGTGTGAGCCATGAAATGCGCCTCTCTGCTCACTTCCGGCCTCGATCATTATTATTACAAGAATTTATTTACATATTCTTATTATATTTAATCTACTATATAAATAAAAATGTAATGTTCGTTTGTGGGATTAATGTAACAGAAAAACCACTGGGCGAATTGACACCAAATCTGGACACAAGACACCTCTCAGGCCAACGAGTGACTATCACCCCTAAAAACTGAAAAACAACAGAAGGGACTTGAAAGGCCAAAAATTAAAAATACATTACAACATATGCGCAAAACCACCTATATACAAATATACACACATATATCTATACAGACACAAAACACATATACACAGACTGGGCCACAGCAACGCATGGCAGGGGGCAGCTAATCTATATAAGTAAAAATGTAATGTTCGTTTGTGGGATTAACATAACTCAATAACCACTGGTCAAATTGACCCCTAATTTGGGCACAATACACCTATCAGGCCAAGGAGTGACCATCACGCAAAAAAAAAAAAAACACTGAAAAACACAATGGAAGAGACTTAAAAAGCCAAAAAAAAAAACCTACAACCTTACAACGCATGCACAAAACCACATATATACACATATACACAGACTGGGCCAGCAACGCATGGCAGGGGATGGCTAGTTAGATAAATAAAAATGTAATGTTTGTTTGTGGGATTAACATAACTCAAAAACCACTGGACAAATTGACACCAAATATGGACACAATACACTTATCAGGCCAACGAGTGACCATCACCCCTAAAAGCACTGAAAAACAACAGAACAAACTTTAAAGGCCAAAAAAACAAAAACCTGCTACAGCGCATGCGCAAAAACAAAGCTTCCCCCTGGCAAACTACACACAAAAGCACACTCTCTTCCGGGCTACAGCTCCCAGCATCCCCTAGACCAGGCCCTTTAGGAGAGGAGGATGATCCAAATGCACTGCTTCCAAATTGCAAGCTTTCTTCTCCTTGGATTTCTTTGAGAGCATTCCAATCCCTGCATATTTCCAATTCCCTATTCCTGGACTGCAACTCACAACAATCCTCCAGATAGATAGATTAGATAGAGATAGGTAGGTAGGTAGATTGATAAGAAGGACTGCTGGGAGTTGCAGTCCAAGAATAGATAGAGAAGGAAGAAAGGGGAGAAAGAGGAAGGGAAAGAAAAGGGAAGGAAAGGAAGAGAAGGAAGGAAAGAGAAAATTAAAGAAAAGGGAAGGAAGGAAAGAGGGAGGAAAGAAAGGAGAGAAAGAAAGAAGGAGAGAAAGAGGGAGGGAAGTTTGGCCACAGCAACGCGTGGCGGGCATAGCTAATTATAATAGCAAGGCATTTAAAATATAAAAAAATTAAAACTCAAACAGCACTAAAAATTCAGTTAAAATCAATCAAAACATACTCCAATTAAAAAACAACAGCAACCTGCTGACTTGATCTTAAACATCTTTAAAAGCCTGCCTGAATAGAAAGGTTTCAGCCTGCTGCCGCTGGAAGGACAGCAAGGAGAGGGCCATTCTGGCTTCCCTGGGAAGAAGGGGGTTCCAGAGTCCAGGGGCAGACACCGAGGCCCCTTCCATGCAGTTGTATAAAACCCCACATCTGCTTTGAACTGGGATATATATCCCAGTTCAAAGCAGATCTTGTGGGATTGTCTGCCTTGATAGTCTGGGTTATATGGCTGTGTGGAAGGCTTGTGCTCTCTCTCTCTCTCTCTCTCATTCCTACCAACCAACTGAGCTTGAGATGGAGGTGGGACTGAATTGTACCCAGAAACAGACTGGCAGCCAGTGGAGCTGCTGTAAAGGGGATTGTCCACTCCCTGGAGCAAGTTCCAGTTAGCAACCTCGTTGCTATTTGTACCAGCTGAAGTTTCTGAGCACTTCAGAAGACCCTGAAAACATTAAGGACGCTTCCACACAGCCATATATCTCAGTATATTAAAACACATACTCCACAATATCTGCTTTCAGCTAGCTTGAGTCCACACCCAAATAATCAAGTTCCATGTGGATTTTATACAGTTGTGTGGAAGAGCCCAAACCTCCTCTTGGGAAAGTTTTCTGGCAAGTTTCAGTGCTTTATTTTCTTCTTCGGCTGAATGTGAGCCTCACCTCCTCCAACCTGGCTAAAATTCAATCTCATCCAGGCTTTTTAGTAGCCTTATTGGCCAGTCAGATGATTTTTCCAAATAGTTGATGCAGCTATGAAAACAATATGTCTCACCCCATAGTTGACATTCAGAAGTTGTGTGTACATCAGACTTTGGACTGTAAACTGTCCTTTCTTCAACAAATTCGAAATGAATCCCAGGAATAGTTTTATTACATGAAGATGTACAAGCAGTCCTCTAGTTACAAACATTAGACTTACAAACGACGCCTAGTTCAGAACGGGGGTGAGACAACAGGAAGTGAGAAATCTACCCGTCTCCCAGAAGAGTTATTATAATGGGGAAAAGGTGTCGTCATTGAAGCTTTCTCACCAATCCTTGGTTCCACAACAGGTACCTTTTTTTCAAAATTGGTCACCGGGACAACAAGTGAGGTGAAATCTTCTGAGCAGGGGCACAGACAGCAAAACAAGGTTTACAGGGGCGTTAACTCTTCCCTGTGTTATCCAAAGCTATATATATATTTGCCTGGAGTTACACTTCACAAATGTATCTATTCCGACTTACATACAGACCTACAGAACCTATCTTGCCTGTAACCCAGGGACTGTCTGTATAACCAAAAAGACAAAGAAATGGGCCTGAGAACAAATCGACGCTGAATTTTCACTACCACAGAAGTCAATATGACTTCTTCGCAAATCCGATTGGTGGAAACGAGAGATAGGGCCTTCTCAGCAGTGGCCCCTCGGCTATGAAACGCCCTCCCTAGGAATATTAGATTCCCCCCTCCCTCCTAACATTTCAAAAGAGAGTTAAAACCTGGCTGTTTGAGGAGGCATTTGCAGATGCAGTATAACTGATTAATTGAGGCTCATGGAATGATTGGACGATACGACGGAAAATAATTTTAATGATGAGATGCTAAGGACTTGTACTTTATGGTTTTAATTGCTTTATTGCTTTTATATGGTTTATATTATATGTAATGTTTTTGATTGTATTTTATTTTGTGGGGCATTGATTGCCGACTGTAAACCATCTCGAGTCCCCTCCGGGCTGAGAGGGGCAGTATACAAATATAGTAAATAAATACACAAATAAAGTACTTTGGACATACCATGAAATGGCATGACATGGTAACGCTCAGTAAAGTTGAAGTCACAAGGAGGAAAATTACAGAGGAACTGACTTAATCAGGGAAGCCATGGACCCAGGGATGGAATCAGGTTAATAACACATCTTGGGGGTTATTATTTCATAGGGTTACAACACATTGAAGCTATCTTAATAGAACATTAATAGCAACAACAAAACACTGGAGTTGCTTGTTCCTTTTTCAACCACTCCCAGGTTGAACAGCAACAATCCTGGTGCCAAACTAGGATTCAATGCCAGCAGGCCCTTATTCGATTTCTCATAGTTACAGAATTAGTGTTAAAATCCACTGTGGGTTTGCTATTTCTATGGCAGTACAGTAGGAAAAATGTTTGCAGTAAATTGGGGTTTGAAACTGTAGGAAGCTCCATTACCTCTCATTATCTATCAAAAATACCCACTAGGGGTCACAATCTATATTTGATATTGCAATTTAGTGGCACAAAGGGGAATAGGGAGCAGAATGTTTAAAATAAGAGACACTGTGTAACTAGCTTGAAAAAAAATGAACCTTTTTATTGTTGAATTCTGGTGACAGCAGCAGAGATCAAGGTGTATATGCAATTCATGAGCTACCCACCTCTGTAGTAAACAATTTAGACTACAAAGAGAAATAGAGAAGTATATTGTCCTGCTAGTTGTTTACATGTTGAGTCAGGACTGAGAATTGGTTAGGTTTGAAGCTGACAAGAAGGAATTGATTACTTCGGTAGGCTACGAAAAGATTTCTTTGGATTTAAACAGTTATTTTAGCCATGGAGTCTTTAGCCGTCTATTATTTGGGAGAGGGTGCTAGGATGTTGTTCCAATCAGGTATCAGGCTCTCCATAAAGGAGTACAATTAAGTTCTAAATAAAATCAAGACCAGAGTAAATGTATAGGACATTATCAAACTTTACAGCCTGCTTTCCTTCATCTCCTTGCGAGATTTTCCTCTAAACCATTGCTTTTTAAACTGTGGGTCCTGACCTGAAATGGGGTTTCCTGAGATCAATGTTGGGGTCAAGAAAAATTGGCAACAATAAAAGGTTTCTGCATACCACCCATTTACACAAATATCTTGGCAATAACATGCAGGGTTTACAGTGGACTCTGCATGAAATGCTTCAGCTGCACTCCACAAAAAGAAAAACCAGCCTGTTTAGCAAGTTTGCAAAAGTTGATTTATCATTAAATATTTGTTTTTTATACTTTTAAAATATACATATATACCCAAGCTCGTGTAAAAAAATTATTGGGTGGAAAAGGGTTGCAAGTGGAAAATGTTTAAGAAGACCTGTTCTAAAAAAAAGTGTTACCAATTGGACTACATTATGTTGGATATTTCATAGAATCAGAAAGTTGGAAGAGACCACGTGGGCCATCTAGTCCAACCTTTTGCTATGTTTACTTTTATTGGAAATAATAAAAAAATGGAAGTGCAACAGAGGATCATAACTGAAAAATTTTGCTTGTACTCTGTAAAATTTTGGCAATGAGAGGCTGATTAAAATGAGATGATCAATCAGAATCATCCAATTCTGAGTGACAGGCCTGGATGAGATTGATTTTTTAAATCCAGGTTTGAGGAGGCAAGACTTGTATTCAGCCCAAGAAGAAAACAGAAACACTGAAACCAAACTATCCCAAGAGAAGATTTGGGCCACTTCCATGCAGCTGTATAAAATCCACATGGAACTGGATTATATGGCAGTGTTGACTCAGATAACCCAATTCAAAGCAGACATTGTGGATTATCTGCTTTATTATTCTGGGTTATATGGTTGTGTGGAAAGGCCCTTAATGTTTTTGCAGCCTTTTAATGAGTACTCTGAAACTTCAGTTGGTCCGAAGAGCTGCAGCCAGGTTGCTCACTGGGTCTGGCTACAGGGAGCAGACAACCCCTCTGTAACAGCAGCTCCACTGGCTGCCAGTCTGTTACTGGGCACAATTGAAAACAGCAAAGACCTGAAAAAATTACTGAAGAAAGTCAGGAAGAAAAGTACAATGGCAGGTTTAAAGTTGAACATTAAGAAAACAAAAATAGTGGCCACAGTCAATTTGCACAAATTTTAAGAAGACAGTGTCAACACTGAAATTAGCCAAGATTCTGAAATGTAAAGCTATATAATTGAACACTAAAGTTAGTATTGCCATGTGGTTGTGAAAGTTAGAAAGTGAAGAAAGTAAATAGGAAGAAAATCAACTCTTGAAACTTGGTGTGGGAGAAGAGTTCTATGGATACCTTGGACTGTTAAAAAGACAAATATCCTAGAGAAAATCAAGCCTGAATTATTCTTCCACACACCCATATAACCCAGAATATCAAGGCAAATAATCCACCATATCTGCTTTGAATTGGGTTTTCTGGGTCCACATTGCCATATAACCCAGCTCAAAGCAGATAATGTGAGATTTTATTCAGCTGTGTGAAAGGGGCCCTAGAAGGCAACATACATATCGTGAGAAAAAATGGCTCACCAGATCTAAGCAGGGCTGTTGGTGATAAAGGGCTTGGAAGTATCTCATAAGATCGTCATAAGTTATTAATTACTTAAATGTTGTATTCCATTATTCTACTTTCACTTGACTTAGCCGATGGTTTGTTGACCGAAATAAAGGCTACTGACTGACTGACTGACTGACTGATAAAGGGCTTGGAAGTATCTCATAAGATCATCATAAGTCATAACTGACAGCAAATAACAACAATACATTTGCTTTGGTTTGATTCATGCCTGAAGACCCTTCCAAACAGTCTCTATATCCCAGGAACTGATCCCAGGTTTTCTGTCTATCCAAGATTATCTGGCATTGCGGACTCATTAAAGCAGAAAACCTGGGATCAGATCCTAGGATATAGGGCCTGTCACTTTGAGTCCCATTCTGGAGAAAGGTGAGATATTAAACAAGCATACTATATTTCTCCTAACACAGATTGAAACTAATTGTCATAATAATAATAAAGTTTTAAAACTATTCTCAATCTGTGGCCTGTGGACTCTTTTAGGACTGCAGTGTCATCAGGACATCTGTGAAGGCTTGAAGAAATATAATTAACAAACAAACGGGTGAAAGACAGATAGATTAGTAGATGGTCCAAGCATGTCTAATTTGACCATCTAAATGTAATTCTCCATGTAACCAAATCCTTTTTGTGCCCATGTATATTAGATGTATGGCTTGCTTTGGCTTTCTGAGCATGCTGTGAAAAATGATGCAGTGGAACAAGGTTAATTGAAATAAATGCTGCTTTGTTCTCCCATCTATTGCTTTCTAAAAATGGGCATAGGGCAGTGTGACCACTATGTATGTGTAACTAACTATCATGATGTGAAGTATTTTCAAACACAGAAATGTGCAGAAGATACAAATTTGTCCATACCAACTGTTCACTTCTCATGCCTTGTCTTTACTCTGGTTTGAGCAATAGTGCTTTCAGATGACTGCAACTATATCTCCATAACTTTGGTTAGACACTCACTTTTTACAAGAACCTAAAGGGGGAGTAACACTGGTTCTTTTAGCGGTTTGATTATGATTATCTTGGACATGTTATGTCAGAATTTTCCCCAGGAGGTGGCGCTCAGGTTACACACTGGCAGCACCTACTTCTGCAAAAAAACAAAAAGGGATGGATTAGTGCTGGAATGGACAAGTGCTTAGATGGTGTCTTTTATAATTTACATTTTATGAACCATATTCTAAGCATAATATTACTTTCAAAGCTTCACTATTTGCTTGTTAGTATGAGGTCTGCCATTCATAGTTGCCAACTGCACTGCACATAACAACATGTAAGAACAGATGAGCTCTCTTCCTCTTTAATCTGTGTAATCGGGGATGCAATTGAGGAAACTCGGGAAAGTAGATCTAGTAATAAAACCTCAGTTTGATTCAGACAGGATGCCTAAAAAGAGCTACCGTCCCATCAGAAGCATCTAGCTAATGAGATAGAATGTAACTGTAGTTTTAATATTGCAAATTAAAAAAAAATGCTTATTTGTTTTACAGTTGATGCTCTACTATGTTTTCTGTCTCCCTTGTTTTGTTTTACAGTTCTATTATTTTATCTGTCTGTCAAATACATTTTTACATATATGTGTGTGTGTTCACGCACACAAGAAACATCAAGCTGATGACTGCAAGTGCTTAATGTTTTAAAAAGGTGCCAGAAGGCTTCTCACTTTAACCTTCTCTCAGTAATTCTGTTGCTAACAGCTGGAAAATGTTTATATATCCAGCACTTTGAAGAATGAACAGTCAGGAGTCAATCTTTCAGCTAATCAACATTTGCTGAACTGTTATACTGAACATAACTGGAAGACCTGCAACAAGTGCAAGAGACTCTTGAGCCCACATTTTTGGGGAAATATCATATGCATGGACTTCCAGATTTCAACAAACTGGACTGAATAAGGTATATTGTCTGTTACATACTTTTTGTCACCTTAACATACGCAGCTAGGATTGGAAAGGTACAGAAGGGAGGGATTATCTAGCCTTCCCTTCTCCCCTCTGAAACTTGTGCTGAGTCACAACTGAAATGTACTTATCATCCCTGAACAGACCATAGGAAGAGCTCAGTACTTGTTCTGAATGCTTTTAAGGTTTGCAAGGATGCCTTCATGCCAACTTGTGTAGTAAACCTAATTTATGTTAAGTTAAATTAAATTTGCCATTCAGTTTACATTACTGTGCTACTTCACAGCTTAATTCTAGATCATTAGAATATACACATGTTAAATTGTGTCAGGAGGTCAAAGCTAACATGTTTTGTTTTCCTATGCCTTACTGAAGCATGCAGCTCACCGCAGGTAAAAACGGCAGAGTCCTGCCATGAAAGACTGTGGTTTTTTTCCTAGAATACATGTACATAAGTTCCTCCAGTGGTGCATTTTTTGTCCTCCACATTTTTTTTATTTGATTTTTGTGGATTTCATTATTCATGCATTTGATTTTTGTGGATTTCATTATTCAGGCATTTGATTTTTTTAAACCCTCTCTAGGAATCTCTAGGTCTTTTAGTTCAACTCTGTGATTAACTTCATCTGGAGTTGAGCATAGAGTCATCCTGGAAGACCTAGAGATTCCTAGAGAAAACACCTCCCTAGGAATCACTAGATGCTCTAATGCGATTAAGGAATCACCTTCCACAAGAAGTTGACTATACAGAAATTCCTATAGGGATGCTCTTTCAAGTAAAGAAAAAGCATTGAATTGGGAAGTGTCAGGCTGGTATTCTCCACTTAATTTAGGCTGATTATGCAAAGATAATTCAGCATTTCCCCCCAGCTTTTGATATGAAAAGTCACTACAATGAATTCATACTATTCCTTGCAGTTTTTATATTGTGGTGTTTTCTTGCAAAGTCATTCTTGTGTGGCAAACTTGCAGGTTTGTAAAATGCTGCAGGTTGTGACCTGGGAAATCAATCCCATCATGTAGAAGCAAATGGAAGAGACCATTTCATCAGCTGGAAATCCCATCCAGGATGTCAGGCTCAGCTAGGTGACTCACTTCAAAGCAACCCAAGAAGGTGCAGGAAAGGGCAGGCTGGCCCCAGAGCTTATGAGGTGTTGGGAGCAGCACTGAATTGCCTTTGACCCACACTCACTTAAGTCAAGGTGAATAATTCTAGTTTTCAAGGACATCGAGCTTGTTTTGATGTGTGAAGCAGAAAAGCTGCTCTGAGTCCCCTTCGGGGTGAGAAGGGTGGCATATAAATGTCGTAAATAAATAAATAAAGCATCCAAAGCTCAAAACTTTAGAAATTGGCTGTTGTTTTGCGGGGTGGTTGGGGAGTGTTTGCTGCAAAGAAGAAAAAGCATATTTGGGCAGGGATATGCCTTTCTGGGAGCGCGAATTTAAACACCTTTGCGGCATGATAAGGAAATGCAGTATTAACGTACCAGTGTCCATAGCAGATAAGATGCGTTGGGTGGGTAGCTTCTTTCTCTTTTTGGAAACACTCATTTGCACTATAGCATTAGATGTGCCAGATGAGGGGGAAATTCCTTTTGTATATATAAATATATAAAATAAAGCATTGCAAATGGCAAGCCTAGAAGAAGACCATTCATACTCTGGAAATCCACAGCAGCCAGCAGCAACCGCTGAGGAGTATGCAGTCCCAGGTAATGATTTTTATGCTGGGAAGGGGAACACTGAAAGTTAACCCATAGTTTTGCTAAAGTTGTATGCACTTTGGTTCTCCCCCTTAACCCTATCCCTTGAACTGCGTTCATCATTCAGCTTTGGGGGGGGGGGGGAGGAGAGATGTTGTAAATGTCTTTCCCATTTTTGTGCATCTACAACAAGAATAGGATGTTGTGTGTTTTCCAGGCTGTATGGCCATGTTCTAGCAGCATTTTCTTCTGATGCTTTACCTGCATCTGTGGTTGGCATCTTCAGAGGATCTGATGATAGTAATGCTTTACTACCATCAGATCCTCTGCTTCACTATCATCAGATCCTCTGAAGATGCCAGCCACAGATGCAGGCAAAACGTTGGGAGAAAATGCTGCTAAAATATGGGTGATTCCGGCCATGACAGCCATCAACAATATGGGGTCTTCTTCCTTTTTTTTTTACCTCTCCCTACCCCATCTTATTTCCTACTTTTCTATCTTCTTTACAATATTCTCCCACTTTCCATGTAACCGTATACTCTTTCAATAAAAAAAATTAATTGCAAAAAAGAAAAAAACGAGAAACTGCAAGCTGCTTCTGGTGTGAGATAATTGGCTGTCTTTGGAGACATTGCCCAGGGGATGCCCGGATAAGTTACCATCCTGTGGGAGACTTCTCTCATATCCTTGAATGAGAAGCTGAAGCTGACAGACGGAAGCTCACCCCATCTTGAGGATTCGAACCGCCGACCTTCAGGTCAGCAGTTCAGCCAGCAAAAGATTTAACCCAGTAGTTCTCAACCTCTGGGTTCCTAGATGTTTTGGTCTTCAACTCCCAGAAATCCTAACAGTTGGTAAACTGGCTGGGATTTCTGGGAGTTGTAGGCCAAAATACCTGGGGACCCACAGATTGAGAACCACAGGTTTAACTCATTGCTCCATTGTGGCTCCTGCTAAAAGGCTGATGGCCGAAAAGACACTTTAAGGGTTGCAGAAAAAACTTGGCTGTCCATTCTTTCTGCTCCCCAAGTTGCAATGGGGCTAAAGAGTCCCCAATTCACATTGAGTTACATTTGACCAGTTTCTCCCACTCAGGCAACAACAGGATTGTTGTGAGCATGGCATGAATGGTCAGAGAAGCTTACTGGAAGAAATGTAGAATATAAATATACAGTTGTTCAACCCTCTTCCATTTAGAACTGTCTGCCTACACTCAAAAGTTAAATATATGCACAAAAATGGGTGCAACACACTAGTGGGCACTACTTCTCTTTCATCTCCTCATGCTGTCCTACCTGGACTGTCAATGCTAGTGTGTGCATTTGAATTGCAGTTGTTCTAGGATCACAACTAAGCCATGGTAAGACTGAACATGAGCATTTATATTCAGTATTTAACAAACTGTAACCATCAGTCTATGCTTCAAACCTTTAGTTAGCCTGGCATATTTTGCAGGTCATGCTGGAGGTGCTTAGGGATTGAGCCTTCAAGTGGACAATAATGCACTTTTAATAAAAACTGAAGTGACAGGGGGATCGGGAGAGATCAAGGGTAAACATGAATGTTAAAGGGAGAAACATGTCAAGAGGAAGACATGAAAATGGATGTGAAAGAACATAGGGATCCAGAATAGGTCTCTACAGTCGCTTACGGACCCACCATCATGGAAGGCAATCATACTTGGCTACGAATGATAGCCTATGATGTGATGATAAACATGAATAGAATATGGGGAAAGTAACTTTACTGGCAATTGTTTGAGCATACACTGCCCTTTAGTCGTGTTGTTCCTCCTATCATAGGAGGAGGGGTTGGGATGGGCCCCACACCTGGGCTTTTCCTAGTTTTGGGGGGGCAGAAGGTCTCTTCTGGAGCAACGTCCCGCTGCTGACTCCCCTCGTCGTCCTATTCGCTCTAGATCTATCTATCTATCTATCTATCTATCTATCTATCTATCTATCTGGTCAAGATGTGGTCAGACGGATTTTGTCTTTGCCTTCCTCTGAGATTGAGAGAATCTGACTTGCCCACTTGGTGGATTTCCATGGCTGGGCAGAGGTTCATCTCTGGTCTCTCAGAGTCCTAGTCCCGTGCTCAAACCACTACACCGTTCTGCCTCTCACAGTCCAGTTGTGCTGACGGTAGAATTTCAGCTGGCATGATAATCTCCATCTGCTAAAGTTCTCTTTTACATAACCGTCCTTTTTGCATCTGGCTACCATAGTTGAAAATAAACTTGGGATTATGTTTGTCTATTCTGATTAAAATAATCAATTGACATTTTGATTTTCTTTATTTTTTTAAAGGAAGGAGCTTAAATAATAAGTAGGGGGAAGGGAGCAAATGTTCTTCACTTTCAGAAATGAAGAACAATAAAATACCTTTTCTGTTACATATATTTTTAAGTGCTCTGCTAAGAGATGTAATAAATATGTTAGACATATGAATTAATATGGGAGATGTATGACACCTGAGACAGCTTAGTTCAGACTAAAACTAAAATTGGCTCACTGGAATCGAAGTCACGAGCTGCTACAGCTTTAAAGGGATTTATTATTTACCAGAGACCCATCAACATTGTCATATAATTCAGTTTCTGAATCCAGATGATCTGCTTTGAACTGGATTATATGGTAGTATTTAAAAGTTGTGTCTGACTCTGGGGAGTGGTGCTCATATCAGTAAGTGTAGTTGTGTTCGACTCTGGGAGTGGTGCACATATCAGTTTCTAAGCCAAAGAGCCGGCGTCCATAGACGCCTCCAAAGTCCTGTGGCCGGCATGATTGCATGGAGCACCATTACCTTCCCACTGAACCGGTACCTATTGATCTACTCACATTTGCATGTTTTCAAACTGCTAGGTTGGCAGAAGCTGGGGCTAACAGTGGGAGCTCACCCCGCTCCCCAGATTCGAACCGCCAACCATTCGATCAGCAAGTTCTGCAGTTCAGCAGTTTAACCCGCTGCACCTCCAGGGCCCCCCTGTATGGTAGTGTAGCCTCACATAACCCAGTTCTGAATCTGAATTCAGAAACTGAATTATGTGGCAGTGAAGATTCATCCCAAATGATCTCTTACTGGGTAACTCATTCCACATTTTAATTCTTATTGTTTTTCTCTTGTAGAAGTGGTCATCACTCGCCGTTTGAGAGACCGAGAGCTTCTCAGAAAAAGGAGAGCGGAAGCAGAGGAAAAAGACACTCACCAGTGGGTTCTGGGGTAAATTAGGATGTTGAAATTAACACTTTGTTTTAGAAGCAAAGCTGTTTGTTATGTTGCTCATGGGTATGGATTGCCTCTATAAATGAATATTTTAGATCTCAGTAATGGCACTGTTTATATTTATGTACCTGGTGACCCCATTAATTTCATAGGGTTTTCTTGGCAACGAATACTCAGGCTGGATTTGTCATTGCCTTTCTCTGAAATAGAGCCTACATCAGTTGGCATTCATTGGCGGTCTTCTATCGAAGCGCCAACTAGGCTGACTCTGCTTAGCTTACAAGATCAGACAGGATCTGGTACTTTTGGGATATTTTGTCTATAATCCAGAACAAGCTGGTCACTCCTAAATTCCATTCAAATCAGTTCCAACTAATAAGTCCTGTTAAGAGAGCAAGACCTGAGCGACTGTGGCAACGGAGTTGCAGGTGATGGTTTATTATGGAAAGGGCTCTTTTAGCAATAGGATAATGAAATAGATGTGAGCCTCAGAGTCTTGTTTGCTTAAGACAATTCTGCTCCCTATGTTTGGAAGTTTATTCATTGAGACCCAATCTACACTGCTGCATAATCCAGTTTCTGCATCCAGATTTGAACAGGATTATATAGCAGAGTAAACTCATATAATCCAAAGCAGATAATCTGGATTCAGAAACTGAATTATATGCAGTGTAGATGGGCCCTAAGTGGAACTGTCTTTCTACTGGTTAGTTCTATCTTTCCAGCTGAAACAAGCTCTAATTGCCCCATTTGCTTTCATTTGTCATTCAGTGTCTTGGTTTCTGATTCTCTTCTTTCTAATTGTTATCTTTTTTTCTTATGCCGTCATCCTCTCATTCACATTGCTCAAAATTGGATGCAAGCTTTTGGAATGTAAAGTTCTTGGGGTGTTTTGTCTTCCTCATCAAATAATTTAAAACATTGAAGCTGGAGGCAGCAAGGTTCTGTGTCAAAATATCCTGGATTCTGCAATGTATATATTTTGTGTGTGTCAGGAATGACTTGAGAAATTGCAAGTCACTTCTGGTGTGAGAGAATTGGCCATCTGCAAGGGCGTTGCCCAGGGGATGCCTGGATGTTTGATGTTTTAACATCCTTGTGGGAGGCTTCTCTCATGTTCCTGCATGGGGAGCTGGAGCTGACAGAGGGAGCTCAACCCGCTCTCCCCAGATTCAATCCGCTGACCTATTGGTCTTCAGTCCTGCCAGCACAAGGGTTTAACACATTGCCCCATCAGGGGATAATCTATAAATTAGAAGTATAGAATAGATTTGTATAATTTATTTTTTGCAAAATAATTTATTTTGCAAAAGTTTTGTTTTTACATGATTTATTTTGCTTCTAATACTGTTTTTGGCTTCTGGGATTTCATAAAGCATTGCTTTCATGTTTTCAAGTATGGTTTTGCAAAATATGAGCTAGATGCTTTCGAATAACAAAACAAAACAAAATTTAAATTGCTTTGTCTTGCTACGTGTGAAGCACAGGTTGTCTTTCTTTGGATAGCATAGGGAAAGGTTAACAAACCTGTGGTTTCACCATGATAACTCTTTCAGGGGTGATTTTCCCTTCCAAGGGGTATATTTCGCTCACTTCCTGTTGTCTCACCCCTAGTCTTAACTATTTGTCATTTGTAAATTGGATGTTTATAACTTGGGGACTGCTTGTATTGAGATAGAATCATACAGTTGGAGACCTCATGGGCCATCTTTCCAACCCCCTGCGAAGAAGCAGGAAAATCACATTCAAAGCACCCCTGACAGATGGCCATCCAGCCTCTGTTTAAAAGCCTGTAAAGAAGGAACCTCCACCACACTCCGGGGCAGAGAGTTCCACTGCTGAATGGCTCTCACAGTCAGGAAGTTCTCCCTAATGTTCAGGTGGAATCTCCTTTCTTGTAGTTTGAAGCCATTGTTCCGTGTCCTAGTCTCCAGGACAGCAGAAAACAAGCTTACTCCTTCCTCTATATGACTTCCTCTCACATACTTATACATGGCAATCATGTCTCCTTTCAGTTTTAGCTTCTGCAGGCTAAACATGCCCAGCTCTTTAAGCCGCTCCTCATGGGGCTTGTTCTCCAGGCCCTTGATCCTTTTAGTTGCCCTTCTCTGGACACATTCCAGCTTGTCAACATCTCCCTTCAATTGTGGTGTCCAGAATTGGACACAGTATTCCAGATGTGGTCTAACTGAGGCAGAATAGAGCATGGGGAGCATAACTTCCCTGGATCTAGGCACTAGATTCCTATTGATGCAGGCCAAAATCCCATTGGGTTTTTTTGCCACCGCTTCACATTGTTGGCTCATGTTTAACTTGTTGTCCACGAGGACTCCAAGATCTTTTAAACACGTACTGCTCTCGAGCCAGGAGTCCCCCCATTCTGTATCTTTGAATGTTGACAAGGAGCCAGCCACAAATTGTCATTAAGTCGTTTCAAAGAGGACCCTTTGCAACAATCTTCCCTGATATGCCTTTATGCTCTTTTTCGACAGGGATCAGCAAAAGAGCAAAAGGGCTCGGAAAGGGAGAGGGGCCGGGAGAGGCCGAGGGCGACGCCAGGCTGAAGAACCACAGCCAGAGACACAATCAGAGATACCACTGGAGGTGGCAGAAGAAAGAGAGCCAGAGGCACAGGCAACTCAAGTGGAAGAGAAAGCTGAAGTTACTCTGGTTTTCCCAGCAGAGACGTCCATCCCTCTTGTGGAAGCTGAAGAGCCCTACACTCCACAGCAGGAGGCAGCTGAGCAGGCAACCCCTGCCAGTGAACCCTTTTTCTCACCAGGTAAGGAATGTCCAGGAGCAAACCTCTCTTGCTGAGAAACTTTCAAATAACTGGGGAAAAAGTGATGCCTCTTCAATCCTTTAGAGCAAGGGTCCTCAAACTTTTAAAGCTGAGGACTGGTTTGCAATCCCTCAGACTATTGGGGGCCCAGAGTATAGTTTGAAAAAAAAATGAACAAATTCCTATGCACAGTACAGATATCTTATTTCTAGTGTGAAAAAACATGAAAGAACAATACAGTGTTTAAAATGAAGAACAATTTTAACCAACATGGGAAGTATGAGCCTGCTTTTGGCTGATGAAAGAGTCAAGTTAAATAGGATTGTTGATGATGTGTACCTTCAAGTTGTTTCAGACTTGGGGTGACCCTAAGTCTAAAGCAGTGGCTACCAATGTTTTTTTTGACCAGGGCCCACTTTGACCAGGGCCCACTTTGACCAGGGCTCACTTTGACCAGGGCTCACTTGACCAGGGCTTACTTGACCAGAGACCACTTTGACCAGAGACCACTTGACCAGGGCCCACTTTGAACAGGACCCACTTGACCAGGACACACTTTGACCAGAGACCACTTTGACCAGAGACCACTTTGACCAGAGACCACTTGACCAGGACACACTTTAATGAGGGCCCACTTGACAGAGACCACTTGACCAGGGGCACTTTGACCAGGGTCCCCTTTGATCAAGGCCCACTTGAACAGGGCCAACTTGGACCAGGACCCACTTTGACCAGGGCCCACTTGACCAAGGCCCACTTTGATGAGAGCCCACTTGATCAGAATCCACTTCACTAGGGCCCACTTCAACAGAGACCACTTGAACAGGGCCCACTTTGACCAGGGACCATTCTCCAACATTAGTACTAAAAGAGGTGGGGCTGGTTAGCTCTGTGGAAAGGAGTGTAAATAAAATAAAATAAAGAGAAAGGAGGTTAGCAGACTGGATTTTCATTCTCATGACCCACTGGTGGGCCGTGGCCCACAAGTTGAGAACCACTGATCTATGGGGTGGGGTGGCAGGTAAATGACCTTGAAGAACTAAATCTGGCCCGCGGGCCTTTGTTTGGGAACCCCTGATTTAGAGCAATAATTCACAAACTTTTTCAGTCATGGAACAATTCAGAAGACATTTATTTACTGTTGAACCCTAACTCTACCCCTGGTTTGTTTGATCAAAATATATATTCTGAATCACTTTATGCTAATTCAAATATGTGTCCCAATTTTCTATATAAAATCTTGTATGGGAGTAAATGTTTACTATTGATATTTATGAATAATATCCCAATATTGCAAATCTTTCATCTTAAAAACTGTACAAGAAAGATTTTTCAAGTGAAAAATTAAAAAAACGACATAGCTGATAGCAAGAGTTGTACAAAATAGTTGTTATGGAGTTGGCCAATTTTTTTCGAGACCCCAATATTGAACGTTGGGGTTGGGAACTACAATTAAAAAGCAGTGACCTACAAAACTTGGTGTTCTGTGGAGGTACTCCATCCAAGTGTTAACCTGGGCCAATCCTTCTTAGCTTCCAATATAAGCAGGACCTGGTACCTTTAGGATATTTAGACCACAAGGACCCTTTACTGTACCCTTAAACACAATCTGTACAGAATAATGTTCATTTAGATTTTCTCCCAAGCAAGCCTGCATAGTATTGCTACTTCACCTTCCAATCTTCTTGGAAACTGAAATTCTGTGAAGGAAGCAAAGTCTGTGTTTAGAAGATAATCTCATCAAATTATGGTTTATGGAGTTCTTTGGAAGGAACCACAACAGTTACACCAGTAGAACAATGAATTAAATTTGTAGTGTAAAAAGAGGTTATGAGTTTATGTAAGAAGTGGGAGTCACTGTGGTCACAACTACATGATGATGCTTGTGTTAAATTTAAGGCACCCTCTGAAATATAGCCTTCAGCACCTGTTCTTTTTTCTCATTTCAGGACTTGAAGGGATCCCAAGCTCAGAAGAACCAGAAATTCCCAAGGCCCTGGAAAATGACCATTTGGAACAAGAGTTTTATGGCTCCTTTTAATTTAAAACCTGGAGTGCAGACCGCTGTGGTTGCTGCTTAGCATGAAAACACTGTTAGAATGTAGTTCTTGTGTGTTGTTCTTGTGTGAATAATAAAAGCCAACAACCTCTGGATTTGTTTTATGCAGTGTCCTCATCCCTGAAAGGCTCACTTATTTTTTTTATAAACCCAATTTTCCTAGTTTCTAGCAAACCTCACAACCTCTGAGGATGCTTGCCACAGATGCAGGTGGAACATCAGGAGAGAATGCTTCTAGAGCATGGCCATACAGCCCGAAAAAACCTACAACAACCCAATGATTCTAGCCACGAAAGCCTTCAACAATACATCTTTTTTATTTATTTACTATATTTATACCCCGCCTTTCTTGACCTCGAAGGGGCCTCAATGCAGCTTACAGACAGGCAATAATTAAATGCCTTAACAACAATACACAATTAAAATAAACATTTAAATTGAAATTAAAATCAAAATTAAAGTACATTAAAAACATTTTAAAACATTGCAATCACTATAAAACCACACTATCCGCAGTCATAACCCAAGTCATTTCGATAGTCATTGTACATAATTCCAGTCCATCTATTTCACTATGGTTCTTCACACACTATAATCCCTGTATCTGCAGTTTCGTTTATCCACATGCAGGACAACAATATGGTATTCTTGGGCCAGAAGTCCTTCATTTCAACAGGGTTTAGCTATTATCAGCAATTTTGCATATGTACGCAAAGTCTGGGAATGAATGCACTACAGATGTGGGGATCCTAATGTATTTGCATTAATTTATTAAGTTTATTAAGTTTATTTTTTAAAATTGGAAAGCAAAAAGGAAACACAATTGCTGACGGAATACTTCAATCAACAGATTAACAACTCTCACTTTAAATGCTCCTAGTATATGAACTCTGATATCTGCTTCTATAAATATTCCTAACATTTGTTGTGCTTAAATCACTATTTTACCTTCCCCCTTTCCGTGTCCCTACCTCTTCAGGCAACTGCCTCGCACGCTCCACCAAACAGCCCTTGTTCTGTCACCCTTTAGCTGCCTTTCTTGGCAAGCTCAGCCTCCTCTTCTGTACTTCTCATTGACTGCTAAGTCTCCATCTCTTCTCCTAGAACAGCCTTGATGGAGCTGATGAACAATGAAGGCAGCATTAATGGGCGGCAGCCAGGCATGTTTTAAATCCCTGGACAGTTTACAAATCTCCTGGACAGACATTTTAATTCTGAAAAAGGAACTGGGAAAAGAAGCATGTATGGTGACTCTACATTAAATAGAAAGAGGGCATATAGTGGAAATATATTCAGGCCAAAATGTTTTGATGTTTTGCCATCTTTGTGGGAGGCTTCTCTAATGTCCCTACATGGGGAGCTGGAGCTGACAGACAGAGCTCATCCGTGCTCTCCCTGGATTCGAACCTCCAATCTGTCAGTCTTCAATCCTGCTGGCACAAGGGTTTAACCTATTGCACCAACAGGGGCTCCGACACTTGTAGATGATCTATACGTTCTCTAATTGCTCTCCCTGTCCCCGGCTCCCAGTTTGCTCCCAGTGCTGGCTTTGTCCCATAAAGTGCTAAATGGCCCCAGCCCAATTTACCTATATGAACGCATCTCCCCCTATGAACCACCGCAGAGATTAAGATTTTCTGGGGAGGCCCTGCTCTCTGTCCCGCCACCATCAGAGGCGCGTTTGGCAAGGATGAGAGACAGGGCCTTCTCAGTGATTGCCCCTCAGCTATGGAACACACCCTTCCTAGTGAGATCAGGTCAGCCCCCTCCCTCTTGTCCTTTTGATGATAAAAACGTAACTGTGGAACCGGGATTGTGCAATGAGCCAGCGATAGAAACTCTTAGTATGCCAACCAAATTCAATATGGTTGTTGAGACAGTTTTAACATATAAACGAGAAACATCCAGTGCCGAATAATACTGACACATGCCTCTCCAGTTAACCCACCATATGATGGAGTCCTTTTTCAGACCCTAACAGAAATATGGTAACTGCTACTCACTGAAAAGCTTCTTGTCTTATTTAGTCTGTGGCCCATGCTATACAGTGCAGTTTGAAACTGCATCATATAATCAGTATAGATGCATATAATGCAGCTTAATTGCACTGAACTACATAATATGACTTCGCACTGAGCATATAATGCAGTTTTAAACTGCATCATATGGCAGTGTAGACAGGGGTTGTGTCTTCAGTGGACAAGTATGACTGAATTGTATTAGGCCTGACCTTTTTTTTTTTTAGTTGCCTTATTATGATGTCCTATAGCATTATGACAATAGAAGAACAAGGGTGTGGTTTGACACTGCCTCATTATGAGTCAGATAAAGTACTGGGTGGCCTCGGGCATCAGAAGAGACTGAGCCCTGAGATCATACAGCCATCATTTCACAATCAAAGCTGCCAACTAATTAGACATCGCTTCTCGGCCCTTTTGGCTAAGATCAAATGTAGTATTAGACATGCAACTGGAACCAATGGGCATAAATATAGTGCCAGTCCCTGGAGGATTGTGGGGACAGGTGGTCTTCCACATTGGATAACCTGTGATAAGCCATAAACTAGTCATATTGGGATGAGATTGAATTGTCCAGCCTTATGGTGATCTAGTTATCATCAACCTTTTTTTTGAAACAGGAGCTGTTCCAAAGAAGAATTTCCGACATCGAATATCAGTCTTTGCTGTTGGATACTGTTTTGCCTTCCTAACAAAGATTTAAGAAGTGACTGGCCTTGTAATGGAGTATGGAACCACTTTAGCTGAGGACGAACAGCCTGGGACAGGCTCCCTCATCGAACTGCATTCTCCAAATGTTTCCATCATCCACTGTCATCTAAAACATCCAAAAGACACACGACTAGAAAAGCTGAGATAAGGAATAGTGTGATCTTTAAAAGCTTCATCTGACGTTTAAACCATTTGTAGGAAGCATGAGGATACTTAGACCCTCTTGATGTTTTAGTCTAAAACTGCCATTTATTTATTTCATTGCATAAATCAGTATAAAACTGATAAATTAAAGAGATCACAAGCTGCTAGATAGTTTTAGACCAAAAACGGGCAACAGCAACTGCATTGTCTGTAGCTTTAAACAATTCTTCCTTTGTGCATGAGGCATGGTTTTGCGGGCAAGCATACAGATGCAGAGTTTGTTCTGCTCCACAGTCACACAAGGTGGAAGATTCTTCTAGGTAGTGCCATTTTGCCAGGTTGTCTTTTGATTTGCCCACTCCACTTCTGAGTCTGTTCAGGGACTTCCAAGCTGCCCATTCTTGGTTTGCCCCTGGAGGAAGACCCAGTTGGGATTTCCTGGTTTATCTGCTCAGAGGGATACTCTTGCTGTTGCTAGGAGAACATTAAGAGGAGTGGTGGTTCTCATGAAGCTTTTCCTTGATTGAAGTCTACTGGGAGGAGGGTGATAGCCATGCAATGGGTGGCTTTCACAGTGTTCAACCTTATTTCTCTCACAGTTAAAAGCAACTGCCCATCACACATCGGGGGGGGGGGGGGTAATGCCAGCTAGCTTGTAGAGCTTATCAACAGGTATAGGTTTGATTCATTCTGTGATTATTCTGCATGTTTCATTCAGTGCTATAGTCACCTGTTGTTTTTTTTTAAAAAAACTGCCATGAGCCTTAACTGGCAATGGTATGGTCAATGGCAAGGCACCATGAGAATCAAACATTCCCCGCTCCTGAATGAAAAAAAAAAGCTATTCAGTTGCATACATCCAAATCCTTATTGCATGCTATCTTTGCTTCTGGTATAAATAGCCTAAAGTGTAGGGTCTACATAGTGGTGGCCTTGAGGAGCAAGGGAATGGGGCACAAGTGTGCCTTGGGAGCTTTTCTGAAAGTAATGCATTAAAAGGAAGTGAAAAGACCCACTATGTCTCTTTGTAAAATGACTCTAAAGCTGTCAGCGCCAAAAAGTTTTGCCACTTACTTCAAGAATTTTGTATCTGGTTGAACCTGTTTTAAACCTGATTGAAATATTGCTTTATTTTTATTTTATTGTATTAAAAATTTTAAAGCAAAGTTGAAAAAAAATGTTGACACATGACTTATTACAGTGCGAATCAAAGTGAGCTACGGGCCATTGAGCCATGCTAAATTTCCAAAAAATATATATATTTTTTTAAAGTTAAGCACTTCTGGCCACCAGGCAGAAGTATGGTCCCAGTATCCTCCCGACACCTCCTTGCCTTGCACTGGATACGCAGAGGCCCCTTCTACGCTGCCATATAAAATCCAGATTATCTGCTGAACTGGATTATATGGCAGTGAAGATTCATAAAATCCAATTCAAACCAGATAATGTGAATGATCTGCTTTGATGATCTGGATTATATGGCAGTGTAGAAGGGGTCTGTTTTAGTGTACTGTATTGTAAAAAGGCTGGCCAAGCTTGTGGAATAATTTCTGAGGTTTCCTTTTAAAAAAAAAACATTGTTCCTTTGCTCTATATTTAGGGAAAGAAAATACGCACAGATTTTATTTTCTAAAAGTTTTAAAAAGGAAGGTTGGAGGGAGGCTTTCATGACTGAAGAGTTGCATTTCCTCATTCAGCACATCTAAATCATATTCATTACCTCTCTTTCCCGTTTGCTCCACATCCCCTCCTGCCTGCTTTCCTACTATACTCACTTCTGTGACCCAGCATTGTCCTTATCATAAAACTAAGTAAAACTAACATTCTTACTATTGGAAAAAAATACAATCAAATCATGCTGCCATTATGCAGTCCGCATCCAATAGATCTTCAGAGCTGTTTCGGGTCGTTGGGGAGCTCCTTCATCCCCCCTGGTGAGATGACCAAGAGAACCAGCAGAGTCACACTCCCCCTGTCCAGCTCCCTACGGAGGTCATCCACCAAGGCGACCAAAGCCGTCTCGATACCGTGACCAGGCCTGAAGCCGAACTGTGACTGATCCAGATAGTCAATGTCATCTAGGAATCCCTGGAGCTGAGAGGCGACCACCCGCTCCAGCACCTTGCCCAAGAAAGGGAGGTTGGAGATTGGCCTGTAGTTGCTCAAGACCGTGGAGTCAAAGGAGGCCTTTTTCAGGAGTGGTCTGACCACTGCCTGTTTCAAACCAGATGGAAATGTCCCCTGCTCCAATGATGCATTAATGATCAACACAAATCAATCAATTAACCCACCTCTAGCCAATTTAATTAGCCAAGAAGGGCAAGGGTCCAGAGCCCACGTGGTCACCCTCACAGCCCCAAGGTCCCCCTCTACATCAACAGGATGAACAAGCTGGAAAGAATTCCACAAAACTGGACAAGCAGATGCCTCAGTCACCTCCTCTAGCACTGTATTTAAGCTGGTATATAACTCGAGGCGTATCTGAGCGACTTTATCCGCAAAATGGTGTGCGAAATCCCAGGAATACAGGAGAAATATCTGAGCATTTGGATCTCTTTCCAGGTGAACTGCACAGATTTTTGTCACTGTAACATTTTGCAAATGTGTGTGTGTTGTTACATTTGGAATAAATAGAATTCCCTGTCCACAGAAATTTAGAGGTTAGTTAAGAGAATTCTTCTTTGCAGTAACAGGGTTTATTTTTAAGATATAGGAGCAAAAGCATGTGATTGTCTAACCTGAAATCGAAACTATTACTGTCCTCAAGAGTCAGCATCATTTAACTATGCGTATAGATCTTTCTTTCCTCGACACTCAGCTTATTTTGATCTGTTCAGCACAGTTCACATGAAAAGGTTGGGTTTTTGAACAAGGGTTGACAGATTACCATCTAGAGAAGTTGGCTTTGAATCCTCAATGACACATTAGTAGCTTGGATCATTCCTGTTCTGACCAAACCATTAGACCAGTAGCCTTTCCACTCACCAACCAATGTTGGGACAATATAAAGTCCTTCTTGATTCAGCAAAGATGGAAGGAAGACAAAAGGATGATTGAGGAGGAAAATATGATAATATAGTAATTCTACCTCCCCAATAAAGCCCTGTGAGGTTTCTTATTTAAAAGGTAATAAAAATGTTATTTAGACTATTAATAAGTACATCTAGACAATTAACAACAAAAACTGAAAGGTTGGGATATAAATTATCCCATATATTCATGAATAAATATTGAAATGTTAGTAAAAAAAACTCCAACCAACCCCCAAAACCTGGATCAACTTATCCATGGCAATGTGAATTTTATCAAAAATTAAATATTGCTTTTCTGAATAGAAAAAGGTTAGAAAATGAAAATGAAAATAGAAAATG
Source organism: Anolis sagrei ordinatus (assembly GCF_025583915.1). Lineage (NCBI taxonomy): Eukaryota > Metazoa > Chordata > Lepidosauria > Squamata > Anolidae > Anolis > Anolis sagrei. Next base: position 157,435,751 of record NW_026845477.1, on the reverse strand, counting down.
AAATATTGCTTTTCTGAATAGAAAAAGGTTAGAGTAGTGGTTCGCAACCTGTGGTCCATGGACCACCAGTGGTACACAAGAACGAAAATATGGTCCGTGACCTCACCATTACTACACTGTTGCCTTGAAATCACATGGCAACGTAAGTGACTGGTCTTGTGAAATCCTCTTATAGTGCCGAAGCAGCGGGGATATTGGGAGGGGAGAGGCTGACTACCCACGAAAGATTACCACATCGGCTCTAGATTATTAAATATGGTTTTCTGTGGGTGAGCAGATGGTGACTACTAGAGCTGATGTGGTCTATCTAATGAAATTTTCTGAATTAGCACCCCAAATAACAAAACCGAATCTAAAGTTGACCAAAAACAGATTCGTAACCCTTTCAGTACTAATGTTGGCAAGTGGTCCCTGGTCAAAAAAAACTTGGGAACCTCTGGGTTAGAGCTTAAATTGTAATGGTGGAACCTAAAAGAAGCACTAACCCCCTCTATTCTCTCTGCCATGGTTCCACTTCTGGCCTTTATGAATGTCTCAGTGGGAAAACGGGGGGGGGGGGGGCACCCAGAAGAGGCTGGCCCTGAATTGGGACCAGTGCTTTCCCTTCTCCACGCAATTACCCTCTACTATTTACAGGTTGTATCAAAACCTAAAAATTTGGCCCCAAAACCTGCCCTTGACTTATACATGAGGTTGACATATATTGAACATGAGTATATACAGTATGCTTGACATAGAGAAAAAGCCATTTGCTTTATAGAACAAAAATCCCTGGGAAGACATTGAAGGTTTGGTTACATTTCACCCTTAAGATGTACTGTACTGCCATCTGGATATGAACACTGACTTTATTGGGTTGTTATAGGTTTTTTCGGGCTATATGGCCATCTTCTAGAGGCATTCTCTCCTGACGTTTTGCCTGCATCTATAGCAAACATCCTCAGAAGTTGTGAGGTCTTTATTCTCAAACTCATGAAGATAGGGAAGACATTTTACTCAAGTTGTAGTTCAAATCATTTCTGATTTACTATGATCCTATCATTGGGCTTTATTGCCAAGATTTGGTGAATGGGGCACTGCTTTCCTCTGAGACTGAGATGTTTACTATGGCTGAGTGAGGATTAAAATCCTTGTCCCTTAAAGTCCTAATCTAGTGCTCAAACCACTACAATGCCTGGCTCCACCTGACTCAAGGCTAAAAGCTAAAATGGGACCCACTGAACTAACTAAAGTGCAGAAGCAGTTTCTTTGGCCTGTTAGAACGAAAATCTACTCATCTACAAATAGTATCGACAATCAGGAGAGCTGTCCAGCAAAGTCTATTTCAAAAGTACATTTTATTATAATCCCAAAGCCATCAGAAAACAAAGCTATAGACAAGACAGCATTTATCTGAAGCACCCAAAAGGAAGTGTGACTCACTGACCCCGAATGTATTTGTCCAAATGAATTTGTGAGTCAGTGAAAATGTGGAATTAAGGATATGAAGCACACACCTGCAATAGTTATTCATACTTTGGTAGAAACCTGGCTAATCTTGGAAAATGGAAGAGAAAGAGTGGCGGCTTTTTACTACTGAGACTTCTGCAGCATATCATTTGAGAAACGTATGCACAAAATCAAGTAGAAAAGAACAGATAAAAGAAAACCAAATGTTTTTCTATTCCCTTGACTTGAAAAAGCTGAGATATTCACATTTTACAGTCCTGCCTGAAAAAGCTTTTCCATGGCTCCATCTCCACGGACAACTGAATACAGCTTCAAACTGTGGTGGCCAGGTAACAAACCCCCCTCACAAGTGAGCGAAAGAAAGAAAGCTCTTAATGTGTCTCTTGGGTTCCATCTCCACTGCCATATAAAATCCAGTTTATCTGCTTTGAACTGGATTATATTGCAGTGTAGGCTCATAAAATCCAATTCAAAGCAGACAACACTATGTAACAAAATGTGAAGAAAAAAATCTGTTCCTGGTTTGAAAGTATTATTTCCTGTTTAATTGCGTAGTACTCACTTTGAAAGTAGTTGCTAATATCCTCCAGAAACTCAAGTTTTTGTGGCCGCCACAAACTATGTTGAATTGGTTGAGACTCTGTGAGACATTCATTGTAAACTAGAGCAAAATGTGCTGTAGTAGGATGTCCCACAAAAACAAAACTTTTGCAGGGATTACTATGAGTTTTTTTGGGCTGTATGACCATGTTCAATTAGTATTTTTCCCTACAGCTCTCCTACAGATCTTTTCATTGGCTGCTCTGCCGGTAGAGCATTTAAGATACAAGTGAAGATTTATCTCTTTCGGCAGGCCTACTTAGACAGTTTTAATTGTGAATTTTAAACTCTGCTATATGCCTGGCTTTTGTTTTGTGTATTTTGATACATATTTTATGGAGGTATGTTTTAACATGTGCATTTTGTGGAGTGTTTTAAAATGATTGTGTGTTTGTTTATGTTTTAGTAATGCTGTAACCTGTCTTGAGTCGTGAAGAAAGGCGGGCAAGAAATAAAACTATTGGGGTATTGTAGGTTTTTTTGGGCTATGTTCTAGAGGCATTCTCTCCTGACTTTTCGCCTGCATCTATGCCATAGATGCAGGGTTTTTTTTTTTGTCGTGTCAGGAGCGACTTGAGAAACTGCAAGTCGCTTCTGGTGTGAGAGAATTGGCCGTCTGCAAAGACGTTGCCCAGGGGACGCCTGGATGATTTGATGTTTTTATCATCCTTGTGGGAGGCTTCTCTCATGTCCCCACATAAGGAGCTGGAGCTGATAGAGGGAGCTCATCCGCCTCTCCCCGGATTCGAACCTGCGACCTGTCGGTCTTCCGTCCTGCTGGCATAGGGCTTTAACCCACTGCGCCACCGGGGACACCATAGATGCAGGTGAAACGTCAGGAGAGAATGCCTCTAGATTAGAACATGGCAATATAGCCCGAAAAAACCTACAACAACCCAGTGATTCCGGCCATGAAAGCCTTCGACAATACAATAAAACTATTATTATTATTACAGCCAAATCCGCAGTGGTGCAATGGGTTAAACCCTTGTACCAGCTGGACTGCTGACCTGAAGGTTGGGTTGATGACCTGAAGGTTACCGGTTCGAATCTGCGAGGTGGGATGAGCTCCCATCTGTCAGCTCTAGCTTGTGAGGACATGAGAGAAGCCTCCCACAGGATGGTAACACATCTGGGTGTCTCCTAGGCAATGTCTCTGTAGATGGCCAATTCTCTCACACCGGTATGTTCTCAAGTAGCTTCTGACACGATTAAAAAACAATGATTACAGATGGAAAAACTCACGGCAACCCAGTGATTCTAACCACAAACGCTTTCGACAACATACTTTTCCATATTATTATGATAAAACCAATTAGGAAAGGACGTATATAATCCAGGAACAAAAATCATGTTACATAGTGTCATCTGGTTTAACTGCTTTGATAATATGGACATATGGCAGTGTAGATCCAGCCCTAGTGTTCTGTGGTTTGACAAATTATTGCTTGGACCTCAAACCAGTTTCATGATTTCCTGTGTACAGTAATCACTTAAACAGTGAGAACCGTTTCTTTGATACTGGCTCGAAGCTGCATTAAATGGTCAGCGCAGATGGCCAGCCGTGTCTTCCCAGTACCCCCACTCAGCATCCCCCTTGGTCACTTTATATTGTAGCGCAGTAGCTCCAGGTCTTCACGAGACCAGGGGCCACATTTCCGTCCACCTGTCCTACTGCGGTCCCTTCACCGGAGCATCCAGTGTGGTCACGGAGAGCAAAATGGTGCAGCTAGGGTTGGACAAAGGGGTGCCACAGCCCTCCTCACAGCACAGCAGAGCAAGGCGATGACACGGGGCCATTTGGGAGGCCCATTTTGGACGTTGGCCTTGTGCCACCATCGTCTCTTAAGCTTCAGATGGCAGAAACAAATCTGTCCATGCCGCCGGGGTAGGTGGCGTGTCGCAGGTAGGCCCCGGGGCCAGTGAGTTGCCCTCCGCCGTGGGCCAGCGAGCCGTAGCCATAGAAGTCCATGGTGTCACCGCTGAGGGGCGGTGAGGTGGGCACCCCAAGGTGGGCAGAGGCGCCAAAGTTGTTTCCATTGGAGTAAGCGCCTTGGTTGATGGGGTAGGAGTAAGGCAGGGCAGTGTGGGGCCTGGTCAAGCTGGGGCCAGGGCTGGAGTAGGCCCCGGGCCCGGCGAAGGCGCAGTGGTTGCTCTGCGAGGGCCAGCCCCCCTCGGGGCCCATCTCCAAGGCGAAGAGGTGGGGCGGCGGGTAGCCCACGGGCGCGGAGGCGGGGGGCTCCTGCTGGGCGGCGGCGGCGTAGGTGGAGAGGTCCCCGCGCTTGAAGCGCTTCCGCCGGCGGAGGAAGCTTCCGCTGTCGAACATGTCCCGGGCGCCCGGGTCGAGGGCCCAGTAGCTGCCTTTGCCGGGGCGTCCGGGCTCGCGGGGCACCTTGACGAAGCAGTCGTTGAGCGTCAGGTTGTGGCGGATGGAGTTCTGCCACTTGCGGGGCCCCTCGCGGTAGAAAGGGAAGCGCTCCGTGATGAAGCGGTAGATGCCGCCCAGCGTCAGGCGACGCTCCGGGGAGGCCGCGATGGCCATGGCGATCAGCGCGATGTAGCTGAAGGGAGGCTTCCCCCGCGGGACAGGCCGCTTCCGACGGCGCCCCGACACCCCGCCTGGCCCCGCCGCCGCCGCCGGAGGAGCGTCTTCCGACCCCGCCGCCTTCCCCGCCTCCGACGAGCAGAAGGAGGCTTCGGGGGCAGACGGGGCGCCCTCGGCTGTCATGGCCTGGAAGGAAGGAAGGAAGGAAGGAAGGAAGGAAGGAAGGAAACGCACCAGCGCGCTTGTCCGCAGTCCGCCCGCGCCTGGCCCTCCCCGGGGCTGCTTCTCCAACTCCGCCGGGGCTCACCTGGGCAACTCCCTCCCTCGGGCCTGCCTTAAAAGGGGCGGGAGGGGACTCGCCCTTTCCCCAGCCAGAGCTCCAGGCGGGAGAGCCCCGAGGGCTCCTTTGGCAAAGGGAGGGGCCTCGCCTCGAGGGGGCCCACACAGAGGAAGGGAAGGGAAGGGAGGGAGAGGAGGAAAGAGGAAGGGAAAGAAAGGAAAGGAAAAGAGGATAGAAGGAAGGGAAGGGAGGGGAAAGAGGAAGGAAAAGGAAGGAAAGGAAGGAAGGAAGGAAGGAAGGAAGGAAGGAAGGAAGGAAGGAGAGAAAGGAAAAGAGGATAAAAAGAAGGAAAGAAGGAAGAAGGGAAGGGGAGGAAAGAAGGAAGGAAGGAAGCAGGAAGGAAGGGAGGAAAGAAGAAGGGGAAAGGAAGGGGAAAAGGAAGAAGGGAATGAAGAAGGGAAGGGAGGAAAGGAAAAGAGGATAGAAAGAAGGAAGAAGGAAAGGGGAGGAAAGGAGGGAGGGAGGAAGGAAGAAGGGAAAAAAGGAAGAAGGGAATTAAGAAGGGAAAGGAAGGGAAGGAAAGAGAGGATGGAAGGAAGGAAGTAGGGAAGGAAGAAATGAGAGAAAAAGATAAAGAAAAAGGAAGGGAAGGAAAAGAGGATAGAAAGAAGGAAGAAGGGGAGGGGAGGGAGAGAGGAAGGAAGAAGGGGAAAAGGAAGAAGGGAATTAAGAAAGGAAGGAAAGGAAAAGAGGATAGAAAGGAGGAAGGCAGGAAGGAGGAAGGGGAGGAAAGGAGGAAGGCAGGAAGGAAGAAGGGGGAAAGGAAGAAGGGAAAAGAAGAAGGGAATGAAGAAGGGAAGGAAAGGAAAAGAGGATAGAAAGAAGGAAGAAGGGGAGGGGAGGAAAGGAGGGAGGTAGGAAAGAAAAAAGAAAGAAGGGAAGGAAGAAGGGAAGAGAAAAGGAAAAGAGGAAAAGAAAAAAGGAAGGAAGAAGGAAAGGGGAGAAGGAGGAAGGAAGACGGAAGGAAAAAGGAAAAAGAAAAGGAGAAGGAAAGAAAGGAAAGAAGGGAAGGAAAGTGGGAAGGGAGGAAAGAGAGAGGAAGGAGGAAAAAGGAAGGAAGGAAGGAAGGAAGGAAGGAAGGAAGGAAGGAAGGAAGGAAGGAAGGAAGGAAGGAAGGAAGGAAGGAAGGAAGGAAGGCAGGATACCAGCAAGCAAGCCAGCCTGCCTGCCTTCCTGAGGTATGGGCACGCGCCGAAGTGCCGCTCGGCCTTTGACCCCTGGCTCCGAGAAACCCTCCTGACTGCCGCTTGTTGGGGGTCTCGACCCTTTCGCCCCACATGGCTCCGTGCCGGCCCACGTCACTTCGAAAGAGGCCCAGGACCAAAAGTAAAGGGGCCTGGCTACTTCGGGGCGCCCTGTATCTGCTTATTTGGGGGGAGAACTATTGGACACAGCCGGGACCCGCTTCTGAGTCCACACGTCAAACCCACGTTTGTCCCCTCAGTATCCGTCCAGCCCGCTCTCCATTAGCCAAGCCACTGAGGCAGGCAGCTCAGGAGGACAGAAAGGAAGGCAGTCTCTGAGGAACAGGCAGGCAGGGAGAAAGGAGAGGGGCATAGCTTTTCCTTTCCTTGTCCCTTCCCTTGTCTTCGTGTGTTTCTCTCCTTTATTCTTCCTTCCTTCCTTCCTTCCTTCCTTCCTTCCTTCCTTCTTCCTTCCTTCTCCTTCCTTCCTTCCTTCCTTCCTTTTTCTCCTCTCCCCCTCCTTCCTCTTTTTCCTTTCTCTTCCTTCTCCCCCTCCTTCTTCCTTTTTTTCCTTCCTTCCCTCTTCCTTCCTCCTTCCCCCCCACCCCCTTCTTTTTTCCTTCCTCCTTCTCCTTTCTTCTCTCTCCTTTTTCTTCTTCTTCTTCTTCTTCTTCTTCTTCCTCTTCCCATTTCCTCCCTCTCTCCCTTCCTTCCATCCATCTTCTACCTTTCTCTCTTCCTCTTCTTCTATGTTTCCTTTCTTCCTTCTTATACCTTTCTCTCCTTCTCCCATTCTTCTGTTCTTCCTTCCTTCTTCCATCGCCTCCTTCTATTTTTCTTCCTTTCTTTTTCCTTCCTCCTCCTCCTCTTCTATTATTCCCTTCTTCTATTTTCCTTCCTTCTTCCATCCATCTTTTATTCTTCCTTCCTTCTTTCCTCCTCCGTTGATTTCTCCTTCCTTTCTTCCCTCTTCTACCATTTTCTCCTCCTCCCCTTCTTCAGTTGTCTTTCCTTCCTTCCATCTTCTACCTTTCTCTGCTCCTCCTCCTCCTCCTCTTCTATTTTTCCTCCTTCCTTCTATCCTCCCTTCTCTCCTGCTCTTCTTCTATTCTTCCTTCCTTCCCCTCCAAAAAAGAGAAAGGGTACTCCCCTCCCGCTCCTCAAAAAGTCCCTGTTATTGTGGTCCCAAGAATTTGCTTTGCAAGAAGATGGAAACAAGAAAAAACACCAGAGGAAGACGAATGGATGACGAAAATACTAGAGATTAGAAACATGGGTAGACTCACTTTCCTCATGTCAAAGAATAAAAAAACGAGAATGGAACAAACGGATTGGAAAAAAGTTACTGAATACTTGAAACAAAAGAAGAAGATGATTTTGATCTAAAATGGGAAAAAACAAAGAGGGAGATGGTAAAAAGGGAGGGAAAGAAAAGGAATAGAGGGAGAAGGAGAGGAAGAAGAAGAAGAGAGAGAAGAAAGTAAAGAAGATCCCTAGATGATACCAGGAAGTCAAAATACTTCTTTTTATTTTATTTTTTTTCTCCCCCCCCCCCTTCTTCTTTACCTCTTTTTATTTATTCTTTTCTACACACAATCTTTCTTCAACTTGGCTTTGACTTATTTTGTTATTCTGATAGCCTAAATTGATTTTGCACATTTTTATTTTTGTTGTGTATTGCTTTTAAATGAAAAATTCAAATAAAGATATATATATATATATATATATATATATATATATATATATAATATCTTTATTTTAATTTTTCATATATATATATATGGAGGCTTACTACTGACACTTGACTGGCATTAACTTCACCCCATAACAATAACAGGGACTCTATATATATATCAAGTATCAATATCTATATAAATAAAAATGTAATGTTCATTTGTGGGATTAACAGAACTCAAAAACCACTGGACGAATTGACACCAAATTTGGACACAAGACACCTAACAACCCAATGTATGTCCTTCACTCAAAAAAATGATTTTGTCATTTGGGAGTTGTGGTTGCTGGGATTTATAGTTCACCTACAATCAAAGAGCATTCTGAACCCCACCAACGATGGAATTGAACCAAACTTGGCACACAGTCTTCCCATGACCAACAGAAAATACTGGAAGGGTTTGGTGGGCATTGTCCTTTGGTTTTGGAGTTGTAGTTCACCTACATCCAGAGATCACTGTGGACTCAAACAATGATGGATCTGGACCAAACTCTACACGAATACTCAATATGCCCAAATGTGAACACTGGTGAAGTTTGGGGAAAATAGAATCTTGACATTTGGGAGTTGTAGTTGCTGGGATGTGTAGTTCACCTACAATCACAGAGCACTCTGAACCCCACCAAGGATAGAATTGGGCACACACAGAACCCCCATGTGGGCCACAGCAACGCGTGAAAGGGGGAAGGCTAGTGTGTATATGTGTGTGTGTGTGTGTGTGTGTGTGTGTGTGTATAGACACTTGACTTTTGACACTTTTGACATATATTGACACTTGAGATATATATATGCCAAGTCTCTCTCTCTCTCTCTCTCTCTCTATAGAGACACTTGACTTTTATATATATATAAAAGTCCCTGTTATTGTTATGGGGTGAAGTTAATGCCAGTCAAGTGTCAGTAGTAAGCCTCCATTGAAAGTGGTCTAATCCTTCTGTTTAATATTTTGAGGGTTCAATGAGAAGATGAGAAGAAAGTGGAGGAAAGAAGAGAAAGTGTTGGTTGCCATTTGTAGATTCCTGGGTGGGAGGGACGAAGACGATATGACAAATGTCGCTCCCCTATCAGAGCAGAAAGAGGTATGTATCACCCAGTGAAACTGGAGAACAGGACAGAAAAGAAAGAGCATCAGGTGAGCATGAAGGTGCAACAAGGTGCACCATTCCTTGCAACCAAGTGTTGTGTGGCTCCCTGTCAGAAGAAAGGGTCAAATCAGGAGTGGGACTCAGTTTGTGGGTCTGTTGAGCAACGGGTTATATTATATCATTTGCAAACTTTGGACGATAGGGATTGGGAGTGAGAGAGAAAGAGAAAGAGAGCACCTGGGGGGTGTTTTGCTTCCAATAAAAACATTTCCTCCCTGGGTGCCTGCAACCCAAACTCAAGACGGAAAAGTTGGATCCCCCCCCCCCCCACTTCTAGTAAGCTTTTAAGAGGTCGGAGTATATTTAGAGGAGCGCTGTCTCACTTTAGAATGCAAACAATGCAAACAACCAGCTGCCTGAAAATGCTGCTTATTGAGTTCTTTATTATCAGGATGTGTCAGAATCAGTAGCATAACATCATTGATAGCCAGGGAGAGGAGAGAGCAAAGGACTCACGTCTTTTCAAATGTGTTGTTCAAGGCTTTCATGGCCGGAATCACTGGGTTGCTGTGAGTTTACCGGTCTGTATATCCATTTTCTAGAAGCATTCTCTCCTGACGTTTCACCCACATCTATGGCAAGCATCCTCAGAAGTTGTGAGGTCTGTTGCAAACTAGGCAAGTGGGGTTTATATATCTGTGAAATGTCCAGGGTGGGAGAAACAACTCTTCCCTAAGGCAGGAAGCAGCCAGGCTTTGAAGCTGCAAAGCCATTCAATGCTTTGTCAAAGGCTTTCATGGCCGGAACCACAGAGTGCTAATCAAGGTGGCCAATTTCAACATTCACACTTGTCTCAAGCAGAAAAGAGTTCTTTCTCCCACTCTGGACATTCCACAGATATAGAAACCTCACTTGCCTAGTTTCCAACAGACCTCACAAATTCTCGGGATGCCTGCTATAGATGTGGGAGAAACGTCAGGAGAGAATGATTCTGGAACATGGCTATATAGCCTGAAAAACTCACAGCAACCCATCTTTCCAAATGGTAAATTGGAACTGGGGTTGTTACTATTAAGTCCTTCATTTGAGGTTTGGAAAGGTTTGTCCTCCTTAAGAGCTGTCAGGTGTCAATTTGAGGGCAATAATAATAATAATAATAATAATAATAATAATAATAATAATAGTCCTAGACGCTTGGGAAGTGTTCGACTTGTGATTTTGTGATATGAAATCCAGCATAGAGATCTCGTTTGCTGTGACATACTGTGCTTTTGTGTCAATAATAATAATAATAATAATAATAATAATAATAATAATAATAATACTTTATTTATATTCCACATTTTCTCTCTGAGGGGACTCAGGGCGGATTCACAACAAAAAAGATGGCAAACATTCAATGCCAGGACCAATTCATAAATAAGAAACATAAAGCAAACAACCATGGCCCCAAAAAACAATATCCACGGGCTAATTATACCCCAAAATTAAATAATATCATAACCTATCACTTAAGCCACGTTTAACATAATCGACGTTAGACATAAACAACAGTTAGCATTCATTTAAAATAATTATTAAAATGTTATGCAGCTAAGAACAGCCAACAAATACTCTCAAAGGTACCCAATCCTCTCTGCTCTTGGGATTCAATCAGGGCCAGCCCTGGTGAGGATTTGGATGGGAGACCACCAATGAATGTTAAGTGCTGTGGGTTATATGTCAGAGGAACAGACTGGCCAAACCACCTCTTGAATATTCCTTGGAGTGAAATTGATGGGGATGGCAGGCGACTTGAAGGCACATATCCCAATAGCTCACTCCCTATTTGATTGCTGTTATCCGTTTATTATTATTATCACATTACATAATAATATTAATAATATTAATATCGACGTAATTAATAATAAATATGACAATACTTATTAATATAATTAATAATAAATATGATAATTCTTATTAATATTATAATAATTAACAATAAATATTATTAATAATAATTAATAAATATTAATATTAATACCAATAATAATTATTAATAATAAATATTATTATTAATACCAATTATAATGATCATCACTACTAATAATAAATATTACTAATAAATATTAATATTAATTAATATCAGATATTGTGGGATTTTCTGCCTTTTCTGCCTTTCTGGGATATAGGGTTAAATAAAATCAGTGGGTTTGAAAGAAAAATCCCTTTTACTCCTTCCCTCTTCCTGATAAATCGGAAACAGCCTCAAGTTGTGCTCTCTGCTTGGAAATGCATCAGGAGATCCAGCCCTGTGCGTTTCTTCTCCCCAAATGAGTGTGGGCTTTGTTCTTCCCTCCCAAAATGATGTTTGAAAAACCCTTTGTTGGTTGTAATAATCGTGAGCAAATCTTAGTTTATAAACCCTTTCGTCTCGGCTGGTGATCTCGACTTCAGGCAGCCCTCCCACAGTCATTCATACCCAGTTGCATCTCCAGTGGAAAAAAGAATCAAAACAGAAAGCTTAGTATTAAAAAATACTCCTTAATTCAGTGGTTCTCAACCTTCCGAAGCAGTTAATATATGTTATGGTGACCCCCAACCATAACATTATTTTCGTTGCTACTTCATAACTGTCATTTTGCTACTGTTATGAAACCTAATGTAATATCTGATATGCAGGATATATTTTTGTTCACTGGACAAAATTTGGCACAAATACCCAATACGCCCAAATTTGAATACTGATGGAATTGGGGGAGGATTGATTTTGTCATTTGGGAGTTGTAGTTGCTGGGATGTATAGTTCACCTACAATCAAAGAGCATTTTGAACTCCACCAACTATGGAATCGAACCAAACTTGGCACTCAGAACTCCCATGACCAACAGAAAATACTGGAAGGGTTTGGTGGGCATTGACTTTGAGTTTGGGAGTTGTAGTTCACCTATTTCCAGAGAGTACTGTGGACTCAAACAATGATGGAGCTGGATGAAACTTGGCACAAATATTCAATATTCCCAAATGTTATAGTTTCTGGGATTTATAGTTCACCTACAATCAAAGAGCTCTCTGAACCCCAACAATGATAGAATTGGGCAAACTTCCCACACTGAACTCCCATGACCATCAGAAAATATTGTGGGTTGTTGTAGGTTTTTTCTGGGCTATATGGCCATGTTCTAGGGGTATTCTCTCCTGACATTTCGCCTGCATCTATGGCAAGCATCCTCAGAGGTAGTGAGGTCTGTTGGAACTAGGAAAATGGGTTTATATATCTGTGGAATGACCAGGGTGGGACAAAGGACTCTTGACTGCTGGAGCTAGATGTGAATGTTTCAACTGACCACTTTGATTTGATGGCTTGGCAGTGCCTGGGGTAATCTTTTGTTGAGAGGTGATTAGATGTCCCAGATTGTTTCCTCTCTGTTGTTTTGCTGTTGTAAACACAATTTGGCGATCCTTCTGACTCCCCCTCCTGACCCCCTCCCCCCAGGGTCCTGACCCCCAGGTTGAGAAACACAGAAAATCCCACATTATCAGAGTGTGGACACAGATAACCCAGTTAAAAGCAGATATTGTGGGATTTTCTCCCTTGATATCCTGGGCTATAGGGCAATGTGGAAGGGCCCTACACTGCTGAATAAAATCCAGATTATCTGTTTTGAACTGGATTATATGTCTGTGTAGACTCATAAATCCAGTTCAAAGCAGATAATGTGGATTATCTGCTTTGAAAATCCGGATTTTATGGCAGTGTAGAAGGGGCCTTTGAGGTTTTGTGATTCAGAACCGGCCCCACTGTTCACATAGGCCAGTGCCTCCATTCCACTTTCCATGTTCTTCAAGGCACTTACCTTTGTCATTTTTTGTTGTTGTTTGTGGCTAAAATGGAGCCCTGGACAGCTCCTGGCCATCACTGAGCGCCTTTCCCAGTGTCGGCAAAGGTGCCTGCAGTACCTGGAGAAGGGAGGAATAAAGGAGAGGGCAAAGACTTTGGCAAAGATGCCAGCAATGGCTAGGGCTTCCTAGCTGATGCAGAGAAGAAAAATGCCAAAGGTGAGGGTGACTGCCCAATGGGATTCAGCTTGACTGGATGGTCAGGACTTATTCTCCTGCTGCTGCTGTGGTTTGAGAGTGTTTCAGTGTCAATACCATGGCAAGATCTTGGACTGGTTCAAAGCAGCAATGCTTTGGACTAGCCCTGGATTTGCTGGCCCAATTAAATAAGCCCTCTGTCAAAAAGAAGGTGAGGAAGAGAGAGAGAATCAGCCTAGCAGGACTTGTTTTTAAGAAGCCCTTGCAAGCTCTTAATAAGTGCAGCATTCTATTCTAGGTGCTCGTAGACTGACAGTCTAATGATCTATTCTAGAACCCTTTTCGTGATTAACACATTCTTTCCACATTTCTTAGGTGAGGCGGACAATAGAAGGATAGGAACAACAAAAGAACACTAATATTTTCACGAGTTTACTAGTTGAAGCATTGGACTATGACTCTAGACACTATGTTTTGAATGTCCTATCAGGCATGGAAACCCAATGAGTGGCCCTGGGTGAATCAGGCTCAAAGGAAGGCAATGGGAGCCCCCTATGAACAAATTTCTCCTGCCACAGATGTAAACAAATGTAATAGATAGACCTTAGGGATAATATAAGTTGGAAAGAAATTGAAGGCACACAATAACTACCTTAATATCAGCAACACATTTTCCCTGCTAGAATGGTAGTGTAAGAGAGAATAGGAAAAGTACAAAGATAGGTATAACCATTAGTCATAGCTCTGGTGTCAAGAGCTGATGTTGCCTTTTGGACTCTGACTCCAAGACGTAAGCAACCTATACGGCTATTAGCTATGGTATCTGGAAGATTCTGAGAATTATAGTGTAAAAAGCCAGGGTTCAAGAGAGAACTCAACAATAAGTCAACCCCTCAACTCTAGAGTTGTCTAGTTCTGCATCTCCTTCAGGATATTGTAGCTCAGCAAGTGAGCAAGGAAAATTGACCAGCTACTTCTATTCTCCTTATTTTCTCCTTGGGTGGGGATGTAAATTGGGCCTTGTTGGAGAAGGCAAGCAATAAACCAAAACAAGAATACGTAGGAGCCAGTGAGCTCAAATCGAGCTCAAGTCCAATATGGATATCTTAATAAAGGGCTTAACAAAACCTGGAATTATAAGTGTTTCACTTATAATGTAACTTATAAGAACATCAGCCCTAGCCTTGTCTTACTCAACTGTCGAGTATGCCTGCCCTATTTGGCACAAGGCTGCCCATGCAAAGCAGGTGAACATAGCATTGAATGAAAATCACAGGATATCTTAAACCTACACTTGTTGATAAACTCTGCAAGCTAGCTAGCATTGCCCCCCCCCCCCCCGGGATGTGCGATGGGAAGTTGCTGCTAAATGTGACAGAAATAAGGTTGAACACTGTGAAAGCCACCCACTACATGGATACCAGCCTCCTACCAGCAGGCTCAAATCAAGGAAAAGCTTCATGAGAACTACCACTCCTCTTGGCATCCCTCCAGCAACAGCAAAGGTATCCCTCTGGGCAGCTAGACCAGGAAATCCCAACTGGATGCCCCCCCCCCCCCCCCCCCCCCCCGCGAGGGTTTTCCTCCAGGGGTAAACCAAGAATGGGCAACTTGGAAGTCCCTGAACAGACTCAGAAGTGGAGTGGGCAGATCAAAAGACAACCTGGCAAAATGGCACTACCTAAAAGAATCCCACACCTTGTGTGACTGTGGAGCAGAACAGACAACTCCGCATCTGTATGCTTGCTCACTATGCCCTGCCTCATGTACAGAGGAAGAATTGTTGGAGGCTACATACAATGCAATTGCTGTTGCCCGTTTTTGGTTAAAAGATATTTAGCCACCTGCACTCTCTCTTTTTTATCGGTTTTATACTAATTTATGCAATGCTTTTGATATGAAATAATAATAACTGCAAGCCACTGCCAATTTTCATTCAATATATTTCTTTGGTTTTAGCAGAGTCCCACCTAGCCATAGCTTGGGTATATTGTCATTTGAAGCAGATTTTCAACTTCACTAGAAACATAGTGGATTAATTTGTTCATTTTATATATTCTTGCACCTGGACAAGTCTTGCCAGTTTCATTTCCTGTGTGGCTCAAAACAATCACTTTGTCACCAGCCAAGGTCACATTCACGATGATGTGGCATGACTTTAAAGATTTATAACACCATTCAGCACAATGTTAAAGTCAATATATACTCAAAAGTTTGTTTCGTCACACACTGCCTTATGAAAGAATTGGGAACTATGTTGAGGCTGCACAAATGAAAGGTTGGGATAAGGAAATGAAGAATAAGTTGCATTCACCATGGGTCCCCTTTATTGGCTTTCATCTCAAATGATCCACCTTTGAAGAAAGGAAGAAATTATGTGGTCAACTAGTGTGTTTCCCTTTGCATTTAAAGAGGCAAATTGCATGCACCATGAGAGCCATGTGCATCCGCTTAGGACTTTTTTGTTTTGTAGTACCCAAGACTTCCATGACACAAAGCTGGAAAAAATTAGAGAGATGGGAAAGGCCTCTAGAGCACCCTGACTAAGGTCCACTCTGACCAAATGAAGTAACATCTGCTGTTCATATAATTCTATGTTTAACTAATATGTGCTGTCCATATACATTCATTCGTGAAGATGCCAATCCCTATTTTACAGCAAGGATAAGCAAGAAGTTTATGAATGATTAAATGCATTCACTGATGGGATGTCTAATACTTGCTGATTGTTGGGATTCATAGAAAGAATGCACAATTACATGGACCCAAGTCTGGCGCAACAATATACTATTTATGTTTGTTGTCTCATATGTACACGAATCAATATATGCATGAACATAAACAGCATTTTGCTGTGCCAGATTTGGACTCAAGTTTAGAAACTCCCACAAACAAATAGAACCTGCACTTTTCTCTTCTACAGGCTTTGCCTCTCTTGCAAATTGATGAGATGCTCAAATCCCTGGAATAGTAGAGGGAATGATGATACAAGGAAAATAAATCTAGAAGATCTATTTCTTCTCTCTGGATTATCAGCTCTGAAAACTCTAGTTTCCCATACGGGATATTCCAAGGATTGTAATTTTCCTTTTGTCCCCTGAATTAGGTAGATAAGGATTAAAGTCTTTAAAAAAACACTAATAAGGCAAACACTTTTAGCTATGCCTCATCAACATCAAGCCTGTCGACTTAGCAAAAGTGCAGAACAATTGCTAAACTGATGAAAGAAAGAGATGTGGAGGTTTTACGGGCTAGGGAAGTGCCAACTGCATTTTGCTTGGATTCAGCTAGTACCGAAAACATGTAAATCTGATAACATTTTTTTACCACAAGCTCTAATTACTAAACAGTCAATTACTCTTGCGTTAGCTTTGGAGCCTACATCTGGCTAAAGGTGCAACCAACTGGGAGTTTCTGCACAAGGATTATTTTAACAAATTAATTTCAACAGGGCTACAAATATCTTTTGGACTGTGTCATGATCATATTTGGTCACTAGGTGGTTCCAGACTTGGTTTAGCTGGGTACAGCCAGGGCATGGCCAGGTCTTCCATTAACCAGTTCAGAACAACCAGGTGCTGAAGGCTGCTCACAGGAATGGGAGGTGTTGTCATACACAGAACTGTGTGTGCCATGCAATCTGCTCTGTGCTCTCTAACCCAGATGGCTGCCCTCAAGCATGGTGCTGGCGCCTCACCAAACTACAGATCCCAGGATTCCATAGCCTTAAACTATGGCAGTTACAATTATGTCAACCTGCATTAATTCTACAATGTAGATGCGTCTTCAGCTTCACACTGAATTTCCAAAAGAGGAGAATATAAATGGAAGCATAAAAGATGTGTCTGTCTCTCACACTCATCACAACCCCACCTTTCTCTCCTCCTCTCAAAAAAAGTTAGAGAGAAAGGAAGAGAGAGAAAATGGAAAAAGGGAAAGGGGGAAAGGAAGGAAGGAAGCAAGAAAAAACAGGCCACAAAATCAGTGATTGGTGCAAAGCCGTGCTGCTTTGAATCAGAGCCAGTTTCTGCCACTGTGTTTACACCACTCCCCTCTTGTGAGGTATCAGTCCCCCTTTCTTTTTAGGTGGTGGTAGTGGTGGCAATAGAACTCCAGAAAGCTCCCGGCTGTTGCTCAGTACCTTTGCCATGTAAGCAAAGACACCCATGCGACTTTGAGATGGGTTTTGAGAAAAGAAGAAATTGTGAAATTGCTCAAAAATTAAAGTTTAAAATTATGGAACAGTGGTAATGCAGAAAGGCAGTGATATGAAGGTACACAGGAGTATGATATTGAAAGTGCTCAACATGTTATGTATTTGCTATCATTGATAATATGACTACAGTGGACTAGTGGGGTCATGTGATAAAGCCCTTAGGGGACTTACAGTTTTTCTGTGTTGGCAGGAAAGTCTACCTTTCCACCAAGCCTCTTTCATCTATACTGACCATTAAATG
Organism: Anolis sagrei ordinatus; assembly: GCF_025583915.1. NCBI lineage: Eukaryota > Metazoa > Chordata > Lepidosauria > Squamata > Anolidae > Anolis > Anolis sagrei. The sequence goes on along the minus strand of NW_026845477.1, from coordinate 157,418,339 downwards.
CAGTTTCAAATCCATATTGAAGAAAGTGGTTTTGCTGTGCAGATTATAAGAAATCCTAGAACCAATTTGAGGCCCAGAGTGTGATTACATAAAAATAGTGCACTGGTGCACTTTAAGGACTTTCTTTTGCACATGTTTGAGGGAGTTTGTCTGACCTCAGCAGTTTGAAGCTAGCTTTGAACTTAATTAAATGATCAATGTAGATGGGCCCTGCTAGATCCATTAGAATGCATTCTGGGTGGTCATGCTAGCTGAGATGGTCCACCACATTGAAAGGCATCAAGCTTGGGATGGCTGCTTTATGCCAAGCTTAAAGCTTAACATAAAGTAATGAGTTATGATTAATGTAATTAACTACAACTAGTTACAGTGGGATAGAACATAGTTATGTTTCAAAAGTAACACAGTGGAAAAGAACGAACCTTTTATATTAGAATAATAAGCAGTGGTTTCTAATAACTTTTAAATGGCATTTTTAGAGTGTTTTTGAGGGGACCTTTAGTTTTGGACCATTTTCTTATCACTCCTTAGGATTTCCCTCTGAAAAAAAGTAACAGAAAGTAATGAAAAAGGAATGAGCAGAGCATTAAGGAATTGAGCAAGTCCCCCACCCCCCAGTATTACATTATACAATACTAACCAAGTGCTGTCCAAAAACTGTTGTTGTTGCTGGGTGCATTTAAGTTGTTTCCTACTTGGCCCCGCAGCCTTTGACCTGTGGGGTCCCACAGGGCTCGGTATTGTCCCACATGTTGTTTAACATCTACACGAAGTTGTTGGGTGAGTTTTGGAGTTTGATGCCATCTGTATGCAGATAATGTCCAACTCTATTATTCCTTTCCACCAGAGGCTGTCCAAGTCGAGAACCAGTGCCTAGCTGCTGCGACGGTCTGGATGAGGGCGAACAAATTGAAATTGCATCCAGACATGACAGATGTTCTCCTGGTCAGTCACAAGGCTGAACAGGGTATAGGGTTACAGGCTGTGCTGGATGAGGTTACACTCCCCTTGAAGGCGCAGGTTTGCAGCTTGGGAGTCCTCCTGGAGTCATAGCTAAGCCTGGAACCTCATGTGGTGGAGGTGGCTGGGGGGGCTTTCGCACAATTAAAACTTGTGCACCAGTTGCGTCTGTACCTTGAGAAGTCAGACTTGGCCACTGTGGTCCACACTCTCATTACACCCAAGATAGACTACTGCAATATGCTCTACATGGGGTTGCCTTTGAAGACTGTTAGGAAGCTTTAAACAGTCCAATGAGTAGCAGCCAGGTTAATAACTGAAGCGGTATAAAAGGAGCATACAACTTCTATGTTGCATCAACTCCACTGACTGCCAGATTACTACCAAGCACAATTCAAAGTGCTGGCTTTGGCCTATAAAACCCTAAATTGCCCTGGCCCAATTTACCTGTTTCACTAGCATTTGGGATAATGCAATAAGGTAATAATGGTAAACCATCTGGTATGGCTGGTTTGAGGTGGTTTAAACAATTTGATTTGAAAGTGGATACAACTGATTTTAATGTTTGTATATATTTATAGTTTGTTTCATTCCGGCATTGAAAGTTTGCCATATGTATGTTGTGCTCTGCCCTGAGTCCCCTTCGGGGTGAGAAGGGCAGAATATAAATGTTTTAAATAAACAAACAAATAAATAAATACTTAAGGTGACACCAAGACAAACCTTTGGCAGGTTGACAATATTTGTTCAAAGAAGGTTTGCCACTGCCTTGCTCTGAGACTTGAGAATGCGATTTGCCCAAGGACAACCAGCGCTCTAAAGACAATTAATTACTTCATACAAAATACCTTTCCAAGCACAAACTTTTTCGATATCGTGAACCGGGGCTCCATAGATTCATCACTACACTTCCTAGCAACCTCCTTTCCATAGCAAATCAGGAAGAGACATGGAAATACCTCTGCTAAAGAGAGCTTGACCTCTTTTGGGTAGGGAGAAATTATTTCCCTACTCTGAAGCTGAACCCCTTGCCATGCTTGGTTGCCCACTTTGCAAGCCTTGCGTCATTCCTCTTCTGTTGGAGGCTCCAAAAGTCAGAACCTGCAACAGAGTTGAACCTCTTGGTCATGAGCCAGATGGGAGGCGTTCTTCATTATTCACCTTATGAGTAAAAAAAGAATCAGATTTTTCTCACTGCACACGTGTATTTTCTAAAGAAAAACAACAACCCCAAAGTTATATTAGAGTTATTTATTCAAGTATGTTCTGCATTTCTTGGTGAGCTGCAAAATAAATTTTAAAAAATGCAACTGACAAGCAAAGAGTTAAAACTTTATGGAGCAATCAAAACGCAATTAAATAAACTATTGTCACGAACTAATAATTGAATTAAAACGTTCTAAACAATATTGTAATCCTAAATTTATTTACTAGGACAAGGACAGAGTATTGTGCAGTCCTCCAAAGGATTTGGATCATGGTTCCCATCAGCCATAGAAATGAAAAGCAAATAGTGGAACAGATAATGGGTAAAACAAAATATGGAAAGGTATTATTTGGGGGGGGGGGGAATCTAAAAGAACCATCTGTTTTAAAATGTACTTTTTCAAACTTTGTTTCATATCCCAGCAAAGATTAAAAGGTAAGTTCTTCATAGCTGTTCCCACACAGATAGTTGAGAAGTACTGATATAGTTAGCACATCATATTTGGCTCTATTACACCTTTATTTTTCCCCAGGTACGTTCCATTTAATTCATATTTGTCTAGGTAGTTACTATGTGATTTCCAGCTATGATATTTCCCGTCCTGCCATAGCAATAAAAACAGGAAAATGACTTAAGAAATACATGCAAAGAATTCTAAAAATATCAGTTGCTGAGATCTGGTTTCTTTTCATGAAGCTTAGGGTATTTTGTTTATTTAGGTTTGTCTCTTTCAATGCAAATTTACCAGAGAATCTCGGAACCATTATTTCATCTGGAAAACTGTATAAGTTTGTGAACACAGGGAAGTTTTTCTTGTCTTTGTGACTGTCTGTGTATGCAAAAGTGCTAAACACCAGGGGCCCATTCACACTACACATCTCCAGGTACAGATGGTATATAAATAGACTTGTTTCATTCTACAGACAGAATCTTCTCTAATTCAAAGTAAAACCAGTCAATTTTTTTTTATTTGTCCACGGATTGGAAATATTCAATGTTATTCGCATACCAAGAAATTAAACATTAGAGATTGCAGTAACAACGGGACAATTGTATTAATTGGGTTGTTGTAGGTTTTTTCGGGCTATATGGCCATGTTCTAAAGGCATTTTCTCCTGACGTTTCGCCTGCATCTATGGCAAACATCCTCAGAGGTAGTGAGGTCTGTTGGAACTGGGAAAAGGGTTTATATATCTGTGGAATGACCAGGGTGGGACAAAGGACTCTTGTCTGTTGGAGATAGGTGTGAATGTTTCAACTGATCACCATGAAAATGAACAAAATCTGGCTACCAGTTTAAAAAAAACTCCAAAATTAGAACAGCACAACAACAGAGAGGAAACAAACAAGGACATCCAATTACCTCTCAACAAAAGATTGCTCCAGGTACTGCCAAGCAATCAAATGCTAATCAAGGTGATCAGTTGAAACATTCACACCTGTCTCCAACAGACAAGAGTCCTTTGTCCCACCCTGGTCATTCCACAGATATCTAAACCCTTTTTCCTAATTCCAACAGACCTCACTACCTCTGAGGATGCTTGCCATAGATGCAGGCGAAACGTCAGGAGAAAATGCCTTTAGAACATGGCCATATAGCCCGGAAAAACCTACAACAACCCAGTGATTCCAGCCATGAAAGCCTTCGACAATACATTGTATTAATTTCCTCTGAAAGCAAAATGTAGCTCAAAACTCTGCAACAATTAATCTAATCATATATGGAGCAAGAAAGTATCATTATTGTTATTATTTGTATTCCATTTTATCTCTCTTTAAAAAAGACACTATCAGTAAAAGCAATACAAAATATGGTTTACAACTTAGAAAACATACAGATTGTCAAAGGTATTCAAGCTGGATTCAGGAAAGAAAGAGGCACGAGGGACCATATTGCATATTGCTTCTACCATTTCAAAGCTGATCTTTCTTTTTTAATTGTCCCATGTGACTGGGCATTTATGCATTATTTGTTATTTATATATTTCAAAAAGAGGGTCAAGGGGTTGCGGAACAAATTAATAGCATTTCAATGGGAAGATTTGCTTTGAGATAAGAGCATTTTAAGAGCACGGTCACAGAACAAATTAAACTCTTAGGTCAAGGTATCACTGTATTTGACTGGAGTTACTCTCTAAAACGTACATGTTCTGACTTACATACAAATTCAACCTAAGACCAAACCTACAGAACCCATCTTGTTTGTAACTTGGGGTCGGTCTGTATAGTTCATTTTGGTTAGCAAACCAACTAGGCTTATATTTATAGGGCCTCTAACTTGCAAATACTACATTCTATATAGGCAGGTGATTTAGGCATGACTGCAGCTCGTGCTGCCCTTGTCTGTGTAATGGAATAGCTATGGCTCTTTAGGTGGGTGGAACAAAAGTCAAAGAGTTATTCATACCTGAAACCTTTCTTGCAAAATGCCATTTGCAATTAAACTGTGCGTGGGCACAAATATGGTATATGTTGCATCGCTTTGCAGCCTGACATGACCTGGTCATGAACTATATAGAACATGAATATACACATGATTCTGAGAACTGGAATCTTACCCAAATCCTAATCCTTTCTTTCACACTGTCATTCAGGTGAGAATAGATTACTTTTGTGGATCTTGAGAAATTAGGGCCAGGCAGCTATTGGAAAAATTACTGTTGTGGATTGAATCTCCCAGAATCCAACGGCAGCATGATCTGAAACCAGAACGAGGAGAAACTTATGGTTGGGTCCACAGAAGAGATTTTTTGGCACTTGGGGAATTTAATAAGCACCATTTTATCAGCTGGGGAATTCATGGAGCCATAGTCTTAAAGAGTAAAGTTTCCTAGTTCTGTCCTCAGTTGCAGTATTTTAAAAGGCTATGAAAACCTTTTGCCTTGAATAGCTTTTAAATTAATGTGGGGTTTTTTTTTTTTTGCTATATAACAGATTTTCTATTGTTATTTCTGTAAATGTTTACTGTATTGGTTGAAATATCTTTTAACTGTTTTTTTGTACGGGTTGCTGTGAGTTTTCCAGGCTGTATGGCCATGTTCCAAAAGCATTCTCTCCTGACGTTTCGCCCACATCAATGGCAGGCATCCTCAGAGGTTGTGAGGTCTGTTGGAAACTAGGGAAGTGAGGTTTATATACCTGTGGAGTGTCCAGGGTGAGAGAAAGAACTCTTTGTATTTTTGCATTTATTATTATTATTATTATTATTATTATTATTATTATTATTATCACAACAAGATGAGTCCACAGCAGACACTCTGCTGACTGCTGTATTAAATCATGCGTCGGACACTTCCCAAGTGTCTAGGACTGTGTGATGTATCAGCGAATAATGCGTGCAGTTCCCAGTAAGGTGGCTTTCTGCAGCTGGTAATTTTGTCAGCGCCACTTGTTTTTAAGTGCAGGCCAAGGTTTTTAGGCACTGCATCCAGTGTGCCAATCACCACTGGGACCACCTTGACTGGCTTATGTCAGAGTCTTTGCAGTTCAATTTAAATCCTCATATCCTGTCAGCTTTTCTAGTTGTTTCTCTTCAATTATTATTATTACAGTGGGCCCTTGGTATCCACTGAGGTTTGTTTCAAGGATCCTCTGTGGATACAATCCATGGATGTTCAAGTCCCATTATATACAATGGTGTCCCTTACATACGTTTGAAAACATGCAAATGTGAGTAGATCAATAGGTACCGCTCCAGCGGGAATGTAACAGCACTCCATGTAGTCATACCAACCGCTCCAGCAGGAATGTAACAGCACTCCATGTAGTCATACCAACCACATGACCCTGGAGGTGTCTATGGACAATGCCGGCTCTTCGGCTGAGAAATGGAGATGAACACCACCTCCCAGAGTCGGACACGACTGGACTTAATATCAAGGGGATACCTTTACCTTTACCTTAGATAAAATTGTGAAACTGAGGTTTTTAAATAGATATATATTTTCAAGCTGTGGATGTTTGAGTTCTTGGATCAGAATCCCTGGATATGGATAGCCAACTATACTTTTTGCTGTTTGTTTGTTCTCTTTGGTGGAGTTAACAAAGAACGGCAAATTATTAATATTTAAACAGAAGAAGAGAACAGGCCGAGAAGCAAAATACCCAAAAATTAGCATAGGTATGCAACAGTGAACATACCTCATTCAGTCAATGTTTTCTTCATTTGATTAACATTTCCGAGTTATTTATATGCAGCTTGATTCTTGTTTGATATCTTCCAAGACACAGATTGAGGCTATGATGTTACTGAAAATGGATTTGAAAGGAGCAGTCAGACATCATCTTGCTTTTCAATCAGTGACAGACGGACCATTATCACTAATTAAAAGCCTGTAGGAACACAATCCTTTGCTCGAGGAGCCAGGCCTTCGAGGAAGGCGCGGTTGCCAGGGCTTGCACTTGACATGTACAAATACAAAAGAAAAGTTGAGTGAAGCTTCCAGTTTCCACCCACTCATCTTTGGAACATGTTGATGGAGAAGAACAATGACGGCCTATGAGCTCGTTTTTCATATCCGCACTGACAGCTCTTAGAAGATGCTGCCTTGGAGAAGTCGACAAGGGGAGCCCAAGGTATAGGGGTGGAAATGCTCCCCTCTTTTCTTTCTCCATCATGGTCAAGGTCATAATCATGATCCTCATCTTTATCGTTTACTGAAGAAATGTCAACTACCCAAAGCACTTTGCAGGTGTATATATCGGTTAGCTGTTGTTTTATGCTGTTAAGTTGGCTTCAATTTATGCCAACTGTATCAATGAAGAGACTTCCAGGGAACAGCAATTACCAAGCACCATTTATGCAGCACTTCTATTTTATTTATTTACTAGCTTGGGTACCCAGCATTGCCCAGGTTATTTGAAAAAGTCAAATTTTTAATTGTACAAAATAAGGTTGTGGGTGAACTACAACTCACATCATGCTAGGTTAACCCTGAAAAACTCCACCATTCTATTCAAAGCTTATACACACACACATACACATACATACACACACACTCACATACATACATACACACACACACAGAGTGGGATCTCAACTTAAGAGCACTTAAGAGTGTTTTGAGTTAAGAGCTGTCACTCAACCCAGGTTTAGCTTTGACATACAAACAGCGCTTGAGTTAAGAACTAGCGCCAGAGGGAGTGATAGCGCCAGAGTACAGGCTTTATGGCTTCAAGGGAGCAGCCTCCATGCCTCATGCTCTTGTCTGCTTTGGGAGATTGCTGTCCGCTTTGCTCTTGTCCGCTTTGAAGAACTTTGAGTTAGTAGATTTTGTGTAGTTTTTATTCCTGATATATTTGGCCTCATGAAGAGAGGGAGGGAGGGAGAGCAAGAGAGGGAGGAAGGCTGGAATGAGTACAGTATGAAGTAAATGATGCTTCTGCCTCTTCACTTTGTGCTTTGTGCTTCCTTGCTACAACTTTGTGCTTCTACCATTGTGCTACAATTATGTGCTTCTACCATTTCAAAGCTGATATTTTTTTAATTGTTCCATGTGAATGGGCATTTATGCATTATTTGTTATGGTTATGTTGGGCTGGTTTGCTCTAGATGCATCATCAGTGGGGTTCAGTGTGCTCAACTCCCACTATGGTGAGTTGGTTCCCTCAAACCCCTCCAGTAGGTTGAGTTAGTGATGGGGCTTCTGTGTGCCTAGTTTGGTCCACGTCCATCATCGGTGAAGGTTACAGTTTCTCTGGTTGTGAGTGACCTACAACTCCCAGAAAGGAAGGTCAATTCCCCCCAAATCCTTCCAGTAATCAAATTTTGGAATATTGGGTATGTGTGCCAAATTTGATCCAGATCCATCGGTGTTTGGGTTTACAGTACTCTCTGGATGTAGGTGAACTACAACTCCCCCAAATCAAGGCAAATTTTCCCCAAAGACCTCCATTATTTTTTGCTGGTCATGAGGGCTCTATGTGCCAAGTTTGGTCCAATTCCATCTTTGGTGGAGTTCAGAGTGCTCATTAATTGCAAGTGAACTATAAATCCCAGTACCTGCAACTCCAAAATGTCCAGCACAATTCCCCTCAAAACCCACCAATATTCATATTTGGGCATATCAGGTACGCATGTCAAGTTTGGTCCAGATCCATCATTGTTTGGGTTCATAGTGCGCTCAGGATGTAGGTGAACTACAACTCCTATAAATCCCTCCAGCCTTTCACTACAAATATCAGTAACAACAAATGTAGCTCCAAGAGTTTTTCATGTACTTGCTACATTGAGTTCTATCACAGATCTTCTAAAAATACAAAGTGAAAGCTCCCCTAGCAAGATATTTTACAACAACCAGGATATACAAGCCCCTGAGTGATCATATGATACCGTGAAATAACCAAAGCTTAGAAGTAAAGGACTCAGAATAATCTGTTATATTAAAATCTATATAAATAAAAATGTAATGTTCATTTGTGGGATTAACATAACTCAAAAACCAGTGGACGAATTGATACCATATTTGGACGCAATACACATATCAGGCCAACGAGTGACAATCACTCATAAAAACACAGCAGAAGGGACTTAAAAAGCCAAAAAACAAATAATACAACGCATAGCAAAACCACACACACACATATATATACACAAACACACATGTCACAGGTTCAAATCCGGGTAGCGGCATGAGCTCCCACTGTTAGCCCCAGCTTCTGCCAAGCTAGCAGTTCGAAAACATGTGATCAATAGGTACCACTCCAGCGGGAAGGTAATGGTGCTCCATGTAGTCATGCTGGCCACATGACCTTGGAGGTGTCTACGGACAACGTCGGCTCTTTAGCTTAGAAATGGAGATGAGCACCAACCCACAGAGTCGGACACAACTGGATTTAATGTAAGGGGAAACCTTTATCTTTACCCTACACAAATATATATACACACAAAACACATATGCACAGACTGGGCCACAGCAATGCGTGGCAGGGGACAGCTACTGGATAATAAGAATGTAACAAAACTACATTAAAAAAACAACAGAATTAATGAGAAATGCCTATAAATGGCTGCTGTGTGTGATAGTGGTGATATAGTGTGTACTATTTTCTAATTAGTTTGAAAATGCATCTTAAAATGGTATTTCTGGGCATTATAAACTGAATTATTTTGTTTTCTGCCATTTCATTATAGTAAGGTATCTTTTTCAAGGAACTCAAAGAGAACAATAATGAGCAACAAGACAATGTGCAACAACATTGCTATATTCACAACCACTAATGGGAATGAATTAGAAAAGGAGGGTTATAATAAGTTATGTGCTGAATTTTTAAACACATTCCAACTACTATATGTAGTTTTGACATCTCCCTTCAATATAAAGAAATTGGCAGGAGGGAATCTTATACATATTTGGTCTTCCTTCCCCATCACCCAGACTTCTTGGTCCACTGTTGTCCTTTTCACTGCACTTGTGAATGATATTTTGGGAGCTCTGGCAGGGATCCTTTTAATTTTGGTTCCCAGCTGTAATCCATGGGTGTTTCTCTGGTATTGTGTTCTCCACCCAGCACCCAAACATTGGGATAATCACACTGAAATTCACCCCACTTGGTTTCTTGTTGTGTAAGACCTATTCAGTTGCGTTGGCTGTGCCAGGTCATGGAGGGACTACCTAAATATCCATAAGGTGGCTAGTCATTTCTCAGTTGAGCATATCACTAGTTTTCAGCCTCATGACTTGATCCACGCTTTCTGAAATATCATTGTGGAAATATCATTGTGGAAATATCATTGTAGAAGCATATCTTCCACATTAGAAGCATACCTTCCACAATGATATTAGAAGCATATCTGATATGAGGGCCCCATCTACACTGCCAGATAAAATCAGGACGATCTGCTTTGAACTGGATTATATTATATTAATTATTTATTTAAAACATTTATATTCTGCCCTTCTCACCCCGAAGGGGACTCAGGGCAGAGCACGGCATATATAGGGCAAACATTCAATGCCGAGACACGAATTTATATACGCATACATAAACATTAAGACATTTATCTCAATATTAAAATACACCATTTAAAACTGTCATATATTACAGTGTAAATTCAAATCAGATAATGTGGATTATGTGCTTTGATATATGGCAGTGTAGATGGGGCCTGAGGGCCCTTCCAGACAGGCCCTTTATCCCAGGATCTGATCCCAGGCTTTCTATTTGTCACAGATTATCTGATAGTGGGGACTCATATAATCCAGTTTAAAGCAGAAAACCTGGGATCAGATCCTACACTATAGAGCCAGCCCAGAGGGGGCCCTGAGTCTCCTCTGCCATATAATCTGGGATAAGAAGATAATGTGGGATCAGAAGAAGCCTGAGTCTCCAAGTGAGGGAACATTAAGTAGAGCACCAACAAAAACTGTAATCCAGTCACAGGTAAAGGTAAAGGTTTCCCCTTGACATTAAGTCTAGTCGTGTCCGACTCTGGGGTGTGGTGCTCATCTCCATTTCTAAGCCGAAGAGCCGGTGTTGTCCGTAGACTCCTCCAAGGTCATGTGGTCAGCATGACTGCATGGAGCGCAGTTACCTTCCCGCCGAGGTGGTACCTATTGACCTACTCACATTTGCATGTTTTCGAACTGCTAGGTTGGCAGAAGCTGGGGCTAACAGCAGGAGCTCATCTCGCTCCCCGGATTTGAACCACCAACCTTTCGGTCAGCAAGTTCTGCAGCTTAGAGGTTTAACCCACTGCGCCACTGGGGGCATTCATATTGCACCCTAAATTCAACCCTGGGAAAAAATGCAACCACTCTCCTAGCAAATGAAATGGACTTTCTTTCTTTCTTTCTCAATTTCTTTCTTTTTTCTTTCTTGCTCTTTCTTCTTTCTTTCTTTCTTTCTTTCTTTCTTTCTTTCTTTCTTAAACCCAGGAGCTATTGAGCTGCCATAATGACTGCCAAGCATTTGAATATAGCAGTTTGTATTTTTTTATTCCTTCTTTTGACTGTATGACAGTTCAACTGTCATACACCAAGCCGCAAAGTCTTACTGCATTGTGGCAGCTGAACTTCTCCTCCCTGCCACCTCTTTCTGCCAATCCCAGAACTGAAGTGACTCATTCCATCAGGATTAACTCTTCTTTCTCTTCTGTCCTTCTGTTTTGGTGTTGCCCGGACTAGTTTTCACTTTAAAAGAAGTAGTGACACTCCCCACATAATGGAACACTGTTACAAACCAATGGAAGGAATGGCCTCATGTCCTCAGAGGTTGGCACTTGGCTGCTCAGAGCCTCCGTCTCCATTCTGCTCCCTTTTGCATTTCTGCGGATGCTGACAGTAAATACTATCATGGTAATGGCTATCATAACAACATGCTGTAGTGACTGTCACTAAAATGACAATCCTGCTTCTATACCAGTTTGTCCCCTCCAGATGATAAAGGCATATCTGTTTCTCTAGGTGGGATGGAGGAGCGGGTGATATCTTGTATGTTCCTTTGGGCTACACTTATCTTGAGCCAATTCTACTTGTCCTCTTGGCTATATCACTAAAGAGAAACATGCAGAAAAGATGGTGGGAGGGGTATTTAAGAACCTAAACACTCACCAATCATGTTTGTTAAGATTCTGTAACATTTGGATGCCTTCCAAGGTCAGTTTAATTTTCGTATAAGCATTAAACAACTCTGGGAAAGTCAAGATAAAATTAAGTGTTTTTTGAAAAACAGAATTTTTCTCTTTTTCTTTGGCTTGATCGCCAAGGGCACTGGGACAGGACTAGCTGAGCTGGGTGGGAGACTGAGAACACAGCATTGTTAGAAATGTAGTTTGGGAGGTGAGGCTCCAGCTGGAGCGATCAAGGGCCAGGGCTTCCCACTTCTCAGTGTCTATGCCAGAGTTTTTAAGGTTGGCTTTGAGCCCGTCTTTACATCTCTTTTCCTGCCCACCAACATTCCCTTTTCCATTCTTGAGTTCGGAGTAGAGCAACTGCTTTGGGAGATGGTGGTCGGGCATCCAGACAACGTGGCCGGTCCAGCGGAGCTGATGGCGGAGGACCATCGCTTCAATGCTGGTGGTCTTTGCTTCGTCCAGCACGCTGACATTTGTCTGCTTGTCTTCCCAAGAGATTTGCAGGATTTTCCGGAGACAGCGCTGATGGAATTGTTCTAGGAGTTGTAGGAGTCCTCTCTACAGAAAACATGATAGATGGGGAGTCTTGCCACATGCTGGCCATGGCTGCTGTTGCCATCATGATCATTTCTTGGCAAGATTTGTTCAAAAGAGGTCTGCTATTGTGTTCCTCTGAGGCTTGGAGTGTGTGATTTGCCCAAGGCCACTCAGTGGATACCTGAAATTATTACATGAGCCCAGGTATATAGGTTTTGAAAAGGTATAAAGATCAAACATTTGCTGATAATAAATCAGCACTTGCAAGACTGGCTAAATAGGCTGATTTGTTGTGTGATGCATTCCACTTTCATTTGACAGACTATTTACATGAGTCTTCTTATATACATCCTTTTTAAAATTAATGTGTAACTAATTTTTCATAATTAAGCAAGGGAGCTGGCAGGGACCAACAAATCAGACATCTAATGAAACAGATATTAAGACCCTGATCAGAGACCGCGGCATGGAGGGGGGGAGGTGTTCCACTAGCCGAGGGGCCCCCATAGAAGTGGTGGTGGGGAAGGGGAGATGCGGGAAAAGGAGACCATTAATTCGGCCTAGGGATCGTGTAACAACATTAGTAATTCCAAACCGGTCTCCTATGGTAAATTGGTGTAACCAGGTTGGCGGTCCCTCTGGATTGAAGGTGGTGTTGTTGAACGCCAGATCTGTCAACGGAAAAACCACCTTCATCCAAGACCTAATCTTGGATGAGTGGGCAGATCTGGCGTGCATCACGAAGACCTGGTTGGACAAGGCTGGGGGGGTGAATCTCACCCAGCTTTGCCCTCCAGGGTTCTCCGTACAGCACCAACCGAGATCCGGAGGACGGGGAGGCGGGGTTGCAGTGGTCTATAGAGATTCCATCCATCTGACCAGGAGCCCCATCCCGCAGACCACAAATTTTGAATGTGTCCACTTAAAGGTGGGTGACCGGGACAGAATAGGGATTCTGCTAGTGTACCGTCCACCTCGCTGCACTACAGTCTCCCTACCTGAGCTAGCGGGGGTAGTCTCGAGCCTGGCGTTGGAGTCTCAACGGCTCTTGGTGCTGGGGGACTTCAATATCCATGCCGAGGCGACCCTCACAGGAGCGGCTCAGGACTTCATGTCGGCCATGGCAACCATGGGGCTGTCCCAACAAATATCTGGCCCCACCCATTGTGCTGGACACACATTGGACTTGGTTTTCTGTCAGGGATGGGAGCAGGGTGGCGGTGTGGAGGAGTTGTCTATCTCTCCGTTGCCATGGACTGACCACTTCCTGATCAGATTTAGGCTTACTGCACCCCCTAACCTCTGCAAGGGTGGAGGACCCATTAAGATGGTCCGCCCCAGGAGGCTTATGGATCCGAACGGATTCCTGACGGCTCTTGGGGATTTTCCCGCCTCCGCGGTAGGTGACCCTGTCGAGGCCTTGGTCGCTCTCTGGAATGGGGAGATGACCAGGGCAATTGACACGATCGCTCCGGAACGTCCCCTCTCAAGTAGCCGAGCTAAACCAGCCCCTTGGTTTACTGAGGAGCTGGCAGTGATGAAGCGAAGGAAGAGGGAACTGGAGAGCGTGTGGCGTTCAGACCCAAGCGAGTCGCCCTGAAGGGCTGAGAATGGCGGTTAATAAATGCACCAAATAAATAAATAAATAAATAAATAAATCGAACACGGTTTGTGTCCTTTTTAAGGGCATATGCCGCGGCAATAAAAGCCGCAAAGAAAACCTTCTTTGCGGCCACTATTGCGTCTGCAAAGAACCGTCCGGCGGAGTTGTTTCGGATTGTCAGAGGTCTTTTAACTCCCGCCACCTCAGGCGGGAGCCCTGACAATTCGGTCACGCGCTGCGAAGCATTTGCTCGGTTCTTTGCAGACAAAGTCGCTTTGATCCGTTCTGAGCTGGACACCATGTTAAATGCAGTCTCTGAGGATGTGACACGAGCACCTGCTTGTCCTATTTTGATGGATTCTTTTCAATTGGTGAAACCCGAGGATGTGGACAAGATACTTGGAGGAATGAGGCCTACCACATCCATCCTAGACCCCTGCCCTTCCTGGCTTCTGAAAGAGGCCAGAGGGGGATTGGCTGAGTGGGTAACAGTGGTGGTTAATGCCTCCCTTCGGGAAGGCAAGATTCCAGCGTGCTTAAAACAAGCAATTATAAAACCGCTGTTGAAGAAACCATCACTGGACCCCACTAAATTCGACAACTTTCGGCCTGTTTCCAATCTCCCCTTTTTGGGCAAAGTCATGGAAAGCGTGGTGGCCTCACAACTCCAGGTATTCTTGAGAGACACGGATTATCTGGATTCGGCACAGTCTGGTTTCAGACCGGGACATGGTACCGAGACGGTCTTGGTCGCCTTAGTGGATGATCTGCGCCGGGAGCTAGACAGGGGGAGTGTGTCCCTGTTGGTGCTCCTGGACCTCTCAGCGGCCTTCGATACCGTCGACCACGGTATCCTTCTGGGGCGCCTTGCGGAAATGGGTCTTGGGGGCACTGTTCTGCAGTGGCTCCAGTCATTTCTGGAGGGCCGCACCCAGAAGGTGTCATTGGGGGACACCTGTTCAACACCACAGCCTTTGACCTGTGGGGTTCCACAGGGTTCTATACTGTCCCCCATGCTGTTTAATATCTACATGAAGCCGCTGGGTGAGATCATCCGGAGTTTCGGGGTGCGGTGTCATCTGTACGCAGATGATGTCCAACTCTGTCACTCCTTTCCACCTGCTACTAAGGAGGCTGTCGAGGTCCTGAACCGGTGCCTGGCCGCTGTAATGGTCTGGATGAGGGCGAACAAACTGAAATTAAATCCAGACAAGACAGAGGTACTCCTGGTCAGTCGTAAGGCCGAACAGGGTATAGGGTTACAGCCTGAGCTGGACGGGGTCGCACTCCCCTTGAAGGCGCAGGTTCGCAGCTTGGGTGTGACCCTGGACTCATCCTTGAGCCTGGATCCCCAGGTTTCAGGGGTGACCAGGGGAGCATTTGCACAGCTTCGGCTTGTGCGCCAGCTGCGCCCGTATCTTGGGAAGTCTGACTTGGCCACGGTGGTACATGCTCTGGTCACATCCCCTTGACTACTGCAACGCTCTCTACGTGGGGCTGCCCTTGAAGACGGCCCGGAAGCTTCAGCTAGTCCAGCGCGCGGCAGCCATGTTACTAACGGGAGCGGGACGCAGGGAGCACACAACGCCCTTGTTGTCCCAGCTCCACTGGCTGCCGATTTGCTACCGGGCCCAATTCAAGGTGCTGGTGTTATCCTACAAAGCCCTAAACGGTTCCAGCCCAAAATACCTTTCGGACCGCATCTCGGCCTATGAGCCCACGAGGGCCTTGAGATCTGGGGAGGCCCTTCTCTCGATCCCGCCCGCCTCACAGGCACGTCTGGCGGGGACGAGAGAGAGGGCCTTCTCGGTGGTGGCCCCTCGGCTGTGGAACGCCCTCCCTGCTGACATTAGACAGGCGCCCTCCCTTATGGCCTTCCGTAGGGGCCTAAAAACCTGGCTATTCGGGAAGGCATTTGATTGAGACCCACACGAATCTGGTAATGACATCTGGAATGGACCTTGGATTATGAGATTGGCTATGTTCTCTATGTTGTGATGGCGCGGATTTATTACTGTGATTTAGATTAATGTGTAATTTAATTGTTGATTTATGGTATGTTTTTGTAGACTGTTTTTATATGTTGTACACCGCCGCGAGTCGCCCCAGGGCTGAGAGCGGCGGTCAACAAATGAAGTAAATAATAAAATAATAAATAAATAATAAATTAAAAACCCACCTGTGTTGCCCACCCATCATCCATCCCTCCAACCACATACTTTCTCTATACTGTTATATTTAACTATGCACACAGTTTTCTTAATTTCTGTAAGATGATTTTGTTGGTTTCAGCCTTTTTAACCAATTCCAAACAAGTCATCCATTTGTTCTTTGTTTCGTCTATTTTATCTTTATTTTGTGTATCATTCCTCATTTCATAATTTGAAATTGAACCTGAACATATAGATAACTATTCCAATTTTCCTTTACCCATTTTTTTCTTTTTTCCATCCCCATGCTATTACTGCTTGTCCTGCCTGGATCATACTTTTGAACAATCCTTGTTTTCTTTGTTTATACTACCATTTAATAACATATCTAAATCTACTTGTAGTGGTACTTTAAATATTTTCTCCAACGTCTTTGTTACCTTTTCCCATAAGGGAATTACCTTTGGGCATTAGCACCACATATGGGGAATATTTTAATTTTTTCCACATTGCCAACACATTTGACTTAATCCTTTTGTCATGTATGATAATTGGGCTGCGGTCCTGTACCATCACAAATCTTTTACTGTTGTCAAAATTTCAGGACTCCAAAATTAAGCTAGGTAAAGGTAAAGGTTGTCCCCTGACATTAACTCCAGTCGTGTCCCACTCTGGGGTGTGTGCTCATCTCCATTTCTAAGCCGAAGAGCCAGCATTGTTCGTAGACACCTCCAAGGTCATGTGGCCAGCATGACTGCATGGAGCACTGTTACCTTCCCTTAGAAGTGGCACCTATTGATCTACTCACATTTGCATGTTTTCATACTGCTAGGCGGGCAGAAGCTAGGGCTAATAGCAGGAGCTCACGCCGCTCCCTGGATTCGAACCTGCGACCTTCTGGTCAGCAAGTTCAGCAGCTCAGCACTTTAACCCACTGCGCCACCAGGGGCTCCAAAACTGAGCTAAGGGGATCCCATTTGGAGTTGGGACATACAGTTTAAGAAGCAGTGTTCTAGAGCTCCCAGGCCAGAGGGAAGTTCATTTACTGACTGATGCCTTTACTTATAGAGAGCAGTCAATGTATCATAGGCCCTATCCACACAGGTGAATAAAATCCCACACTATCTGCTTTAAACTGAGATATACTTACTTATTTACTTGGGCGATCCCTCGTAGTCTGAGGATGATGGTCCTCCAAGGTCGGTGTTCTGTCGGTGGGTCCGTAGATGACTGTGGAGCCCAGTTTTTGATCTGCATCTTTTCCCGCAGTGAGGGCATCGGTTTCCAGGTGGAAGGCGGTCCCGGTTGGGGTTGACTTGACACGCCTTCCTCTTGGTATGTTTCTCTCTTTCGTCCTCTATTCGTGCCTCTTCAAATTCTACAGCACTACTGGTCACAGCTGACGTCCAGCTGGAGTACTCAAGGGCCAGGGCTTCCCAGTTCTCAGTGTCTATAGACAACTGAGATATATGGCAGTGTGGACTCAGATTTCTACACTAGTAAAAACAACCTGTTATTCCCCCAAATCTGGTGCTGGAGTTTTTCACGACACAGAACAACTTCTCGTAAATATCCAGAGTTTGCTTTTAACACGACTTTACTTAACACTAGGCAAAATTGGGGTTTTATTTTTTTATGTTGTGTTAGGAGCAAGTTGCTTCTGGTGTGAGAGAATTGGCCGTCTGCAAGGACCTTGCCCAGGGGACACCTGGATGTTTTGCTGTTTTACCATCCTTGTGGGAGGCTTCTCTCATGTCCCCACATTAGGAGCTGGAGCTGATAGAGGGAGCTCATCCGCCTCTCCCTAGATTCGAACCTGCGACCTGTCAGTCTTCATTCCTGCCGGCACAGGGGTTTAACCCACTGCACCACCAGGGGCTCCAAAATTGGGGTATACTCTGTAGTTTGCAGAAAACTCAAGAATTCTTGGGCTTTGCTGGCACCTGGCTGGCAAAACTGGGTCAATTTTAACCCAATCTGTTGTCCACATATAATGCAACTATCATCGCACTTTCCCTGTACTGATCAATGCAGGGAAGGGAATGAACTGTCTGCATGTCACCACCTCTGCTCCCTGTTGGGCTCAGACTTCTCTATGCGTGCATCCTCATCGTGGTTGCAACTGCACAATCAGTAAAGTGGAGAAGTCACTCTGCTCCCTTCTTGCTGATCACATGGTTGCTCTATAATGACCTCTAAGGACGCAACCGGCGAGGGCCAAGTCCTCGCAGGGAACTCTATGGTTGGCACGGAGCAGTAGTGGCGGTGACATGTGGACAAGGAAATGGTCTTGACAACCTGTACACATGATTCTAGATTCAGCACATACAGTTACAGGGCACAAATGACCAGAATAACCTGCCCTGCGTAAATGTGCCCAAGAGATCTGCATTAAAACGTGTGCTCATTTACAGAATGAATTCTATGATCTTGGTTAAGTCATCATTTCTTAGCCTAATCTATTCAGGTAAACTGAAGGGAAGGCAAAGCACCTGTGTTACCTTGCGCTCCCTGGAGGGAAGGTGGGATATCAATGTGACAATATATACTTTGAAGTGCCAACTTAAAGTAGTGCTGTTCTGCCCAACTTTGAATATGTGAGCTTTTATTCCATGACAGCGGGTTGTTGATTTTAGCTAGAGTTACTTTAATAGCTGCTTTTAAGGATAATTGCACTTAATTATGATTATGAAGATGTTTTAGACTTGTGTGTAATCACAATGGTTGCTAATTTTTAATTGTTGTACAGGGCCGCCAGCATTTGAATAAAAGAAAATAGTAGAATAATGTAATGTTAGTAGTTCAGGAGACACCACTTGAAGGAAATTCATAGTAAAGAAAAAGAAGAATGTGATGTGAATCAATGTATTTTATAGAAATACATTTTAATATATATCTTTATTAGAAATACATTTTAATATGTGTATTTGTAGTATCTTTACAAGGTTTATATGTTTGAATTATTCTGTAACCTGCCTCAAGCAAAGAGGAGAGGTGGGTAAGAAATAAAATGATGATCATGATGATGATTTTTTCCCCTCATGTCAGGAGCGACTTGAGAAACTGCAAGTCGCTTCTGGTGTGAGAGAATTGGCCATCTGCAAGGACGTTGCCCAGGGGACACCCACATGTTTTGATGTTTTACCATTCTTGTGGGAGGCTTCTCTCATATCCCTGCATGGGGAGCCGGAGCTGACAGAGGGAGCTCATCCACGTTCTCCCCAGATTTGAACCTGCGACCTCTTGGTCTTTAGTCCTGCTGGCACAAGGGCTTAACCCATTGCGCCACCAGGGGCTCCTGATGATTATGATGATTAACCATGTTTTTTCACCCAGGTTGAGTAGTTTTCAATGTTCCCCCCTATGGAATGCTTCCTATCTCTAGGTCAGTGGTTCCCAAGCTTTTTTTGACCAGGGACCACTTTGATCAGGAACCACTTGACCAGGGACCACAATGACCAGGGATCACTCTCCAACATTAGTACCAAAAGGGTTATGAATCAGCTTTTGGTCAACTTTAGATTCAGTTTGGGGTGCTGATTCAGAAAATTGCATCAGCTTTAGTTTCTGATACAGAACATATGCCATGGTCAGCAATAGGGAAGGAGAGGCAGGTGGCACGAAAGGAGTGGAAATAAAATAAAATAAAATAAAATAAAATAAAATAAAATAAAATAAAATAAAATAAAATAAAATAAAATAAAATAAAATAAAATAAAATAAAATAAAATAAAATAAAATAAAATAAAATAAAATAAAATAAAATAAAATAAAATAAAATAAAATAAAATAAAATAAAATAAAATAAAATAAAATAAAATAAAATAAAATAAAATAAAATAAAATAAAATAAAATAAGGAGGAAGGAGGCATGTGGACTAGATTTTCATCCTCACAACCTACAGGTGGTCTGCGGCCCACAGGTTAAGAACTACTGCTCTAGGTGGACTGCCTAATTTTACATGATGACATTTTCAGGGAATGTGCATGCTACCCTTATGTGCAAGGGTCATATAATTGGTTTTCTTGTCATGTGTCTGTGAGCTAAGGAGCTGTACTTAGACACACACACAACAAGAATGATCTCCAAATTGGTCCTTCAGTGTCTCTGAGTGAGATGTAGAATGAAACTAGATGTGAAGAGGTAGTTGAATTTTCTTATTACAGTAAAAGCCCCTTTTCAACAGGCTTGAGATCTACAATTTCATTTATCCATGCTCCAAAAATGTTATCCTACAGACAGAGGCAGCCCTAGGTAATTTTCAACAGTAAGCAAACAGTATTTTGGTGCCCCCCAACCAATCACTGATATATATTTTCTGTTCGTCATGGGAGTTCTGTGTACCATATTTGGTTCAATTCCATCATTGGTGGAGTTCAGAATGCTCTTTGAATGTAGGTGAACTATACATCCCAGTAACTACAACTTGCATATGTCAAGGTCTATTTTCCCCCAAGAGCGCCTCAAGAGCGCCTCACAAGCCCAAATTGACTCTTCCTCTCAGGTTGCAATGTAAGAGGATCTTCTGTAGTAGTAGCAGCTGAGGGACAGGAGCATTATCTTCTCAGCTGTTTTCCTAAATTCCTTAGTTGTTCTCCTTTGCAGGAAGGAAGAGCCATGAATGACACACAATCTGTCCAAAATACCTTTCATTTGTCTTCTGTTTCAGTAAAAGTCAATGGCCCGTCCAGTCGGGTTCTGTTCCGGCATTAAGGATATGGCATCCTCTTCTCTACATCTTCATGTGCAAAGTGTCTCGGTTCATCCAGGAAAAAAAGAGTGCTTTAACATATAAGTGACCTGAGGTAAGGATATAGGAGAGTTACTGGGTAATATACAATTGTTTGCTCCCTGTTGCCTAATATTTATGAAAATATTCTGCCTTCCACAAATTACAAAACCATCACAAGAACAATACAATGGGCTTTGAGATTTCAGGGACAGAGTGTACAACACCCCATCAAATACCCTTCGTGCAACCCTAGAAAAATAATAATAATAATAATAATAAAATCTCTCCCAAGGAGCATCCACTTCCCATGGCAACACCTTTCTCTAGCAATGCCTCTGGTATGAAGTAAGACTTGTTTCCTGCAGTTAGAAGGAAAGATATTGTGGTAACCTAATCCTTTCATAATAATACTTTTCAATACTTCTTTTGCAATTAGCAATTTGTAAGGCTCTAATTTAGAGGCTGGAGTCATGGAAATAATGAATCGGAATCCATTTCATGAAATTCCATCAGATCTTGGATTTGTGTTGGCATTTCAGGCCACAGAAAGATCTTTATGCTGGAGAAGCAAGACCTAGTTGAGGCACGCCTGAATAACCTCTGACCTCCCCAAGATGAGTATTGCCCACTGCCTGTATATTTGGTCCTCCATATGGTTTATCAGACTTTCGGTTTAGCAGATCACGTAGTCAGAAAAACAGAAGTTATATACATACATAGACACACACTTTACTGACAATCTCACAGTGCTATGACATGGGGACTATATGGGTGTATGGGAAATCCCACACCGTTTCAGCTGAGAACCCCCTCCTTTGGTTTATAGGGACCAATTGCATACCCTCCTAAATTTCACAGGTGAAAACTGGGACATATGTGTCCAAACAATATCAGAGTGTAGTCAAGATTTTTTTTATCATGTCAGAAGCGAATTGAGAATATACTGCAAGTCGCTTCTGATGTGAGAGAATTGGCTGTTTGCAAGGATGTTGCCCAGAGGACACCTGTGTTACCATCCTGTTGGAGGCTTCTCTCATGTCTTCTTGTTGAAGGCTTTCATGACCGGAATCACTGGGTTGTTGTAGGTTTTTTTCGGGCTATATGGCCATGTTCTAGAGGCATTCTCTCCTGACGTTTTTCCTGCATCTATGGCAAGCATCCTCAGAGGTAGTGAGGTCTGTTGGAACTAGGAAAAAGGGTTTATATATCTTTGGAATGACCAGGGTGGGACAAAGGACTCTTGTTTGCTGACAATACGTTGACAATCCCAAATGTCAAGATATATTTTCCCCAAACCCCATCTGTGTTCATATTTGGGCATATGGAATATTTGTGCCAAGTTTGGTCCAGATCCATCATTGTTTGAGTCCACAGTGCTCTCTGGATGTAGGTGAACTACAACTCCCAAACTCAAGGTCAATGCCCACCAAACCGTTCTAGTGTTTCCTGTTGGTCATGGGAGTCCTGTATGCTATGTTTGGTTCAATGGCATTATTGGTGGAGTTCAGAATGCTCTTTGATTGTAGGTGAACTATAAATCCCACCAACTACAACTCCCAAATAACAAAATCATTTTTTTTGAGTGAAGGACATACATTGGGTTGTTAGGTGTATGCTGTCCAAATTTGGTGTCTATTGGGCCACTGGTTTTTGAGTTCTGTTAATCCTACAAACGAACATTACATTTTTATTTATATAAATAGATTTTGCATAGAGAGGTTTCTCATTACGTTTGCATGACACACCTATATACTACAGCTGACACACTAATGTGTCCGTGACACACAGTTTGGAAAGGTCTGCTTTAGAGACTCAATTGTTGTCAACAATGGTGTTCAAAAATGGCTTTTGCTGGAGCCTTTGGGACCAGCTGAATTAATAAAAATGTGCTTATGTGCTGCATATTAAAATAAACGTACAATATTTCAACATATTCCAAAATGTTTTATTCTATATTGTCAGATTATTTAATTTAGTAGATGTAAATTATTTGTACCATTTAAAACTGTCAGAATTGATTATATTTTATGCTTCTGGAGGACTAATAGTACAGGCTAGATAGGGCAGTGGTTGAATCTGATTTATTTATTTATTTATTGTGTCAGGAGCAAACCAAACAGTTATATTGCATTTTTAAACAAACAAAACACAAAGTTTGCAAGCTTGGTAGTTGATTAAATGTCCTTTGACCAGTAGCTGGCCACTTGGATTGCCTCTGGTCTTATTATAAGAAGGTCTTCCATTGTGCACGTAGCAGGGCTTAGGTTGCATTGCAGCGGGTGGTCTGTGGTTTGCTCTTCTCCACACTCGCATGCCGTGGATTCCACCTTGTAGCCCCATTTCTCAAGGTTGGCTCTGCATCTCGTGGTGCCAGAGCGCAGTCTGTTCAGCGCCTTCCAAGTTTCCCAGTTTTCTGTGTGCCCATGGGAGAGTCTCTCAGTTGGTATCAGCCATTGATTGAGGTTCTGGGTTTGAGCCTGCCACTTTTGGACTCTCGTTTGCTGAGGTGTTCCAGCGAGTGTCTCTGTAGATCTTAGAAAACTATTTCTTGATTTAAGCCATTGACGTACTGATGCATTTAGTTATGTTGTTTTTGTGTGCCATCACGTTGTTTATGCTTTATGGAGACACTAAGGTACCCCCATTGTGGTGTTTTCCGAGACTGAGAGTGTTTAACTGACCAAAGACAAAGTGGGTTTCCGTGGCTGAGCAGGGAATCCTGGTCTCCAGAACATAATCTTATGCTCAAACCACTACAACAATTGGCTCTTGCACTTTGTTATACCCTTACACTATTATGTCTTATTATTTTGCTTTTATGTTCCAAAAGGTAGTGTCTTGACTTTCTATATGTATATGCCTTCAAGTTGACTCTGGACTTATGATGACCTTATGACTTCCATGGGATTTTCTTAGGTAAGGAATAATCAGAGGTGGTTTTGCCAGATTCTTCCTCATCCCACAGGGAAATGCCAATTTATTAAAAAAATTAGTGGGATGAATGGGTGGATTATGGGGAAGAATTTCAAGAGCATTGCCATTGACATCTCGGTTGCAAATGAGCCCTCTTCTTTGTTGCTGGCAGAGGAATGCTCCAGAAGGGCTTTGTCCTTTGTGGCTTACTTATTTTGCAAGAAAGGAAAAAACTTCCTTCTTCCATTTATCCATTGTTTCACCCAATGGGAATTTTGTCTGTATATATTTTTTCTGGATGCCTTGCCTTCTGAAGAATGGAGGATTGAAGTGAATTGTTATTGATGACTCAGTGTATGACCTTCCCTAGCACAAGTTTAGAAATGCCATCCTTGCCCAATAAGCAGTTGGCACCTATATGGGAGGGTACGTCAATTTCCCTCTTTTCAAAAGCTGATTCTTGTCACTTAGATTCCTCAGTTTGACTTACATTGGAAGTGGGTTGGGGAGACTGTTGATACCCAAACAGGGCTATAGTTCAGTGAGAAGATACAAAAATTCTGCACCCCCATGAAGTGTTTCTTCATTCTCAGGTTTTTCGCATTGCCCAGAATGTCGTTATTTATTTATTGTTGTGTGCTTTCATATAGTTTTCATTTTGTGGAGATCCTAAGGTGAACCTATCATGAGGTTTTCTTGGCAAAATTTGTTCAGATGGGATTTGCCTTCCTCTTCAACTGAGGCTGAGAGAATTTGCCTTGTCCTGTGTGTTTCCATACCGAGGATGTGAATCCTGGACTCCATCCTACACTCAAATCACTTGTAACATGCTGGCTCTGAAATTCATTCACCCATGTAACTGTGGGTGCTGAAGGGAAATTCCATTTGGAGAGGCCAGATTCCCATTTGGAGAGGCAATATCCCATTTTGTCCCCCTGTTGCTATAACCCTAATGACTTCAGGCTATCCACACTCATAGATTGCATGCACACATTTTTATATTATTACTAGCTATACACACCTCGCGTTGCTGCGGCCAACCTTCCCTCCCTCTTTCTCTTCTTTCTTTCTCTCCTTCCTCCCCATTTTTCTTTCTTTCTCCCCTTCTTTCCTTCTCTTCCTCTAGTCCCCCCTTTCTTTCCCTTCCTCTTTCTCGCCTTTCTTCCTTCTCTACCTATTCTTGGACTGCAACTCCCAGCAGTCCTCCTGATCGATCTACCTACCTACCTACCTACCTACCTACCTACCTACCTACCTATATATGTCTATCTAATCTCTCTATCTGGAGGATTGCTGGGAGTTGCAGTTCAGGAATAGGAAATTGAAATATGCAGGGATTGGGATGCTCTCAAAGAGATCCAAGGAGAAGAAAGCTTGCATCTCGGAAGCAGTGCATTTGGATCATCCTCCTCTTCAAAAGGGCCTGGTCTAGGGGATGCTGGGAGCTGTAGTCTGGAAGAGAGAGTGGATATGCTATTGTGTGTTTTGTTTGCCAGGGGACTCATTTTTGCGCATGTGCTGTAGCGTCTTTTTGCTTTGTTGGCTTTTGAAGTCCATTCTGCTGTGTTTTTTTCAGTGTTTTTTGTGAGTTGTGGTCACTTGTTGGCCTGATAGGTGTCTTGTGTCCAAATTTGGTGTCAATTCGTCCAGTGGTTTTTGAGTTATGTTAATCCCACAAAATAACATTACATTTTTATTTATATAGACTAGCTGTCCCCTGACACGCATTGCTGTGGCCCAGTCTGGTGATCTGGATAATAAAGTAATGCGAAAGTGTTGGTTTCTAATATATGTAATTTCTTTATGCTTGTGGATAAACAGTATTTGATTATGTTTTCTTGCCCTGGTGAAGGGAGTTGGACTGAATGGCCATAAGTATTTTCTATTGGTCTAAGGGGTTCTGTGTTGGAAATTTGCCCCAATTCTATCGCTTGTGGGGTTCAGAATGCTCTTTGATTGTAGGTGAACTATAAATCCCAGTAACTACAACTCCCAAATGTCAAGGTCTATTTCCCCCCAAACTCTATCTGTGTTCCTAGTTGGGCATATGGAATATCTGTGCCAAGTTTGGTCCAGATCCATCATTGTTTGAGTCCATAGTACTCTCTGGCTGTAGGTGTATTACAACTCCCAAACTCAAGATCAATGCCCACCAAACCCTTCTAATATTTTCTGTTGGTCATGGGAGTCCTGTGTGCCACGTTTGGTTCAATTCCATCCGCCCTTTGTGGGAGATAGAGTGGAATATAAATAAAGTTTTATATTATTGTTGTTGTTGTTGTTGTTATCGGTGGAGTTCAGAATGCTTTTTGATTGTAGATGAACTATAAATGCCAGCAACTACAACTCCCAAATGACAAAATCAAAAATTTTTGAGTGAAGGACATACATTGAGTTGTTAGCTGTATTGTGTCCAAATTTGGTGTCAATTCGTCCAGTGGTTTTTGAGTTCTGTTAATCCCACAAACGAACCTTACATTTTTATTTATATAGATGATGATGATGATGATGATTATTATTATTTTCTGTCCTGTCTCCCTGAGGGGACTCAGTGCAGATTCCAGCATACACAATACAAGGCAAATATTCAATGCCTAGAAGCACAGGTAAGGTAAACGCTTCCCCTTCTGGCTCTTGAGGTGTGGTGCTCATCTCAGTTTCTCAGCTGAAGGGCCTGCATTGTCCATAGACATCTCCTAGGTCATGTAGCTGGCATGACTACATGGAGCATCGTTTACCTTTCCGCCGAGGTGGTACCTATTGATTACTTACATTTGCATGTTTTTGAACTGCTAGGTTGGCAGAAGCTGGGGCTAACAGCAGGAGCCCACTTGTCCCGCAGATTTAAACCCTCAACCTTCTGGTCAGCAAGTTCAACAACTCAGGGGTTTAACCCGGTGCGCCACTATGGCCCACTCTTGAAAATTAAAATAGAAATATCTTTAAATAAAATGAATAAAATTTACAAGCATTAGTTATTCTTAAGAATGCAATCCTCCTACACACTCTTTTTGAGGCAGATAAATCCCATTGGACCCTGTAGGGCTGGCATGTTCAGGGTCCACCTGGGGGCCAATTGCAGCCCCTGCTCAAATTTCCACCGGCCCTTTCTCTCCAGGCCTCCCTCCCTTGCTTCTTTCTTTCTTTCTTTCCTTCCTCCCTTCCTTCCCTGACTTCCTTCTTCCCTCCCTTTACTGACCACAATCAATGCCCTCCTGACAGATGGCCATGCCACCTCTGCTAAAAAAAAAAAACTCCAAAGAAGGAGACTCCACCAGACTGAGGCAGCATATGCCACTGTCCGAAATGACATGAAGGCAAACAACAACAACAATCCTAATTAACTTGACTCTCTCATCAGCCAAAACAAGCCTACACTTCCCATTGATATGTTTATGTGGATTAAAATTGTTCGTTTTAAATACTGTATTGTTCTTTCGTTTTTTAAAAAAACTATAGTCTGGACCAACAGGCTGGGGGACTGTGAATTGGCCCTTGGCTGCTGTAGGGCTCATGTCTGGGGCCCCATCTACATTGCCATATAATGCAGTTTCAAACTGCCTTGTATTGTCATATAATGCAGTCTAATAAATATAAATATAATAATTATATTTATAATGCAGTTTCAAACCACATTATATGTTGGTATAGATGGGGCTTGAGTGGCCATGCATGTGACTGTACTGTTACTCATGGAACTGTAATCCTGCAATGTTGGTTTTGAATAAATGTCTGTAATGGGGATCTGGTCCATTCTAAAATATTCCATGCTCACATGCTCTTTCATATGACTACGTTGTAGTTTCATATTTTGCTGGAAACATTTAAACCCATTATCTTCCCCTTTTCACCTCCCTTTTACTAAAAGGTGACAACATCTTGTACTTTATAACATAAGTACTTACTGCTCAAACAAAACAAAATATCACAAAGATAATAGAAGAGTCTACTCATTGCAAGTGTCTTTGAGCACCAGCTTTGAACACTGTGGCTATGCATGATGAGCGCCACCTAATGATATCTGAAGTACTTGCACTTGCTGTAGTTTATTTTTTAATTATGGGTTAGGTAACATTTTCTTACAAAGGAAAATATTTGAATAAATGTGAATGCGTAAGAACAATACGCTGCATATTCTGCCAATTTGTGAAGTCGTAGTGTAAGTATAAAGATGGCCAGGGTAATTCAGTGGTATGAATCCTGGATTAGGATTTTGAGAGACCAGGGTCTGAATTCCAACTCAGCCACGGAAACCCATAGAGTGATCTTGAGCAGGTTACACTCTTTCAGCACCCAAGAAAAGCAATGGCAGGCCTCCTATGAATACATTTAGCTCAACAAGTAACAATAAGAGATGTGTCTCACCCAGTCCCACAAACATGTCATTCTAAAGGTCTACATATGCAGTTGAACAAGTTGATAATGATATTCCAAGTTCTGTGCATGTGTGTGTGTATGTATACACACTAGCCATCCCTTGCCACGTGTTTCCTGTATATGTGTTTTGTGTGTATATATATGTGTATATGTGCATATGTGCATATATGTGGTTTTACGCACAAAATCCAAAAAATTTTTTTGGATTTTTAAGTCTCTTCTGCTGTTTATGTTATTTATTTTTATTTGTATACTAGCCATCCCCTGCCACGCATTGCTGTGGCCCAGTCTGCATATATGTGCTTTGTGTGTGTATAAGTGTGCATATAGATTTGTATATATGTGTATATACGTGTGTTTGCACATATATATGTGGTTTTGAGCATGCACTGTAGCATCTTTTTGCTTTTTTGGCTTTTTAAGTCTCTTCCACTGTGTTTTTAAGTGTTTTTATGAGTGATGGTCACTTGTCGGCCCGATTCGTATATTGTGTCTAATTTTGGTGTCAATTCGACCAGTGGTTTTTTAGTTATGTTACTCCCACAAACGAACATTACATTTTTATTTATATAGATGTGTGTGTGCCTCTGCGTAAAAGGGCATTAAATAAATCCATGGAAAATACTGCTATCATTGATTCGTAGTCACTGGACATCACCATGGAGTAAGCTATTATCACCTTGTCCAATTGGTAGGCTTCCCATAGATGTCTGGAATGAGGCTGCATGTAGGCCTTTGGCCTTACCTTGCTGGGCTTGCAAAATTGGGCATTTTTCTAGACCCTGAAGATGGACCATAACCACAGCCAAAATGTATTGACTACTGGATTGTTGTGAGTTTTTCCAGAAGCATTCTCTCCTGACATTTCCACACATCTATGGCAGGCATCCTTAGAGATTGTCAGGTCTGTTGGAAACTAGGCAAGTGGGATTTCTATACCTGTGGAATGTTCAGGGTGGGAGAAAAAAGCCCCACTTGTCTAGTTTCCAACAGATCTCACAATCTCTGGAGATGCTTGCCATAGATGTGGGTGAAACATCAGGAGAGAATGCTTCTGGAACATGGCCATATAGCCTGTAAAACTCACAGCAACCCAGTGATTCCGGCCATGAAAGCCTTTGACAACCTATTGACTATTTTTTCCTCACATGGTATGTGACATCTGGAAGCAACTACAAAAAATTACTGGTTATGAATGACTTCCTTCTTGAAGTTTAAGTGGGCCAGCTCAATGTGCCCTATCAGAAGAACCTCCCCAATGTTAGAATTGGTATGGCATTGCCCTCCTTTGCCCCACAGCAGGCTTACTCTCCTTTTTCCCATGCAGAGACAGACTTTCCTGGATCTGAGTAGCAACCATTTTTCTGCCTCCCCAGTATGGTTGAATGAATGGTTCTTCTGGCTAGATTTGTCAGAGCTCTAGGTGGCTATCTTACAAAACATTATTTCAAAAAATTCAAACTTATTCATTAATCATTAGATTTACTGTAATGCAGCTTAAGCGTGGCATTCCTTTTCCCTTCTGCCCAACCTTGTTCAGATTGCTGCTTAGTAGTTACACAAGTTACTTCCTTCTCCAACTCACCCAGTGTGACAGAGAGAGAGAGAAAATTAAGAATAAGAAGAAACCATGTTTAGCTGCTAAGACTTCTGTAAATATTTTCTGGCACTTGCCTAGAGGCAACCCTTGACGTGTTGCAAACACATTGAAGAATTAGCCTTAAGAGGGTCAGCACATCACCAGCATTGCTGGAAGATGTCTTGTGGTTATGTGTAAAAATGGATCAACTTCTGAGAACTGTTTGCTCTGAATGAGTCAGATGTCATCTCTTTGACAGCAGTGAACAATGGAAGGAAAAGCAGAAAATGGAGCCACCCACGGACTAATGGCTTGTCTGGTTGTGTACAGGATCTCAACTAGGTGTTAAGTAAGTCAAATAATGTATTGGGTTTCTTTTGTATTATATATTGCCCCTGCTTAAGAGCCAGAGGCCACATCTTGGTCTCATACTTGTGTTGAGAAGTTGCATGTCAAGGTGATTTTATGATGACACTAGATTTGGATGGGAATGCTACTGGGTTTTCCAGTTGCAGCCAACTAATGGATTCTGTGAAGAGTGTAGAGTCTAGTTTTAGGTTCTCCCAGGATAGATCAAGCTTCTGAGTAGAGAAGGGGGGAATCAATGTATAATAATAGTTAAAAATACACGCAGTCTCCGAGTTACAAACTTATGACTTGCAAATGGCTCATAGTTAAGAACGGGGTTGATACAACAGGAAGTGAGAGGAAATCTACCTCTAGGAAGGGAAATTCACTCCTGGGAGAGTTATTATCATGCGGAAAAGGTGTCTCCACTGAAATTTTGTCACCAATCTTTGATTCCACAAAAAGCCCATTTTTCAAAATCCAATTATCACAGGGACAGAAAGTGTGGTGAAATCTTCTGAACAGGGGCACAGACAGCAAAAGAAACATTACAGGGATGTTAACCCTTCCCCATGCTGTCCAAAGCTTATATATATTTAGTTGGACTTACATTAAAATGTACCTGTTACAACTTACATACAAATTCAACTTGAGAACAAACCTACAATCCCTGTGTTGTTCGTGACTTGGGGACTGCCTGTACAGTATTTACTTTTATCTGTGGATGGCGACCCGGATTTTTCGGTCAATTTTTGACTAAAAAAATTAGCTTTATACACAAGCATATATATAGTACTATATTTTCTGGCATATAAAACTACTTTTTAACCCAGGAAAATCTTTTCAAAAGTTGGGGGTCGTCTTATATGCTGGGGGACATCTTATAGGGTGGGTGCTGAAACTTCCAAGCCAGGCTGGGGAATCTGCGGTCGCCGCATATGGTGGGGGAACTCAAAAACAGCCGCAGCCGCATCCTCACTGTATGCGGTGACCGTATAAAAGCAGCAAGGGTGGCGCTGTACAAGTACGGTAGAAAAAAATCCACTCACCAGGCTTTGTGGAAGGGACTTAATAACGCGGTCCAGATGATGAGGTGAGGGAGCACCTCACCAGGAAGGTGTAAGTGAAGGGCGGAGCAAGCTGCAGGCGTCCAGGATGCCCCGGGTATGGAAAAAAAAGACATAGAGCAGTGCTGTGCCCAGAAAAACATGCCTCTTTCACCCATCTGGCCTGCCCTTGTATTCTATTACTGTACCTTCTTCTCTGCCTCTCAGATCTCACTTCTGAGGACTGCTGTGAAGCAGCGCAGGTATGCATGTGTGAGATCTGAGAGGCAGAGAGGGAGGTATGGTAATAGGAAAATTACCATATTGAAACCAAATCTTATGTTTTTAAAATTTTTATTTGGTGTGTGTTGGAAGAGGGGTAGTCTTATACAGCGAGTATATCCCAAACTCTCTATTTTAACTGGAAAAGTTGGGGGTCATCTTATATGCCCACTTATCTTATATGCCGGAAAACACAGTATGTAGAATAAATGATAATATCAAGGAATGGGAAAGTGTATTCATAAATCTACTGGTGCACCCTTCCCCAATTTGGTGTCCTCCAGACGCTTTGGACTAAAAATTGCCATGATGAGGGGAGGTATGAGTTGTATTTTAATAACTAGCCCTACATGTGTTTCTTTTGTAGCAGCCTGTGGCTGATGGATCTTGGGGCTCTAGGACACCCTCCTTCCCTACTCCCACGGTAGATCCAACGCAGGTCTGGGGCCATGAAATAAGAGACCATTTATGTTTTCTGACTACCTTCCTCTTCCCTATGATTATTCCCTTGCATCCACACCTGTCCTTCAAAGCCCTTAACTGTAACAACACAGCTATGGTCTGCTACGCTCAGGTGCCTTAACTGAAGTGTTGTCAGTAATAATGGTTCCATACCAAGCTGGCCATTACTCCCCCCTGAACACTTCTAAATGTGGGACTGCACCTAGTGTAACCATTAAGCAGGTCTGGACTTTCCCTACGTGCCTCGTCTGAACACTTCAGAATAAGAAAGAATGCCAATCGTTTTGTGCTTCTTGAGTGCTGATGCCCTTTGAGCTCCAGTTTTGTCAGCTGAAAGATTAGTATGGCGGAGTGTGTAGCACTTACGTCTGGCCTTTCCCTCTCCCTGTTAATTCCAGTGTTTGCCTTGTCTGCCCTCGAGGCCTCTTTGCTGAGATATTCTTAAAGAGCGTACATTTGGCTCACAAAGATCCAAAGTCAACTGCTTACAGAGTCTGTTGTCTTAGGAGAAAGGAATTGTATTGTTGTGGCTTTGAGACCCCGGTGGCGCAGTGGGTTAAACCCCTGTGCCGGCAGGACTGAAGACCGACAGGTCGCAGGTTCAAATCTGGGGAGAGGCAGATGAGCTCCCTCTATCAGCTCCAGCTCTTCATGAAGCCTCCCAAAAGGATGGTAAAACATCAGAAAATCATCCGGGAGTCCCCTGGGCAACGTCCTTGCAAACGGCCAATTCTCTCACACCAGAAGCGACTTGCAGTTTCTCAGGTCGCTCCTGACACGACAAAAAATAAAAATAAAAATTGTGGCTTTGTCCTTGGTCTATTAAAAATATTTTTATACTATCCTTGGTGCTACACCAGGGCAAAATGCAAAAATATAATTTAAAAATCTGACAGAATAAACACTAAAGAACCCACAAACGTGAGAAACAAGACTTCAAACATAGTTTAGAAATCATTAGGAAAAGGAGAAAGCTGGACAATGAAAGTACAGTGTAACCTCGACTTAAGAGCACCCAACATAAGAGTGTTTTGAGTTAAGAGTTGTTGCTTGGCCTGGTTTTGCTTTGACATAAGAACAGCATTTTGAGTTAAGAGCTAGCCCCAGCGGGTGCACTAGTGTGAGAGTAGGGAGCTTTAAGGGAGCAACCTCCATGCCTTATGCCTCATGCTGTTGTCCACTTTGAGAGATCGCTGTACGCTTTGCTCTTGTCCACTCTGAGGAACTTTGGGTTTATTGACTTTGTGTGGTTTTTATTCCTGGTCTGTTTGGCTTCATGAAGAGAGAGAGGGAGAAAGATCAAGGGGGGGGGGAGCTTAAATGAGTACAGTATGAAGAAAATGATGCTTCTGCCTCTTTACTTTGTGCTTTGTGCTTCCTTGCCACAACTTTATGCTTCTACCATTTTAAAGTTGCTTTCTTTTCTTTTTGTTCCATGTGAATGTGCATTTATACATTTGTTATTTATCAAGTAAATTTTCTTATTTAAAAACACATAACCAAAATATTGGGGGTGTTTTGTAGGGCGGAATTTGATTTGAGATAAGAGCATATTGAGTTATGAGCTCAGTCACAGAACAAATTAAACTCTTAAGTCAAGGTATCAGATTTTTTTTTAATGCACTCTGAATGGAGGAACAAAAAAAAACACTTGGGAAAGGGAGAGGGAAAACTTGAAATACCTGATATTACCAATACATTGTCTGGATCTTGGGAACAAAAGTGGTAATTTCAGGAGTTAATAACATGAAACAGGAATATTTGGACCAATACAAATTGATCCTAATGTAACATACCGGTAATATTGCTAAAGCATTTTAGCATTTAACTATATTTCCTGAATAATAGTTTTAAAAGTTTCAGTGGAGATGAGTGAAAAACAGTTTCAAAAAGGGGAAGGGAATGAGGGAGGAAGAGAAAGAAAGGAGCCACAGTAGCATAGCAGGTTAAATGGCTATCTGCAGGGAATCTGCTGACCTGAAGGTTCACAGTTCAAAGCAACGAGTTGGGAAGAGCTCCCAACTGTTAGCCCTAGCTTCTAGCAACCTAGCAGTTCAAAAGCATGCAATGTGAGTAGATCAATAGGTACTGCCTCGGCCGGAAGGTAAAGGGGCACCCCATGCAGATATGCAGACATGCTGGCAACACAATTGGAGATGTCTATAGATCACAGGCTCCTCGGCATGGAAAAATGGAACAAGAGCACCACTCCATGGCTGGAGTTGAGCATCGCCTCCAGACGCCGGAGATTAAAAGGCGAAGGCCTTCACTTTATCTGTGTATTGTATGTTGTTGTTTGTGTAAAATGGCATTGAATATTTGGCCTTATATGTGTACTGTAATCCGCTCTGAGTACCTCCAGAAAGATAAAGCGGAATATAAATAAAGTGTATTATT
The DNA here is from genome assembly GCF_025583915.1 of Anolis sagrei ordinatus. Classification (NCBI taxonomy): domain Eukaryota; kingdom Metazoa; phylum Chordata; class Lepidosauria; order Squamata; family Anolidae; genus Anolis; species Anolis sagrei. The sequence goes on along the minus strand of NW_026845477.1, from coordinate 157,384,171 downwards.
ATTGTTATTAAGGAAGGAAGCTGGGATATTTCAAGAAAGCGTCAGTTTGAATTCATCTTTATGAAGATTCCAAAAATATGGGAAAATCTCATAACTTCCTGAGATTTTGTTACCCATTTGGAAGCACTCAAATTGCGTGCAGGATACACGAAGAAATATGCTCTTGTCCATGATCGCTGCTTCAAATGACAAAACCAAGAGTGTATCTAAGATCATACGTAAGCTGCTGACTCCGGATGCTTCTCCTTGAGCGCAGTGCTATTCAAAGTGGTGGTTCTGTCCCAGTTGCAATAACAAAGCCATGGGCCGCTACCTCTTTGTGAGTTGCTTGGAGAGAAAGAAATAGTTGGAATCAATGGATATAAATATGGTATTGGTCCTTAGTACATTGAGGGAAAACCTTTGCTGGTTCCACATGTCAGATAGCTTAAGGAGCACTGTCCCAACAAACCCCTTGTCCTTTACAGTTGTTCTGCCGATCTCTTTGCACATGCATGTTTTTTGAAACATAAAAACAAAAAAAGGAAAGAAAAACACCCTCTTTCTTCAGAAAATATGTGTAGCAAAGAGAAATATAATATACTAAAGTAAGGAGACCTTGAAGGAGCTGGGGGCGGTGACGATCGACAGGGAACCCTGGCGTTGACTGGTCCATAAAGTCACGAAGAGTTGGAAATGACTGAACGAATGAACAACAACAACAACAAAGTAAGGAGATGTTTGAAATGACAATCCGACTGATATACAAGGGTTGGATGAAAAGTAACACCTCCACCTTCGTTACTTGGGTTTGAATGGGAATATTTTATTAAATCAAACACAGAAATAATACTTAGAATGTGCTCTTTAACTACCATTATTCACTTTCCCACATAATCACCAGACAATTGGATAAATTTCTGCCAACAATGAACAAGTTTTCTGAAGCCGTCACGGAAAAAGTCAACACTCTGTTTCTGCAGCCAGCGTCTCACAGTTCTCTCAATGTCTTCATCAGAAGCATAATGATGTCCCCAAAGACTGAAGTCAGATAGTGTTAAATCTGGACTGTATGGAGGATGCCGTATGGTGGTGAGATCCAGTCTCTGAAGTTCTGCTGTGTACCCATCGTGCACAGATATTATGATAAACAAGCAAAGCAATAATGTGATCCACATGTTCTTGTGAAATTCCAATTATGCTTGAAATTTCTCTCTGAGTGATACGATTGTCCTGAATCAATCTGTCAACCTTTTGCGTGTGAAACTCGGTGGTTACTGTCACAGGACGTCCAACTCTTTGTTTGCCACACAAGTCAGATATTCCCACCTCAACATCTTTAAACTTACTTGTCCAATGACGCACAGAACTCACATCAACATAATCACCATAAACAGCTTGCATTCTCTGACAAATCTCCTTTGGGGTGACACCTTCTGCTGTCAAGAATTCAATGACTGCACGTTGCCTAAGTCCCATTGACCTACCTTCTGCGCAGGGTTCCATACTTTGTAGTTTAACAACACAACTGTTCAATGCTAAGGCTTCCCGCCAAAATGAAACTGTAGAGGAGAGTCTACTGAAGAAGTCAGTACCTGCTGCATACCAAGTTACGAAGGTGGAGGCATTACTTTTCATTCAACCCTCATAATAATGGAAATGTTAGGCAGTTTGGCAAACAGTTAAGAATCCTGCAAGTCAAAGGTCAGGCAACATCACAGTCGTGCCAAAATGGCTGCAACTCAAAGAGGAAATTGCAGGCACCACCCAAGGATCTTGACAATACAAGTATTTGATTCTCGTAACAAATGCATAGAAAATCCTCAAGTGAATTTGTAGGCTGGTCCATCAGGCATGTCTGTGACATGCCTGATATGTGACACATGGGAAGGAAACCCACAAGTGCCATTTATTCTTAAACCTCTCTGCTAGAGGAGAAAAAAATGAATCTGGTCATGTACAGAAACTTAGTGGTGAAATCCACTCCATTGTATCCCCCAGAGTCAGAAAAGTTCACGTATTGTTGATTAGATAAAAGGTACATGCAGCACACAGGAAATGCCCTGACAATGCCGAGCAAACACACCCCAGTCTATCAAAAAAGGGGAGCTTTCATGCCCTCTATTATCTCGGGACAAAAAGAGAAGCATGGAGAGTGATGGGACTGATCAGACTTCTGCAGCCCAACTATCCAACTCTCACTGTAGCTTGGGTGTTCCTTTCCAACACTGTCACAAAGCACTTCAGTGAGTAATCCTCCTCAAATACCTGTGGCAGACACAAAGCCAAAGAAGCACCCTCCTTCCCTTCGTTTTGAATGAGCTGGATCTCTTTCAAGGCCTTTTGCATAATCCCTTGGATGCTTCATAGTCTCCAGGCGCTGCCTGTTGCCAGAGGCATCTGAACGGGCGTGGGTCTCCTACCTGCTCACAGGTCCATTTTGCTTTGGCTCCTGGGGAAATCCTGTGGCCATATTGGGGGCAAGCAGAGTTCAGCACAGATATCAGGTAAGAGTTATTTGGGTATGAAAAGTGACTTTTTGAAAAGTGAAAGCGTTCCTCCAGAGGGGGAAAATGTTGCTATGATTCTTGAGGCTTTAGGGTTAGAACAATACAACAAGAACAACAGCAACAAACCACAAAAGTAATATATAACAACAACAAGGGCTGAGAGCGGCGGTCAACAAGAACAACAAGAACAACAGCAACAAACCACAGAAGTAATATATAACAACAACAAGGGCTGAGAGCGGCGGTCAACAAATGAAGTAAATAAATAAAAAATAAATAATATAATAATAACTTTATTGTTATACCCCGCCTCCATCTCCCCGAAGGGACTCGGGGTGGCTTACAAAGGATTACAGGTTAAAACAGACACAGTAAAATACAATCAAATAATAAGTACATTAAAATCAATTAACATCATAAGAACAATACCCTGGCTGGCCAACAAATTGAAGCTGGATTCAGGCCCAGAGTAAGTGCAATGATTCCTTGGTAGAGCCGAGGGAAAGTGCAATAGTCAGAGGGCTGGGTTGCCAGGATAATGCCCTTGGCTATTAAAGTGTCTTAAGTACAGGAAAAGGGGCCAACTAAAGTGCTGGAGTTTAGATAAGGTCAGGATAATTCTCTAGTGAACCACCTAGTCAAAGGCACAATGGAACAGCCAAGTTTTTAATTCCTTGCGGAAAATGGAGAGAGTGGGGGCCTGTCTTGGGAGATAGTTACAGAGATGAGGGGCCACCACAGAGAAGGCTATCTCCCTTGTCCCTACCAACCGCGCTTGAGACTGTGGTGGGAACAAGAGGAGAGCCTCCCCAGAGGATCTTAGAGTACGTGCAATTCATAGCGGAAGATGCAATTGCGAAGATAGGCAGGTCCCAAACTGTTTAGGGCTTTCTAGGTGGTCACCTGCACTTTGTATTGGGACCGGAAACTTATGTTCAGCCAATGGGGCTGTTTGAACAGGGGGATAGACCACTCCATGTAACTAGCTCCCGTTAGTAATCTGACCGCCTGTAGTTTCCAGGCCATCTTCAAAGGCAGCCCCACGTAGAGTGCATTACAGTAATCCAACCTGGAGGTAACTAGGGCATGGACCACCATGGCCAAGTCAGACTTCACGAGATACAGCTGGCATACATAAAAATAATATTTTATTTCTATACTACCCTATCTCCCCAAGGGGACTCAGGGTGGTTTCCAACATATAAGGCCAAACATTTGATTGCCCCAAAGGAAAACTATACAGGAAAACCATAATCTCATCTGGAGGGGTTCTGATTAGCATGATATTTCTATTGTACAAGTCCCAGAAGCACTTTATTAGAAATTAAGATTGCTGGCACACTGCACTTACCCTATAATCCTTACATATCACCTGTCACATCAGCACTTTTAATCTGTACCCATTACTCTGGCCTGGCCCAGTTTTATTGTGTCCTGGTGTATTGTTTTATTGTTGTTTAATATTGCTTTAACTGTTTTTAATTTGCTTTAGGTTATGCATTGTTATGTTGTGTTTTGAGGCCTTGGCCTTTGTAAGCCGCATCGAGTCCTTCGGGAGATGCTAGCGGGGTACAAATAAAGTTTAATAATAATAATAATAATAATAATAATAATAATAATAAATATTTTCTGATACCAGCTGCAGTATGTAGACCCATCTTCAAGTGGATTTAATTCCAAGACACACTGGAACAATAACACCACCAAAAGAGTCTCTTACCATCCATTCTCTTTTTAAAACTATTTTCAAGGGTGCTATGCTGAGTTGATGAAATTGTACTTTTACACCAGAGGTCCACAAACATTTTAAACAGAGGGCCAGGTCACAGTCCCTCAAACTGTTGGAGGGCCGGATTATAATTTGAAAAAAAAAAGAAAAGAATGAATTCCTATGCACGCTGCACATATTTTATTTGTAGTGTAAAAAACACTTCAAAACAATACAATAATTAAAATGAGGAACAATGTTAACAAATATAAACTTATTAGTATTTCAATGGGAAGTGTGGCCCGCTTTTGGCTGATGAGATAGGATTGTTGTTGTTGTTGTTGTTGTTGTTGTGTTCTTTCAAGTCGTTTCAGACTTAGGTTGACCCTGAGTGAGGGCTGGGTAAATGACCTTGGAGGGCCTTAGTTTGAGGACCCCTGGGCTAAGAGGACGTCTTGCTTATAAGTGGTCTAAGGAATTCAGTCCTACGAAATTTGAACCGTGGACCTCCTGGTGCATCGCTCACACTGTTAAGATCAAACTATGTGTGCTATACAATCTTGACAGTTGGTTTGGTACTATTAATTTCCCTTTGGGTTTTCTTTTACACTGACACAAATCTCTTGTGATTCCACTCTGACTCTGAGTACTGTGTAAGCTATGGTGAATAGCATGAATTAGTCCTAACAAATGCAAAGTAAGGACTGTGGATTTTAACCGACTAAAAGTGTATTTAGTGTAAACACAGGTATAAAGAATACAGCTAAGTATGTGCATTCAACAAAGCTCACTGCAATAAAATGCCGTACTTTAAATAAACATCATTACATACACAGTGGCTGTCTAGGAGCCTGGCTGCACAAGGATTTCATTGCATCAAAATGTCTATGGGCCCTTCCACACAGCCCTATAACCCAGAATATCAAGGCAGAAAAATTCCACAAGATCTGCTTTGAACTGGAATATCTGAGTCCACACTGCCATATATCGCAAGTCAAGGCAGACAATATGGGATTTTATTCAGCTGTGTGGAAGGGGCCTATGTCAGACTTTGCTTATGGAACATTCTGAAGGCATCTGGGAGCCCTTCCACCCAGCCCTATATCCCAGAATACCAAAGCAGAAAACCCCACATTATCTGAGTGTGGATTCAGTTAACCCAGTTCAAAGCAGATATTGTGGGATTTTCTGCCATAATATTTGGGATATAGTGCTGCATGGAAGGACTTTTAGAGCTACAGGGCTTTTTCTTCTTCTTTGCCAAAATGTTTACTTTGTGCACACTGTGTGTGTGTGTGTTGTTGGAGGTTGTAAATGTAAATAAACAGAAGCTTTACCACTGTTTCTGAACCAAAATATTATCCTGTAGTATAATAATGTGTCACTCAAATTTGTGTAATGAGTAACAGTAACTTTGGCTACATCATGAGAAGAAAGGAAAGCTTAGAGAAGAGAATGATGCTGAGGAAAATGGTAGGAAAAAGGAAGAGGGGCCGACCAAGGGCAAGATGGATGGATGGCATTCTTGAAGTGACTGGATTGACCTTGAAGGAGCTGGGGGTGGTGACGACCGATGGAGCTCTGGCGTGGGCTGGTCCATGAGGTCACGAAGAGTCGGAAACAACTGAACGAATGAACAACAACAAACAGTAACTTTACTTCAGTTCAAAAGGTCAAACAAAGCAACAATATATACAGCAGTCTCCCTAAATTCTTACAGAGAACAAAGGGAATAAACAGTCCTTTTAAACATTCTTTAAAATATGCTTCATGCCTTAGAAATGATTAGGCTTCAGAGAGTTGGTAGCCATTTCCTTCCTTCCTGTTTCCAATCAGTGCTCTCTTCACTCTCTGAGATGAAAATACAGTTAAAACCGTTTATCTCAGTTGCAAGCTAAAACAGTAGCCAATCAGAATTCTGGCTCCTGGCATGCCCAGCCAATCAGCTGCCGACACATGCTTTTCCAGTCCTCCCATTACATCATGGTGCCTTTTTACAAATCCCCATATGTGTATCTTCAAGTCTCCTCTTAATTTATGGTCATCCCAATGAATTTCATAGGGTTTCTTAGGCAAACAGTACTCAGAGGTAGCAGAATCTTGCCTTCCCAGTAAGCCCAGGCAAAGGCAACATTTCAGTCTCTCCTGCCTTGTATGCTTTTCTACAGTTACAACTTTTTCCATCTTGACCACACTCTGGGCTTCCACACAGTCATATAACCCAGAATATCAAGGCAGAAAATCCCACAATATCTTCTTTGAACTGGGTTATCTGAGTCCACACTGCCATACATTCCAGTTCAAAGCAGATAATGTGGGATTTTGTTCAGCTGCATGGAAGAGGCTTCTGTTGTTGCTTGGCCCACCATACATGTGTCAATTTTCATCTGTGAAATGTTGGAGGATATGGATTTGGCCCTCTGAATATCCCATGGAAGGCCAATGTAGCTTCCCATCTTTGCTATACAATGTTACATGGGCTGGCAGCACTTTTTTATGGTCTTCTCCTTTTTTAGCATCCCTTGATTCATCAAAAAGTTTTAAATTTCTAAAGCAAGATTGTTTTCTCAAGATATCATTCCTTTATAGATATGGAGTGGGGAAGCGAATAAAAACTGATCCGTTGTACTTAATTCTAGGTTGTGTTTATTACAGAGTTGGGCTGGGATATTCTACAAACTGAAATTACATTCCATGGATTTTAAAAAAAATAAAACCAGTTTGATCAAATACTTGCAACAGAAGGCAGCGTTCCGAACGACTGCACTTATTTAGAGTCAGTCAGACTTCACTAAGTACACAAAAATGTGTATCTTACATTTCAACGGCTGAAATTAGCGGGTTATAGAAAAATGTAGGCGCAGCCATTTCCCCCCAACAGTTCTCTCTAATTAAATCCCCTTTCCAGACTCATAGAAAAGTCTATCTAATCTCTGTTAAACCAGTCAGTACATGTGTTTATCAAGGATTTGGTACGTTACCATTTTTGCGCCTCTGTGTATGTGTGTAAAACTTATTCATGGATCCAGGCACGACATGTTATTAAATTGTCTAATCACTTAATATTATGGCACTTAACAGAGCCACCTCATTTAAAAAACACACACATATACAACAGTCCATTGTGGTTCATGTCCTACTTCACAGTTTTAAAATGGTGACTGATATCCTGCACTACGATACATAACTAAAACGACAGAATCCTGTTATCATAGTTCCATCTCCTGATGCTACCCAATGAAACCTACCATAGAAGAAGGCAACCCTGTCAAAAGAGGGGCTTCCAAGGCAAGGGAGCTTCTATGGTAGGTTTTGAGGAGCACATTGTTATTGTTTCCATAGTATTTTTTAGCATTTAAAGCATACCATAAACATTAGCAGTTGACCACAAAGCAAAATGTCATATCGCAGTAATATCTTTATACTAGCTGTCCCCTGCCATGCGTTGCTGTGGCCCAGTCTGGTAGTCTGGAAAATAAAGTAGCAAGAAAGTGTTGGTTTCTAATATATGTAATTTCTTTATGCTTGTGGGTATTTCTTGCTGTTTCTTTGTCAGTGTTGATGTGGAGATTGTCTGGTTTGCCTACTCTGGAACATGCAGCATATAATTGTCCTTCTTTAGGGGTCCCTTTCAAATCTATGATACTATATCTCTGTGGCTGGATTGCTCTTTGTCAGGAGGGCTTTGATTACATTTTCTAGCCCTGGTGAAGGGAGTTGGACTGGATGGCCTTAAGTATTTTCTGTTGGTCATGGGGGTTCTGTGTGGGAAGTTTGTCCCAGTTCTGTCATTGGTAGGGTTCAGAATGCTCTTTGATTGTAGGTGAACTATAAATCCCAGTAACTACAACACCCAAATGTCAGGGTCTATTTTCCCCAAACTCCATCAGTGTTCATATTTGGGCATATGGAATATTCATGCCAAGTTTGGTCCAGATCCATCCTTGTTTGAGTCCACAGTGCTCTCTGGATGTAGGTGAACTACAACTCCCAAACTCAAGGTCAATGCCCACCAAACCCTTCTAGTGTTTTCTGTTGGCCATGGGAGTCCTGTATGCCATGTTTGGTTCAGTTCCATCATTGGTGAAGTTCAGAATGCTCTTTGATTGTAAGTAAGCTATAAATCCCAGCAACTACAACTCCCAAATGACAAAATCAATTTTTTAGTGAAGGACATACATTGGGTTGTTAGGTATATGCTGTCCAAATTTGGTGTCAATTCGTCCAGTGGTTTTAGAGTTATGTTAATCCCACAAATGAACATTACATTTTTATTTATATAGATTACTCAAATCTGTGTCAACTATATACATTAGCTTCTTGAAATGTTTACATCAGTTCTTGCAATGTTTACATCAGTGATTTCCAACCTTTTTTGACCAGGGACCATTCTCCAACATTAGTACTAAAAGGGTTCCAAATCAGTTTTTGGTCAACTTTAGATCCGGTCTGTTTATTTTAGGTGCTGATTCAGAAAATTGCTTTGGATAGACCACATCAGTTCTAGTTTCTGATACAGAACATATGCCATCTGCTCACCCACAGAAAACCATATTTAATAATCTAGAGCTGATGTGGTCTATCCAATGCAATTTTCTGAATCAGCATCCCAAATAAACAAACCGAATCTAATGTTGACTGATTCGTAACCCTTTTAGTACTAATGTTGGAGAGTGGTCCCTGGTCAAAGTGGTCCCTGGTCAAAGTGATCCCTGGTCAAAGTGGTCCCTGGTCAAAGTGATCTCTGGTCAAAGTGATCCCTGGTCAAAGTGGTCCCTGGTCAAAGTGATCCCTGGTCAAAGTGATCCCTGGTCAAAGTGGTCCCTGGTCAAAGTGGTCCCTGGTCAAAAAAAGCCTGGGAACCACTGATATAAACATTACAATTTTACTAGTTTTAAATGTGCCCCATGGACAACAGGTTAGGAACCACTGGTTTACATTAACATTTCCGTGTTGATTATTATTATAGTTATTCTGATACTGCTTAAGGTTGAAAGGAGATGATTTGTCTAAGGACCACTTAGTTGGATTGATAGCAAATTGAAAGTAAGGTACTTCCTGTCTCTTAGCTTAGTCTAATGCAAATTAAACTTAGACGTGCTTATTAAGAAGCAGATTCAATTAAGTTTAGTAAAATGAATCTCTCTTTAAAGTAGCGGTACAGAGGATTACAGTTTTACGTTGCAATACTGAACATACTTCTCTGGTAGGAGCGGAGGAGAATGTGCATCCATGTGATTAACCTCCTTCCCACAATGGGGATACAGGCTTCAGAAATCAGACATGCCAATTTAGTTCATCAGTATTTTCTAATGATTGATCATAAAACAAAACATGCTAAATGCAAAATACACAGACGAAGACAATCAGTTGCTATGACAAACAAATGTCTTACAGTATTTGTTGAAGATGGGTGCAGGTGCTGACAGACCCATAAGTGCTGCTGCTGTTTCCCACTAAATTTTGCATAAATCCTTACTCTGGGGCCAGATTGTTTAATCTCATACACCACTAAATATTTTGTATGCATGTGTGCATTTCTTGTGTAGTTGCCTAGCTTGCCCTTGTTGGAAATAGCAAACTTCCAAGCCTTCACTATTTATTTGTTAATGTATATATTTGCTAACCTGTGTTGTATGTATATATTGATTTGCCAGTTTGACTGATCTCTTCAGTGTGAGAAGGGCTATAGATATGTGATTGTACTGAGAATGCTCAGACTCAAAACTCCATTTTGTTATCAGTATGATTTTGGACATCAATGTTAGCAGTTTGCTTTAGACCTCAGTGGAGGTGGATCAAGTATGCTTTTGGACTTCAATGGAAGCAGATGTCTTTTGGACTTATGTAGGAACAGTTTACTACATGTTTGCTTTGAAAAGCAGTGAGTACAGTTATACAGTTTGGACTTTCATAAGACGTATGCTTAAAGATTTTGGATTATGAACTATTGATTAAGAATGATGCCCTGTGTTCCCATCCCAGAGAAATTACATCTTATCTATAAATGTGCCTGTATACTGAATTAATACAAGATGTATTACTTTTTAAAGAGAACTTTGTTTTTGGTCTCCAAGTGCACATTTTAAGCTAAGAGGTTTCAAGGGAGAGTAGATGTTTTTGGACAACTGCAATTTCAAATTCAACTTCAAAGCAATATTTTAAAAACTCTGCTAGCTAGGTATATCTTTTTGTATCAGTGGCATGTCTTTTGTCCCAAAGACATGGTTTATCAGTTTAAACAGCTGAGTTACCTATGTGCCATTACATGAATGCTTGTGAACACTTTTTCATGCCTTTTCTTGACTAGGGGTTTTCAAAAGGTGGTCTCCTGATGTTCATGGAGATTCACATTTACCAAAAGGATGTGACATCATTTTTCTTTTCAAAAAGGTTATGGATGCCATTTTTTCAAAAGCCCCAATTAACTCCTTTCCATCTGTTACTAAGGAGCTGTTCAGACCTTGAACCGGTGATTGGCAGCTGTGTCAGACTGGATGAGAGCTAACAAATTGAAAGTGAATCCAGACAAGACAGAGGTCCTACTGGTCAGTCAAAAGGCCGAACAGGGCATAGGGTTACAGCCTGTGTTGGATGGGGTTACACTCCCCCTGAAGACGCAGGTTCGCAGCTTGGGTGTGATCCTGGATTAATCGCTGAGCCTAGAACCCCAGGTTTTGGCGGTGACCAGGGGAGCATTTGCACAGTTAAAACTTGTGCGCCAGCTACGCCCGTACCTTGGGAAATCTGACTTGGCCATGGTGGTCCGTGCTCTGGTTACATCCCGAATAGACTACTGTAATGTGTGTGGTTGCCTTTGAAGACTGTCCGGAAACTTCAGTTAGTCCAAAGGGCGGCAGCCAGGTTATCTACTGAAGCGACATAAAGGAAACACACCACCCCCCTGCTGTGTCAGCTCCACTGGCTGCCAGTCCACTTCTGAGCACAATTTGAAGTGCTGGTCTTAACCTATAAAGCGCTATGCGGTTCCGGCCCAGCTTACCTGTCTGAACATATCTTCCTCTATGTCCCTCCTTGCAGTTTAAGATCATCCGGGGAGACCCTGCTCTTGGTCCTGCCAGCCTCGCAAGTCCGCTTGGCGGGGATGAGGGACAGGGCTTCTCAGCTGTGGCCCCACACCTATGGAATTCACTCCCCAGTGAGATCAGGTCGGTGTCTCCCCTCCTTTCTTTCAGAAAGAACGTTAAATTATGGTTCCGGGACCAGGCCTTTGGACAGCAAGCATGACAGCACTTTGGATGTTGAATCGGACTGGAATTGGCTATATGTATCATTGACAATGTTTTTAATGTGTTTTTTAACTTAATGCTCTATTTACTATTTTAAACTGTTGTTATATTTTTTATATTTGTATTATATTTTGGCATCGAATTGTTGCTGGTGTAAGCCGCCCTGAGTCCCTCCACGAGGGTTGAGAAGGGCGGGTTAGAAATGTGGGAAATAATAAATAAATAAATAAGTTAATATACAGCTGGAGAAGATATAGGAAAGGTAACTAAAATGCTAAAGACATGGATCACTTTTTGAAAATGCAGAAACAAACTGTCTTTTTGCTTTTCTAACACTTCTTTTTAAAAGTGTTAGAAAAGCACATGACTTATGTTTCCAGGGTGGGCTAAACAGGCTGCAATGTAGGGAGGCACCTTTCACATTTTGTGAAGTGGACTAACACTAGACTAAAAGAGGAGCAGTGGTACAATCAGCTCAATGGCCAGAATCCATGCCCTCATTCAGCCAAGTGAAGAGGAGAGAGAAGACTGAAACATTTCAGGGCCAGCTTCCCACATTATACATGTTATCCTCTAAGGAGCAATCCTCTCTATAGAAAACAGTTACAATTATCTATTGGGAATGGTGTATTTTTGTGCTTCTAGTGGATAACATAAATGAGTAGAAAAAAATTCTTCACTTAACCCAATTATTTTAGAGAATTCACTGTCATGAGATGTGAAGTCTATTAACCCATATACTCATGTATAAGTGTAGCAAACGATCAACCCAAAATACATGAGTTGACTTATGTATTTCGGGTATCCCCTTATGTATCCCCTTCTCTGAGCAAAGATAAGGTAAATCATGGAGCCCTCGGTGGCGCAGTGGGTTAAATCGCTGAGCTACTGAGCTTGTTGACTGAAAGGTCGCAGGTTCGAATCTGGAGAGTGGCATGAGTTTCCGCTGTCAGCCCCAGCTTCTGCCAACCTAGCAGTTCGAAAACATGCAAATGTGAGTAGATCAATAGGTACTGCTCCGGCGGGAAGGTAACAGCACTCCATGCAGTCATGCCAGCCATATGACCTTGGGGGTGTCTACGGACAATGCCAGCTTAGAAATGGAGATGAGCACCACACTCCAGAGTCAGACACGACTGGACTTAATGTCAGGGGAAAACCTTTATCTTTACCTAGTTCATCACAGAGTCCAAAAGGAAGCACTGCTCTCCTTTCCACTATGGCACTGCTTCTGGAGTTTTTGAATACCTGGGAGGGGACATGATAGTGGTGGCTAGCATGGTTGTTCCCTGTGGCCTTCTCTGCAGAATGATCCTCAACTTATCCATAGACCATATCAAAATCCATAATGTTGGGCCCCAAATCTGACTTTGACTTATGCATGAAGTTGACTTATGCATTGAATATATAAGGCACTTCTTTTTTAGTCACACAGATAGCTTTAAAAAGAAAAGAAAAGAAAAGGAAACAAATCTATAGAGGATTAGTTTGTCAAAGGGCTGCTGTTCATGAAAGCTTAATGGCACCTCCATCTTTGCAGACAGTATACTACTAAATAAAAGCACGAAAGGGCCGTTGCCTTCCTGCCCTGCCAGTAAACTTTGTAGAAGCTTTCAACTCGTCACAATAGAGAAAAAAAGAATGCTGGATTACTTGCATCTTTCAAGAAATGTCAACTGTACAACAAAACAGAAGCCTACGTTTGCCAACAGAGTGTGTAATAGTGGATGCCCTTCTGCTGCCTGCTTCACATCTTGGGTGGCCTCTAGAATTGCAAGCCATAATGTCCCTAGGAGGGGTGTGCTCATTGCCACCTCATGATCACAGGGCTGGATTATGACTGATGTAATGGACAAGGTTGTCATATAATGATGATGGTGATGATAATGACGATGGATGTTCCGGTGCCCAAATTTGAATTAAGGAACATGAAAGGCACTGCAAACTGCTTCAATCAGAGAAGTCAACCATAGCAGAGCACCTGATGAACCAACCTGGACACAACATATTATTGGAGAACACAGGAATGCTGAACCACTCTTAACAACCACCATGTCAGACTACACAGAGAAGACATTGACATCCACGAGCATGTGAACAATTTCAACAGAAAGGAGGAAACCATAAAAATGAACAAAATCTGGCTACCAGTAGTAAAAAAAAACCTCTAAAATTATAACAGTAAATAAAGAACAACACTCAAACACAGGGGAACCCAAGACAAGAAACAATCAGGGACAGCTAATAACCTCTCAACAAAGGATTCCCCCAGGCAGAAACAAGCAATGCCTAAAAACTGCCAGGCCATCAAATGCTAATCAAGGTGGCCAATGGAAACATTCACACCTAGCTCCACAAGAGTCCGTTTCCAACAGATCGCACAACCTTTGAGGATGCCTGCCATAGATGCAAGTGAAACGTCATGGCCATACAGCCCGAAAAACCTACAACAACCCAATGTTCCTGTGACTAGTCTGGCTACTGTGTTTTGATCTAATTGAAGTTTCCAAACTTGGTACAGAGGTAGCCCAATGTAAAGCGCATTACAGAGCGCATTACAATGTAAAGCGCATTATGAAGCAATATATATGAATCTATGAATTAGTATCATCACTAGGGATGAGGGAGGTTGGGGAAACCACAGCAAGTGACACCATCAAAGGGGGTGATACCAACGTAACTATCTATAAATTTTTGCACAATGTTTCAGCAAAAATTAATTTTAAAAATCTCTGTAGATAAAGATAGAAAAAAGCACTTTTCGTAAGCAAGGCTTACATGTACTGAATCAATACACAGTACTTACAAAGCTAAAACTCTGTGCTAATTTACTTTTTGAGCTTTCCTATTATATGTATGCATTTTGGTGAGAGCTGTTATCACTGCCCAATTATAATGATGCTTCGAATCATACAATTTTCACTGCATGTACTACAAGCACACTCTGATCTATTGCTGGTGAGTTTCATATAGATGCTGATATTATAAAATATTCTGGTACTTTAGCTTCAATATTGTGGCATAGTTTGGTAGGACAGAAGGTCCATGGGGATGACACCATGAATTACCACACTGGATTTATTTATGAATTATTGAAATAACATTCAGAGAGTACGTGGAGCACAAGTATTGCAATGAATAAATAAAATTACAGTTAAAGGTTATTATTATTACTATTTGTGATGTATCATATGCCACTCACCTCCTGCTCATGTATAGTTAACAACAGCAGTGAGCAGACAACTTAAATAGTTGGCATTAAACAACTTATTTTCTGTGAATTAAAGGATGTAATGAGAAATAATGAGCCACTTTCTTCTGTCATTATCAGTCAATTTAGAAAACATCATGTTTTCTAATCTGGCTTTAGTAAAATCCTGAAGGATCTGTCCATCCATTTACTTATTAAGCTAAAGCTCCAGACAAGCTAAATGGACAGGCACACTTTTGACAACTCTGCACCCGCTTCATTCCTTTTGAATTCCTAGTGCACCTCATTCTTTTCTTAGAATAATTGTGTTGGTTCAAGATCTGCAACCTTCAGACATGGGTTGCTTATTGAAATGAGCTCTGATCCAAATACAAAGTGCAGAGCATGTTTGCCTGGCCTTTCCACTGAGGAAATGTCTTATTTTTCTGTAATTTTTATTGAATCAGCTGCAAAGACCCAAAAACAGAAATGGAGAGATTACGGTCAAACAGTGATTCCCAAAGTGTGTGTATGTGCATGTGTGCGTGGGGGGGGGGGGGCGTGCGCTGGGGCAATGGGGGATTACTGTCAGAAGAACTGAAATGCCTTTCGAAGCAACATAGGCCAGTGTGCCAGATGCATTGACTAGACCAGGGGTCCCCAAAGTAAGGCTCATGAGCCAGATGCAACCCTATAATATCATTATTTATTTATTTATTTATTTATCTATCTATCTATTTATTTATTTAAAACATTTATATCCTGATGCAACCTGAGCCCTGCTACATGCACAATGGAGGACCTCCTTGCGGCAACACCAGAGGCACTCCAAGTGGCCAGATACTGGTCAAAGGACATTTAATCAACTACCAAGCTTGCAAATTTTGTGTTTTGTCTGTCTGTTTGTTTTGTTCTATTAGAAATGTAATACCATTGTCTGGCTGCCCCTGACATGATAAATATTTATATCCCATGACCAACAAAAAATACTGTGTTTTCTGACAAATATTGTGTTGTCTGATAAATATTTATATCCCTCTGACACTCCCTTGTGACCCCCCCTCCAGAGATCCCAACCCCAAGATTGAGAAACACTGAGGTAGTGGAAGAAACAGAAAAAGATAACAATTGAAAATGGGGATATAGAAGTAAGTGCAATGGATCTTGGCATCCACTGGGATTGAGTTCCTGAACCTTCTATGCTTACCAAATCTGTGGATACTCAAGTCCTACTATATACAGCAGCATAATAAAATTGTGTAAATTATATAAAACTAGCTTTACCCGCCACACATTGCTGTGGCCAACCTTCTCTCCCTCTTTCTCTCCTTCTTTCAGTCCTTCTTCATTTCCTTTTCTTCTTTCCTTTCTTCCTTCTCTACCTGTTTACTTCCTTCCTTAGCTTTTTGCTCCCATCCTTCCTTCTCTTTATTTCTTTCCTTCCCTCCCTCTTTCTCTCCTTCTTTCTCTTCTTCCTTTGCTCCGTCTTTCCTCCCTTCCCTTTTTTCTTTCCTTCTCTCCTCCTTCCTTCTCTTCCTCTTTCCTTCCTCCTCCCTTTTTA
Source organism: Anolis sagrei ordinatus (assembly GCF_025583915.1). Classification (NCBI taxonomy): domain Eukaryota; kingdom Metazoa; phylum Chordata; class Lepidosauria; order Squamata; family Anolidae; genus Anolis; species Anolis sagrei. The sequence continues at coordinate 157,367,973 of NW_026845477.1, read as the reverse complement.
TTTTCCTTCCTCTTTCTCTCCTTTCTTCCCTCTTTCTCTCTTTCCTTCCTTCGCTCTTGACTTCCAGACTTCCTTTTCTTTTTTCTTTTCTTCCCTCCCTTTCTCTTCTTCCTTCGCTTTTTCCCTCTCTTCCCCTTCCCAAATTCCCCTTCCTTCCTTCCTTCCTTCCTTCCTTTGGACACCTTCCCTTCCCCTTCCCTTTCTTCTTTTTTTCTATCTTTCTTTCCTTTCCTCCTTTCTCCCTTCTTTCCCATCCTCCTCCTCTCTCTGTATTTTTTCCCTACCTTTCTTCTTTCATATACCTTCTCAACTTCTCCTTCTTTCCTTCATACACCTTCCCTCCCTCCCTTCCTTTCCTTCCTTTCTCCGTTCTTTCCCATCCTCCTTCTCTCCCTTTCTTCTTTCTTTCCTTCCTTTCTTCTTTCATATACCTTCTCAACTTCTCCTTCCTTACTTCCTTCATACACCTTCCCTTCCCTCCTTTCTTCTTCCTTCCTTCCTTTCTCCCTCCTTTCCCATCCTCCTTCTCTCCCTTTCTTCTTTCTTTTCTTCCTTTCTTGTTTCATATACCTTCTCAACTTCTCCTTCCTTTCTTCCTTCTCCTTCCTTCCTTCCTTCCTTCCTTCCTTCCTTCCTTCCTTCCTTCCTACACCTTCCCTTCCCCTTCCCACTTTTCTTCTTTCTTTCCTTCTTTCCTTCCTTCCTTCTTTGCTATTTACACCCCTTCCCCTCATTTCCGTCCTTCCTTCCCTCTCCCACTTCCTTCCCTCCTTCCCCTTCCTCAACAATGGCGGAGCCAGACGGCGGTGTGCGGGGCGGCCTGGGCCGGGCGTTGCGGTGGCCGATGGGCTGTCCTCAGCAGAGCAGGGCCGCGGCCTCTCCCGGCCGGGCCAGGAAGGCGCGCAGCAGGGACCTCCTGGGCAGCCTCCGCAGGTCGCGCAGCATCCTGGCCCCCAGTGAGTACAGCCGGCCGAGCTCCAACTCCCAGGCCGGGGCTTCAGCGTCAGCGAGTAGGCCGCATTCTAGAACTACAGTTCCCAGAGTGCATTGCATGTGTACTTCCTCCCCAGGGCACTGCACATGCTCAGTTGGTTTTTTAATTGTGAGTTTGTTGAAATGTTGTTTGGAATTTTGATGAGTGTTGTGCATACCTTGTGGGTTGTGGTATGTGCACAACAAATTTGGTGAGTTTTCGTCAGGGGTTTTTCGCGTTTTGCTGTCCCGTTGAATGCTCTTTCCCATTTTATATATATAGATGGCAAAACCAAGGGCTGACAAAGTGATGAGAAAATGTCAGGATGGGTTGGAAGAAGAAAGATATTACTGGTTAAGTTATTAGTAATTTCACCCAAAACAATGAATTGTTGCAATATTGTGAGGACTTTTTTTCTTTTGCTTTTCATGTTGACTGAATTGTTAAATTTCTTCTCCAAAGAAGATTACTCCAACTGAATGTGTACAATATGCAGAACAATCGTGCCATCATTGACCTGGTCTTTAAAAGTCAGGTAATTACATTTTTCTGCTTTTGTGCTCACACGCTACTTTCTCTTTTGTGATGGATGGTGCTGAAATGATGGCACTCTCCACGGGGACCACCCAGAGTCAAGAGAAGGAATGCTTTCACACAGCTGACAGCTTCTGGGTTAGTCTCTTATTTTTCGTGTTCTTTTCAATCTGTCATTCAAAAAACAATAGATTCCTGTATTGGTGGCGAAGTTCAGTTTTCTGCTTATTCATGGTGATGACAAAAAACCATACATCAAGACTAGAGGAGGAGCATTTCTCCAAGACATACATGAATGGGACGAGATTAGCTAGCTACTAATTTGTTCTCTGAAGCTAGACCACAGCTGTACTCTTCAGAATGACAAACAAAGGCTAAACTTCAGCAAACATACAGATAGTCCATGAAAGTTTTGCACTTGACAAGGCTGATGAATCAGTACAACCAGAAGACATAAACAGCGCTGCCAACTTTGGCACTTTTCTCAGCCTCTAATGCATTGAATTGTTCCTTGCAAAGACTGAGAAAGTACCTCATATCCTCCAACTGCCTCAGTTTGGCACAGGCAGTCCTCTTTCACCTGCTGTTTAAATAGTCCCGGCTTCTCCACTGTTTCCCCCTTTGAACTTTGTTTGCACCAATGGAAGTAACCAGGAATAAAGTGTTGTCGAAGGCTTTTGTGGCTGGAATCACTGGGTTGCTGTGAGTTTTCTGGTCTGTATGGTCATGTTCCAGAAGCATTCTCTCCTGACATTTCACCCACATCTATGGCAGGCATCCTCAGAGATTGTGAGGTTTGTTGGAAACTCGGTAAGTGGGGTTTATATATCTGTGTAATGTCCAAGGTTGGAGAAAGAACTCTTGTCTGCTCGAGGCAAGTGTAAATGTTGCAACTGATCACCTTGATTAGCATTGAATACCCTCGCAGCTTCAAAAACTGGCTGCTTCCTGCTTGAGGGAATCCTTTGTTAGGAGGTGATTATTTATTATTTATTGACTTTATTTATATCCTGCCTTTCTCTACCCCAAAGGGGACTCAAGGCCGCTTACACTCGCACCTCCATGGTGCCTTAAACCATACAATATCAGCTAAAAATGTAAGTTAAAATTAAGACATAGTACATATACTTCAGGAAATAACGCCCGAGTACTCATTGGAGGGAATGATATTAGAGACAAAGTTGAAGTACTTTGGCCACATAATGAGGAGACAGGAAAGCTTAGAGAAGACAATGATGCTGGGGAAAATGGAAGGAAAAATGAAGAGGGGTCGACCAAGGGCAAGATGGATGGATGGTATCCTTGAAGTGACTGGTTTGACCTTGAAGGAGCTGGGGGTGGTGACGGCCAACAGGGGGTTCTGGCATGGGCTGGCCCATGTGGTCACGAAGAGTCGAATAAATGAACAATAACAACGCATAATTAAAATACATTTCAGTGTATTTTATTATGGCCCTGATTGTTTCTTGCCTGGAATTCCCCTGTTTTTCTTTATTTACTGTCCTGATTTTAGAGTTTTTTTTTAAAAAAAAGACTATTAGTCAGATTTTGCTCATTTCCATGGTTTTCTCTTTTCTGTTGAAATTATCCACATGCTTATGGACTTCAATGGCTTCTCTGTGTAGTGTGAGGATGCCTGCCATAGATGTGGGTAAAACCTCAGGAAAGAATGCTTCTGGAACATGGCCATACAGCCCAGAAAACTCACAGCAACCTAAAAATAAAGTGTTTTTTTGCGATTACTTAGCTGGTGGAAAGCAGAAGGAAAAGAACAGAGGAATCTTGCTTTTTCCAGGAGACTCCCAGAAAAGAAAACTTCTGCAGCTTCTCCTAGTTTGTGTGTTCCTTCCCAATAATAATGTTTTCCTCCCATGGCCCAGTTTTCAACAATGGGAAATGTTATGTTACTTTTCAGAGTCATTATTTACAGCTATAGTTTCAAACAGCAAATGCCAGATGATATCCCTGCTCCAGCAGGTAGTGGAGTGATACACTTGTAACACTGTAAATAATTTTATTTACAAGGCTAAAGCAAATGTTTATTGAAGTTGCGGTAAATCCATGGAAATCAAGTATGAGACGCTAATGAGATGTTTTATTGATTTATATTGTTTATTATGCTACTGTTTTAATTGTTTTTAACTGTTTTATGATGTTTTTGAGCATTGAATTTTGTTATTGTTAACCGCTCTGAGTCGCCCCAGGGCTGAGAAGAGTGGTATACAAATATAGTAAATAAATAAATAAATAAATAAATGTCAATCCCCAGCCTTAAACACACGAGTTGCTGCTGCCAAGGGGTAGCGTAGCTATCAGTGAAAAATCTTGTTTTGCATGCTGGGCCACAACAGCAAATTCGGAGAGTTCAATTGATAACAGTGTTTGCCCATTTGAATTCAACACTAAATGTTGGCTTCTGGCCATGTGCTAAACACATGTGCTTGGCAATGGAAGAGGTAGCTTTTGAACCAGAGCTTTCTAAACTGTGTGTTGAGACATATTTGTGTGTTGACTGTAGTGTCTAAGTGTATCACAGAATGAAAGGTGAAAGCTCTGTATCTGTATGAAATTAGCAATAAATCATATATTTTAAAAATATAAATGGAAGGTTTTCATGGCCTATGTTGTATCCCCATACATTTTGTCATTACTATTTATGTATGTGTCCGTATCTTTTAGAAGGGGATGGTTTAACTTCTATTGTACTAGTAAAACTGAATGACTGTGTTGTGAAATGATGCACATCTATATAGCCACAATGGCGCAATGGGTTAAACCCTTGTGCTGCTGAACTGCTGTCCAGAAGATTGGCAGTTCAAATCCATGGGTTGGGGTGAGCTCCCACTGTTAGCCCCAGCTCCTGCCTACCTAGCACTTCAAAAACACAAATTTGAGTAAATCAATAGGTACTGCCTCTGTGAGAAGGCAAACAGGCGCTCGAAGCAATCATGCTGACCACACGACCAGATGTCTATGGACAATGCAGGCTCCTCGGCTTGCAAATGAAGATGAACACCTCCCCCAGAGCTGGAGTTGAACACCTCTTCCAGAAGCCAAAGATAAAAGGGGAAGCCTTTGCCTTTGTCTGTTAATTTCTGCCTTATTGTATCAAGGCATTGAATGTTTCCCTGTGTTTGTGTTTGTATATATGTGCTGTAATCCGTTCTGAGTCCCCTTGGGGAGATAGGGCAGAATATAAATAAAGTGGTGTTGTTGTTGTTGTTGTTGTTGTTCTTCTTCTTCTTCTTCTTCTTCTTCTTCTTCTTCTTCTTCTTCTTCTTCTTCTTCTTCTTCTTCTTCTTCTTCTTCTTCTTCTTCTTCTTCTAGTATGTCGCCAACATGAAACATTTGGAAAGCTCTGTTTTAAACAGTAAAATCATAGACAGCTTCTATTTCAGTATATACGTGTGGCATTTCATCACTACGCCTAGAAATGTTTGATATTCAAGGAGCCTGAAAGGCGATCTTTGACAGCAGCAAGACAATCTAACTAGTAAATCATAGGTTTTTATCTTTTGACAAGAAAGTATGGCGAACACTTTGGTGGCAAAAGTAGCTAGAATAAAATATGTTTTTGTGTGTGTGGGACAGAACAGGAGAGAATTCCAGGTTTTACTTGAACCAACCCACTGTCACTTTCTTGTCCAGAAATGTTTATGCACCTGATAATCACGGGGAGTTAAAGGAATAATGACAAGCCACACAAGAGTTATTTAAAAAATCACATCCTGCATTTCCCCTCCATCTTCTTCTGTGATAACTACAAAAAATAACAAACATACATTAAGATTGCCTGCTGGGGAAAAGTGCCAAGTTTTGTCCTTACACATTTACGCTTCAGTTCTACTCATGTATCTTGTGCTTTTTGATTCATTTAGTGCTTTATTAGTGACTTATTTTTCAGTCTATCAGCTAGGTTCAGAGACAATACCAGGGAGATGTTGAATACAGGAGAAAGACAGCTGAAACTATTATATAAAACACTGGCCCCTTCCAGATGGAAACAGAAGTTGAAATTTGTTTGGCAGTTTATATTCTACAGAGATAAAAGAGGGATAGCTTTTTGACAGGGTTGCAAGGTGTCAAAATGATGGTTGATGCCTCAGGTCCCTTCTACACTACCTTGTATTCCAGGATCTGATCCCAGATTATCTGATTTGAACGGAGTCTCCACTACCAGATAATCTCGGATAAGCAGATAGTCTCGGATCAGATCCTGGGATATAGGGGCAGTGTGTAAGGGGCCTCAGGAAATGCGCTGAGCTTTTGTGGGTCTTTGGGTGAGGAGACAAATCTCATGAAAAGGCGGGCTGCATTTTGGGTATGTCAAGTCACTTGGGCATTTATTCCTGTGGGATGCAAGGACTAGTAGGATTTTTTGTTTTTGTTGCTACTTCATAGCTGTAATTTTGCTACTGTTATGAATCATAATTTAAATATCTGATATGCAGGATGTATTTTCATTCACTGGACCAAATTTGGCAGAAATACCCAAAACACCCAAATTTGAATACTGGTGGGGTTGGGGGAGGGATTGATTTTGTCATTTGGGAGTTGTACTTGCTGGGATTTATGGCTCACCTACAATCAAAGAACATTATGAACTCCACCAATGATGGAATTGAACCAAACTTGGTACAGAACTCCCATGACCAAAAGAAAATCTTGGAAAGGTTTGGGCATTGACCTTGAGTTTGGGAGTTGTAGTTCACCTATGTCCAGAGAGCACTGTGGACTCAAACAATGATGGATCAGTAATATGTTATCTGCACAGGAGCTTTCAAAAACTGTAATATGAAATACAAGTAAGCTACCTACAAATTCACCAATGTGCTAGCATCACAATAGACTCTTCCTGAAGTCATAATACAACCATATATATATAAACACCACTGTTTCCAGGCCCACAATGACTTTCTGCTGGGATATTAGACAGACAAGAAATATTTCCCTTCAGTTCCAACTGGGGCTTATGATTTCCTATTTTCAAACAATTCAGAAGCATCAAAGAGAGAGATTAATACAAAGCAGATGTCAGATTGGAGAATCATATCATTGTCAATTGTAGCAAATTCAATATTAATAATTATTATTTATCATAACCTTCAACGATAAAAGAAGAAAAAGATATTCAGAAATGTGTTAACTGGAATCTAGGGATGGATGAGAATTTTTCTTCTATTTTGAGGAAAACCAGGAAAAAAATCAGAAAGAGATTTGCCCATGTAGCCCTTCCCTTTGCCCACTTGCTACTATCCAGGTAAGTATTTCCAGTGCCTTCCTTCAAAGAGCAGGTAAGTATGTCCAAGCTGGGATAAGTCTGCTCTTTAGACTACATCTCCCAGGATGCTCTCTATACCAAGGGGCAATTCCGGGCGTTGTAGTCCAAAACAGCAGGGATTCAGCTATTTTAGTGGAATCCCATGCCCTAGGTGAGCCCCATCGGGCTGTTTTTCGTCTTCGAGATTGGATGATGTTGAGGTTGGTATGCATGGGATCCATCCCTCTTCTTCCAGGTCTAGAAGGTTAAGGCACTGGAGGAAGACAGGAAGCAAAGAAGGAGGGAAGGAAGGAAGGAAGGAAGGAAGGAAGGAAGGAAGATTTTATCCTCTCATGGGCCTCCAAGCCACCTGAAGACGCGAAAGTGAAGAAGCAAAAAGGGGTCAGTTTCTTTTGAGGGCCAACAGTGCTCTTTAAGGTTAAGGGACCAACATTTGAAAGTGGAAGCAGACTAGGGACCCTCCTAGACAGGCCCTATATCCCAGGATCTGATCCCAGGTTTTCTGTTTATCCCAGATTATCTGGCAGTGTGAATCTGGTATCAGATCCTGGGTTTATAGGACCTGTCTGGAAGGGCCCCAGGAAAGGAAGGAGGAGAGAGAAGAGACAAGACAAGACGAGAAGGAAGTAGTAATAGAAGAGAAAGAAGGGAAGAAGTGGGAACCTGAAGGAAGGAAGGAAGGAAGGAAGGAAGGAAGGAAGCAAAAAAGGAAGGAAGGTTAATACCATCCTTGCTTGGATGAAGATCTGTATTCAAGACAAAGCAGTTCCCTGGAGAAAAAGCCCGCTATGAATGCAAGAAGAACACAGGGCTCCATAATGCATCAGTTCTCAGTGTTCCCATCTTTTAATCTGGCAATGCAGGCTGCGGCTGGTTGCCTGAATTGGAACTGAGAAGGAATTTTTCCCCGTCAACCCCAAATTGGCTCTGGGTGGAAACGGGTTTTTTGCCTTCTCTGCATTGCCTTCCTGTCGGATTGCTGCAAATGTCTTTTGATTTGTGGCTCGGGAGGAGTTAAAAGATGGGTTTCTCCAGGAGGAAGAATGAACCGTCTGTTCTTTGATCAATAAAATACATCAATTAATGCTCAATTAATACAAGTGTGTTGTGCTGTGTTGTTGCTTCATATAAAGATTCAAACACAGAAAGTAAAATAAAATATATGGCTGCTAAGTTCTTTTCCCACCGTAGTTCTAAGTATACCATCTGTGATAAATTTTAAAGGAATATTATCTTTCCCACAAAAACATCTTTTTCAAAAAAAAATGTGAACCTCTTAAAGGATATTAGTATTATTTACGATTACGTTTAGGGGCATTTTTAGAACCATGGAAAACTTTATTGCAGCTGATAGAATTAGAAATTATTGGGGAATTTGAGCAGTTAGGTTCAAAAATAACTCTCAGTGAGGGTAATTCCACCAAAATATAGCAGAGTACCAGAAGCAAACTGCATAAGCAGCAGAAACTTATGTGTGGTGTGAAGGGATGGTCTTCAGATCTTTAGGATGACTACAGAGTCAGAACTTTAAGTTCAAAAAGATGTATTAAAGTAAAGTAAAAAGAAATACATTCATGATAGAAAAGTCTTGTAGCTGATTCTTGCTAAATCTTGTCTTCTAAAGAAGGTAAAAGGTGAAAAAGTTCATGCTGCTACATTTTGCCTACAGAGAGGCAAAATGCGTCCTCAATGGGAGAAAGAAAGCAGAAGTAACAATGGTGGAGGACGCATGGCCTTCCCGGGGCCATTTCAAACTTAAGAGGAAGTTCTCTCACAAAATACCATTGCTACTTCATCAAAAGGGGAAGAGACAGAGGCTAGCAGTGGAAACAAAAGAAAAGCCATTTAGGAAAACATAGATCAAACTGTATAAAAATGCCTGTGTTACCTGTACAAAACATGTCACTTTTTTGAGCAGCATACTGCTAGCTAGCATCCCTTCTGGCTGGACTGAATAAAATCCTCAGTGGCTTCTTTTTCAACTGGTGAGATCTCTTGATTGGGGAACATTGTTTTTTGTTTGTTTGTTTTTTGTCGTGTCAGGAGCGACTTGAGAAACTGTAAGTCGCTTCTGGTGTGAGAGAATTGGCCATCTGCAAGGATGTTGCCCAGGGGATGCCCAGATGATTTGATGTTTTTTATCATCCTTGTGGGAGGCTTCTCTCATGTCCCCGTATGAGGAGCTGGAACTGATAGAGGGAGCTCATCCGCCTCTCCCCGGATTCGAACCTGAGACCTGTCGGGTTTCAGTCCTGCCGGCACAGGGGTTTAACCCACTGTGCCACCGGGGGCTCCAACATTGGGTTATAACTTCTTCATCTCGCAAGGCAAGGTTCCACAGGCGGGCTGCTGGCGGTATCCGTTATCCACTTAACAGATCTTGAAATCCACGCTTTGGGTTTCACTATCCGTGGTCCGGATCTCACTATCCGCGACTGCTCTAAATTGCTCAATTTCCAACTGCCATATAATCTTGTATCCGATCCCAGATGATCTGCTTGGAAGTGGATTATGAGTCTACACTGCCATATAATGCAGTTCAAAGCCATCAAAGTGGTGTCATCTGCATATCTAAGGTTGTTAATGTTTCTTCCAGCAATCTTAACCCCAGCCTTGGATTCGTCAAGCCCTGCAAATCGCATGATGTGTTTTGCATATAAAGTTGAATAGGTTGGAGTATACAATTCTGAATATCCATCCTTATTATGTAAACTGCTCTGCATTTACAACATCCAGTGCATTGAGCGCCCTCAGCTGGTCATAGTCGGGAGTGGCGCTCATTCCATATTCTTTCCCTTTGTTTTTTTCTTCCTTATGTAATCTGTGATGCATTTCCTTGCATTCATTGTATCCTTTGGGGTTTTGACTCTACAATCAATAGATATGCCCTGCCTGCTAACTTTAATGTATCCCTTTGCTCGAGTCCCATTACTAGGCTGTTACTGTGGGGAGTTTTGTGTGAGGGACACTCCAGCTCCCCATTTGGGTTCAACGTGCCAACATGGCGCCCGGCTCATCCTTCCCTCTCGGGATTCCACAGCATTTGCTCTCCCCGCCTCAAAAAAGGGAGGGGCTCGGCGCCGTGGACGCATGCGCAGACGGCTTCAGGAAGGTGCCTCTGTAAGTTGCCATGTCATTGATACCTGGAGGGGGCTGCGTTTTTACCCCCCCTCCATTTTAGAAATGGAACGCGCCGGGTGGAGAATGATGAGGCTAGGAACGGGACCGTGGGCGAATCCATTGCCGGAAATAGGGTGGGGGGAGGAAGGAAGCGTATTTCACTGGGCTGGTCTCATTCCTGAGGGAGGAATGAGTCCAGTCCAGTCAAAAGGAGGGCTGCACTTGTGTTTTCATTATAGTCGTCCATCATTTTATTATTTATGTGGCCTTGAGTCCCGCCCAGACATGCCACTTGGTGAAGCTGAATTCTTGTCGCTTTCTAGCCAGAAATAACGCAAAAGGATGTTGGGTTATTTGCTTTGAATTGGATTATATGTCAGTGTAGACATATGTCTGTCAGGGTAGACACAGTTCAAAGCAGATAATGTGGATGTATCTACTTTGATAATCTGGATTGCATGGCAGTGTAGATCCAGCCTGAGACCCCTTCCATGCAGCTGTATGAAATCCACATTGAACTGGATTATATGGCAGTGTGGACACAGATAATCCAGTTCAATACCAGAGGCACTCCCAAGTGGCCAGCTACTGGTCAAAGGACATTTAATCAACTACCAAGCTTGCAAACTTTGTGTTTTGTTTGTTTGTTAAAAAAATGCAATGCAACTGTTCGGTCTGCCCCTGACGCCATAAATAAATAAAATCCAAAATATTGTGGACTATCTGCCTTGATATTCTATTCTCAGTGATATTCCAGGCATGTTCCCACTTTGCTGAGGTTGTTGTCTTTGCAAGCCAAAGCATCTTTTGGGTTTTTTAAATTATTTTGTGTGTGTAAGGAGTTACTTGAGAAACTGCAAGTCGCTTCTGGTATGAGAGAACTGTCTGTCTGCAAGGAGGTTGCCCAGGAGACGCCCAGGTGTTTTGATGTTTTACCATATTTGCGGGAGGCTTCTCTCATGCCCCTGCACGAGGAGCTAGAGCTAACAGAGGGAGCTCATCTGTGCTTTCCCCGGATTCAACCCTCCAACTAGTCTTGCCAGCACAAGGGTTTAACCCATTGCCCCACTGGGGGCTCATCTGAGTAAAAGATAGGAAGAAGATACTACACTGAGACAACAGGGGAAGAAAAAACCTGTGAAGGGCCCAGGCCCCATTTTCACATTACATAACAAAAAGACTATGATTCTATTTTGACTGCAATGAATATGTTATATGCAAAGCTGGGATTTGTAGTTTGATGAACCTCTAGACCTCTTTGACTGACAGATAAAGTGAAATCATAGTCCGATATATAGCATGAAAGGGATGATGCAAAAGATATACATCCAGTCCCTGAGTTACAAACAACTCATAGTTAAGAACGGGGGTGAGACAACAGGAAGAGAGATATATCTACCCCAAGCCCAATTCAAAGTGCAGGCTTTAGCCTATAAAGTTTTAAACGGTTCTGACCCAGCTTACCTGTCTGAACACGTCTCCGTTTATGAACCACCTCAGAGGTTAAGATAATCTGGGGAGGCCCTGCTTTGCAGGCACGACTGGTGGGGACAAGAGACAGGGCCTTCTCAGTGGTGGCCCCTCAGCTGTGGAACTCCCTCCCCAGTGAAATCAGATCAACTCCCTTCCTCCTGACCTTCAGAAAATAATTAAAAAGGTGGACGTGGAACCAAGCTTTTGGACAGTAATTTTTCAGTGCAATAATACGGAATAGTGCAATGACAACTAGAACAGCTTTGGACTATGATTTTGGATTACGTAATTTTAATAATTGCTTTTAATGTTGAGTTCAGATGTTTTTAACTATTTGGTTTTAATTATTATTATTATTATTATTAAACTTTATTTGTACCCCGCTAGCATCTCCCAAAGGACTCGATGCGGCTTACAAAGGCCAAGGCCTCAACACAATAACACCAAAAAATAACAATGCAGCAAATTAAAAACATAAGCAAAACACAACAAAACATTACACTATTACACAATAAAATCAGGGCCGGGTATGTATATGTATACTTCATTTGTATGTATGTTTGTGTGGCATTGTATTGTTGCCTGCTGTAAACCGCTCTGAGTCCCCTTCGGGCCAAGAAGGGCGGGGTATAAATATAGTAATATATATACATACACACACACACTCACACATATGATGGAGTTGCACTTAAGAAATGCACCTGTTCCAACTTACAAACAAATTCAACTTCAGAACAAACCTATAGAACCTATCATGTTTGTAACTTGGGGACTGCCTGTATATTTGGGATACCTGCATTGGCCATAAAGCAAAATATAGCAAAATTGAAAACATATTTGCAGTGGTACTTTTATTAGGTCAACAGAAAGGCACCAAAGGCATCTTGCTTTCAGAGATCACAGGCTTCTTCATCAGGCAGGTATGTTAAAAATATTTTAGTGAAAAAATAGTGATGGTGGAGGGTTGCAAAGCTGAATCTTTCTTGAGAGGTTACAGCTGATTTGGTGATGGGAGGTTTGATGCAAGTCCAGATCACATTATAGAATCATAGAATCCTAGAGTTGGAAGAGACCTCATAGGCCATCCAGTCCAACCCCTTGCCAAGAAGCAGGAATATTGCATTCAAATCACCCCCTTGATGGGCAGGAGGCATTTGAGACACAAAAGCAAAACAAGATAGCGCCCCCCCCCCCCCCCCCCCCCCCCCCGCACCTTTGTTAGAAGCAAAGCCAATCTCTTTGAGATCAAGCCTAGATAGTGATACACTCTAACTTTTGTTAAGAGTGTATCGCTATCCAGAATGTATCTCTGTCCAAATGACATACTATGTAACTAGACACCAAATTGTGTCTAGTTATGTAATAATCTATATAAATAAAAATGTAATGTTTGTTTGTGGGATTAACATAATTCAAAAACCACTGGACAAATTGACACCAAATTTGGACACAACACATTTAACAGTCCAACAAGTGTCCATCACCCCTAAAACACACACACACACTCACTCACACACATAACCACAGTGGAACAGACTTAGAACCCCCAAAATACACCTTATATACATATACAAATACACTCATATGCATATACACATGCACACATTCATAAACACACACACACATATATATGCACAAACACACACAAATATACATATATACACACATACATATATACATACACACATATATGCACACACAAATATACATATATACACATACATATATACATGTGCATGCACACATACATGTACACATACATATACACATGCATACACATATACATATACACATATATACACACAAATATGCATATAGACAAGCACACACATATACACAATATGCATGTACACATATAAACACACAAATACACAAACATATATACACCCACCCACACACACACACACACACACACATATATATATATACATATATATACACACACATACACATACATACATACATACATGCAAACATACATATATACACCCACATAAACACAAAACACAAATATACACAGATTGGACCACAACAATGTGTGGCAGGGAATGGCTAGTAACAACAACAACAACAACAACAACAACAACAACAACAACAACTTTCTTCTTGCATCTCACCTCCATCTCCCCGAAGGCACTTGGGACAGCTTATTTATGGCACAAAGTTCCTAAAACAGAGCATAAAATAAATATACAGTACAATACAATAAAGTAAAACATACTTATATAAATAAAAATGTAATGTTCGTTTGTGGGATTAACATAACTCAAAAACCACTGGGCGACTGGACACAAATTTGGAGTTATGCTCCTTTGGAGTGTGCCCACCCTTCAAGTAGCTGCTGTCATTTTGGATGATGTCTCTCCATTCTGTCTCCAATTTCTGTTTTCTATTGCTATGGTTTAGAAATGGGATTTCTCCCCCTGGAGAGCAGCAATACCTAGAATTCCCCAGTGGTCATATTGACAGAGGGAACTTTGGGATTTATCCTCAAAAAGCCACATTTCCAAACTGAAAGGATATCAGTGGGTCTGGTTGGAAGCACATCATCCCCTTTGCTGTAGCTCTGATGGCCTCCTGTTTCCTGTTACATTTCTAGATCTCTGGTCTTGAATATGTCCCTGGAAGCAACGCCTGCTCCTGAGGGGGAGACCGCCCCGCTCTCGGCAGCAATGAGGGCGAAGATCGAGAGAAATCGCCAGCGGGCACTGATGCTGAGGCAGGCAAGGCTGGCCACCAGGCCCTACCCTTCAGCTGGGGAAGGTGGGATTTTCTCTCTGGTATAGTCCAGGGGTAGCAGGACAGGTGGATCAAGGTCCAGGGAGTTTGTGACCGCTTTTGCCCATAGGCAAGGAAGGGGTAGCTGACACAGTAGACAGGATGAATTTTTCTACACCGGTCCCCTTTATTAAACCTCCATAGCTGTAAACAGTTGTACATGCAGCTTCTTAATATATTTTGGAATTGAAAAAAGAGACAAATTTGGGGATGACGTTCTGCATCATTGGCAATGCAGTAATCCTTAAAAGTCATTTGCATCCCAGACCACCATGGGGCATTTTCTTCCTCCCCTACCTGTAGTCTGTCATTTTAACATATTTTCCCAGATGATTGGATACTTTATTCCAATTGGAGTAGCTTTCACCGTTGGGGCTGCCAATAGCTTCTGATAGCCCCATAGGACAGGGGTCCTCAAACTAAGGCCCGGGGGCTGGATACGGCCCTCCAAGGTCATTTACCTGGCCCTCGCTCAGGGTCACCCTAAGTCTGAAATGACTTGAAAGCATACGAGAGCAACAACAACCCTATCTCATCAGCCAAAAGCAGGCCCACACTTCCGATTGAAATACTAATAAGTTTATATTTGCTAAAATTGTTCTTCATTTAAATTATTGTATTGTTTTTAAGTATATTTGCACTACAAATAAGATACGTGCAGTGTGCATAGGAATTAATTCATGTCCTTTTTTTCAAATTATAATCTGGCCCTCCAGCAGTTTGAGAAACTGTGACCTGGCCCTCTGTTTAAAAAGTTTGAGGACCCTTGCTGTAGGAAGTCCACATGCACTTAGCAAATCCCAAAGGGCAAAACCTCAGCTTAACTCAGTTAGCTTATGCTTCCCAGTAAGATTGTCAACTCTTTGAAAAGAGAATAACATGAGTTGATGCAGGGGAGTCATCCTAAACCTGTGGCCCTTCAGTTGTTTAGGCCTCCAACTCCCCGAAGCCCTTGCCAGGCTGTTCAGTGGTCGGGAATTCTGGGCGTTGGAGACCCCAACAGCTGGAGCTGCAGTTGGAGGATGCCTGATGTAAGATATCGAACGTACTGGGCAATCTTGGATTGGTCACTCTCTCCCAGCATGGTCTTCTTCTCAAGGCTGTCAAGAGAAAGTAGGGAAGAAGAGAGCCATGTTCATTATTTTGAGTTTGATGAAAAAACAGGACAAAATGAGGCAGATAAATAAATATATCTGGATTGGAAATTCTACTTTTGAAATGCATTTTCTTTTTGGTTTTGAATTTGTGTTGATATTAGATTTACTGGAGTCCCCGGTGGCACAGTGGGTTAAACCACTGAGCTGCTGAACTTGCTGACCAAAAGGTCGGCAGTTCAAATCCAGGGAGTGGGGTGAACTCCTATCGTTAGCCCCAGCTTCTGTCAACCTAGCAGTTTGAAAACATGCAAATGTGAGTTGATCATTAGGTACCGCGCTGGCAGGAAGGTAACGGCGCTCCATGGAGTCACGCCGGCCACATGACCTTGGAGGTGTCTATGGACAACACCAGTTCTTCGGCTTAGAAATGGAGATGAATACCACTCCTGAGTCGGACATGACTAGACTTAATGTCAAGGGGAAACCTTTACTTATTAGATTTACCATTTATTTAATATATTTTATTAAACTACTTTACGAACTAGAAGGACCTAAGTTGATTTTATCTTATTCAACCCTGTATTTAAAACGTTGTCTTTTCCTTCCTCTTAGGCAGTTCTAGAGTTAAGGCTCCTCCAAAGGTAATAGATACAGGGGGAGGATTCTTTCTTGAAGAGGAGGAAGAAGAGGAGGCCACAGTGAAGAAAATAGTTCATCTTCCAGGTAAATTCTGAAGAAATGATTGTGATTGGATACTTTTAGTGAATAAAGCCACCCCGAGTCCCCGTTGGGGGAGATGGTGGCGGGATATAAAGATTATTATTATTATTATTATTATTATTATTATTATTATTATTATTATTATAATAAAGGGAACTAAATAAAAGCAATAATTCTTTTCCTTTTTTTCTTTTTACCTGCTGGTTTGATATTAGGTCGGGGTGTCTTTCCAGATCAAAATAGGTGTTTGGGATTATGTTAAGTGACAGTGCTGGCCATTACTGAGTGGTTCACACACAGAGAACCCATGGACGGTGTCCTCATAACGTATCACAAGGAAAACTATATTGCAAATACAGATGATGGTTGGCATGCACTGATTGTTTTTCTTAGCTTGAGATACACATCTTCCACTGGTAATATTTTTCCTTAGTTATATAGCAGACATGGGCAAGCTTGGACCATCCCTCCAGGTATTTTGGACTTCAACTCCCACCATTCCTAACAGCTCAGGCCCCTTCCTTTTCTCCCTCAGCCGCTTAAGATGGCCATGCAATCTTTGTTTAAAAATCTCCAGAAAAGGAGACTTCATCACATCCTGAAGTTGTGCATTCCACTGTTGAACAGCAGTTACCATCTGGAAATATTTTCCTAATATTTAGGTGGAATTTCTTTTCCTGTAGCTTGAATCTGTTGCTCTGTATCTTGCTCTGTATCCTCCAGAGCTGGAAATGGAAGGAGAAGCCTTTGCTTCTGTCTGTGTATTTGTGTCTCATTGTATGTCATTGTAATCAAGGCACTGAATGTTTGGCTATGTCTGTTTATATACTGTAATCAGATCTGAGTCCCCTCAGGGAAAAGGGCGGAATATAAATAAAGTGTTGTTGTTGTCATCTTATTCTTAGGAATCAAAGTTGATCCCTCCTCAATGTGACATCCATGCAAATGGCAATAATGTATTCCCCTTTAACCTTCTCTTCTACACACTGAACATACCCAGTTCCTTAAGCTGCTCCTCATAGGACTTGATTTCAAGACCTTTTAACATTTTGATCCCCCTTCTCTGTTTTGGTTACACAATTTCTTAGTTGCCCTAATGACACGTAGTTAAATACGTAAATAAATACACAGATGAAATCAACTCTGATTTTGACATTACTCTTATTGGAACTCAACCACATCCTGCACAAGTTTGTAGTCCTCATCAAGGAACTAGATAGGCTGATGAGTTAGCTGGCAGGGAAAGCAATTTTCTTCTCTGTCAGCTTGTCACTCTATTCTCTCATCCTATCTCCTGTTTGATAGACTGATACTTCTCAGGGACGTGCCTACTTTGTTTCTCGTTTCAGCCTCATTGCAAGCTATTGAGACCTCCATTTTGTTGTTCTCCTGTGAGCATGAAGAGAGACATGTCTGCTTCAGTGAGTTGTACAGTTAGGCCTTTACTTTCCTATATAGTAATATACTGTAGTTTTACTATATAGGAAAGTAAAGGCCTAACTGTACAATGTTCCTATATAGTAATATACCATAGTTTTAGGAGCCCCCGGTGGCGCAGTGGGTTAAACCCTTGGGCTGGCAGGACTTAAGACCGACAGGTCATAAGTTCGAATCTGGGGAGAGCGCAGATGAGCCCCCTTTATCAGCTCCAGCTCCTCGTATGGGGACATGAGAGAAGCCTCCCACAAGGATAACACATCAAAACATCCGGGCGTCCCCTGGGCAACGTCCTTGCAGACGGCCAGTTCTCTCACACAAGGAGCGACTTGCAGTTTTCTCAAGTCACTCCTTACACAACAACAACAAACAAACAAACAAAACAAAAAAACGTAGTTTATTCAGTAGTCTCTTATAAAGCTTGACTGTGCTCCTGTAATGGTTGAAGTTCATTTGCTCTATTGCTAGGCTCAAGAAGCTTCTGGTCTGCTAAATTGCTGCTAGTGCTGTTGTTGCTGGTTTACATTTTTAAATATTATTTTCCTTTTTGAAATTACCCCCAACAACTCTTGCATCATACACAATGTTGTTAATATTATTCTGATAAAATTGTCTTAGGCTTTCCCAGAAATTTGATTTAAACACTCCAGTTAAGTGTTAAGTGGGTAGGCTTGCAGGAAAGCAAAAACCTAGCATCCCTAGATACAGTAACATATCTGTTGGGCATGGAGACCACTTGACAGCCCCCTGTGAAGAATCTGCTTGACACTTGGCAGACAAAATCATTCAGATCGCCTGTGACAATAAAACCATCACATTTGCTGATATTTCAAAGTTGAAGGTCACAACTTTCCCACTTGCATTGCTACCTCATCATTCATTCATTTATTATTATTATTATTATTATTATTATTATTATTATTATTATTATCTTGAATATATTTATCAGCTTAAAAGCCCTTGTTTTTGTGTTCTTAGGGCCTGTATTAGAATGTGATTATCTCAATTGTGAAGACTGTGGTAAAGAATTCATGGACTCCTACCTCATGAACCACTTTGATCTAGCAACATGTGATAACTGCAGGTACAGCAAATAATGAATAAGCATATTCTGTACTTAAGAACAGGTTTCTTTTTAAAATAAATGTGATGTGTGGCTGGTCCTTCATTTTTGGGAGTTTAACTTTTCTGGATTTACTTTTTTTTGTGGATTTAGTGAAATATATCCTCTCTAGGAATCTCTAGGTGCTCCAGCTTGACTTATGGACAATTCATCATAGAGTCATGCCAGAGGACCTAGAGATTTCTAGAGAGAGAACGTTTTGTAGGTTTTCCAGCATGCTTTTATGGTCAATTTCTGGCAGAAGTTATCATACAGTTATACTTGAAAAGCTAAAGATTCTCAGAGTTAAAGAGCAGCTTTTTATTCAATTTTCCCACTTTCACTGTGGTACTGTGTCCCTAATCTGTGTGAAATAGAGGGCCTACTGTATTATTTTCAGCTTGATATAAAAGAAAATGTTTTAAATTCATTTCATATAGTGAATCATTATTGTGTCCTCGTTTTAACTGAACAAAAAGGGACAAGAATATTCTTCAGTTATTTTTTATATATTGTTAACACACAGTCAAGGGCTGCCTGGTGGCGCAGCGGGTTAAACTGCTGAGCTGCTGAACTTGCTGACTAAAAGGTTGGTGGTTTGAATCCAGGGAGCAGGGTGAGCTCCCACTGTTAGCCCCAGATTCTGAATCCAGTGAGCAGGGTGAGCTCCCGCTGTTAGCCCCAGCTTCTGCCAGCCTAGCAGTTCAAAAACATGCAAATAGGTACCGCTTCTGTGGGAAGGTAATGGCGCTCCATACAGTCATGCTAGCCACATGACCTTGGAGGTGACATGTCGGCTCTTTGGCTTAGAAATGGAGATGATCATCACCCCCTGCCCCAAAGTCGGACATGACTAGACTCAGAGGAAACTTTGACATTAGGTCTACTCATGTCCGACTCTGGGGAGTGTTGCTGAAGTTCACCTCACTCCCAGGAGTCTAACCACTAATCTTTCGGTCAGCAAGTTCAGCAGCTCAGTAGTTTGACCCGTTGTGCCACCAGGGGCTCCTCCAAACCTACTACATGATACAAAATACTCCGGCAATAGGAGAAAATGGAAGGAAAAAAACTTTGTGTAAATCCTAGAAAGCAAAGAATTTATCTGTTGTGTTGGAACTTGTGGATACATGCAGAATAGATCTGTTTCATTTTGGACTGCTTTCTTGTTTCAGAGATGCTGAAAATAAACACAAGTTGATAACAAGGACCGAAGCAAAGCAAGAATACCTTCTGAAAGACTGCGATTTAGACAAGCGGGAACCAGTGCTCAGATTCATTTTGAAGAAGAACCCTCATAATGCACAGTGGGGTGACATGAAGCTTTATTTAAAGCTACAGGTATTGCATTTTACTACTGCACTAGTGCAACCTCACTTTTGCAGCTCCAGAAGCCCCCAAATGCTCCCCTAAAGCCTCTTAAATGTGTGCAAAATGTTTTTTCCCAATTCCCCAGTGATTTCGAGCACCTTTTCACCCCAAATCTGACCAAATCTGCCCCCAAATGGCTGCAAATGCAGACTTTTTTTCCGTCCAAAAGCTTTCCTAATCCACAAAACCAGGGGCGGGGTGGGGGTGGGGGGTTGGGGGGGGGCAAGTACGATAATAATAAACTTAAAATGAAAGTACCATGACATCCCGTGTGTGCTTGAAAGAGAGCAGCATAGCAATATTGGATGGGAGAAAGTACCCCTGCTTTCTCTCCTTTTGTACACAGACCTCCCCTCCAAAAAAACTATAGCAAAATGTGCTGCAGGATGTCCCACGGAAACATGATTATTGCAGTTTAATAAACTATTCCCATGTTTTCATGATAGAACCAATTAGGAAATGGCATTTATATTCCAGGAACAAAAATTGTGTTACATAGTGTAATATGATAGTCACCAGTCAGCACTACTTCTTCCAGTTTCCTTAGTATGTTGGGAATGTGATCCACCAAACAAAGATACTGTTTGTTCCCCGTGCCCATGCTTTATTGACCCACTGTTAAATATCCTAAATGTGAGCTAAAACTGTTGAAAGTGTTAGAAAATAATGGGTAGTATCAGTTAGGTGAACAGACATCAAACCTTGGGAGGCATCTGCTCTTTGTGTTGCTACTTTTTACTGGACAAGGAAGCAGTTGAGACAGTCAGCTCTTCACTTCTAAGCAGAGAAGAACTGAGGATGTGTTCACAGATGGAGTGTGCGCTCATTCCCCTTCCTCTAGGGAAGAGCTTTCCCTAGAGGAAGGGGAATGAGCGCACGTTTGCAACGTTAGTGTATCCGCTGCAGTGCATAGTACACACGGAACAGAGAAACCTCTCAACCTATGTGAAATACACAAGAAATCTTATTTTAAAAAATATAAATGAAAGGTTTTCATGAGATATTGTGTCACCTTAAGTTAAAAAAGGTTTTCCCTGACATTACGTCTAGTTGTGTCCAACTCTGAGGGGATGTGCTCATCTCCATTTCCAACTGACATCTTGGCCAAATCAACACAGCTCACAAAACCAAAGTGAAGTAGTCTGCATCACAAATTCAAAGGCCTATCTTTTAATAGTTTAATTATTTATTATTTATTTAAAACATTTATATTCCGCCCTTTTCACCCCGAAGGGGACTCAGGGCAGAGCACAGCATATACACGGCAAACATTCAATGCCGGGACACAGATTCACATACAATACATAAACATTAAAAAACATTTGTCAAAATATTAAAATACACCATTTAAAACCGTCCTAGCCATCCGCATCAAATCCAATTGGCCCAGTCATCTTTCCCACTGCCGCTTCATTGCCCTGTCCCGAAAGCTTGGTCCCACAGCCAAGTTTTTACCATCCTTCTAAAGGACAGGAGGGAGGGGGCTGACCTGATCTCACCAGGAAGGGAGTTCCATAGCCAGGGAGCAATCACCGAGAAGGCCGTCTCTCGTCCCCACCAATCGTTTAAAATAGTTCTGCATTATTTTGCAGGTTATCAAGCGTTCCCTTGAAATTTGGGGAAGCGAAGAAGCATTAGAAGAAGCAAAAGAAAGCCGCCAAGACAACAGAGAGAAGATGAAACAGAAAAAGTTTGATAAAAAAGTCAAAGGTGTGTAGCAAAGCACTCTTTATTGTCTCCTGTCACTGAAAGATCTGAATATAGTGCTTCAGTGTCTGGCTCAGTGAATTGGTACTTGTGCTCATTCAGGAGGAGAGGAGGGAAGGAAACCTCACTTGTGGTAGAGATTGGAGAATTTTACAAATAATAACATAGTAAAGGTAAAGCTTTCCCCTCGACATGAAGTCTAGTCGTGGGGTGATGCTCATCTCCATTTCTAAGCCGAAGCGCCGGCATTGTCCATAGACGCCTCCAAGGTCATGTGGCCAGAATGACTGCATGGAGCACTGTTACCTTCCTGCCAGAGGAGTACCTATTGATCTACTCATATTTGCATATTTTCAAACTGCTAAGATAGCAGAAGCTACGGATAAGAGCAGGAGCTCACTCCGCTTCCAGATTTGAACCGCCAACCTTTCAGTCAGCAAGTTCAGCAGCTCAGTGGTTAAATAGCATTATTTTGGAACCCATTATGTCTTTTCTCAAACACTATCAGCTGCTGGCCATTTTGAGATTTTTCAAGTTTCTCATGTTATTTTTTATTAATGAAGCTGACAGATGGGTATTCATACTCAGTCCTGGCCATATTGAGATACCAGTTGTCAAAAATGATTACATAAAATGGAAATAAGGTTTCAATTTTTGTAAATTTGTTTCATCATGTTTTATGCCTTGACTGTGCTTGATATGACCAAAATATAGGGAGTCTAAAGAAAGGGAGTTTGAGTGTGAAAGAGCAGTTTGTGTTGGATTATGACTTTGGAGACTAGGGTTCAAATGTCTGCTTGGCTATGGAAGCCAACTGGGTGACTGGGAAAGTCACACTCTCTCAGCTCCAGAAAAGGGCAAAGGCAAACCCTCAATTTTGTCAGGAGCAATTTTTGAAGACAGGATTAACCAGTAAGACTAACATCTACTATTTATTTAATTTCTCATTATGTGCCTTCAAGTCTTTTCTGACTAATGATGATCCTAAAATGAAGTCATGTGTTGAAATGGGAATTCATACTTTCTTCTGAGCCTGAGTGTGAGACTTGCCCAAGGACATACCATGGCGAAGCTGACACTTTTTTTTCGTGTCAGGAGCAACTTGAGAAACTGCAAATCGCTTCTGGTGTGAGAGAATTGGCCGTCTGCAAGGACGTTGACAAGGGGATGCCTGGATGTTTGATGTTTTTACTATTCTTTGTGGGAGGCTTCTCTCATGTCCCTGCTGGGGAACTGAAGCTGACAGAAGGAGCTCAACCCACTCTCCTATCAGTCAGCAGTCCTGTCAGCACAAGGGTGTAACCCATTGCACCACTGAGGGCTCCTGACTCTCATGCCCAAATTGATGCTTACTTTGGGTTTTTCTCATTCAGTTTGAAAGCTCTACTTTAGGAATAGAGGATTTGTTTCAATACAGTATTCAAGCCTTGGTCCCAGTGTACATTCAAGCAGCGCGGGGGGGGGGGGTAGTCAAGGCAGGAGAACAATTTTTGGACTTTCTGATTAACAAAAATGTTTGAATTTTTAACTATTTTGTACTAGAACTGCGCCGAGCCATAAGGAGCAGCACCTGGAAAAAAGACACAAGTTTCCATCATCATGAGTATGGAGCCGAAGAAAAGATAGATGAGGATATGTACAAGAAAATCTGTACCACGTGTGGTCATGAACTAACATATGAAAAAATGTAATGCCCTTGATTGTACATGAAGTGCACTTTTTGTAATTCTGATTTTTTGTATGTATTAAAATGAATGCTCTCACTTGCTTCAAGAGTTTTTACTCACACTATAATCCACATCCAGAAATATTGTACTATCATTATTGCATGATAGAAGTAACTTGGAAATATAAACTTTTCCAAAAGGCCAGTGAATAACAGTTCTGACTATGCAGTGTTCTTAGAAATTCATGATGGCCATGTATAAATATGTGAGGGGAGGTCATGGGGAGGAGGGAGCAAGCTTGTTTTTTGCTGCCCTGGAGACTAGGACGCAATGGAACAGTGGCGTCAAACTGCAACACACCTGAACATTAGGAAGAACTTTCTGTGAGAGCTGTTCAGCAGTGGAACTCTCTGCCCCAGAGTGTGGTGGAGGCTCCTTCTTTGGAGGCTTTCGAACAGAGGCAGGATGGCCATCTGTCAGTGGTGCTTTGAATGCGATTTTCCTGCTTCTTGGCAGGGGGTTGGACTGGATTACCCATAAGGTCGCTTCCAACTCTATGATTTTATGATTCCCCATTTACTTCAGTAACATAAAATGGGTTGCTGGGAGTTTTTCAGGCTGTATGGCCATGTTCCAGTAGCATTCTCTCCTGAGGTCAGGAAAGAATGCTTCTGGAACATGTCCATACAGCCTGAAAAACTCAGTAACCCAATAATTCCCACCATGAAAGCCTTTGACAACACATAAAATGGATTATTTATTCAAGTTAAACTGTTTTTATGCATGTACACCAAGAGGATGAAAACATGCAAAAACCTTCCTACTTTCTTGGGAGGAAACCAATTAAAACAAAAATCCAAAACTGGAGCCATTTAAGGCTGAGGCTGTTCTTCCTCCCTCCCTCCCCTGAAGTAAGATAATTAAAACAAATATGAATCTGCAAATCTAAGGTGCTATCAATTGTAAGGCACATCTCATTTTTGGAGCTCCTAAAATAGGAACCAATGTGTGCCTTAGAATCAGTGAACTACAGTATGTATGTGTATACACACACACACTTCTGATTTTCCATCTGAGGAGTAACAGAAGCACAGCCCCTCAGCCAATTACTGCAGAGCTTTAATAGGAAAGTTCACTGACTTCATGAGAGTTCATCAGCTATTCCAGTGGTTCCCAATGTCCTCCAAGTGTTTTGGATTTCAGCTCCAACAATTCCCAGCAGCTGGTAAGCTGGCTGGGATTTCTAGGAGTTGGAAGTCCAAAACACCCAGAAGACCAATGGTTGAGAAAAACTAATTTTATTCTTTACACACTAATATGTATAACACCTTTAAAAACATTTAGAAGAACAGGTGACTTACCTGAAAGTGCTCCTTGGAGTGGCTATCCATGCCCTCCTACAAATAGGTTTTGCACTTGTGCAGAGACCCCGATTGGGAAGTTGTAGAGCTCAGCAGGTTGATGGTAACACCTTCCCTGTTCACCCTTTAGCACATGTCCCAACTTCCAAGCTGTTTCCTCCATTTACAAGTTTGCCAAAGATGAATCAGGGAAGTAGTGCTTCATAGTGCTTGAACTTTGTGAAACCCATTGCCACAAAATATAGCAATAGCTGCCAACTTGGGATAGCCTTAAAGGGGGGGATGGATAGTCATGACAAATAAGGGCTAGCCAGAATGGCTATATGTTTCCTCCAGGTTCTGAAGCAACATGCCAATCTTTATCAGTTGCTGGGGTGTCTGAAGTGAGGGTGTGATGGCACTCATGTTGGCCAGCGGGCAGCTGCTTGGACTCTGTGAACAGAAAGTTCAACTAAAGAGTGCTTTGGTCTGTTCCAGAATGGATTTCATGGCATTTCCCTTAAATATGTTGACCAGATGTACTATGATCTGACTACTGGTATTTAAAGTGAAGGCTTCTGAGAGAACATGTGATAAATATATTTGGGACAAAGATTCAATCACAAAGCTATTCCATTCAAGGTCCCTTAAGGAAAGGAGTCAGCAAACAAGAGGAAACCTAGAATCACGAAGCAGTATTTGGACTGCACATGTTTGATGCCTCATGGCTTGCAATAGTTGAAACAACTGTTATTAGATTGATATGTGGGGGAGACTATTCTTATAATCACTTAGCAGTCATCACACATAATCTCTGGTCTGAGAAACAGGGCTATGGGTCAGTGTGTAACTAATGTCAAGGTGAGATTGAATGGTGATGCAATCCTTCCTCTCATGTTTCTCCACACCAGAGAGCAGTTTTGTACTTCCTAAACCACAATTCTTGGTATGGATTATCACTGTAATTTAGGCCTGCACAACCTGCAGTCCTCCAGATTTTGGACTTCAGCTCCAAGAATTCCTGTCCATTGAACAAGCTGGTATTGGAGTCCCAAACACCTGGAGGGCCACAGGTTGCACACACCTGTTTGAATTTATAAACAGAACATGCCATACAGAAAGCGGGATGAGACATGGAGTTAGGAACACTAACAATTTAAGATATGCAAATGATACAATATTATTAGCAGAACACAGCAACTACTGAGAAAAGGTAAGGAGGAAAACGCAGAAGTAGGGATAGAGCTGAGGATTTAATGGAAGAAAACAATGTCTACATATGGGTTTTTTTTTAAAAAGGTGGATGAACAAGGTATCAAAATAGCTAAAAGATTTTCTGTATCTTAACTTGGGTACCAAAATTGAGACTGCAATTAAGAAATTTGAAGAAAACGAAGATTTAGAGGAGCAACTATGATGGAACTAGGTAAGATCTCTCAAGGATAAATATCAAAGTCAAGATGGTCCAGTGCCATAGTATTTTCAGCTTCTCAGTATGGCTATAAAGGCTAGATAATGAAGAAAACTAACAGGAAGATAACTCATTTGAAATGTGGTGCTGGATGAGAGTTCCACATATACAATGGACTGCCAGAAACAAGCAAACAAAAAGCAAAAATGTTCTTGAAGGTTTTTATGGCTGGAATCACTGGGTTGCTGTGAGTTTTCCAGACTGTATGATCATGTTCCAGAAGCATTCTCTCCCGAGGTTTCATCCACATCTATG
Organism: Anolis sagrei ordinatus; assembly: GCF_025583915.1. Lineage (NCBI taxonomy): Eukaryota > Metazoa > Chordata > Lepidosauria > Squamata > Anolidae > Anolis > Anolis sagrei. Next base: position 157,341,650 of record NW_026845477.1, on the reverse strand, counting down.
GCAGGCATCCTCAGAGGTTGTGAGGTCTGTTAGAAACTAGGCAAGTGAGGTTTATATATCTGTGGAACTGAGAACATATAAATGCTGGACTACTCTAACAACTACACAGAGAAGCCATTGAAATCCACAAGCATGTGGACAATTCCAACAGAAAGGAGGAAGCCATGAAAATGAACAAAATCTGGCTACCAGTATTAAAAAAACTAAACTCTGCAGAGTAAATAAAGAGCAACACTAAAAAAACAGGGGGATTCTAGGCAGGAAACAACCAAGGCCAGCTGACACCTCCTAACAAGGGATCCCCCAGGTAGCAACCAGCCAGGCTTTGAAGCTGCAAGGCCATGAAATGCTAATCAAGGTGGCCAATTGCAACAGTCACATTTGCCTCAAGCAGACAAGAGTTTTTTCTCCCTGGACATTCCACAGATATATAAACCCCACTTGCCTAGTTTCTAATAGACCTTCCAACCTATGAGGATGACTGACATAGATGTGGGTGAAATGTCAAGAGAGAATGCTTTTGGAACATAGCCATACAGCCTGGAAACATGGCCATACAGCAACTCCAAAAACAAATACATGTAACAAGAGCAAATTAAACCTGATATCTCACTGGAAGCCAAATTGCCTGAGACTGCTGTACTTTGGCTATGTTACAACCTATTAGAAATGACAATGCCTTGCAAAGCGAGAGATAGAAAGAGAAAAGAAGACCAAATGAGTTGATTCAGTCAAGGAACCCACAGCTCTCTGTTTACAAGATCTTATCAGGGCTGTTACAAATCTATAACTCATTGTTACCACAAATCAAAACTATGTGCGTTATGTGGTTTCAAGTTATTTTTGATTTATGGTGAATCTGTCACAGGATTTTCTTGGCACGATTTGTCTTCCTTTGAGGCAGAGAGATTGTGACTTAGTCACGGCCACTTGGTGGCTTTCCATGGCTGAGTGTGGATTCAACCCTTGCTCTCCAGAGTCCTAGTCCAGCACCCAATCCTTACATAGTTCTGAACCAAAGCTGACATGACAGAAATAAGAACAGGATATCTGTACGCTATCAGAAGCGTAGTCCCTCCTTTAAGACAAAGTCTCTATGACAACAATGATCCATAGTGAAGTATGTCTAAAATATGTATTTAATAGAGAACAGAAAGTATCAAATCTGAGTTCCTCTTCACACAACCCACCGTGGGGTCTATTGGCAGGAAAACAGCTATGTGGGATTTAATACAGCGGAGAAGCACGGTCAGTTATGGCTTTGGTTACTCCCTCGACTGAACTGCGCAGGCGCAGGGTTACCATATGTGCGATTCACAGGATTTATGACAGGAAAACAGTGCTTCTCAACCTGTGGGTCCCCAGATGTTTTGGCCTTCAACTCCCAGAAATCCTAACAGCTGGTAAATTGGCTGGGATTTCTGGGAGTTGTCGGTCAAAACACCTGGGAACCAAGGTTGAGAACCACTGAGCTAAAGGAAGCAAGTATTTGCCTCCTCTTCAGTTCACTGCAAAATTTCCCCTTTTTCCAGAAACCTGGCTCCAGTAAACTGCCTACACTCCAGTGTAGATTGCCAGTTTTTGTTGAAAGGTGAATCCCTGAGTTCAACTGTCGCTTTGCCATACAAAAGCTACTTACTACCCTTCATCCCCCTCCCTCAAATCTCATTGAGAATACAAATAAAGCACTTTGATAGTTCAAGGAATAAGGAACTGGTATGCATTATAATTAGGATACTTTGGATCCCAATAAGCACAATAGGCGGATTTAAAAAACATAGTTCGATTGTATTTCAGCCATGTTTCATACAACCATGAAAATTAATTTTGATAACAAACATATACTCTAAGCTACTCTGAAGGCTTCCCGTTTAGCGTTTCACATGTCCTATGGTACTGTTCCTTGGAGAATTTGATACCTATTTAGAAGATGCCCCACAGTCTGATCCATCAAAGTCTTGAGACTTTCCTCGTATTTGTTTAAGGAGAGAGCTGACTCCTATGGAAGAGCCAACCCAAGGTAGCAAATTCTATGATTCCCTATTTGTTTATACAAACAATTGGGGAGAGGGGAAGAGGAGTTAAAACAAATGCTATGGCAAAGTCAACATTCAACCCATTTCAAAATCAGAAATCCATACATTATTCCATCTCAATCACTTAGCACTCAAAACTAGTGTAAAAGCCTCTACTGCCAAAAGGTTGCCCCATTCTGAGTACTGTACAATTTATCTAAGACAGCACGGTAAGTTCAGTTTCAAATTAAAAGGTTCTCCTTTCTTCTCCCTTGTCAAATTTTCCCATTTTTCTTTTTCAAAAAAGACGGAGTCAATTCAGTCCTGTACAAAAGAGTCACTCAACCCTGCAGTGCACAGAACTGCTGAAACACAGCCAATATGTGATGGTCCAATTCTGCTGTAAACAAAAGGTTCTCCAAGGTCACCATGTACTGATGGATGATCTGATGATGCTGTGGACAGAAAGAAGCAACCGAGTTACTTATTTTATCGATCCTGACCTGGCACAATGCCAACATTCTGCACTAAAATGACAATCAATCCTTTTTATCTGTCACATGTAGCTAAGCAATACGAGAAGGTCAGATGCAGTGAGAATTACAAATGTATTGAACTGAGTAGGCTTAATTATAAAGGCTACTAAAATGAAGCAACACTAAAGTTTATGATGGATAAGCTGTGCTATCCTAGGAAATGAACTGGTGAAGAACAACTGTCTATTTATTTGCCATATTTATACCCCGCCCTTCTCACCCCAGAGGGGACTCGGGGTGGATTTACAACAGGCAGCAATTTGACACATACAGACATACTTATGTAACTATGTCTGTATATGTCAAATTGCTGCCTGTTGTAAAGCCACCCCGAGTCCCCTCTGGGGTGAGAAGGGCGGGGTATAAATAAACCATTAAAAACCAATAGTTAAAACAAATAATTAAACACCAATTAAAATCACATCATCTAAATCATAATCCGGGGCCATTTCATTTGTCAGTCACATTGATTCATAATCACCTATTGCACTATTCCATATTTGTTGTCAAAAGCTTGCTCCCAGAACCATAAGTTAATTTACATAAGTTAATTTTTTTCCCTGAAGGTCAGGAGAGAAGGGGCTGATCTAATTTCATTGGGAAGGAAATTCTGAGAAGTCACTATCTCTCGTCCCCACCAGCTGCACCTGTGAAGGAGGTGGGACTGAGAGCAAAGCCACCCCAGACGATCTTAAGTTCCTAGATGATTCATAGAGGGAGATACGTTCGGACAGGTAAGATGGGCCAAAATAGTTTAGGGCTTTATAGGCAAAAGCTAGCACTCTGAATTGTGCTTGGTAGCAGACTGGCAGCCAGAGTGTTGTATGCTCCCTTACTCTGCTCCAGTGAGCAATCTGGCTGCCGCCCGCTGGACCATTTGAAGCTTCTGGGCAGTCTTCAAAGACTACCCCACATAGAGTGCATTCCAGTAGTCTATTTGGGATGTAACTAAAGCGTGGACCACTGTGGCCAAGTCTGATTTCCCAAGGTATGGGTGCAGCTGGCACACAAGTTTTAATTGTGCGAAGGCTCTCCTGGCCACTGCCAAAACCTGGGGTTCCAGGCTCAGTGATGAGTCCAAGAGACCTCCCAAGCTGCAAACCTGTGTCTTCAGGGGGAGTGTAACCCCACCCAGCACAAGTTGTAACCCTATACCCTGTTCAGTCTTATGGCTGACCAGGAGGACCTCTGTCTTGTCTGGATTCAATTTCAATTTGTTCTCCCTCATCCAGACAATCACAGCTGCCAAGCACCAGTTCAGGACCTGAACAAGCCTCTTTAGTAGAAGGTGGAAAGGAGTAATAAAGTTGGACATCATCTGCGTACTCTACTCTCCTCCCACCTTACTTCAAAGAGCTAAATTTCAGACTTTGTAAACTGCCTTGCCTTTGGAGAAAAAAAAAGGATAGCTAATCTTCCCTCCTCCTTCTTCCCAGGCAAGGCAATTTTTAAAATAAAAAAAACACAGAAACTGATGTTTGTTTGAGACTGGATCATCTCTCCTCCCCCTCCCCATTTTGTGGTAAGGCAGTTCATTTTTTAAAAACAGAAACTGGAAAATCAAAAGCAGATTTTTTTTCCATCGTGTAATAGTTGCACCCCCTTTTAAAGATAAATGGGGATAAAAAGCATGAGTAGTGTGCTATAAAATATGGTATTTTAAAAAACAAAAATGCGAAATAAAATCAAATTTCCAAATCAAAAGCAATGCAACCAGAAAAGCTACCCACCTAACTTTAGATGTTAATGAGGTAGAAAGAAGGTCTTATGATGATGAACTGGAGTCTGGTGGCAGAACCATGTTGAAGGAGACAGGTTTGGTCCCCAGCTATTTAGGGTTATAACCAGCACTTTTGACCAGAAACAAATCAGCTGCAAGTATGGCTGTTTAAGTTGGAAATGGCAACCTCCTTCAAGCCTTCTCTAGTAATGTTTATCTATGATCCTGCTGCTTGCTGTTTCCTCTGTGTGTGTCCTGATATGCCTGATATGCCTTTACTCTATGGTTCATGAGAAGTTATAGAAGGAGCTGCAGACCACATGCTCTTTCTCTCTTTTTGACTTTGTGACCTGTTGATAGTTGTTTTGTTATAAGAGAGATGCCCTGGCTGGATGGCACAGAAAAATATCTCATACATATCTGAAACTGGCCTGATAAGTTTTGTATCTGTGTATGTTGAATACATGAAGGTTATGACTAAACCAAATATGTTATTTTTATCAAAGTCTACATCATTTTGTCTCTTGAATGGATGATATAAAACAAGTTGTTTTGTGGGAGAATACCTTTTTGGGCACTGAAAGAAAAACACTTCTAAATCTCTGTTGTTTTTATGCACTGGCAAATCTGTTTCCCTAACAGATCAAGTTATTCAGTCTAACAACCGAAACCACTGCTTAGCATAATAATATCTGGTTGTATACCACAAGAGAAGATTCTACTCTAAAGACTTTTTGGCTCTCCTCTAAGAGGCATTTTCCAAAAGGTTATGAATGCCCTGTCAGCTTAGTTAGTGCCAGGAATCAATTATAATGATAAAGGTTTTATAGATTATCAAGTGGTATGATGAAAAAAAAGATCATTTTTTGATTGCTTCCTAGTGACCACATGCCCTTTTGACAGCTCAGAAACTCACCTGCAAGAAAATCTGCTCCAGTCTTTCTATACAGTTCTTATACCAAGGTGTCATTACATCAATCCCTCCTGTTTCACATCTCACCAGGTGCTCTGTCAGAATCATGATGAAACGCTGGTGAGAAAGAATAAGTTGAAACTATTGGGTTAACAGCATCTTTTAAATATTGTACAAAGAAATGTGGTGGTCTGGTAAAAAAGCAAGGGAATTTTGGGGTAATGTAATCAAATCAAATTAAAGATACAATTAGAGCCTAAAATGTTTTTACTGGAAATGCCAAATCAAAATCACTAAACTACAAAGGACTTCACTACATGATTATTGCAGAATGGATGCTGTATGCACAACATTGGAAGAAGTCAGACAATCTGACAATAGAAGAATGGATTGTTGTGAGTTTTCCAGGCTGCATGGCCATGCTCCAGAAGCATTTTCTCCTGATGTTACAATCCAAAAGAAAAATGGATTGTAAACATTTTTGGAATAGAGGAAATGAATAAACTGGCTATGATGAACAAAGAAAACACATACCATTTTTTAAAAAATCAAAGACGGAACCATTTCTAAATTTTGTAGAAATTAAGAAATGAGAAAAGTTTTTATAAAAGGCTTCGTAATTTAATATGTCAGAATTTTTCCATAGAATTTTGAAATAATAACTACTTTGCTAGAAGGAAGAATGGAAAAATATTGTAATAGGAAGGAACAGAACTGTGCATTACTGTCTCTAACCCAAATGATGAGAAATCACTCCAACGGTATGCAAGGGAGGAGAGAATGGCATAGTTCGATACAACCACTGCATATATGCAAGGAAATGCAGCATTTGTTTATATATATATATGTGTGTGTGTGTGCATGTATATTATTATTATTAATATTATTGATAAATATGCAATTAAAAATACAAAGAAATAGGTCTCCAACTCGGGGGGTGGGGGTGCGCATCTCCATTTCTAAGCCAAAGAGCCAGCGTTGTCTGTAGACACCTCCTAGGTCATGTGGCCAGCATGACTGCATTGAGTGCTGTTACCTTCCTGCCAAAGCAGTACATATTGATCTACTCAAATTTACATGTTTTGAATTGCTAGGTCAGCAGAAGCTGGGGCTAACAGTGGGAGCTTACCCCACTCCCTGGATTCGAACTGCCAACCTTTCAGTCAGTAAGTTCTGCAGCTGTGCGGTTTAATCGGCTGTGCCATTGGGGGCTCCACAAAAAGGAGATATCTGATATCTGAGACACAGCATCGTGTATAGCACTGTTTACTATAGAATACAGAAATGGCTGCCACTTTTTTGCAGATCAAATTCCCAAGTGCAAATAATTTCTATTATTCTATTACACTTCTGAGCTGTGTTTTTCAATCAGGTTCTCTAAAGTTTTTGGACTCTCAGAATCCTCAGCTAGAATAATTAGGGATTCAGAGAAATTTAGACAAAAATATCTGGAGGACCAAAGGTTGAGAACTACCCCTCTATGGAGTTTTGATTAGCAGAGATTTATGCCTTCCTCACAGTCAGCAATCCAACTTCTATTGGTCACCGAAGAGTACTTTTTTTACCTGGAATATTACAAGGAAGAGGTTTTTCTGTTCACTCTGAGCTGATTCAACTTTTTCTTGCAAACGTTCTATCTGCTCTTCTAGGGGCCCATCTTCTCTGTCGATGCTTTGGTCGTCATCATCGTCATCATCGTCGTCATCATCATCACTGTCTCGCTAGAATGATATTCCACCATTTGAGTGAGTCCAAGTGCAATCATGCCAATCAAAAGCCATGGTGCATTCTTTCCCCTTTCTATCTTAGGCAGAATCTGTTTCTGGTGGTTACAGAAATTCCATGAGAGGCAGCAAGCTGTACTTTTCCTGACATTAATAAGCCATTTGCTCCTACTCACTTCAGCAAGGGACCAAGGTTGTATCTGACCACTTGAAGCCAGTATGAGTAATCAAGGCTCATGAAGTCAATCAGAGCCATGCACTTCTGCATTTACTGTTCACAAAATCAATGCATAACACAACACAAAAATCCACTTACACGCTTGTGTTGTTTGGCTAATCTTGCTTTGGTCTCTTCTAGTTCCTTTTGGATCATGACCACATGTTTGTTCATCTTACGAATAGTTGAGTGTAAGATTTCCCAGATATAAAATCTAGAAGAAAGAAGCAACATCCTTTAGTTTCAAATATCAAGTCAACATATACTTAACCTTAATTTGGAATGTAATGCTTTTAAATGTCTAATATATATTAATTTTAACTTTAATGTTTTGGAATTGCATGTGTTTTAAGACATTGAACAATTGCCTCTGTATAAGCTGCTCTGAGTCCCCTTTGGGGTAGAGAAAGGCGAGGTATAAATAGGGTATATGGATATGTGTGTGTATCTATATAAATAAAGATGAAATGTTCGTTTGTGGGATTAACATAACTCAAAAAACACTGGACGAATTGCCACCAAATTTGGCCACAAGACACTTACTAACCCAAGGAGTGACTATCACTAAAAAATTGATTTTGTCATTGGGAGTCGTACTTGCTGGGATTTATAATTAACCTACAATCAAAGAGCATTCTGAACTCGACGAATGATGGAATTGAACAACATGGTACACAGGATTCCCATGACTATCAGAAAACACTAGAAGGGTTTGGTGGGCATTGACCTTGAGTTTGGAAGTTGTAGTTCACGTACATCCAGAAAATACTGTGGACTCAAACAATTTATATTTATTTTGTATCAAAAGCATTGCATAAATTAGTATAAAACTGATAAAAATAGAAGATGTGCAGGCAGTTAAATATCTTTTGACCAAACACGGGAAATAGCAACGGCATTGTCTGTAGCCTCCAACAATCTGTACATGAGGCAGGGCACAATGGACAAGCATCCAGATGCAGAGTTGTCTGTTCTGCTCGGGGGATAAGGAAAGAGCCTCCTTGAAGACTGAGTAAATACAGTTGGGCGTCCCCTGGGCAACGTTTCTCGTAAATGGCTAATATTTCCAAATCCAAAAGCATTGCTTTTAAACATTTTAAATTGGAGGGCTTTTTTTCCCCCTCCACAAATGGATGAACACCAAAGATCTTTATCAAGGCCATTGCTAACTATTGTCTCTATTAATATAGAAGGTTTGTCGCTTGCTAAGAACTATTGGCCAAAATGTCTGAGGACATTTCATGTGACATCTTATGTATACAGGAAAAACAGAGACATCACAATGAGAAGTCCAAAAATCCTTGGAATGCAACTCAACCAATGATGGACCAAACTTGGCACAAAGATTTTATATGCCCAAATATAAACACAGATAGAGTTTGGAGGAAATAGATCTTGACATTTGGGAGTTGTAGTTACTGGGATTTATAGTTCATCTACAATCAAAAAGCATTCTGAATTTCACAAATGACAGAACTGGGGCAAACTTCCCACACAGAATCCTCATGACCAACAGAAAATACTTAAGGCCATCCAGTCCATCTCCCTTCACTAGGGCAAGAAAATGCAATCAAAGTCCTCCTGACAAAGAGCCATCTAGCCATACATACATATAGATAGATATAATTCACACACGCACAGATATAGTATGCTCGATTTGAAAGAAATCCCTAAAGAAGGTCAATTATATGTTGCACGTTCCAGAGTAGGCAAACCAGACAATCTCCACATCAACACTGACAAAGAAACAGCAAGAAATACTGTTTATCCACAAGCATAAAGAAACACTTTCTCATTCCTTTATTTTCGAGATCACCAGACTGGGCCACAGCAACACCTGGAAGGAGACGGCTAGTATATGTCGTATTTAACTGCATAACAGTTGCACTTTTTATCCCCCTTTTTATTGAAAAGGGGGGGGGGGTTTGCGACTATAACACAAGGGGAAAAAAATCTGCCTTTGATTCTCCAATTTCTGTTGGTTTGGTTTTTTTAAAAAACTACCTTCTTCCAAAGGGGGGTTGATCCAGCCTCAAATGAACAGCTCAGTTTCTTTAAAACTGCTTTTAAACTTGGAGGAAGGAGGAGGGACGATTTCCATCACACCCTTCTTTCCCCAAAGACAAGGCACTTTACAAAATCTTTGGAAAAAGGAGGGAACAGCAGAGCTCCAGAGGCCTCCATTTCTTAGTTTTAAACTGCCTTGCCCCTTGCCTTGGAAGGAAGGAAGGAAGGAAGGAAGGAAGGAAGGAAGGAAGGAAGGAAGGAAGGAAGGAAGGAGAATCTGACCCAACTGCTCTATGACTATTATGTAGGAACACAAAAATAACAACTTTGCCATCCTAAAAATGGGGGTGCAATTACTATGCAATGAAATACAGTATTCTTGTGAAACTGGTGATAACTTTCAATACGCAGGATGCTATGGCTACAAAACTTGTAGAATCACTGGTTCTCTCTTCCTTTCAAGTTTAAAAAGCACTTCGTATGCGATGTTTTTAGATGTAAACCAGATCTCTCTCCAAAAATAGCAGGCAATAAAGCCTTGTGTGCCACCATGCATATTACACAGGAACATCTGATAAAGTTGGAACTGGTTGTGCCTTCTTGTCCATCAGAAATTCTGTGATAAATCAAGAAGGCTCAGATACGTAAGGGCTATGTATCTTATATTTTCTTATACAAATATGGAGTCTGCTGGATAAAAGGGATGAAAGAAAATCTTCACTATTAAAAAAAACCTCTTTATGCAAGTTTCCAAAAAGTTCGATGGAAAGTTGGTTAGTCCCTTTGCACCTTAAAGACAGTGGTTTCAAACCAGTGGTGGTGCTGTACTGGCAAGATTTTTCACCTTGTCAGAATTATACTGTAAGGAGTTGGTGCAGGGAGACATAGTGGTCTTGTTGGAGTTAGAGCTAGGAAAAAGTAGGGAATTGCCAGCAACATGAAGTGTTAAGAAAGTTGGAAAGACAGAAGGAGGGGAGGAAATGGGAGGAGTTAAAAAGAAAGCTTACTCTAAAGTCAAAACTAACCATAAGAGTAATAGGTAAGCAATTGAGGGAGATGAAAGTGGGTGAAAAGTCCTCTTTATGACCTGAAGAATGAGATAGGGCCTTGACAGGAATTTGAGAGCTCAGCAGGAAGGGGGAGAGGGGGGGACTACTGAAAAGGAATGCACGCAGGCACAAGCTGCTGAAAAGAGAACAAAGGATTGAACTTTGTGCATGCTCAAGAAAAAGTTCCAATCGTAAAACCAAACTATACATCTCAGCCATGTGGCACATTTACTTCTTTATTTAGACAGGAAATGAAGTTGATTTCTGCTTCACTTCCTGGATAAATGAAGTCCTCTCCTTGGTCTGAAATAGCAAGGAGGGCAGGGCAGGGCGGAGCGGGGGAAAGAGAAGCATAGCAAACTCTATTGAGTAATTACTTGTACTAAGTTTATGCTATAATAAACCAGTGAATATTTAAGGTGATTTTGAATCTTTGTTGCTTTTTCTGAAAGATCAATATAGCCCAAAAAACGTTACTTTGCTATATTTCTCTCCCCTGCTATGTTTCTCTCCCCTGCTATTTCAGATCAAGGAGAGCACTTTATTTATCTAGAAAGTAGAGCAGAAATAAACTTCATTTCCTGTTTAAATAATGCCTTGTTCCAGACCTAAATGAAATTAGGTGAAGGAAATAAAATGCAGCAACTCCTCTCCCCACCATATAAAATGAATGCAATGAGTGAGCTTCTCGCAACATTTTCCCAATCCTTGTATTTAGTAATAAACCAGGAAATGTTTAAGTTGACACTGAATCTTTGTTTGAAGGACTAACCCAGCCTAGAAATTTTTATTTTGAAAATGTTAAAGATAGTCTCGTGCCAATACTTTCACTTTTTGCCAGGTACTTTCAAATCAGAGTTGTTCATTAGAAAAGATGGCGATGGGAGATTTATATTTACTTACCTTGTGAAATCATGAGCCAGCTCAGAAGAGAAAATCCAGTTTGCCACAGCAGCACAGTCCACAATCTGTGTGCGAATCATCTTATCCACCAAGACAGCAATCATCTATTATGAGAAAAATGGAATGTTACCAGGAGGCATTTGTTTGTTGTTGTGATCAAGAGCATTAAGAAAGAAAGAATGAATGAACGAATGAAAGAAAGATAGCCTTAACTATTGATCCCAGTAAAAACTCCATCGTAATTCATGCAATAAAAAGCGCATGGAAGGCAAAACACAGCATTATATCCTTAGTCTCCCTCCTTCAACTATTTTACAGTGTTGACAATTCAGATAACACTATATACCTCCTAAAAGTAAATAATAATTAATAAACCACAGATACAACCCAACCCTTGAAACCCCAATTTTTTAATCTATAAAGTGTTAAAACAATAAAATTTTGCTTTCAAGCATATGTTAGAATGTTAGGCAGGTTTTTAAAGGATTGGGAATATTATTTAACCATATATACCCAAATCCCCTCCAGCAAAGGATCACCGCCTTGTCGGGGCGCTGGAGCTTGAGCACCTCAATGATGTCATGAGCGAAACCCGTGAAGGGCCACCCAAGACGGGACGGTTGTGGCAGAGAGGTCAGACCAAGCGTGATCCCTGGGGAAGGCAATGGCAAACCACTCCAGTATCCTTGCCAAGAAAACTAAATGGACCAGTACAACCAGAGATATGTCGGTATGCCATTGGAAGATGGGACTCCCAGGTCGGAAGATGGCCAAAATGCTACTGGGGAGGAGCAGAGGATAAGTTCAACTAGCCCCAGATGTGATGACGCAGCTAGCTCAAAGCCGAAAGGAAGGCTAGCGGCCGACGGTACTGGAGGTGAACGACGAATCCGATGCTCTAAAGATCAACACACCACAGGAACCTGGAATGTAAGATCTATGAGCCAGGGCAAATTGGATGTTGTTATTGGTGAGATGTCAAGACTAAAGATAGACATTCTGGGGGTCAGCGAACTGAAATGGACTGGAATGGGCCACTTCACATCAGATGACCACCAGATCTACTACTGCGGACAAGAGGAACATCGAAGAAATGGAGTAGCCTTCATAATTAATAAGAAATTCGCTAAAGCGGTGCTTGGATACAACCCAAAAAATGACAGAATGATCTCAATTCGAGTGCAAGGAAAGCCTTTCAACATTACAGTGATCCAAATATACGCCCCAACCACAGCTGCTGAAGAAGCAGAAGTACATCAGTTCTATGAGGATCTGCAGGACCTACTGGATAATACACCAAAAAGAGACATTATTTTCATTACAGGAGACTGGAATGCCAAGGTGGGAAGTCAAATGACAACAGGATCACAGGCAAGCATGGTATGGGAGAACAAAATGAAGCGGGACGCAGGCTGATAGAATTTTGCCAGGAAAACTCGCTGTGTATAACGAATACTCTCTTCCAACAACCTAAAAGACGGCTTTACACATGGACCTCACCAGACGGTCAACACCGAAATCAGTTTGACTACATCCTTTGCAGCCAAAGGTGGCGGACATCCATCCAGTCGGTGAAAACAAGACCTGGGGCTGACTGTAGCTCAGATCACGAACTTCTTATTGCCAAATTTAGAATAAAACTAAAGAGATAGGGAAAATACACAGACCAGTTAGATATGATCTCACTAACATTCCTAGCGAATATACAGTGGAAGTGAAGAACAGATTTGAAGGACTAGATTTAGTAAACAGAGTCCCAGAAGAACTATGGACAGAAGTCCGAGACATTGTTCAGGAGGCGGCAACAAAGTACGTCCCAAAGAAAAGAAAACCAAGAAGGCAAAATGGTTGTCTGCTGAGACACTGGAAGTAGCCCAAGAAAGGAGGAAAGCAAAAGGAAACAGGGATAAGGGGAGATATGCCCAGTTAAATGCGCCATTCCAGAGGTTAGCCAGAAGAGATAAGGAACTATTTTTAAATAAGCAATGCATGGAAGTGGAAGAAGACAACAGAATAGGAAGGACAAGAGACCTCTTCCAGAAAATTAGAAACATTGGAGGTAAATTTCAGGCAAAAATTGGTATGATAAGAAACAAAGATGGCAGGGACCTAACAGAAGCTGAAGAGATCAAGAGAAGGTGGCGAGACTATACAGAAGATCTGTATAGGAAGGATAATAATATTGAGGATAGTTTTGACGGTGTGGTGAATGAATTAGAACCAGACATCCTGAGGAGTGACGTTGAATGGGCCTTAAGAAGCATTGCTAACAACAAGGCAGCAGGAGACGGGATCCCAGCTGAACTGTTTAAAATCTTAAAAGATGATGCTGTCAAGGTGATGCATGCCATTTGCCAGCAAATATGGAAAACACAAGAATGGCCATCAGACTGGAAAAAATCAACGTATATCCCCATACCAAAAAAGGGAAATGCGAAAGACTGCTCAAACTTCCGTACAGTGGCCCTTATTTCTCATGCCAGTAAGGTAATGCTCAAGATCCTGCAAGAAAGACTCCAGCAATACATGGAGCGAGAGTTGCCAGATGTTCAAGCTGGGTTTAGAAAAGGCAGAGGAACGAGAGACCAAATTGCCAATATCCGCTGGATAATGGAGAAAGGCAGGGAGTTTCAGAAAAACATCTACTTCTGCTTCATCGACTATTCTAAAGCCTTTGACTGTGTGGATCATAATAAATTGTGGCAAGTTCTTAGTGGGATGGGCATCCCAAGCCACCTTGTCTCTCTCCTGAGGAATCTGTACAAGGACCAAGTAGCAACAGTCAGAACTGACCACGGAACAACAGACTGGTTCAAGATGGGGAAAGGCGTACGGCAAGGCTGCATCCTCTCACCCAACCTTTTTAACTTGTATGCAGAACACATCATGCGATGTGCGGGGCTGGATGAATGCAAAGCTGGGGTGAAAATTGCTGGAAGAAACATTAACAACCTCAGATATGCAGATGACACCACTCTGATGGCCGAAAGCGAGGAGGAGCTGAGGAGCCTTCTAATCAAGGTGAAAGAAGAAAGCGCAAAAGCCGGGTTGCAGCTAAACGTCAAAAAAACCAAGATTATGGCAACAAGAATTATTGACAACTGGAAAATAGAAGGAGAAAATGTGGAGGCCGTGACAGACTTTGTATTTCTAGGTGCAAAGATTACTGCAGATGCAGACTGTAGCCAGGAAATCAGAAGACGCTTACTTCTTGGGAGGAGAGCAATGTCCAGTCTCGATAAAATAGTGAAGAGTAGAGACATCAGACATGGCAACAAAGATCCATTGCCTAGTCAAAGCCATGGTATTCCCTGTAGTCACCTACGGATGTGAGAGCTGGACCTTAGGGAAGGCTGAGCGAAGGAAGATCGATGCTTTTGAGCTGTGGTGTTGGAGGAAAGTTCTGAGAGTGCCTTGGACTGCGAGAAGATCCAACCAGTCCATCCTCCAGGAAATAAAGCACGACTGCTCACTGGAGGGAAGGATACTAGAGACAAAGTTGAAGTACTTTGGCCACATCATGAGGAGACAGCAAAGCCTAGAGAAGACAATTATGCTGGGGAAAGTGGAAGGAAAAAGGAAGAGGGGCCGACCAAGGGCAAGATGGATGGATGGCATCCTTGAAGTGACTGGACTGACCTTGAAGGAGCTGGGGGTGGTAACGGCCGACAGGGAGCTCTGGCGTGGGCTGGTCCATGAGGTCACGAAGAGTCGGAGACGACTGAACGAATGAACAACAACAACACCCAAATCCCAATGTGGCTTAAATGCACATATCTCAGAAGCAAATGATGAATGAATAAAGAAATGAGAAGCCCTACAAATGATCACCTGTGGGTGATTCTTCCATACTTCATACATGACTCTGAGGACATGAAGCTTCCCTTCATCACTCTCTGCCAGTGTTTTGAAAACTTCACGAAATCTGATTGGAACAGAAAAACAGCAATTAAGGATTGTTCATGTAAAGGATATTGCTTTTCTTTTCTTTGACCATGCTGTGAGATTCAATAGCTGCCAGAAAGGGCTGCATTCATCTTGAACACAAACTGTTGAGAAGCAAGGCTGGGGAGAAAGAAGGAGTGTGGTCCAGTTTACCAATGCTGTTTTTATAAAGCAGAGAAACCAATATTTTGTTTGTTTGTTTGTTTTGGAATAGTAGGTAGCAAGAACTGTATGCTTTGCTAGTAACCAGAAGAGACTCTAGAGAGAGCTAGAAACAAAATTTGGGGAGACCCTCCACAGCTCACCAGTCAACCACAGGTACAAATACACATTGGAAAACATTATATAGAAGAGAAGGAGCCATCCATGAAAGGAGTTAACTCCTGTTGCATTCCAGGAGAGGTAAGGGGTGAAGTGTTTTAAAATTGTATTTCCTATTGAATCTCTGGCTCCTACTCAGTTCATTACCAAGCCAAGAAATAACAAAAGAGAAAAGGAAGATCTCCAGAGAAAGGAAAATTGTTTTACATCCTGGGGAGGGTCTGGATGGCTTCTCCTCCATGGCTAAAATGGATCTTCATGGGAAGTTCTCTTATGTGCCATTCTGAACCAGTGGAGAAAGGATCACCCATGAACAGGAATTTTCCAAGAAGTGTAGGTAGGAAGAAAATTAGATAATCTGACAAGACCTGGTGCCCGCAACAGGGCAGTCAGGCCTTTGAAACCTCTTGCCCTGCCTCTATCAAGTGTAGCATCTTCACACACTGCACAACATACAGTGGGAGACCCCTGCAGCATCATTACCTGTGCAGGTATGTATTGATGACCAAGCATAAAAATAACAAGACCACGCAGAGAAAGTTGGATTAAACAAGGGTCACTTTATTTAACCCAGTGGTTTTCAACCTGTGGGCCCCCAGATGTTTTGGCCTTTATCTCCCAGTAATCCTAACAGCCGGTAAACTGACTGGGATTTCTGAGGGTCCTTCCACACAGCCCTATATCCTAGAATATCAAGGCAGAAAATCCCACAATATCTGATTTTAACTGGGTTATCTGAGTACACACTGCCATATATTCCAGTTCAAAACAAATAATGTGGGATTTTACGCCTTGATATTTTGGGATATAGGGCTGTGTGGAAGGGCCCTGGGAGTTGTAACCCAACAGTCCTTGACTATCAGCCTTCCCTTGACTGAAACTCCCAATAATTGAGGTAGGAAGCTGGCCATTTATTGGAAGGTAAACACAGGGGATTCCCACTCAGGTCCAAAGTCCTCAAAAGTGAGGGCAAACTCCTAGGATCAGTCCCAGGTGCAGACTTCTTCACACACAGCAGATCCCAGGATGTAACAGAATGGAGGAGAATCCAAGAATCCAACAGGAAATGCTTTCTCAAAACATATAAGCCTGGGTAGTGACAGGAGCTAACCAATTTAGCGATGTTTTAACTCTGCATTTTTACTAAAAAAGCGGAGCCTTAAGGATAACAACTATTACAGGACTAGAGGTAATATAAGACCCCAAGCTATCAGTTGTCCAAGCAGACCACATGTTGGAGAAAAAAACCATTTATATGCTTGATTGATAAAAACTGGATATCAGGATATTGTAAGTGTTTCAATTTGTTCCTCTTTCTTAAGAGATACAGAAGTAATGTATTAAACACAAACACGGGCAATGTGGCCATACTTACTTTCCCAAAGCACTGAAGGAGTGACTGAATGACTTTGCAGCTAAATGCAGCACTGTCTGGACAAATACTTCTATTTTTAATGGATTAAAGGAGAAGCCTTCATCTAAAAAATACAACAAAATTACACATAGATGTACCTCCAGTAAAAGCTTTCATTCAACTCTTATGTCTATACCTGTTAGCTAACAGCAACTATGAGTGAAGGCATGAAGAGGTTTGATTATGGATTTTTCTTTTCTCCAATTTCAGTGAGGACAAATAAAAGTAATTTCTCTTGGACATCAAGATGTTTATACTATATAATGCATAACTACTTATGTCAAAGATCTACTGCCTAGACATTCCCTAGTGTATGAATACAGTTACTGAACTAGCATACTTTGATACTTGAAAGAGCAAACAAAGACTAAAAATCTACATAAACATAGCTTAATACAGCTTTTGGCTGGCTCATTTAAAGATACAATTGAAATCCATCAATCTTGGTGAGAACAAAAGTAACCAGAAATGTGGAAAGACGTCTATACACTCTTACCATCATCATCATCCTGATTAGGATTTGGCACATCTTTCAGAATAGTGAAGATTTCATCATTGCTGGCTTTATTTTTAATGGCAATGTTTAGACACAGCGCAACATTATATCCTGGCAGAGATTCTACAAAAAAGGAAAGAGAGAGAAGCAATTATCCTCACAAAAAATTAGATACCACTCTTTCTTAAAGCAGAGTTGAAAAATTTCAAAGACAGGATACCAGTAAAACTAACTTCCAAGTCAAAATTCGCCCCCTTTTCTTCCACCAATCTAGATTTTAGTTTGAAAAGTTACATGACCTCGCATGGTGCCTTTGCACAACCAGGTTTGTCAGTTTTCTGGGGCAGTTAAACTGCTTGATCTCCCACTGGATCATAGATTCTGCAGGAAAAAGGTAGCAGCCCTGAAGGGTCAGTGGCACAAATTTTAAACTTGCATCTTATGTTTAATCTTTGTTGTGTGTATTATAATATGTATTTTGTAGAAATATGTTCTAATATGTACATTTCATAAAATGTTTTAGGTGATTATGTGTTTTCAGCGATGTTGAAACCTACCTCGAGCCACGAGGAGAGGTGGATAAGAAATAATAATAATAATAATAATAATAATAACTATTATTATTATTATTATTATTATTATTATTATTATACTGTGCAAACAAGACAAAGGTGTTTAAAAACTACAGATTGCTAGGAGTTGTTTTTAGGTGTTCTGGGCTTTTAGAAAAAAGAGGAAGTTCAAATGTAACTAAACAGAACTATGGAAATTGCTCCACATATTTTTGCTGTAATTTATAATGCAGCCTGATATATGGGTTGATATCATTATCTCCACACTGTAAATAGGGATCTAGCAACTGTATGAAAAAGTCAAGCAAATACGGTCCCTATTCACAGCTGGGTATCATATCTGCAAGACCACAGGTTCTGAAAGTTTTCTTTTGCAACCCATTTTAATGTTAATCTAGATCAGTGGTTCTCAACCTGTGGGTCCCCACAGGTTGAGAACCTGTTGAGAATTTCTGGGAGTTGGCCTACAACTCCCAGAAATTCCAGCCAGTTTGCCAGCTGTTAGGACTTCTGGTAGTTCAAGGTAAAAACATTTGGGGACCCACAGGTTGAGAACCACTGCTCTAGATATACAAGTATATGAAATAGGCATAAAAACCAAACATTTACCGATAACAAAGCAGCATTTCCAAGGCTTGCTCAACAGGCTGATTTTCATGTTTGTGGAGTGCAGCTGAAGCATATGCTGCAGAGTTCAATGTAAACACTGCATATTGTTGCTAACACATTTCTCTAAATGGGTGTTCAGAAACCTTTTATTGTTGCCAAATTTTTCATGACCCCAACTTTGAGTCTAAGGGGATCCCCAGTTTAAGTAACAGTGGGGATAGACTACACACTGTACAGATGGGTTAAACATCTGGCTTCAGAGAAGTTATGTTTCTTCCCTTCAAAGGGAACACAATTGCATTTCAAACTGCAACAAATACAAGTATACCTCAGTTAATGAAGTCGGTGTTTTCCTAGGCATTACTTCTTTTACAGAAAATTTGGAACCAGAAGCAGAAATAACATGGAAAGAACAGGGATAGGTTCCTACACCACAAAAAAGAAGAGCAGTTCAACATGTTTCAGCAAATGTTTTACTCCAAACTGACAACATGCACACGTGAAATTAAACAGCCAGGTCGGGGAAGTGTCACATAAGTAAAGAAAGTCATTTTGAACCTTCTTGAGACCATTTGAAGGCTTCTTCCCAAAAAGAATGATGTTTTTTTTCTTCTACCAGACTATATGGTGTGACCAAACTCAAAGGCCTATGTTTTTTAGCATGCTGGGGATGGTTGGCTCAAATGTCTTCCCCCTTTTCTTTTTGATTTAGTATTCATGCATGCTCAGTAAGGGATTCTGGTAGCAGCTACCATTTACCTTGCCTGCTGTAAGCCGAGACACATATCTATAGTAGTAGGTTGGCAAGAGCAGAATCCCATTTTTTTCTGTGCTCAAGCTATATTGCGCTGCTTACTGTGGACAGAGTTGTAACCTCAATACTCAAAGTATGTGTTTCTCCAGCCCTCCTCAATACTGATGTTAAAAATTTCATGCTAGACTTAAGAGGAAAAGGGGTCTGGGCAGACATAGATATCACTTTGTATAAGTTAGCTACTTTGTCAGAGGCTTTCTTAACTGAGGTATACCTGTATTTGTCTCAAAAGACAGCAAACCCAATTGGCTGATTTTTTTTGTATAAAAAAAACAAATTATATCACAAACATATAATTTATATACATACTGTTACTTTCATCTCCATATTTATAAATACATATTGGATTTGCAGGTGTTAGGACTGAAAAAGTAGGAGGGACAATATCTATAATTCGCTGGTGATAGGAAAGCCTGGAAAAAAAATAAAGCAAGATTTTGCAGAAAGTGGTCAAGCATGATACAATACTACTGGCACAATAATATCAAACATGGGTTGCTATGAGTTTTCTGGGCTGTATGGCCATGTTCCAGAAGCATTCTCTCCTGATGTTTCACTCACATCTATGGTAGACCCTCAGAGGTTATGAAATCAGATCTCACAACCTCTGAGGATGCCTGCTATAGATGTGGGCAAAACGTCAGAAGAGAATAATTCTGGAACATGGCCATACAGCCCGGAAAACTCACAGCAACCCAGTGATTCCAGCCATGAAAGTCTTCAATAACAAAATGTCCAACTTTTTAAAAAATCCATCTCAAACTTTGAGTAAAGTACAAAATACACAACAAAACAACAGAACAGTTCATAGACAAATGTTAAACACTCATAAATTTGATTTGTGTCTCTGCATGATGCAGAATGTGATGCTAAGCTCAAAAAAAATCACTCTCCAAAGAATTTTAGTGCTTTTTTAAAGATCATAATACTAATGCCAGCTGAAATGCAAGATGACATATTTTCAATTATTAAAATGCAGAGATTCAGTGTGCTGCAAATCAATACAGCCAGATCTCCACATTTGTGGGGTTTAGGGGCACAATACTCATGTGAAAGTGAAAAATTCCTTTTTTTTACCTGAGAGTATAATTCTCTAGGAATTTCTAGGTTCTAAAGCACAACTCTATGGGTAGCTTACACTGGAAGCTGATGAGTGAATTGCGCTGGAGGACCTAGAGATTCCTAGAAAGAATATCAAATCTTTGAATAATCCAATTTTGAATAATCAAATTAACTTGCAAATGTGAAGTGTATATTGGAGAAAGTGTTAGCAAAATAACAATAATTGTACCCACTTCCAGGAGTCAGGAAGAATTTTTTCCTCAAAATTTGTAGTGCACAGTTTTATTTTATCAGCAAAGAGTACAGAAAGCTTTGGGATTAACTTGATAACCCCAAATTCATAGTGTTAGCTGAAAAGGATACGTTCCCACACCCCTACTTCTAACTTCTTGAAATAGACAGCAATATCACAATACATTAAGAGAAACATCCCAAGTAAAAGATATATATTTTGATGTAATTTTTATCAAAAGAATAACCCCCTTCAGTGCCAATGCTAACTGCAATTACTGTACGAATAAAATGGTTAATGAGGATTCTATTGAATATTTGAAAGGATGTTATAAGGAAGAGGGAGCAGGCTTGTTTTCAGCTGCCATAGAAGAGAGGATTTGGAGCAATGGGTTCAAATCACAGGAAAAGATATTCTACCTAAACTTTAGGAAGAACTTCCTGTTTCTAAGAACTGTTCAACAGTAGAACTCACTGCCTTAGAGTGTAGTGGAGGCTCCTTCTCTGGAGGTTTTAGAAAAGAGACTGGGTGGTCATATGTTGGTAATGCTTTGATTGTGCTTTTCCTACATAGCAGAGGGTTCGATTGGATGGCCCTTGGGGTCTCTTACAACTCTATGATTCTGTTCAGCCCATTTTATATTCCAGTCATTATACAGTCAGTCCTACATATCCATGGATTCAGACAAACATCCCCCAAAGAACAAACATTGACTTTTCTGTTTTGCATAAGGGACACTATGTCATTGTCTATAATGGGGTTTGAACACCCATGGACTTTGTTATCTTGGGGAACAATAGGGACTGGAACCAAACCCGAGTGGATACTAAGGTCCTACTGTTGTTGTTGTTGGTCATTCGTTCAGTCGTCTCCGACTCTTCGTGACCTCATGGACCAGCCCACGCCAGAGCTCCCTGTCGGCCATCACCACCCCCAGCTCCTTCAAGGTCAGTCCAGTCACTTCAAGGATGCCATCCATCCATCTTGCCCTTGGTCGGCCCCTCTTCCTTTTGCCTTCCACTTTCCCCAGCATAATTGTCTTCTCTAGGCTTTGTTGTCTCCTCATGATGTGGCCAAAGTACTTCAGCTTTGTCTCTAGTATTCTTCCCTCCAGTGAGCAGTCGGGCTTTATTTCCTGGAGGATGGACTGGTTGGATCTTCTCGCAGTCCAAGGCACTCTCAGAACTTTCCTCCAACACCACAGCTCAAAAGCATCGATCTTCCTTCGCTCAGCCTTCCCTAAGGTCCAGCTCTCACATCCGTAGGTTACTACAGGGAATACCATGGCTTTGACTAGGCGGATCTTTGTTGCCAGTCTGATGTCTCTACTCTTTACTATTTTATCGAGACTGGACATTGCTCTCCTGTACTTCCAAGAAAAAAGAACGCAAAGAGCAA
The DNA here is from genome assembly GCF_025583915.1 of Anolis sagrei ordinatus. Lineage (NCBI taxonomy): Eukaryota > Metazoa > Chordata > Lepidosauria > Squamata > Anolidae > Anolis > Anolis sagrei. The sequence continues at coordinate 157,319,703 of NW_026845477.1, read as the reverse complement.
TCTAAAAACCCAAAGCCATAGTGAAAATACTAACAGATTTTTATTAATTGGTCCTCCCAACTGGCATAGTAGTAGTATCTAGTGGTAGCTTCAAGCATTACAGAAGGGGTGGGAAGAAAAAACAAATTATCTTGGCACTGAAGTGGTATACTGACTTTAAATTCAGGGTTGATAGTTTATATAAAATATTTATACACGGTATCTATACTCTTTAGAAAACACTGTAAGCAGGAATTAACTCTTTATTGCATTTTATCAATTGCAGTTCTGAAACTTTACTCACCTCATGCATTTTTCTAATACTTCTCTTACAAACTTAGGTCTGGGCTTATCAAGATCCTCAGCAAGACAGTCTGACCTATCATTGGATAACAAAATGATAAAATGGCTGTTACTAATTTTTTTTTTCTAATATTTGTTCATGTGTACTGGAGTTCTTGCCTTGTTATCTGCAAAGTCAGAGCCATGGCAACCAAAAATTAATATGCTTACGGTTTATAAATTATGACAGTAAAATCTCTAAAAAACCCAACATTTTAACAAATGTATTTGTGGGATACCCGTATTCCCAGTTTCACATGTAAGCAAGAATATAAGTTTTGTAATGACACTAAGTTGCACTGCTTACTGAAGAATAGAGATAAGGAATTTATTTACTTATTATGTATTTTATTTGCTTCATTTTTATTTATTTGCTTCTGCCCATAGGGATTCAAGGCACCTAACAGTGACGTGGCACAATACAAATGAATGGATATACATATGAATATAAAAAATTTAAAAACAATTACATATTTGTGTTGAGTATAAAAGTTCAAATGCAATTAAAATACAATTAAAATTACATTTAAAAACTAGACACTCCCGCCCCGCCCAAAAACTACCTTATAATTCACCAGAAATGAAAAGAAAAAGTATATACAAAAGCACATACAAAATCAATTATAGATGTAGAAGAGAAATACTTACCAGTCTTCCCAGCTCCACCGGAACTGAAAATTACTCAGATGGTGAGAAAACCAATTAATGAACCTTTGTGGGGGAGAAAAAGTTTCAGTAACCTCTCCTTCATAGCAATTCTCTGTAACATAACATATAATGCCACAATCTATCTGGGAAAATTTTCATAGAAACATTGTTTGCAAAGTTTGAAGGATCAGAGAATTCTTAACAAATAAGAAATTCCCAGTAATGATAAGGGATCTCCTTTCTAGATGCCAGATTCTCATTGATATTATTCAATAATATCTTGAGGTTTGCTGCTGAAATACTAATTGCAGGCAGTCTCTGAGTTAAGAACATCCTACGAACAATTCAGTTATGAATGGGCCTCTCCCCTCTCTCCCTGCCATGAAATCTTAGCGCTGAGCCAAAGCGTGTCTGTATCTCTCCATCCCTTTTCTTCCTATTGATATCTCTCCAAACCCTGTTTCCCTGTTCTTCCCATCATCTCTCCAAATCCCCTTTCCCTTTTCTTCCTATCAATCTTGAAGCTTTGATGTTTTTTAAAAAGGAATTATAATCCACAGTTACTATAATGTGCACCTTTTTTGGCCAAATTACTATGAGTGCACTTTTTGCTGGACTTGTTCCAACTTACAAGCAAATTCAACTTTAGAACAAACCTACAGACTCTATCTTGTTTGTAACTTAGGGACTGCATGTATATTTTTAAAGCTTCAGAAAGATCTGAAAATGATGCAAAATAATAACACAATGTGTACATTTTGCTACTTCTGATTCTTTTTGAAGCCAAATTTAGTAATGCTGTTCATTACTAAATAAAGAAAAAAATGCTCTTTGGCATCTTCAAAACTAGAATAGTCTGTAAAACCAGTATCTTCGACAGCTACATCAGGTTAAAATAAGATAAAGAAGTCTGTTTCACAAATTCTTCAGAAATCTAGACACGACTGCATTTACTTACCTATCTATACAGGTAGTGTTCATGGTATCCAAGCGCATGTATAACATTTCTGTTGCTTGTGCAAGCTGTAAATTTCCACTTAAGGTATGAAATGGTTTAAATATTAAATATGCCAATGTTCAGTTGATAGTAAAATGTGTCTTACTTGAGTTACTTTTACTGTGCGCAATTAAGTTTCTGGGTTGGCTTCTTATTGTTACTCGATGAACAAGATTAACTATACATGCAAAAGTGTGTGGCTAGAACATTACACACTCCAGCCAAAAAAATACTATTGTTTTCTTGATTTTTAGGCCAGTTCCTGGGTTTATTTGGGGTGCAGAAAATTGCATTGGTTAGACCACATCAGCTTTAGTTTCCTATGGGTGAGCAGATGGAGACTGATAGATGACATCTGTTATCTCAAAAACTAGTGTTGATAGGAGAAAATAGATGCCATTTTTGGAACTAGCAGGTCAAATATACCAAGAAACAGGGCTAACATTTGCGTGACCAAAGTGTGTGCTGGCTAGTGTTGTTTTAGAAGATTACTCAGAATATCCGCATAAGGAATCAACTGTTTTGTAAGACAGGTGGAAACAATAAAGGTCCCGTGCATTTTTCCAAATCAGTACAAAATACCCTCAGAAGGATACAACTTGAGGTAAAGAGCCAGGCTGTAGTTTACAAAGTTCAATAAGAAGTGCTGTGTACATGACTTCAGTGTGCGGTGGAACAGGAAGCTGAAATACCTCAGAGAAAATTACCTGTGGAGAGAAATGAGAAGGATGTATTGAACCTTTTCCATCTTGCTTGTACTCTATTGATGTAACAGGTATTGCAACTAGAGGTTAGCAACAGGTATTGTGAATATATCAGTGCATATTTTTAACACTGCACATGGTCACATCCTTTTGTGAACATACACCTGCTACCACTGAATGCACACACTTTCATACTACAGGCAGTCCCAGGGTTGCAAACATGTGACTTACAAATGACTCTTAAGTTACAAATGGATTTGAGATTACAGAAAGTGAGAGGAAATCTACCCCTAGGAAAGGGAAATTCACTCCTGCAAAAGTTATCATAGGGAAAAGGTGTCTCCAGTGAAGCTTTCTCACAAATCATTGTTTCCACAAGAAAAATTGCTCAAAATCCAATTATCACAGGGACAGAAAGAGAGGTGAATTCTTCTGAACAGGAACAGACAGCAAAACAATCATTACAGGGGTGCTATCCCTTCCCTATACTATCCAAAACTAAATTTTGTTTTGTTTGGACTGGAATTACACTTAAAAAATGTACCTGTTCCGATCAAAATACAAATTCAGCTTAAGAACAAAACTACAGAACCTATTTGTTTGTAACCAAGGGATTGTCTATATACACAAATGCAGAGCTATTTTATTGACTGCGGCTCTCAGAATCTCACAACCTGCATTGCCATGTTGCCTTGTTTAATTGTTCATATTTGTAAAGTATGCAGGCAGAAGTTTTGTAGCACTTTTCTAATCTTGTTCCTAGAGGTTAGGATGAAGCATAACAGCATGTTCATAGTAACACGTCACTGATGGAGTCATTGTTACTTGGCAGTAAGATTATACATATCAGATTCAGATCCAATTATGTGACAGAGGAGGAAAACTCCCACCCTTTGCATTTATGCTGGATTGCCTTCTACATCTTATGCATGACCAATGTTGTTGCTGCTGCTAACCTCTCTAATTTAAATACTTCTCAAAAACACATAGTTCTATAAAGAGGATAACTAGATAACCAAAAGAAATTTAAAAAAATAAGGCAAACCGCTTATGTACAGAGCTTGTCCACATGATAGCGAGGAATGGTACAAGATTCCAGTGTTACAGGTTCCAAAAAATCAAGTCCGTTTGCACAATGCATCTTGCACAGCATAATGACACAACTGGATCTGCACCCAAAAAAACCCCCAGGAAATAATAGCATCATATAGATCAATGTAAAATACTTACTTCCACTATGTGGTAGTTCAAAGGGATCCTGTTATTTCCAGGATAGCTTAGTAACTGGGCAGCACTAGAGAAAAAGACAGACCTGGTCACTGATCGTGAATTTAAATATCTGTGTGGCTATATTGTTAGGGAGGGTAATCTCAATAAATGTATATATTTGAGTGAAGAGAACAGTGGGCTTGTTCAATACTGAAATACGTAGATTGAATTTTGGACTCCCAAAAAGAGAGTGGGCTAGGACCCTCCTCTGTCTCTCATTCATACAGCCATCAGTTACTCAGGTAGAAAGGTGCGGTGCTTTAATACAGAGATACCCACTCAACATCAACATGATGCAATTTTCTTAAGCATAAGAAAATTATGGGAAAAGAGGACTGATAAATGCAACTTTGAGGCTTTCTTCTCTATCTGCTTGGACAAGGAAGGGTTCTGAAGAGTTAAAGCTGAGTTGAACCCACACTTCTGGAGAACAGATCCAGTGGGCTCATACTTTCAAAGAGATTACACTCCCTTCTTCACTGCGAGGGGACTGTTCTCCCCTCTGCCCAGAAAGGGAAGGTAGGTTCAGAGCTTATCAAATGCTTTCTGGGAGGAATGGAGATTGAAGCAATGAAAGCAGGGAGCAAGGTGCCATCAACAACAAAACTGCATTGAATATATCTGACAGAGAAACGGAAAGGCCAGAAAAATGTCTGGATGTTGATATAATTTGTTGAAATAATTAGTAAAACAACATTTCTTACAACAAAGTAGACCAACCACAACTCTAAAAAATACTTACTCCATCTTTCAGTTATGTTTAACTGTATCTTTGAAAACAATCTACACAAAGTATCTCCCACCATAACCTTAACTAGTCTCTTTTGGAAATCTGTGATGTTTTTTGTCCAAAAGGAAGCCGCTTGAAAGCTTCAATACTTCTCTACTTCAATTGAGCTGACTTTCCTTCTTTAGAATGTATTTCATTTTGATCCTTTCTTTTTGTTTATAAAAGTCTTTCTCCTACGGTTCTTCTAAAATTTATTTTGAGCATAGAATAATAATAATAATAATAATAATAATAATAATAATAATAATAATTAATAATAATAATAATTTGTAATCCGTCCTATCTCCCCTAGGGGACTCAGGGCGGTTTCCAATACAGGCAAACATTCAATGCAGATAACATACAAACATCAGATAAACTCAAAAACAATAAATAAGAATAATCAGGATATAAAACTTATAATAGCTAACATAATAGCTGGGAAAAAGCCAACACAAATATATGGATTATATGTACATACAAGAGCACTACTGTGAAATGTATTTTATATATCTGCTGAATGTTTCATACTTTCATTGCATCAGATGGTTGAAAACTCCAGCTGTTTTTTTAAGCAGATCAATTTTACAGGGCCATTAAGACAATTTTTTCACCCTGTATGTATACAATCTCATTTAGATAAGGGTAAGTACATCGGAAACTAATTAAGTCAAGTCAGATAAAGTTTAAAACCCTTTAACACTCCCAGGACATGCCTGGCCTTATAGCCAAATATTTCTTACCATGTTTTTCTTTCCTTCCAGTGTGATTTTATGATGCAGTGCAGATTTTCTTCTATTACAAATCTCTCAACAGAATGACTACCCGGCATTACAGGACCCTAATAAAAGAAATGGAGACAGAATTTGTTAGTTCTTTGGCCTAAATGTAAACTCTAAGGATTGACACAGTTTGTGAGTATTTCTATCTAACATGCAGATATCGAGCGTCACAATCCAAAATACTGAGCAATTAGTTCTATTTAAGTAGACTTTAGGTTGCTGTCCTTTCGTAAGCAGCTTCCTAGGCCAAATAAATGTTCCACTGAACTAAAATTAACCACAGTCTTCAAAAACACACTCATATATAACATTTTAAAAATCTATTGTGATATTATACACACATATATAACACATTACATATAATACACAAAGGCAGGAAGACTAATCAAAAGGAAAAAATCAACAAAGTTATCACCAACCTTTTTGCATTAGCCTAAGCAGCTATTTCAATCTCAGATACTTTTAAACTCTCCTTTCCAAATCAATGTTTCAGCAGAGTATGAAGACATTTTACATACAGTGTGGCACATCTACTGGTGAGAGGATCACTATGAATTTAACTGAAGGTTTTACCTTGGACTTATGAGAGAAATCACACTTCATTCTCACATATCACTCACCTCGGGATCATCGGTGTAATCAAACATCCTGAAGATAACTCTTGGCATTGGGTAAATGGAGTCTTTTGTGTGGGGTGGTGGCGTAAAAGGAGGCAGGTTGTGTTGCAGAGCTTCACAGAGCACATTGTCAAAAGCAAGGTATGGTCTTGGGATATGCCTCTCTTGCCAGCGATCTTTCTTGAGCTTCTGAATCTGAGCCCAAAGGCAATCTAAGTACTGATAAATAAAAAGTAGCCATTTCCAGATATTTCATACAGATTTTCCATTGCCCCCCCCCCCCCCAACCTAGGGTGTCTGCCATTTATTCTACCAAACGATGGAAGTACCCTATATACTTGAGTACAAGCCAACTCAAGTACCTAATTTTACCACAAAAAAATGGGAAAACTTATTGACTCGCATATAAGCTGGGGGTGGAAAATGCAGCTGCTGTTAAATTTCAAAAATAAAAATAGATACCAAATAAAGGCATCAGTAGGTTACATATTTTTGAATATTTACTGTATTTCAAAGAAAAACAGTAAACAAGTTGTATAAGTAGAAAAGGAGGGTCAACAAAAACAATATGGTATCCGCAATAACTTAATAATAATAATAATAATAATAATAATAATAATAATAATAATAATTTGTTCCTTGTCCTATCTCCCCATGGGGATTCAGGGTGACTTCCAACAAAGTAACAGACAAACATTCAATGCCTATATAAACAAAAAACCATAAAAAATTTAAACAAAAGACAATACTAAATATTGTACAATAAGTTAAAATAAAGTTAAAATAAGTTAAAATAAACAGTAACATTTAATAATTATCATTAAAATCAATTAAAAAACCAGCTGAGGTAAAGTTTCACATCTGTTCTCTTTCACTTTCTCTCAGGCTTCTCCTATTGACGCAGCCTAGAATGGCATTGGCCTTTTCAGCTGCAGCATCACAGTGTGGGCTGGTGTTCAACTCATGGTCGCCTTCATGCAGGGAAAGCACAATCAAAACACCCACGACAGATGATAGCCATCCAGCTTTAATAATATTAATATTAATAATAATAACAGAGTTGGAAGGGACATCTAAAGATTAGCTAGTCCAACCCCCTTCATTCTGCCTTTATGCAGGGAAAGCACAATCAAAGCACCCCAACAGATGATGGTCATTCAGGCGTGTTAATATTAATAATAATAAGAGTTGGACGAGACCACTAAAGACCAACTAGTCCAACCCCCTTCATTCTGCCTTTATACAGGGAAAGCACAATCAAAGCACCCCAACAGATGATGGCCATTCAGGAGTATTAATATTAATAGTAAGAGTTGGAAGGGACCACTAAAGACCAACTAGTCCACCCCCCTTCATTCTGCCTTTATACAGGGAAAGCACAATCAAAGCACCCCAACAGATGATGGCCATTCAGGAGTATTAATATTAATAATAATAAGAGTTAGATGAGACCACTAAAGACCAACTAGTCCAACCCCCTTCATTCTGCCTTTATACAGGGAAAGCACAATCAAAGCACCCCAACAGATGATGGCCATTCAGGGGTATTAATATTAATAATAATAAGAATTGGAAGGGGTCACTAAAGACCAACTAGTCCAACTCCCTTCATTCTGCCTTTATGCAGGGAAAGCACAATTAAAGCACCCCAACAGATGATGGCCATTCAGGCATATTAATAATAATAATAATAATAATGAATAGTAGCAATTCCAAACTTAATTTTCAATGTTAAAATATGACAGATGCACTGTGGTGTACTGGGCTTTGAGACTTGCATTAGGATTCTAGAGAACAGAGTTCAAAGCCCTGCTCAGCCATGGAAAACCCATTGGACTATCTTGGGCAAGTCACTCTTCAGCCTCAGAGGAAGACAAGGGAAACCCTCACTGGACAAATCTTGCCAAGAAAACCCCATGATAGGGCAGCCATGCGTTGGAAGTGGTTTGAAGGCATATAACAACAATCACCACCACCATCACATTTTTTTCAGCAAGTTTTAGCTGGTCAAGTAAAAATTCATACAAAATTGCTCTTCAGATGCGTGGTGGCATACATTAACAAAAAGAACCCCATTTACCTCTTCTTGTGGATGTGGTTTCTCAGCTGACCAAACTTGTAACATGGAGACATGTATCTTCTGACGCCGTCTGACAATAGGGAACACGTTATACCAAAAGGTGATTCATTCTATTCTCAACTACAAAATTATGCAAATTTATTCAATGTAGTGGGGTATGTCTCCCTGAAATAGGCATGGCTTGTAGTTAAAGTAGGAAAGCACCTTCAATGACATTTTTGGATTTTTCTGATAAGACTGCTGAAGCAGCTTGCACTTGGCCCTTAATTATACATGAAGCCCTTCTCTTTTCAAAAACATTCACTGAGCTAAAAATTAAGATTTAAAGACAACATTACCTTAATTTTTTTTAACAAAAAGTCACCCATGAAGTTATAATGAAGTTCTAAGGCACGATCCAGCAGAAAACATTTTTGCATAAGTTCTACAAAGCAGGACCTCAGCAAGAATATTTTATTAGCATTATTATGCAGTTTCTGTTTTAATTTATGGAAGAACATCCAACTGGATTATGTCCTTAGTGTTCTTGCACTGCAATCATGGAAAAGCTGCATGGCTTACAAAACAGCCTGATGCCTACAACAGGCCACAGTTTTAACAGTATTTATTTGCAAACCGTAATTTCCAATTGTCTTATTTAGCCGTATGAAAACACTTATCTTCTGACAGTCTACATGGCCCTAAAGTTTTGTCCAGAACTATTAACATCTTGCTTTATGCTGATGATATGGTGATTATGGCAACATCTCCAGTGAGATTGAGAAGATCCCTGGCAAAATTCAATTTGTACCATGAGCTAAATTCACTCACTATGAACAAGGATAAATCCAAAATTATAGTCTTTGGAAAAAACAGAAAACGGCACACGTGGTCCCTAAATGGGTACATTTGGAACAAATTAATTGCTACAAATATCTAGGTATTATGTTCTCTTCATCTGGTGCTTGGGCTAACCACATTACTCATAGTATACAAAGAGCAACAAAAGCAGCAGGTTCCATTTATAAACCATCATAGATACCCAGGCACAATCAGACCTGCCCTGGAAGTCTTTAAGACAAAAATAATGCCAACACTTATATTTGGGGCTGAAATTTGGGGGCACATCAATTTGGTCAAGATCGAAGCCTTCCAAGTTAAGCAGCTTCGCACTCTCCTAGGACTTTCCAGAACAATGCTGATGGCGGCAGTAAGGGCGGAGCTAGGAATGCCCCTAGTAAAACCTCAAATCTTAATGAGACAATTCAATTACTAGTCAAAAGTAAACTCTATGGATCCCAGTAGACTTCCTTGCCTATGTCTAGAGGTTCAAGTCCAGTGTGACCAAAAGTCATCATGGATAGTGGTTCTAAATAATGAGTTGGGGAGAACAAACTGGAAGATATTGAACATTTCTTAATTAACTGTCCAGCATATACTGAATTGTGAGACAGATATTTACATCCAATATTATCCAACTGCATGTCCCCCAACATAAATTATCTTCTGACATCCCTCTTGCAAGGACTGGAAAGATCCATCATAATCAGAGTAAGCCTTTTTATTCTGAAAGCTATCAAGAAAAGAGCAGATTTCCCGAAAGAAGAACCAGGAAAATAAGACTCCGACTGTAAATAGAAAGTCAGCTGCTGTCCTCACCTTTTTGCCTTGTTTTTTTACTCGTGTTCTATTTCGAAATGGTCATATGACTACTCAAATAAATAAATTATTATTATATCACATATAAACATGTCCAATTGAAACAGCAAGTTGTTCAACTTTAGAATGTTAGAAAGTGTTTTCTCCTCTTTTAACACCAAATGAAGAAGGCTGGATTTTATCTAATTCTCTTACTTCAGATAGCTTTCAACACTGGACAAGATGCGGTCCATCTCAGCATCCTTCTTCTCATACAATTCCTTTCCCACCCAAGGTAAAGATGACAGGAATGCATACACATACCAGTCACTCCGCACCTGTGGCAAACAAAAATTGAATTTTTCAGATTTACAGCTGTGAGACAATATATGAAGATCCTTCAAAACACTGGCAACAGTATTTTCTTATTGAGGAATCCTGGTTAATATTAGCAAGTGCTTTAAGTACAAACTTTCAAAAATCCAACTCAGAAAATGGTCAATTTTGCTTGTTTCCATAAAACGCTGTCCAAACATATATATAGTACTATATGTCCAGTCTCCTACACAAAACAATTAAGGAAAGACGATGTGTATAATCCAGACGACTTCTTTAAAGTTGTTGATGCTGTACTATTTACATGGGACTAGCTTTAATTCTGAGCACCAACCCAACCAACTGAATCAAGGGTTTAAGCCCTACTTAGGACTACTTTAAGCCCTACTTAACCCAGTCCCTAGTTTGCCAGATTGTACTCTGTTCTCTGCACTTCTTCCAATCCCCCAGCCCTATACAACACTGTTTTGCACTATCCCAGGTCCAGTCCTCTTTATATCCAGAGGTCCATTCATGGGAATCCTGGATCCAATGTGGAGAAAAATCAACCAGTCAGTAGGAATTTTGCTTTGCATGCAGAGGTTGTAAAAGTGACAACCCTGACATCTTCATAGAGAGCTGCAAAAAACCCTCCTTAAGAGCAGCTGATGGTTAATGGAGGCAAAACTGAGCTCGATGGACAACAGTTATTCTGTTCTAATGAACTGGAATCTACAAAAGTTAGATCTGTAATTAAGGAACGAAGCCTTGATTTTAAATCTACTGTTTATTTTCCTGACCAAAGATCAAACGGATTAAAAAAGAACAGTTTGATCTTTCTACTGCACAACTGTTCTCAGTGACAGTTCTTTCACAATGTCCATCTCATCTAGTCATTTCTCCAGCTGAGCGCTGTGCATCAGTTCCAGTTCACTAAACACAGAAGACTATGATTTCTGTTATTAATTGCTTTTCTTCCTAAAACCGGGAAAACAAAGTTGTAGGAAAGATTCTATCAAAGTCCTGCAGTCCTCTGATATAATAAGAAAACCTACTGCAGGGTCTTTCTTTCTAAAAACGATCAAACATACAAAGTGATTGCCACGACTAATTCCTGTTTTGCAACATCCCATGCTTCTGCCATAGCAGAGTCAAAAATTCAAAAAAAAATCCCTTATCTTTCATAAGATATTTCAAGAAACTTTGCAACTAAATCTAGTCCCATACTGCAATGCTGAAGAAATATCAGCAAGTTGGGCAAGTCCATCTAAGCTACAGCTCAGTAACTAGTAACCTCATAAGCCAAATCTAATATTCTGATATCATTTGGTCTCTTAAATGCCATATTCCAAATTAAAGATGGATATGAACAACAGTTTCTCTCAAAATAGTACAAGTACTTTTGGCAATTAGATACAGATTTATGTACCGGCACAAATGTTTGGATGTGTCTGGGCCCTTCCACACAGCCATATAACCCAGAACATCAAGACAGAAAATCCCACAATATCTGCTTTGAACTGGAATATCTGAGTCCATGCAGCCATATATTCCAATTCAAAGCAGAAAATGTGGGATTTTTTTCAGTTGTGTGGAAGGGGCCTTCCTTATTTCTGCTTTGGGAAAGACAAATGTGTGGCCTTCCAGATAGCGGACAGAAATTTTCATTATCATTCATTACTCTGTCTAGGACTACTGGAAAATAAATCCACTAATATCTGGAGGATGATAAATTTTCCACCCCTGTTCAATACAAGCAAGATCACCAACGCCTAATATAGCATGCCAGTTTGTCTTATTCAAGTAGCTTTATATCCCATACAGTAGGCGACTTAGCACTTCTTGAAACTTTCAATTATATTGGAGCACAGCTTTTGAATAGGAATTACCTTACCTGAGGAACATCTTCCTCCTGAGTCACAGCAACAAAATTCTCAAACATAGCTACCATCGAAGGTGCAGCTATTACGTGACAATTCACAAGATCAGAGAGAAAACGGACCTGAGGGAAAGAGGAATTAAATCAGAGTGTAAAGGAAAAAAATAAAATGTTATGCCTAGTCAAATCTGAATCAGCAAGACTGGATGCTAGTTTGGGCTCATGTACTCATTTCCTTATAGCATACATAGAGAACTGCGGGATCTTTCACAAATTCATTCACCTGCCTACTTGAGAGGATCTTCTTGGCTGAGTACCTTCAACCCAACCTAACTCAAGGCCTAAATCTAGTATGGTTGGAATGCCAGAGTCCAAGAAACTTATCACATGTGTCTCACATTCTTGCATTGGGAAACTTCAGCTTAATTCCAGAGGTAAGATGAGGAGAAGAACTGATGAAAATTTCATCTATTCTTTTCAAATTGGGACAGAAAAATAACTGAGACACTTTAAAAAAAAATTTGTCTACAGGGAAAAAATCCAGAGGCAAACTACACCCCCCTCCCCTTTACTGGGACTTGTCAGAGAATGAAAAACCTTGCTCCCGTTCCTCCCTGCTCCCCAGTTCATTTTCCAGCTGGAATAGTGCAATTACTGAGACTGTGTTTGTTTCTCCCCCTGCCATGCCTGGAAATATACCGTAAGTGAAGAAAAATCTAAGAGTTAAGAGAGCATTTAATTCATGAATGCTCTTGTTAGGTCCTGCTTCAGATTCAATTAGTCACTGGCAGATGAAAGCCAGCAGGCTATTTTAGTGTGATCTATCCTGAATCAAGCTGCATGTCCCCCCCGCCCCCCACCGCTAAGACACTGTGGTTTTAGTATGGGACTACAACTCTACAGGGTTCACACTCCCTACTGGGCAAGGAAACCCACTGGTGAATCTTAAACAAGTCACACACTCTCAGCCTCATGTTTAGAAATAACTTTTTTAGTGAGAGAAGAGCCTGGTGTTATAACTCTAGTCATACCTGAATAGTCACATGTATGTATGATAGAAAGAATCAAGATGCTCAAAAGAGAGACCAAACAAAGCTCTCAAGATGTAAATCATTAAAAATGCATTGTGAAAATCTATCTGTTGCATTCAAAACCTTGGTATGTCCGTGACATTCTTTATGACACTACATTTTCGCAAAATACAATGTATTATCGGCATTGTATGGCATTACAATAGGCAAATGGAAAAAGTGTGTGTGAGTGCCGAAAAACATCAGATAAAATGCATTTTCTGAAATACATCCTCAAAATGAATCAGAAAGATTTTCTAGAAATCAAAGGATGCCCAGCCATCATAAGAAAATTGAAAAACTTACTAAATATACAGCTTCATTATACATGTTGACTTTCAAGCATTCTTTCAGCTGACGTATCATGGCTTCTACAAACTCTCCACCAAAATTGTAGTTCCTGGCATTCAGCAAGCCGACAAGAGTTGTATAAACTGTAAACTTTACTGGTAGCAATCGTGCACTATTTTTTTCATGAGAGAAAAAAGCAATATAAAATGTCAGCACAATGGTTGAGACATAGATATTCATCTTCACACACATTTAATCCATTCGATGGGAACACAAGTATTTTTATCTGAAGTATTTTTGTATCAATAGTAAAATGATACAAAAGTTACTTCTAACATTTTCACTCAAAACGTAGAATAAAGCAAAAGTAACTATGCAACATATCCACTGTGTTAGTTATTTCTGCTTCCATCACTTCCTATTCTTGTCATTCCAATTAGTTTATCTCCAGAATAAAGAGCATCTCTTTGAACAGAAGAAAATTGCATGAAAGGAGAAGAAGAAATTAGCCATTACTGAAGATTGTTATCTTTTCCAAGAGCACTTATGAATAACTCATCATCATACTGTCAGACTGTAAACCATATTTCAGTTCATCATTGTAGTAATTCATACATGGCTGTATGACCACCAGCAGAAGCAGCAATTACAACGATGGTGATGTTGGCAATAATAATAATAATAATAATAATAATTTATAGACTTTTTCCTGACAACAGAACTCAAGATGGCTGCCAACATATTAAAACAATACATGTAAGAAACAATATCAATGTCAAAATAAAGGTATAAATATAAGATTTACAAAACAAATGCTTTATAAGTTAAAACATAAAATATTAAAAGTCTACGCACACTCTATGTACAGTGGCACGGGTGAAGTGAAGTATTATCACACTGTTCTTCCCAAATAACCTCAAAAATTAGGAAAGGATGTATTTAAAATCAAGCCCCCTCCCCCGCACATACACATTTCAGCTCATTATCTGTTGCTTCAAATGGAGTAAAATTTTACTCAGATTGCTAATTTCTACCTTATAGTTTTCATCAGGTATAAATATTTAAATCAGAAAATCCCGTGTAAAAATGCAGACACAAATAATAAAGTGTTATGAAACTTATGGAAGTCTGGAAGTATAGTGCAGGTAAATCATTATCACATAAAGTAATACATCTTTAGCATACATACACTGTACAAAGGATTCTTAGTATCTTGCTTTTGTAGTTAGGCAGATCTGCCTCCAAGACTCCAGCAAGGCCTTCCAAGTTACTCTCCAAAGAGGAACTGCTCTAACATACAAAAACAAAAAAGAAATGTGTAATCTTCTCATAAGACATAACCAAGATGTTCTTCAGTAAAAAACAAACAAACCCAAAGCAAAACAAAAAGCTCATTCAATATTGTGTATTAGTGGACAAGAAACAATCTGACTGCTATCCAGCAGTGATTTTAGACACACAGCTCTTAGTACAGTAAATCAAAAGGCACTGTGTACAAGTTCATTTATCTTTCTTTAATAGAAGTCCTGTAGCTAGAGAAAAGATGGATGAATGAGTGAGAGTATGTGAGGAATCTCCGTGAATAAGACAACACAACTGGAGGGGGGAAAGGCTGTTTCTATTTTTGGCTGATTTTCACTGCCTGATGGAGGGGGCAATTCTCAACCTCCAGAAGTGGTGATATGTGAAGTCTGGGTCAATTTTGCCATCAAACATGGAGAAGAGAGGCCAGTGGAAATCTGTTACAGATTTATGAGCACCAAAATGAAGACATGCCAAATTCAATTCTGATGCAGTATCCTTTCTTCTACCTTAGAAGCCAAGTAGCTTTTCAATGAGCAGCTGTCCAGAGCAAGGTCACATTCACAATTTTCACTGAGGGTTCAAAACCAGAAGTCATTCAAACTCATAATCTGAGCTCCTCTGTAGTAACACTAATGGTGAGTGCTGAAAGGACTACAGCTACACAGAAAAGAGGAAAGTATCAACATATCTGATTCTGAGAGTTATCGAAGTAAAATATTTTCCTTTTTTAATAAAAATAAATTGTAAGGTACAGGATGGCAAAGAAGATCAAGAGGCCCAGGAATAGTTTCTAAGGTCAATGAAATCATCACGACAGATAACTGATGGCAATATAAGAAGAAATGGATTGCTGGTTTCTTTTTCACTTCAGAAAAAATAGGACCTCTCTAAAATAGTGCAACTAGAGTATAAGTTTGTTCCACAGACCTTAGACATCTACACATAGAAATTTCAGCAAAAAACCTGTTGGTCTGTCATACCTTTTCTCCGACTCTGCATATTAAAGACTCTAGACGCTCTTCGATTTCTGATGGTTCAGATGTTCTTCTTCTTTTGTGTGGTGTTCCCTCTTTTTCAATGAGATAAAACAGGAAATAAATCAGGTTGCACAATTTTTCATGCTGCCAGATAAAATCTTGAATACAGATGTAGATAGTGTATAAGACACAGTGGCAACACAGCCCTAAAACTCTCTATTCACAATATTTGCAGACTACTTCAGCAATTGATAACAGTATAATACCATGTTGTATCACATTGTGTTGATACAGTGAATAAGTAGTAAGAACAAATATTTTATTCACAGTTCACTTAGCTTCTGTAGCAATTCTGAAGCTATTGCTCATGTTCTATTAAAGGAGCATAGCAGTGGCTCCTTCGTTAACTAAAGTTGGAAAGAAGTTATACTATTACAGTGCCCTATCGCTTAAAATTCAAGAAAAAAGTACAAGCAACATTCTATTTCTTATTTTAAAATAATATTTATTGACAGTAATTCAAACCAACAGAATGTTAGAAAAAGTCTCCATTTCAAACTAATTCAATTAAAAAAATTCTGAGCAGTGGTGCAAAAAGTTTTATGCTTTTAAACCCTACTGCAGAAACTGCTCACAAACTTATCTTGTGCATGCTAGCCTGCATTTAGAAGCTAGAGTGAAGCCAACATGCAAAGCTTTCACGGGAGTCCTGTATTGCATAGGTAATTTAGTGAATTCCATGTGTGCTGCCATTTCAAGTTTTACAACATGACTCCACAGGTCAATCTACTCATTCATACACAGGGTTTTTTCCCCGTTAAAATCTCAGACATCCAAAAAGGTAACTAATCTAAATAGCCTCACATTTCATAAGCTCTAGAGTTCTGTGGTCAACAAATTAGCTTTCAAAAGTCTTCTCCACATATAATCATCGGTGTCCTGTTAAAAACGTTTTCCAGTAACATTATCTGGCCATACCATGTTCATCATTCATAGTTCCATGTTACCTATTCCACTGCATTCTCAAAAGCTTGCTCAAAGAGCCAAGTTTTAACCTTTTTTGGAAAGTCAGGTGGGAGAGGGATGATCTAATATCCCTGGGGAGGGAGTTCCATAGCCATGGGGCCAACACTAAGAAGACCCTGTCCCTCGTCCCCGTCACAGAGGCCAAGCACCGGTTCAGGACCTGAACAGCCTCCTTTGTAGCAGGTGGGAAGGAGTGACAGAGTTGGACGTCATCTGCATACAGGTGACACCGGACCCACAAACTCCGGATGATTTTAACCTGTTTTAACTCTTGTGTATCTTGTTGCATGTTTTAATAAGTGTTTTTTGCTCTTGTTTTAATGTTGTTGTATCCCGCCTTGAGCCGCAGGGAGAGATGGGTAATAAATTCAATTATCATTATCATGCCACCTACTAGCATGCATCTCGGGGCAATGGGTTCAAATTACAGAGGAGAGGAGATTCCACGTGAACATTAGGAAAAACTTCCTGATTGTAAGAGCTGTTCAGCAGTCGAGTTCCCTGCCTTGGGAGTCTGGTGGAAGCTCCTATCTTGAAGGCTTTTAAACAGAGCCTGGATGGCCATCTGTCAGGAGTGCTTTGAATGCAATTTTCCTGCTTCTTGGCAGGAGGTTGGACTGGATGGCCCATAAGGTCTCTTCCAACTCTATTATTCTAATATTATTTATATTCCACTTTTCTCTCCCATCGGGAATTCAAAGCAGCTAACAACAAGGTATAAAACATAAAGGCACATTAGGATAATCAATAACAATTAAAACACGATTATGACAAATGAACCATAATAAAACACATTACAGATTAAAATACAATTAGCACTTTACGGTAGGTATAGTTAAAAACTAAATAAACATAAAACGAAGCCATTATTCTTCCCATTGCCACTTTTCTACTGCACAGAAAAGTTCTGCCCCAGATGTTACTAGTATCACAGAATCATAGAATTGAAAGAGACCTCATGGGCATCCAGTCCAACCCCCTGCCAAGACGTACTCAAAGCACCCTTGATAGATTCAGCCTGTTTAAAAGCCTCAAAAGAAGGAGCCTCTACCACACTCTGGGGGAGAGAGTTCCACTGCTGAACAGCTCTCACAATTAGAAAGTTTTCCCTCATGGTCATGTGGAATCTCCTTTCCTAAAATTTAAAACCATTGTTCCGCATCCTAGTCTCCAGGGCAGCAGAAAA
This sequence comes from Anolis sagrei ordinatus, assembly GCF_025583915.1. Lineage (NCBI taxonomy): Eukaryota > Metazoa > Chordata > Lepidosauria > Squamata > Anolidae > Anolis > Anolis sagrei. Next base: position 157,301,850 of record NW_026845477.1, on the reverse strand, counting down.
CAAGCTTGCTCCCTCCTCCCTGTGATTTCCCCTCACATATTTATACATAGCCCTCATTATGTCTTCTCTCAGCCTCTTCTTCTGTAGGCTAAACATGGCTAGATCTTTAAGCCACTCCTCATAGGGCGTATTCTCCAGACCCTTGATCATTTTAGTCGCCCTCCTCTGAAAACATTCCAGCTTGTTAATATCTCCCTTCAATTGCAGTGCCCAGAATTGTCACAATACTCCAGGTGTGGTCTGAACAAGGCAGAATAGAGGGGTAGAATGACTTCCCTGGACCTAGACACTATACTCCTATTTATGCAGGCTAAGATCTCATTGGCTTTTTTAGCTGCCACATCACACTGTTGGCTCATGTTTAACTTATTGTTCACCAGGACTCCAAGATCTTTTTCATATGTACTGTTGTCGAGCCAGGTGTCCCCCATGTTGTATCTTTGCATTTCATTTTTGCTGCCTAAATGGAGTATCTTGCATGTGTCCCTGTTGAACTTCATTTTGCTAGTTTTGGCCCATCTCTCTAACCTGTTCAGATCGTTTTGAATTCTGCTCCTGTCTTCTGGAGTAATGGCTATCCCTCCTAATTTGGTGTCACCTGCAAACATCACGACCATGACTTCTGACCCTTCATCTAAGTCATTAATAAAGATGTTGAACAGGCCTGGGACCAGGACGGGATCTTGCTTATGGCATTCCTCTCGTCACTTCTTTCCAAGATGAAGAGGAAGCAGTGGAGAGAGCCTTCTCCTCTGTGGTTCCTCAACTCTGGAACTCATTGCCCAGTGAGCTTAGGCAAGCACCCACCTTAGCAACCTTCAAGAAGAATCTCAAAACCTGGCTTTTCCGTTGTGCTTTTGGAGAGTAACCATACAACTACACACTGTTGCTCCCACTCAATGTTTGTGCCTATAGCACACTTCCCCCTGCCTGTTTGAAGGCCTGTTTTTACAATTTCTCCCTCACAAATAATCTGCTCCACTCCTATCTCATCCTGAGCTTTTAGTATTTTATCTGTAAATGTGGCCCGCTCATTGTCACTGTGATTGCGAATGATTTTTCATTGTATTTTATATTGTTTATTGTATTCTTATGTTTTATTAAGTTTATTGCGTTGTTTGTTATGTGCTTTGTTTTTATTTTATTGTAATGCACTGTTGGGCCTGGCCTCATGTAAGCCGCCCCGAGTCCCCATTGGGAAGATGGTGGCAGGGTATAAATAAAGATTATTATTATTATTGGTGAGCACCCTCTGGGTTCTTTCACCTAACCAATTACAGATCCACCTAACTGTAGTTTTGCCTAGCCCACATTTAACTAGTCTGTTTGCCAGAGGGTTATATTGGACCTTGTCGAAGGCCTTACTGAAATCCAGGTACGCTACACCCACAGTGTTCCCTGTGTCTATCCAGCTTTATTTATTTATTTATTGCACTTCTACCCCGCCCTTCTCAACCCCCCGAGGGGGGACTCAGGGCGGCTTACAAAAGGCACAATTCGATGCCGGCACAACAACAAGGTAAAAATAAACATATGTAAACAGTAATTAAAACAATTAAAACAGTCCATTATACATCACACATCAAAATCACACATTAAGATCGTCTGGGGAGGCCCTGCTCTCGGTCCCGCCTGCGTCACAGGCACGGTTGGCGGGGACGAGGGACAGGGCCTTCTCGGTGGTGGCCCCTCGGCTATGGAATGCCCTACCTATAGACATCAGACAGGCTCCTTTGCTGCTGGCGTTTCAGAAGAAGGTTAAGACTTGGCTTTACAAGCAAGCATTTGGCTAAACAGTGCAACTGAACACAGGAAGACGGTAAAATTGAACATAGGAATGGCACAAGGATTATGAGAATGGATTTTGCTCTGTTATCGAGGCATCGTGAATTGATAATAATTGTTGATTTTGTTGTTGTGTATGATGTGTTTTTAACTGTTTATTGTTGTGATAACCTGCATTGTGTAAACCGCATTGAGTCGCCTAACTAGGCTGAAAAACGCAGTATAGAAATAAAGCAAATAAATAAATAAATAAATAAATCTATAAAACCAATCTAATGCTCAAGGTTTGCCAACTCAGAGTTCATAAATTCAATTCCACACTGTCAAGTCCATCAGTTGTCGTCACTAGTCCTTTGTCTGTCTGCCAGATTACCCAAAGGCCTGGTCCCAAATCCATGTTTTTAATTTCCTTCTAAATGAGAGGAGGGATGTTGGTGACCTAATTTCCCTGGGGAGCGAATTCCACAGGTGAGGGGCCACCACTGAGAAGGCCCTGCTCCTCATCCCCACCAACCTCAGCTTGTAACTCTCATTGAAAAAAGAGATCAGATTAGTCTGGCATGACGTGTTTTGGATAAATCTGTGTTGACTATTAGAAATAACTGCATTCCTTGCCAAGTGTTTACAAGTGCAGTATCTTGCTGTACTACTGCTACTACCACTACATGCTGGCACACGTTCTTGCACGCTTCTTGTTCACAACAACCCCAAGTCACTGTGAGAAGTACGGAGAGGTTGGGCACAACTGAAGTTCCCATTTCCAAAACGCGTTTGAACTAATTTCTCGTGAAATAAACGGGCCAAAGGTCCTACAGGCCAGGCCTTTTCCTCAGAAAGATGCCCATGGAGAACGACAATACTGGCCCCCCAGACAAGGCGCTCCTACACACTTCCCAACCTTTGGTCTCCCAGGGGCTAAGTTGGAACTTCAACTCCCAGGATTCCTCTCGGTTGGCGAAGACGGCTGGGGCTTCTGGGAGTTGAAGTCCCCCCCATACCTGAAAGGTTGGGAGCCCCTATCGAAGAAAGGCAGCTTCCTCAGGCCATGAGGGCCAGGCCTCCCTCTCTCCCACTCCCACCCCCCTTCTCCTCCTTTCTCCTCCCTCGCTCCCGCTCACCGTCGTTATCGTCGCTGTGCCGCCTGCGCGACATGGTCCTTCTTCCTGAACGGCCGGCGAGAGAGAGAGAGGAGGGAAAGAGGCCGGCAGCCAGGCAGACAGACAGACAGAGAAGAGGCCCAGGGCGCATGCGCAACTGACACTTCTCGCGCGCTCGCCGGAGGAGTAGGAGGAGGCCTTCGACGCTTCGAAAAAAAAAAAACGCCCACTGAAAGCCGTGTGTGAGGAACTGCGCGCGCTCCTGCCTGCTCCCCTTCCGGCCCGCGCGCACGCTTCTTCCGGTCGCTTCTGGCCCCGCGCGGCTCTCTCCGGCTACGACGAATGCGCATGCGTACAAAGGGAAGCTTTTCCGGAGCAAAAGAAAGGGGGAAAAAAAAGGACAGAGCACGATCAAGGGATCGTCTACAAATTAATGCCCTCCTGTGGAAACGAATAGAACCTGTGGAAGGAGGGTGAAGGGAAAGGGACTTGGTGGGGCGCCAAGGCTTCTGAATTTGTTTTGTTGTTTATGTTCTCAAACTGGCAACAACTGTTCTTTGGAAGTCAGCAGTGCGTTTCTTTATGGCAGTCACCACTACAATCCTTTTCATTCCCCCTGAAAGGAACCCAAATCCTGCAAAGAAGCTATTGAGGCCTTTTTTTTTTGGGGGGGGGGGGGAGATGTGGTATATAAATATTAAATCGATGCATCTTTATTTATTTGTTTACTTATTTCTAAAAATTGGGACCAAAAGGGCTCGTGCAAGAAAGTACGCCTTCCACATGCAAGTACATATTTCATGTGCAAGTACGTCTTCCACATGCAAGTACACCTATGTGCAAGTACACTTTCCACGTGCAAATATGTCTTTCATGTGCAAGTATGTCTTCCACGTGCAAGTATACCTTCCACATGCAAATACATCTTGCATGTGCAAGTACGTCTTCCACATGCAAGTACACCTATGTGAAAGTACACCTTCCATGTGCAAATATGTCTTTCATGTGCAAGTATGTCTTCCACGTGCAAGTATACCTTCCACATGCAAATACATCTTGCATGTGCAAGTACGTCTTCCACATGCAAGTACACCTATGTGCAAGTACACCTTCCACGTGCAAATATGTCTTTCATGTGCAAGTATGTCTTCCACGTGCAAGTATGCCTTCCACGTGCAAGTACGCCTTCCACGTGCAAGTATGTCTTCCATGTGCAAGTACAGCTTTCATGTACAAGTATACCTTCCACGTGCAAGTACGCCTTCCATGTACAACTACATCTTTCATTTGCAAGTACGTCTACCATGTGCAAGTACGTCTTCCACGTGCAAGTATGTATTTCATGTGCAAGTATGCCTTCCACATACAAGTACACCTTTCACATGCAAATACATCTTGCATGTGCAAGTAAGTCTTCCACGTGCAAGTACACCTATGTGCAAGTACACCTTCCACGTGCAAATATGTTTAATGTGCAAGTACGTCTTTCTCGTGCAAGTACATCTTCCACGTGCAAGTATGTCTTCCACGTGCAAGTACACCTTCCACGTACAAATACATCTTTCATTTGCAAGTACGCCTACCACGTGTAAGTATGTCTTCCACGTGAAAATACGTCTTTCGTGTGCAAGTATACCTTCCACATGCAAGTACATCTTCCACATGCAAGTAACTACCCACAAAGGATTACCACTACCACATCAGCTCTAGATTATTAAATACGGTTTTCTGCAGCTGAGCAGATGGTGACTATTGGATAGTGTATGTTCTGTATCAGAAACGAGAGCTGATGAGGTCTAGCCAATGCAATTTTCTCTTATCAGCATCTCAAATAACCAAACTGAATCTAAAATTGAACAAGAACTGATTCATAACCTCTTTAGTACTAATGTTGGAGAGTGGTCCCTGGTCAAAGTAGTCCCTGGTCAAAAAAAGGTTGGGAACCACTGATTTAAAAGGACAAATTTAAGAATATAATTTTAAAAAACTCTGAAAAAATTATTCTGACTTGGGTTATGAGGTCGACCCATATGTTATATAGGCTCGGATCTTTGGGGGGGGGGGGGGGGAGGCCACCTTTGTCTCCTGGCAACCAATATTTTTAGACCCAATCCACCACTGCCTACACTAGAATGAGTGTGGTTTGGCCTGGTGGTGCAATGGGTTAAACCCTTGTGCCAGCAGACTGCTGACCGAAAGGTCAGCAGTTCGAATCTGGGGAGTGAGGTGAGCTCGCGTCTGTCAGCCCCAGCTTCCCATGCGGGGACATGAGAGAAGTCTCCCACAGGATGGTAAAACATCTGGGCGACCCAGGGGCAACGTCCTTGTAGACAGCCAATTCTCACACCAGAAGTTACTGTCCTTGCAGACGGCCAATTCTCTCACACCAGAAGCGACTTGAAGTTTCTCAAGTCACTCCTGACACACAAAAAAAGGCACCACTTGAACTGCCTTAGCTCAATGCTACACAACATTGGGGAGCTGTAGTATGTACAGAGCAAAAGACTTTGTACATCTACAGCTCCCGTGATTCCATAGCATTGAGCCAGAGCAGTTCAAGTGGGGTCAATCCGCACTCATTCTGAAGTGTAGCCGAGGCACCCTTTTCGGTCCTTTGGCTCTCTCTGAATTGCCAGCAGTCCCTCCAGGGAAGGCTTCCAGGGAGGAGCCTTGCAAGAGAGACAGAGAGCAAGACATGCTTTCTCTTTGCAGAGAGTGCCAGCACATTCAGCTGCCAGGCCAGGAAGAAGAGGAGGAGGAGGAGGAGGAGGGGAAGTCAGTGCTGGGGACAGAGGGTGGCTGCAGGCGGAGAAAGCCCATCCAGGTAAAAGGAAACAGTGCAGCAGTCAAAGAAAGGCTGCGTTTTGCAGGGACCGAGCCATGTCTGCCCTTCCTGGCCCTTTGTGGGACCCAGAAGAGGCCTGGCTCTAGGGGTGGGACACGGCTGCCACCATGGGGCTGCTTGCTGCTTTCCCATCCCATCTGCCTTCTAGGAATGGCCCTCCCCTCCTAGTGTTCCTCCCCATAATGGCCCTGAGAGGCAGGAGAGGCTGAAAGAGAGGCTGGCCAGCCAAAAGTGCCAAGGCCCAGGAAGGAATTCAGTTCCGCATGCCTACACCAGCTTCCTCTGCACTGTAGAAGCACCTTTTAAATGCCCTGGCTCAGTGCTGTGGAATCTATGGGATTTGCAATTTTGCAAGGGCTACTACTTCCCTGCCAAAGAACTCTGGGGCCTTACTGCACTGGGACTGTGGCACAGCGGCAGGGAGTCAGCTGCATTAAGATCACTACTGACCGAAAGGTCATGAGTTCGAAGCCAGCCCGGGTCAGAGTGAGGTTCTGACCAATTTGTGTAGCTTGCTGTCAACCTTTGCAGCCCAAAAGACAGTTGCATCTGTCAAGTAGAAAATTTAGGTCCTGCATATGCGGAGAGGCTAATTTAACTAATTTACGACACCATACAAATATCCAGCAAGCCCGCAAAGAATGAGGAAGTACTCCATCAGTGTCACAAATGGACAGTGAAGCAATAGCTCCCCTGGTGGCCAGAATACCCTCATAAAAAAAAGCTGGAATGTTAAGTAGCCTCTGATTGTCTGTCTATATATGTTGTATGTCTATGGCATTGAATGTTTGCCATGTATATGTACATGTATATGTATATGTAATCCGCCCTGAGTCCCTGCAGGGTGAGAAGGGCAGAATATAAATACTGTAAATAAATAAATAAACAACTCCCAGGATTCCATAGCATGGAGCCATGGAAGCGAAACTGATGTCGAACTGCATTCGTACAGCAGTGTAGATGCACCCTTAGAAAGCCGGCTCAAAGTGAACTTTCTCTCAGATTTCTTCATCATAATGGGAGGGGGGACGGGACATTTTGCTAACACAGGTTGGGTATGCCTTATCTGAAATACTTGGATGCAAAGAAAGTATTATTACTGGTGTATGTTATCATTGTCATATCAAGAATCAAGATAGTATTGATATAGACCAGTGGTTCCCAACCTTTTTTTGACCAGGGACCACTCTCCAACATTAGTATCAAAAGAGTTACAAATCAGTTTTTGGGCAATTTTCGATGGGATTTGGTTGTTTGGGGTGCTGATTCAGAAAATTATACTGGATAGACCACATCAGCTCTAGTTTCCAATACAGAACATATGCCATCCAGTAGTCGCCATCTGCTTACCCCTAGAAACCATATTTAATAAGCCTCAGCACTATAAGAGGGTTTCACGAGACCAGTTGCTCTTGTTGTAATAGTGTAGTAACCGTGAGGCCACAGACCACATTTTAGTTCTTGTGGACCACTGGTGGTCCACGGACTACAGGTTGAGAACCATGTATGTATTTTATCTTTTACAATTTAGCTGTAAATCGCCTAGAGCATTCTCGGATGGAGGGCGATTAATAAGTAATTAAATATGATGATGATGACTTATGCAAAATGCTTGGATGCAAAGAAATAATTACTGTATTACTCTTATATGTTATCATCATTGTCACCATCAAGCATGAATCAAGATAGTATCAATACAGGCCGAGGGCCCTTCCACACAGCCATAAAACCCAGAATATCAAGGCAGATAATCCACAATATTTGCTTTGAACTGGATTATCTGAGTCCACACTGTCATATAATCCAGTTCAGTGTGGATTTTATACAGCTGTGTGGAAGAGGCCTGTGTGTCCCTTATGCGAAATGCTTGGACACAAATAAAAGTATTATTAAAAGTCTTTTGCATTCGTCACTCCACCCCCCTTTTTTTCTTGTAATTTAATCCAATTTTTCTAAACTTTTTACTTAATGAAGTTTTAATTGTGTTTTAATTTGCTTTAGTTATCTATTGGAGGAGTTTTAGGATGGTCATTGGTGTCTATCTGTGTATTTTATGTTTTTGTCTTTTGTTGTTGATATGGGTAGTGAACTCATCAATAAACAGATCTATCTTTGATATATTTATATATTTATAAAATATATTTATATTTTTAATGTACCAAACATGCCAGGTTTGTATGGAAATGTATGGAAATGTGACACTATTTCCTGTGCTGGTCAATGACCGAAATAAATGTTTTGATTTGATTTGATAGAATCATATTTATTTATTTATTTATTTATTTACAGTATTTATATTCTGCCCTTCTCACTCTGCAGGGGACTCAGGGCGGACTACAATGTACATATACATGGAAAACATTCAATGCCATAGACACACAACATATATAGACAGACACACAGAGGCTATTTAACTTTCCAGCTTTCATGAGAGTATTCTGGCTACCAGGGAAGCTGTTGCTTCACCATCCATTTCTGACACTGATTGAGTGCTTCCTAATTCTTTTTTGCTTACTTGCTGAAGATTTTATGGCATTGTAAATTAGTTAAATTAGCCTCCCCACATAAGCGATACTTAAATTTCGTACTTGACAGATGCAACTGTCTTTCTGGCTGCAAAGGTTGATAGCAAGCTACACAAAAGTCGGAAGCTTACTCCGATCTGGGATGGCTTTGAACTCATGACCTTTTTACAGAATAATGATTTTGAGTCTTTTGAGTCTTTGTCTCTTGGTAGCTTTGTGACTGAGGTGTGATTTTAAACAAGGCCGCTAAGAAAGTGTTATACCAACCATGGTGATGCAGGGCTGGATATAGTGTTAATGTGATTATGATTAATTCATATACTCTCCTGAATTAGATTTCCTCAGATGCATGCCCTGGTAATCACACTTGCAAGTTATGCCTGCGTTTACTTTCTAATGACCAGTCACAAAATGAAACACACTACCTTCAAAGAAACACAGTAACTTCAAACCTTGACATCTTTCCCAATGGGAGGAACACCTCTGCAAATCTGTATAAATAAAAATGTAGTGTTTGTTTGTGGGATTAACATAACTCAAAAACCACTGGACGAATTGACCCCAAATTTGGACACAATACACATATCAGGCCAACAAGTGACAATCATGCATAAAAACACTGAAAAACACAGTGGAAGGGCTTACAAAGCAAAAAATACATTACAATGCATGTGCAAAATCACACACATACACAAACACACATATACACAAATATATACACATATATACACAAAAAACACATATACACAGACTAGGCCGCAGCAAGACGTGGCAGGGGACAGCTAGTAAATGATAAATCCATATTGATTAGATTGAATTTTAGCTTATTAGTCATCCAAATTGGCATTAAAGATAAGTGAAGTTAAAAAGGTTTTGGCTTTTGGACTGCAGTTCCCATTTTCCCGCTCCACATTCTCTAGTTGGATTTGTGGGCACAAAGAATCTGGAGGCTTGCAGTGACCCATCATTGTTTTCCAAAGTCATGCCTGCTTTCATCCTTCATTTCTGTAGCACTTTCACATATGCTCTTCGCCTTTTGGAATTATCTTTCTTAGGTCACAGAGAAAATTGTATGCCCAGCTGCTGTGAGATAGCGATGACCTCCTCTTTGTGCAACAGAGAAGATGCTGCAGAGCTTTGCATTTTAACACTCGCAGAACTCGATCTGAAAGAGCAAGCTCCTTTCTCACCCAAAGACCACCTGAAGGCTGAATTAGATGCCAGCACCAGAAAGAAGTATGCTTCTGCAAAGAGAAAGGTAATTGAGGGCCTTTCCACACAGCCACATAACCCAGAATATGAAGACAGAAAATCTCACAATATCTGCTTTGCATTTTCTGCCATATATTCCGGTTCAAAGCAGAAAATGGGGGATTTTATTCATCTGTGTGGAAGGGGCCTGGTTTATTATTAACATTGTTATAACATTTGAAGTTAGAGCTCCAGGGCTGGAACCTCTTCTCTGGTCCATGGGACAAGGGGAGGAAACCTGGGGCAAGAACACTGTTTTTAAAAGTATATGTGAGTTCAATTTATGGCAATCCTATGAATAAGAGTCATCTTACCCACAACAGCCGTGCTTGGGTCTTGCAGATCCCAAATGTGGCTTCCTTGATTGGGTCTGTCCACCTGTAATGCCATCTTCCTCTTTCACTTCTGACTTTTCTAAGCAATATTGTGACATGTTCGCATGATATGGGACTGTCTCTGGAGGATATCTCCCTCCATGAACCAGCCCGAGCCCTCCGACCTTCGGGGGAAGCCCTCCTTTCGCCCCTGCCAGTTTTACAAACTCGCCTTGTGGGCACTAGGGAGAGCGCCTTCTCCTCTGTGGCCCTCCGACTCTGGAACACATTACCTGGAGAGATTAGGAAAGCCCCTACCCTAGAAACCTTTAAAAAGAACCTCAAAACCTGGCTCTTCTGCTGCGCCTTTGGTGAGTAGGTACATAACCTCACACTGTCACTCAGCCTCAACGTTTCTGTCATTGGAGTACACGTCCCGTCCCCCCTCGTGGGAAAGCTTGGTTCCAAAACCCTGTTTTTTAATTGAGCTCCCCTTGCAAATAACTTGCTCTTCCTTTTATCTCACCCAAGTTTTTAATCTTTTTAAAATCACTTTATTCTGCACATGTGGCCCGCCCATTGTCACTGTGATTGTAATTTTATATTGCTAATGTATTTATATGTTTTTTTCTTTTATTATTATGTAATTATGATGTTGTTGCTTGTTGTTTGTGTTCTTGGTTTTACTTTGTTGTAATTTGTTGTTTGGGCTTGGCCTCATGTAAGCCGCCCCGAGTCCCCATTGAGGGAGATGGTGGCAGGGTATAAATAAAGATTTTTATTTATTTATTTATTTATTGGGAGAGCAGCTCTGCCTTCCCCCCACCCTTGCTGAGCAACCCAGTGCAGGAATAGCTATTTTATCAAATAATGATTTTTATATGCGGAAGCCGAAGCATCACATTATAGGCTAATGTGCAGTGGCTGCTTTAAAAGAAGGAGTGGAGTCTGGCTGTTTATCGAGCATTCTCCTCCTTAGGGCCTCTTCTACACTGCCATATAATCCAGATTATTAAAGCAAGATAATCCACACTATTTGTTTTGAAATGGATCATATAATTCTACACTGCCATATAATCCAGTTCAAAGCAGATAATCTGGATTGTATACGTCAGTGACGTGTAGAAGGTCTAGTGTAGAAACGGTTCTGGCCCTACTTACCTCTCTGAACGCATCTACTCCTATGAACGCATCACTGTAGAAGGGGTCAGTGTAGAAACGGTTCTGGCCCTACTTACCTCTCTGAACGCACCTCCTCCTATGAACCGGCTAGGACACTAAGATCATCTGGGGAGGCCCTGCTCTCTGTCTCGCCTGCATCACAGGCGTGCTTGGCAGGGACGAGAGACAGTGTCTTCTCAGTGGTGGCCCCTCGGCTGTGGAACGCCCTGCCTGCAGATATCAGACAGCCCCCTCCCTGCTGGCGTTTCGGAGGAAAGTGAAGACCTGGCTGTTCGGACAAGCATTTGATTAAACAGTGTAGTTGAACATAGGAATGTGGAATAATGGATGATGAGACTGGATTCTGATTTTGCTGTTGAGGCGCTAATGATTGTTATACGGATGTTTAATGATTTATGTTACAATTGTTTTTGATTGACCTATACTTATATTCAGCGGTATATAAATAAAGTAAATAAATAAATAGGAGCCATGCCTGTCATATGAGTAGTGAGGAGTTGAGTCTAGGACCCATGGTTGCTTTTAAGAGATTTAGGCCCCTTCTACACTGCCATATAAAATCCAGACTATCTGCTTTGAACTGGATTATATGGCAGTGTGGACTCGTATAATCCAGTTCAAAGCAGATAATATGCATTGTTTGTTTTGATAATCTGTATTATATGGAAGTGTAGAAAGGATCTCAGATCTTTTTGCAAACCCAAATGTATGATCATCCATTTCACCTTTGTTATCATTGCAGGCATTTGCTCTCTTCGTCAAAGCCAAGGAGATGGTGGCTGAAACTTGCTATCCCATGTCTGCTTGTCAAGGGGCGGTTTTCTGGAGATGCTGCCAGGAGACGTTCAAAGACCTGACTGGCATCCACAGGCATGTCGCTGCCCACCATTCAGGAGACGTGGGGCAGGAAACATTGAGGATATTAAAACAGATGGCAGCTGGCGGTAACAATACCACAAGCAGCCCAGTAACTGTGGATGAAATGCCTCGGCCCAGCCGGCCTCTTTATCGCAGCCAGGAGATGTTTCAGATGCTCCCAGACACAAGCCACATCGATGTTGATGAAATGGCAAGGTAAGGGATCGCTTTTTCAAAAACAGCCACAGCAGCCATGGCCTGAGGGGGTAACAGCACAAGTCTGGTGTGACCAGTGGTGAAAGACATTGCCATTCTTACGTAAGCTTCTTTCCTATGTTGTCAACAACAGTGAGGTTGGGCAAGTTCTGCTTTACTATTGTTACTGCGAGGTGGCAGATCCTGGGGGACTCTGCGCATGGCAGAAGGCTTTATGTCAACACCTGCATCTCACGGGCAAGGTAAGCCATTTAGCACTCTGCCTGATGAACAGCTCCAGTAGCATGGAAAGGGCTCTGAAATGTATTATTGAAAGCTTTCATGGTTGGAGTCACTGGGTTGTTGCAGGTTTTTCAGGCTGTATGGCCATGTTCTAGAAGTATTCTCTCCTGACGCATCTATGGTAGGCATCTCCAGAGGTTGTGAGGTCTGTTGGAAACTTGGAAAATTGGGTTTTAATAATAATAATCATCATCATCTTTATTTATACCCCGCCACCATCTCCTCCAATGGGGACTCGGAGTGGCTTACGTGGGGCCAAGCCCGAACAACAGATTACAATACAAAACATACAAAATTACAATAAAATAGACAACGTAACATTAAACTATAAAACATCAAAGCATATAAACAATATACATAAAACATAAGAACCAAATATAAGGACAAAGAGCAGACTGCATGTACATAAAATGATTTAAAAACTCCAGGTGAGATAAAGGGGTAAAACTAATTGTAAGGAGGACTCATGGAGAGACGGGATAATAAACAAACCTACTGTGGAAAGTCCAGGGTGGGAGAAAGAACTCTTGTCTGTTGGAGCTACGTGTGAATGTTTCAATTGGCCACCTTGATTAGTATTTGATAGCCTGATCCACAGAAACCACAGATAAAAAACTCCGGGGCTAGGAGCTCAGAAATCTGGCTACCAGTATTAAAAAAACTCTAAAATTATAACAGTAAATAAAAAAACAAAACTCAAACAGAGGGGAACTCCAAAGAAGAAACAATCAGAAACAGCTAATCACCTCTCAACAAAGGATTCTCCCAGGTAGTAACAGGGCACACCTAAAAACTGCCAGGCCATCAAATGCTAATCAAGGTGGCCAATTGAAACATTCACACCTAGTTCCAAGAGACAAGAGTTCTTTCTCCCACCCTGGACTTTCCTAAGATATATATACCCCACTTGCCTAGTTTCCAACAAACCTCACAACATCTGAGGATGCCTGCCATAGATGCAGGTGAAATGTCAGGAGAGAATGTTTCTAGAACATGGACATACAGCCCAAAAAACCTACAACAACCCAGGCTCTGAAATGATCTGCCAGAGCCGTTCCCACCAGTCGATATGGCAGCTGGGAACTGATGGCTCCTCTAAAATTCCATATTAGTTCAGACTTCAGGAGAAGCGATTTTCCTTATTAATGAAGAAGTCAGTTGCCTCAGGAATGAAGGCCAGAGCCAGAGTGTCAATTCAATAACTGCCAGAAACAGTTTGGGAAAGTTAGTTCTCTAAACCACAGATCCAAAACTCTGGGACAAGGAGCTCAGAAAGTAATATCACCAAGTTCTGGCCAGAATTATGATAGGCATTGCATCAGATGTTCCCTGGAAAGAGTCTTTAAAAACATCTCTCCTTACCCTTCTTGAGCATTCATCCACAGCAGTGTTTTACACAAAACCGTGTGCAATGTCATAAGGACAAGAGCTGATGGACATATTATTAAGAAAAGGTCTTCCTAAAATCATTCTGGCTTATTTTTGAATATTTAATTATATTTTGAATAGAGCTGTATAGGACTCAGCAAACAGATCTTAGACTGTACTGAACTTTTCTGCTTTGCTTTTCGTCCACTTTACCAGGTACGAATAGCTTCTGAAGGAATTAATGGCACAGTTGGTGGAAGTAAGGTAGCGACTGACTTTTACATGGATGCAATGCTATCTAATCCCCTCTTTAAAGACATTTTGAAGAAGGAAGATTTCAAGGTAAGAAGCAACAACTATGTATTGTCGAAGGCTTTCATGGCTGGAATCACTTGGTTGTTGTAGGGTTTTCAGGGTATTAGGCCATGTTCTAGTAGCATTCTCTCCTGACGTTTCGCCTGCATCTATGGCAAGCATCCTCAGAGGTTGTGAGGTCACATCAATCCTAGATTATTAAATATGGTTTTCTGTGGGTGGTCACATGGCAACTACTGGATGGCATATGTTCTGTATCAGTAACTAGAGCTGATGTGGTCTATCCAATGCAATGTTCTGAATCAGCACCAAAAATAACCAAATCAAGTCTAAAGTTGACCAAAAACTGAGTCGTAACCCTTTTGGTACTAATGTTGGAGAGTGGGCCCTGGTCAAATTGGGCCCTGGTCAAAAAAAGGTTGGGAACCACTGAGCTAGTCAGAAACAAAAATGGGATGATTACCCATATTCTTCAAATAATCTTCAGCTCTTTGGTGGTGGAGAAAACATTGAATCATTTTTTTGTCTCTACTTAACTAAGGATCTTTTCATTTGTACTTTTTTCTTTTCTTCACATTCCTCAGACCAGCAAAGGAGGTGCTCACTGCTTCCCAGACCTTCGAATAGGTGTCTTTGAAGAAATAGTCCCCATGGGCATCAGCCCAAAGAAAGTCTCTTACAAAGAAACTGGTATGGAGAGTCATTCTTATTAACCTTAGAATAGGAATGAAGAATTCTGTTTTTGTCCATGATGGGAATAATCTGTTTCACGGTGGGCACTGGGTGGAGCCAAAAATTAAAATAAGCAGTGCCGTTCCTTTTATCCACCTGTCCCTTTATATGTATGAGTGTGGAACGGTGGAGTAACTGCTTTTGCCAGAGGTCTGGGCTGATCACTTTAGGCCCCATCTATGCTGCCATATAAAATCCATCGTATCTGCTTTGAACTGGATTACATGGCAGTGTAGACTCATATAATCCAGTTCAAAGCAGATAACTGGATTATATGGCAGTGTAGAAGGGGCCTTGAAAGAGAGCTTACGTGTGGTTGTAGGGCTGCAAATTGCCCACTTTTATTTTATTTATTTATTTATTTATTTACAGTTTTTATATTCCGCCCTTCTCACTCCGCAGGGTCCTCAGGGCGGATTACAGTATACACATATATGGCAAACATTCAATGCCAGTTTGACAAACAACGTATAACAGACAATACACAGAGGCTATTTAACTTTTTTTTTTCTGGCCGCCAGGGGAGCTGCTGCTTTTCATCGTCCATCAGCGACACCGATGAAGTTCTTCCGCATTCCACATTCCCCGGAGTCTTTTTTTCTTTATGGCCTCATAAATTCGTTAATTTAGCCTCCCACACAAGGTGGTACCTTATTTTCCCACTTGACAGATGCAACTGTCTTTCGGGTTGCAAAGGTCGACAACAGGCTACACAATGGCTGGACACCCACTCCAGCCCGGGCTGGCTTCGAACTCATGACCTTTTGGTCAGAGTGATCTTAATGCAGCTGACACTCAGCCAGCTGCGCCACAATCCCGGTGCAGAAATGAGAACCAAATGGGCAGGGACTCCACTATAAAAGAAAACAACGACTGCTCATAGCTCTACTTATAAGTATGGCAGCTCTCTTGCATTAAACGGGACTTCCTACTGAGTGACCTAGGCCCCGTCTACACTGACCATTTAATGCAGTTTCAAACCAGTGTGGAAGAACGTGGCTTCACTATGCAGATGAATACATAGTATATCCTGAAACCAGTTTGAGATCTGGATGGTAGTTACACGAACCACAGAGCACTGATGTGCATTAAGGGCTTTCTTTTGCACACTTTTGTGGGGGTTTCTAGATGGGCCATTAAACTGTCAGCGTAAATGGTGGCCCAAGATTAATCTTTGCTTGAAGTTGGGTTCTGGTGCTAGGGTGGCGCCACTCCAAGTATCCTCCTTCTGATTGTGAGATTTCTGTCCTGGGTGTAATATGTATGCATTTACAATGCTCTGGACTACAATGCCTCTGTAGAACAAGTGAGCATATGGAACTCTTCCGTCATGGTTTTTATTTATTTAAGTATTTATTTATAGCAGTGGTTCTCAACCTGTGGGTCCCCAGGTGTTTCAGCCGACAACACCTAGAAATCCCAGTTTACCAGCTGTTAGGATTTCTGCGAGTTGAAGGCCAAAACATCTGGGGACCCACAGGTTGAGAACCACTGATTTATAAAAATATGTTCATACTGCCTTTTGAGTACCTCCTCCATAAGTGCTCTCAAGTTGGTTTATAACTGGGAAGCCCTGACCCTTGAATGCTTTAGCTGGAGATCAGCTGTGACCTCCAGCTGTAGAATTTGAAGAGGCACAAATGGAGGGTGAAAGAGAAAAACGTGCCAAGAGGAAGGCGTGTCAAGCCAACCCCGACTGGGACTGTCTTCCACCTGGAAATGATGCCCTTACTGTGGGAGAACATGCAGGCCAAGAATAGGACTCCACAGTCTCCACAGTCACCTATGTACCACAGTCACCTATGTATCCAAGTTCAGGACACTGAACTTGGAGGACAATCTTACTTGGACAACGAGGCATCGCTAAGTAACAATAACACAAAATGCAAGAAAGAAGAATGAAACCATAGAAACAAACCAAAGACTGCAGAATTAACAGAAAAATAAAACCCACTGAATACCTGGCAGAATATATATTGTTTTCACTGCCCACATGAGAAAAAAACCATCGCAAGGTATTAACTATGGTAGGCATTACAATTGTTGAAAGCAGAAGTGATTACATTGCAAAACCCAAGGCACAGTTATGCAGTTATGGATCTGGGTTGGAATCCCTGCATTATTTCTGTTTAAGAAGATAAAGAAAATTCCAAATTGGAGAGTAAAAATATGAACCTTCAAAATGTTAGTTTGAATGCTGGTCGATATCTCCTTCAACCTTATATCTCATCAGACAATTTACTCGTCTGCTTTTATCATGATGATAATAATAATAACAAATATTATTAATGATGCTGTTGTTGTAGTTGTAGTTGTTGTTGTTATTATTATTATTATTATTATTATTATTATTATTATTATTATTATTATGTTCCATCACGTTTTTTTTAAAGCTTTCCTCTCTACTTTTGTCAGCAACTGCCAGGAAACCTGCACTCCTTTTTTGTCTGTTTATTGGGGAGTCAATCCCTTTGCTTTCAGTTGGACTGGAGTGATAGGGCCCGTCCAGACAGTACTTTTACTGCAGGAGCTTCCGCAGCAGATGGCCAGATGTTGTTCCCTGTAACTACAGATGCAATCACTACAAAAGGCAAAAAACGTGAGATTTGCAGATGCAGGAATATTGTAGTTTTGAGCCAAATATCTGCATCTTCAAATGTCTGTATATCCATGGAATGAACAATAACGGGATTTTAATCTAGGTTTGTTCACGGGTTTCAGATGTTTGTTCTTGATTGGTTGGTTTCTAAAAAGAAGGTGACAGTTGAGTAGGGGGCCATAACTTTGTCCTGGCCGGAGAAAATGTGTCCTTGACACATTTCATGAAGTTTTTGGCACACAAAGCTTTCACATTCTACTAAACTGTCATCTTCTTTTTAGGAACCGACCATTCAGGAACAAATTTCTAAAACCCGGGAACAAACCTAGATTAAAAATCCTGTGATTTCCAATTGCAGGGACATACAGACATGCCGACTGAATTGCACCCCAACTTAAGTAAACTTATTGTCTTTTCGTATCTGCGAGACGGGGTGAGCTCCCGTCTGTCAGCTCCAGCTTCCCATGGGGGGGACATGAGAAGCCTCCCACAGGATGGTAACGCATCCAGGCGTCGCCTGAGCAACGTCCTTGCAGATAGTTAATTCTCTCTTACACCAGAAGCAGCTTGCAGTATATTCCCAATTTGCTTCTGACACGATTAAAAAACCCTGTCTTTTCAGCACAAATTTGTTTTGTGTATTTGTGAGATGATGGGAAATTGCTCATTTGCCCACATCTACAAGTAATGTGCATTTCATGTGTACGATACATCTTCGCTTCCAGGTGAGAATCATTTTACTGAACAAACATAAAACTGTAAGACCTCAAATACTCCTCTATTTTGATCAAAGCCTCCATGAACTTGGAAGGAAAATGGGCAGTTGAGTTAGAACTCACGTGTTTCACTTTCTTTTAGGAACATCTAATTATTATTTTTAAAATCTTTTTGTAGGAATCCGTTTGACTCCAAAGGAGTTTCACGTAGAAGTAGAAAAATACCTTTTCCGAGGTAATGAAGGGCAAACAGACACCATTTTGCTGGACTGCAGGAACTTCTATGAAAGTAAAATAGTAAGTGACTTTGAATTGGCTCTTCTTGGGATAGGAAAACATGACATGTTGATTTCCTTCTGACCTAAGAGCACACGTGACATGTACTTATTTTGATTTACACTTCTTATTGTATTTTTGTTGATGTATGGTTTTCAAGGTGCCCCCGGTGGCATAGTGGGTTAAACTGCTGAGCTGCTGAACTTGCTGACCAAAAGGTCAGCTGTATGAATCCAGGGAGGGGGTGAGCTCCCATTGTCAGCCCCAACTTATGCCAATCTAGCAGTTTGAAAACATTCAATTGTGAGTAGATCAATAGGTGGGAAGGTAACGGTGCTCCATGCAGTCATGCCAGCCACATGACCTTGGAGGCTGTATTTCACAAAAAGGAAAATCCGCCTGTTTAGCAAACCCTACAAATGCTGATTTGTGTTTGCTTTTGATACCTATTTTATAACCTATATACTGGAGTCATGAAAAAATGTATCAGGTGGAAAGGGATCACAAGTGCTGTAGAAGACTGGTAGCGTCACTTTTTGGGACACATGGGAATCATGTTTTCCTTTCCTTTCCTTTCCTTTAGGGACATTTCCAGGGTTGCTTGGCTCCAGACATCAGAAAATTCAGCTATTTTCCTATTTATGTAGATGAGAACCTTGACCTTTTCCAGGGCAAGCGGGTCCTGATGTATTGCACAGGAGGAATCCGTTGTGAGCGAGGCTCAGCCTACCTCAGATCTAAGGTGAGCAAAATAATTGTGAGAGTCTAGATCCTGTGAAACACAACTGGAGCAGCAAAGCCCTGTAAGACACTTGTAGCTTGTTTGTTTTAGTTTCAAAAGTTTACAAAGGAAAGGAAACTATTACAGCAATGAATATTTTAGAAAAGCATGTCCTTTTAGAGATCATAACCTTTTACAGAAGAGCCAAAAACCCGTAGTGTGTCCAAATTTGGTGTCAATTCTTCCAGTGGTTTTTGAGTTATGTTAATCCCACAAACGAACATTACATTTTTCTTTATATAGATTACATTTCATTGGGCCCCCTGGTGGCCTTCACCTTTACTTCAGGTGAAACCTTTACCTTTACTACATTTTATTAAATACAGTTGTCCCATCATAATTGAAGGAGTGCCTGCCTCTTGTTTTTCCTTTCTCCTAAGCAAAGGGACGGATGAACAATTCTATATAAATAAAAATGTAATGTTCGTTTGTGGGATTAACATAACTCAAAAACCACTGGATGAATTGACACCAAATTTGGACCCACTACACGTATCAAGTGACCCTCACTCATAAAAACACTGAAAAACACAAAAAGCAAAAAAAATAAAAATAAAATTACAACACAAAATTACAAAACCACACACATACACACATATATATATACGCAAACACATATATACACATATACACAAAATATACACACATAAAACACATACACACAGACTAGGCCACAGCAACGTGTGGCAGGGGATGGCTAGATATTAATAATATTAATATTAATACGCCTGAATGGCCATCATCTGTTGGGGTGCTTTGATTGTGCTTTCCCTGCATAAAGGCGGAATGAAGCGGCTTGGACTAGCTGATTTTAGAGGTCCCTTCCAACTCTGTTATTATTATTATTAATAATATTTTTAAGGCTGGATGGCCATCATCTGTCGTGGGTGTTTTTATTGTGCTTTTCCTGCATGAGCAGGCGACCATGAGCTGAACACCAGCTCACACTGTGATGCTGCATCACTCATAAAAGCACTGAAAAAACCATCACTTATAAAAGCACTGAAAAACACAGCAGAAGAGACTTAAAAAGCCAAAAAACAAAAAAAAGCATTACAATGCATGTGCAAAACTACATATATATACACAAACACACATACACACATATACATACACAAAACACATATACACAGATTGGGCCACAGCAACACATGACAGGGGGTGGCTAGTAATGAAGAGAATACTTGATGAAGGGAATACTTGAGATACTTCTTGCTAAGTAGCTCATCTTTTATATTTAGAAGAAGCTTTTTTCCCTGTTAAATCAGGAGCAGCTGCTGAAGCCAACAGCAGACAAAACAATGTCGTGCTTTTATTTCCAATGTTATTGGTGATTTGGCAAGCCTCCTCCAGAGCTAAGGTCCTTTAAGGCTCCTAGATTAATTCTGTCCTCTCAAGATAGTTCACTAAGCTTAGAGGCAATGGCCTTGATTCTTCCAAGATATTACTCCTTTGGATCTGCCATGCAATTTGCTTTCTATTGCAACCTAACACAGCGTCTAGAGTTAAAACAGTCTTAGTTTAAAATAAAAGCAAACCCGAGACTTGCAGATCTAAAGACTGTTTTGAAATACCTGGACTGTAGCTCGTATTGATGAAAATGCTTTGTAAACCGAGCAGCAGATACCTGGAAAAAACTCCTTTATTCAAGGCAAGGACAGTCAGGCCCCATCTACACTGCCATATAATCCTGTTTCTGAATCCAGATTATCTGTTTTGAACTGAATTATACGAGTCTACATTGCCAGTTCAAAGCAGATAATCTGGATTCAGAAACGGGATTATATGGCAGTGTAGATTCATATGATCCAGATCACCACTGGGACCACCTTGACTGGCTTGTGGCAGAGTCTTTGCAGTTCGATCTTTAAATCCTCATTTCGTGTCAGCTTTTCCAGTTGTTTCTCTTCAATCCTGCTGTCACCTGGGATTGCAACATCAACAATCCATACTTCATTTTTTATCACGGTCGTGAGGTCAGGAGTATTGTGCTCCAGAACGCTATCAGTCTGAATTCAGAAGTCCCAGAGTAGTTTGACATGTTCATTCTTTGTAACTTTTTCTGGCTTGCGATCCCACCAGTTCTTTGTCACACGCAGATGGTATTTGTGGCTCAGGTTCCAATGAATTATCTGAGCAATGTTGTTATGCCTCTGCTTGTAGTCTGTCTGTGCGATCTTGCAGCATTTGAGGATATGATCTATTGTTTCATCTGCTTCCTTGCAGAGCCTATTATTATTATTATTATTATTATTATTATTATTATCATTATCATCATCATCATCATCAAGTCAGTTGCAGACTACTGGACTCTTTATGCTCCTCCTTTGAGACATTCTCCAAATCTCTTTGTAATAGGGTGTATGTAAAGGTGTGTATCATCTCAGGGGTGGCATCCACAAGTACCTGGAAGAATTTCCTGACGGGTTCTATCGGGGGAAGCTCTTTGTCTTCGATGAGCGTTACACCATCCCCTCCAACGGCGGTGCCATTTCAGGTGTGTAGCTACTCCGTCTTGGTTCAGTACACTCACTGCTTGTATCTCCAAAGCCATTTCTTTGTAAACTGTATCTTAGCACTTAGTAGTTCCCTATTCATCCAACCATTTAGGCCATATGCTTAAAGGACTTCATATGGGTGAAGGCCAATAGTAAAATCTCAGAAATACCAGGTTTTCTTGGTGCGGGGTCCACCTTGACCATCCTGATGATAAGAGCAAACCACCTTTTTCAAAATATTCATTATCCTTAAAACTGCAGCATCATTGTTAAAAACAGAGTTTTAACTTGGCGCAGAACTGTGATTATTTTTCTTTTGAGTGCAAAATAGGCACAGACATTAGGTCTAGCTCAGGTATGAGCAAACCCAGGCCCAGGGGCCGGATGCGTCCTCTCGGGCTCTTTTCTCAGGCCCTCCTCTCTCTCACCATCCTATCCCTCCTTCCTTCTCTCCCTCTTTCTCCTTTCCACCCCTTCGTCCTTCCTTTCCTCTTTCTCCTTCCTTCATTTTGTCTTCCTTCCTTCCTTCTCTCTTTCCTCCCTCCCTCCCTCCCTCCCTCTCTCCCTCCATTTTCTTCCACCTCTCCTTCCATCCATCCATCCCTTCAATCTCTTCTCTTTCTTCCTTCTTTTTCCTTCCTCCTTTCCTTCTGGGGAATGTTTAGCTGGGAGAAGAGAATGTAGAGAGGGAACATGAGAACCATGTTTCAGGATTTTAAAGGGTGTCCCAATGAGGAGGAGGAGGGGGGGGGGGACTGACTTTCTGCTGCTCTAGAGACCAAGATACAAGGGAGCAGGAAAAGAGACTCGACTGAAAAGATTAGGAAGAACTTCCCAAGAGTAAGAGCTGTTGGAGAGTGGCATAGTCTGCCTTCCCTGGAGGCATTTCCACATAGGCTGTCTATCGGGAGTGGTTTGATTGTGCCTCCTTGCATGGCAGGGGGTTGGACTAGATGGCCCTTGGGGGTCTCCTCCAGCACTAGGATTCTATATCAGGAGTAGACAGTATGGGGTCTAATGGATAACTTTTTTCTCTCCCATCCACCATCTCATCCTGACCAAGGCTATCCTTTTTGGGATCCAAACGTTTCCCATCTTTCCTTCACTTTCTGCCTCCAAAAGAGAAGAGGAATGGGAGGAAATGGCAGGGAGAGGACTTGAGGAAACCCCCCTTTTTCCCGGCCCACCCAACCTGCTCTGGCCCGTCATGCGGCCCCCAAGTTAGAAAGTTTGCCCATGCCTGGTCTAGATTAATGAAGTATTTTGCCTTCACCCCAATGGGAAGTAACATTATGGACAGACAGGAGGTTGCCAGGTTTCCAAGAGTAACCACAAATACCTGTCTAGTGATGTTTAGGTTTCCTGATTTACCTGAGAAAACCCCCTCCCTTTCCCCAGGTTTACAATGCAGATCCAAATGTGGGTTTAGGAATGTATTTTGCTTTTTTTGTGAATGGGGGAGATAAATGATGCCCTATTCCCAAATTCTTGGTCACACAGAACCTATAAGGCAGTGTTTCTCAACCTGTGGGTCCCCAGATGTCTTGGCCTTCAACTCCCAGAAATCCTAACAGCTGGTAAACTGGCTGGGATTTCTGGGAGTTGTAGGCCAAAACACCTGGGGATCCACAGGTTGAGAACCACTGCTGTAAGGGAAAGGGAATGGAAGGGAAGGGTTTCTTAATTCATGTTGTGCTTTGAAGGCATGACTTCCCTAGCTGATATCTTGATGACATTCAAATGTGTTGGCTCTGTCATTCCAGATACTCCAACCAATGAATCTTGGCAGTCAAGATTCCAATGCTATGGAAGATGCTAGGTTTGGGGAGGCTGCATGGAAGTTTTTTTTTTTTTATCGTGTCATCAGCAACCATTGTATTACAATTCTAACAGAGCAAAACAAACACACAGATTAAAAAGAAAAAGAAAAAAAAACACACAGATTTTGCAAATTTGGTATTTGGTTAAATGTCCTTTGACCAGTATCTGGCCACTTGGAGTGCCTCTGGGGTTGCCGCAAGAAGGTCCTCCATTGTGCATGTGGCAGGGCTCAAGGTGCATTGCAGCAGGTGGTCAGTGATTTGTTCTTCTCCGCACTCGCATGCCGAGGATTCCGCCCTGTAGCCCCATTTCTTAAGATTGGCTCTGCATCTCGTGGTGCCGGAGCACAGTCTGTTCAGCGCCTTCCAAGTTACCCAGTCTTCTGAGTGCCCAGGGGGGAGTCTCTCATCTGGTATCACCCATGAATTGAGGTGCTGGGTTTGGGCCTGCCACTTTTGGACTCTCGCTTGCTGGGGTTTTCCAGCGAGTGTCTCTGTAGATCTAAGAAAACTATGTCTTGATTTAAGTCGTTGACGTGCTGGCTGATACCCAAACAGGGGATGATGCATGGAAGTGATGGAAGATCTTAACTCCTTTCACTCAAGGGTCTCCATAACACATGAAAAAGACTGGCCACTCTCACAGTCCTTTCTGCATGCTACCTAAGGGAAGGCAGGGCCAGTGGCCGTAGCAGATAATAGCTGCTCACAGTGTATCTACCCTTGGTTCTCTCCTTCTAGCTTGCCGTTACTGTGGGATGCTTTGGGACCAATATCGACTGTGCTCAACCCAGCCCTGCCACCAACTTGTTCTGACCTGCACAGCATGCCAGCTGAAAGGATTCACCGCCTGCTGCCCACTGTGCCAGGAAAAAGGCCTTGCGCTGGCTGCAACCTCTTCTGGACAAGGCTTCAAGGAAGAGTGTGAGTGCACAGGGACACGGCAACGAATTCCTGTAGAGCGTGTTTAATGAAGAGCTTCAGAGCAAGATTCCCTCTTTGCTGAATCCTCTTGGAGACCCCCCGACTCCAAGATACAATTTAGTGGGATTTGGGGCAACCACTTTCATTAGCCTGCAAGACTAACTTACTCTTAGAAGCAAAATACTGGTATATGCAAAGCAAAAAAAAAAAAAAATTAAAACTCCAATGGTGCTATACAACTCATGTGAGATGTTCACCCCTTTCCTTGCAACTTGACGTGGAGTCTAGGCAGTAAGATGTACTACTGTTCCTTGTAGCAGGAACAACAACGCAATAAATGGTCATAGTTTTCAGGAAAGGGAAGGGAGCGCAAAAAAGTTCAGATAAACTGTCGCTTGTATGCACTTTGGGAAAACTCACTGGGCATATATCGAAGTGATCTGCCTGCAAGCTTTTGGGGTTTCTCCTAATTGAAATACATCTTTTGGGCAGCTCTCCTTCCCTCCCTATCCTTGCACACTCAACATTACCTCTGTTTTTCCGGCAGTGGCAGAAGCCTATTTGAGCAGAGGGTAGAAAAGGCAAGCTAATGCTCTTTAAAGCCTCTAAAACTGAATGTGCAACTAACCTGAGTCCACATCTTTACCCTTCTTCCCTACTAGGTCTTTGCTAGCAGCACAGCATGCCAGAAAAAAGGACCCCATTGGTAGCTAACCACATACCTCTCCTCCTCCCATTGCTCATACTGAATCAGTACACATTTGGTAGCAAGGAACAGGCAGAAACCCTGCTCTATTACTGTGAAAAATAGTGGATTCCAGTCCTGACTATTGCAGGCAAAATGCTAATCTTATTCTAGTTTGTTCCTGAAAAGGCTAGCTAGTTTCTTCCAAACCAGGGGCATGAGTTTACAATCACATCTTCATTCCCGCTCTTTAGGGAAAGGCAACTGGCATCTATTTTTTTGTTTATTTGTTCGGTTGCGTCCAACTCTTCGTAACCTCATGGACCAGCCCACGCCAGAGCGCCCTGTCGGCCGTCACCACCCCCAGCTCCTTCAAGGTCAGTCCAGTCAGTTCAAGAATACCATCCATCCATCTTGCCCTTGGTCGGCCCCTCTTCCTTTTTCCTTCCTTTTTCTTCAGCATCATTTTCTTCTCCAAGCTTTCCTACCTTCTCATTATGTGGGCAAAGTACTTCATCTTTGCCTGTAATATCTTTCCGTCCAGTGAGAAATGGGCTTTATTTCCTGGAGTATGAACTGGTTTGATCTTCTTGTGGTCCAAGGCACTCTCAGGATTTTCCTCCAAATATGAATGAACCGAATCTGGTGAGAGTGCATTCAAACTGTCTCAGTTGCACTAGAAGGTTACATATCTTGACGTTCTGAAATGTCTATATAGTAGCCATTAATCACCTCTCCAATTTTTTTTTACTAATTTTAAGATCAAAGAATATCCATACAGGAGGCAGTCAAATCTGGCAGCACTGGGTTTTACTATATACCCCTTCTGCCCAACTCATTACTATGTGTGTGTTTGGAATGAAATGAAGAGACAATTAAAAGCCGCCTTTGCTCTCACGAGGCAGTGAAAATGGCCCTTGCAAACTGCACCTCCACTGACATTGCTGATGTAGAGAGGTTGCTGGATTCCTACCGATTGTGAATAAGGCCTTATGACTGTGCTTTAACCCCTGTCACAATTAGAAGAGACTGATGCAAAAGATTAAGGGCCAACAAAACATATCATCAAAAAGAAATTCCTTCTTTGTAGAATTTAACTTTTTTTGCTCCAGAAATTTGGTTTGTGTTGGAACAAATCGCACACAACTCTGGGTGAATGGAAGACTGGGGCTTTAGCTGAGGTGAGGTACTTGAACAGTATACTCCTAGGATCTGCTCACTATACACAGAGGTGGGTTAGTACTGCAGACATACAATGGGTGAATGGGAGATTGTTTGGGACTTTAGCTGAGGTGAGGTACTTCAACAATATACTCCTACAACCTGCTCACTATAAGCAGAGGTGGGTTAGTACTGTAAACATACAATCTATGCAACTGTTTGTATTGCTAAATCTTGCACCAATTCATAAATTGCATGCAAACCTTTTGATTCCTGGCTCTCTGGCTGGAAGGAAATTTTAAGCAGTAGCTAGCAGTGTGCTTTGCTTTGCTTTCCATTGGCTCTGGTGTTGGTTTTGTATGATATAATCACAGACACATCAAACTTCCAGTAATAACGGCCTAGTATTCATACTTCATACAGGCTGAGTTTCTTACAAGTGACACTTTATTGTGGCATAATTTACAAGCAGCACAACATTAGAAGACTGGGTTCAACCCAATTAGGCACTGCTGCAAAAGCAACCTCAATTCCCTTTAACTGGCTGCCCAGTTCCATGTTCAACAACAGCGTCCAAAGGCTTGCATCCACTGGCTATAAGGCAGGATCTACTGATGCCATGAAAATGGAAAGAGGTCAGCAATTCTTCCCCCTTGACGCCTAGCCTCCCTTCTTGGTGCTCTTCTGCTCTCCCTGTGTGAGGGAGGCTGGTCTGAGACATGCCTGATGGGACAGACAATGCTGCATGCAAACATATCCTATCCTCCCTGAGAAAGACTATCTTGTCCCAGAGTAGCACAATCTTGGAAATTCATGCTGACCTTCAGAGAGGCTGGAGACAGCACAAGTTTGGAATACGGCTCCAAATGTGTTGGCTTGTGTATGCACAGCACAATTGGACCTCTGTATCAGTGGGACCAATACTCATAGTTTCATAAATATGCCCTCTTGAGGAATTTTTTAGCTCCATCAGGCACGTTTACCATAACTTCCACTGGAAGTTAGTAGAGTAGTATGGGGTGTGTGTATGTGCATAAATTCCTAGAGGATACTTGGTTGGATGTGGGTAGATGAAACTGTGAGTATCAGTCCGTGTGACTCTATGGCAGTGGTTCTCAACCTGTGAGTCCCCAGATGTTTTGGCCTTCAACTCCCAAAAATCCTAACAGCTGGTAAACGGGCTTAGATTTCTGGGGGTTGTAGACTAAAACAACTAGAGACCCAACGGATGAGAATTAACCATGAGTATCGGTCTATGTGACTCTATGGCAGTGGTCCTCAACCTGTAGGTCTTCAGATGTTTTGGCTTTCAACTCCCAGAAATCCTAACAGCTGGTAAATTGCCTGGGATTTCTGGGAGTTGACCAAAACAACTGGAGACCCACAGGATGAGAACTAACTGTGAGTATCAGTCCATGTACTCTATGGCAGTGGTCCTTAACCTGTAGGTCTCCAGATGTTTCGGCTTTCAACTCCCAGAAATCCTAACAGCTGGTAAATTTGGCTGGGATTTCTGGGAGTTGTAGGTCAAAACACCTGGGGACCCACAGGTTGAGAACCACTGCTCTATAATAACTTCTGGAAGAACAATGATCATTTTAGTAGGGGTCACTGTTACGCAGTTCCCACAGTAAGGTCAAGAACATCCCCCGCAGATATGGGATTCATACTGTACATCATGCAAGAGGTCTTCAAAGAAGAGTGTATTTGGCAGTAGTGGTGTCCTGTAACAGTATGAGAGCATCTAGTCAACACTGAAGTAGGGGGACCTACAGGTGACTTGTCCAGACATGGGGGCTGTAGGCCACTTCCTTCAGCGCAGGTAGAGTGAGTCAAAGATCCTCTATCCATGGGACAGCCATCACTAACCAATCTATTTGGAAAGCTATAACAATATGGAGAGTAACTCTTGAGAGTGTACAGATAAATAAAGCAATCATCCACCACAAACCCAAGAGTAAAGGGACTAGAAATTATCTGGTGCATATTGTCAGAAGATTGAAGAGAACAACATCTATCTGCATGTTCATCTTACAAGCTCTGAAATCGTTCAGTGAAAAAGAAAGGAAATATCCCGTTCCTGTGGTTTTTCCCCTTCTTGTAATGATTGCTTAAGAAAAGAGTGGCCTTAACATTCTTTCTATTGCTTGGGTGTGCAGGTGCTGTAGTAACGGCAGATGCTTTTACTACGGGATTGTAACTTACTGCTGTGTGTCTTGCTGATTGCAGTTCGCCAGTGCTGAAATTAATGATGTAGTCTGGGATGATAGAAATGCTGTCGGACTTATAGCTTCTTTCCAATTCTTGCCATTAAGTCAAATAAAATAAAATAAAGTATATTTTTAAACATTTCTGCTAATTTGCAGAGTAGCATTGCATCTTTTTTGTTCAGTACTCATCTATCTCACACTACACGCACAAACTCTCAAATTCCATGCTGAGATAACCATATATATTCATGTATAAGCCGATCTTATGGTCAAACCAAGAACAGATTTTGGGGCCCAAATTATGGATTTTGATGTGAGTTATGGATAAGATGAAAATCATTCAATCGAAAGGGGAAAGCTCTATTGCCTCTCCACTTAGAAGGCTCGGTGCTCTTTCTTTTGCTGCTATTTTCCCACTTTGACATTTAAAAGGCCAAAAGTGACAGTGCAGTGGAAAGAGTAGAAGCTCTCGGTGCTTCTTTGATGTTCTCCAGGATGGACTAAGCTCTTGCTTTTCACCACTTTATCCAGATAAGGGGATGGTTTATTTTTAGGTAAGAGTTAGGATAAGAGTTAGGATGAGCCCCTTGGTGGTGCAGCGGATTAAACCGCTGAGCTGCTGAAATTGCTGGCCAAAAGCTGGTGGTTCGAATCTGGGGAGCGGGGTGAGCTCCCGCTGTTAGCCCCAGCTTCTGCCAACCTAGCAGTTCGAAAAGATACAAATGTGAGTAGATCAATAGGTACCACTCCAGTGAGAAGGTAACAGCACTCCATGCAGTCATGCTGGCCACATGACCTTGGAGGTGTCTAAGGACAATGCCGGTTCTTTGGCTTAGAAATGGAGATGAGCATCATTCCCCAGAGTCGGACACAACTAGACTTAATATCAGGGGTAACCTTTACTAGGATAAGGTACTTAATGTCAATTTGTGGATACATCAACCCAAGTTTTGGATCAGGTTTTGGACAAAACATTTAGACTTATGCATGAGTATATAGGGTAGGCTGCAGTCTAACTACAAATTCAAACTATCATTGTCCAATAGTGTTGAAATCCAGCACTTACACCTTATGGTCAAAAGGCTCAAACTTTGGATTGCTCTAAATCTGGGATGAGAATGTATGTTGGGAGCGCAATTTCCCTCATTCTTCACCATTAGATGAAGATTTGCTGGCCAGGGATGTTGGCAATTGAATCCAACAACATCTGAAAGGACACATTCCCATCTAAGCTCTCAAAAAGGAAAAAAGTCATTATTCACACACTGATTCTAAAGATCTTCGCCTACATCACTAGTTTTCAACCTTTTAGTGCACAATGATGTCATATGAAAAAGAAAAACAGGCACTACAATTTCAATGCACAGTTGCTCTGCCATGAGAGTTTGCAATCCAGTGCAAGCCGACTGATGCCATCTCTGCGACCCATCGTTACACCCCAGTCCGGCATTTGGGAAAGATGGGCCCATTCAGGTCTGCAAGCCTCCTCTTCCTCACTGAAAAGAAAGAAAAAGGAAAAACAGCTGAGGCAATACGGTGGCCATCCGTTTACACTCTGTGGAAGTTACATATATATTCTAAATATCTGAACACAGCATTTGTCACTAGAGAGAAAGGTAGATGCAAATGATCTGGTACAATAAATTCCCTAATTTCTTTTGGGGAAGTGCCCTCAGGGCCCTTCCACACAGCCATATGACCCAGAATATCAAGGCAAAAAATCCCACAATATCTGCTTTGAAGAGTTATCTGAGTCCACACTGTCATCCAATCCAGTTCAATGTGGATTTTATACAGTTGTGTGAAAGGAGACCAAGGGCCCCTCCACGCAGCCATATAACCCAGAATATCAAGGCAAAAAAATCCCACAATATCTGCTTTGAACTGGGTTATCTGAGTCCACACTGCTGTATATTCTGCGGGAAGGTAATGACGTTCCATGCAGTCATGACCTTGGAGGTGTCTATGGACAACGCCAGCTCTTTAGCCTAGAAATGGAGTTAAGCACCACTCCCCAGTTGGACTCGACTAGACTTAATATCAAGGGGAAACTTTTATCTTCACCATATTAAGAAATCATTTTAATACCTCTCACTCTAAAACAAGTTTGTAGGATTCAATTGCCTGGGCCAATTGACAGAGAAGAACCCTACTGACTTCAACAGGACTTCTTCTCAGGTGAATTGTGTATGGAAATGTAGCCTACATCTGTAGTAGAGATAGGGCCAGACCTTAATTTAGTATCGGACTGGACCAAAACTATTTTGCTGTATTTTGTTTCCGCTCCCCAGCCACTCTACTCCAAAACTACTTCCTATTCTCTGAAAATTGCAGTTGTAATTGTGCATCCCTCACAAAATAACATCTCCCATGCTTCTTTAGAAGGAAACCATTTTAGTTGAAGTAAAAAGGTAAAGGTAAAGGTTTCCCCTTGACATGAAGTCCAGTCGAGTCCAACTCTGGGGGGTGGTGCTCATCTTCATTTCTAAGCCAAAGAGCCCGTGTTGTCTGTAGACGTCTCCAAGGTCATGTGGCCAGCATGACTGCATGGAGCGATGTTACCTTCCCACCGAAGTGGGGTGGGAAATAGGGGTGGGCAAATAGTAACATTCAGAGCCAATCTGAGAACCCCAGGGATTAAATTATTCTGTAAATGGGGTCCCTCCCCCCAAATATTTTTGAGGCATGGAGTCACTTTGCCATGCTGTTGGACTCTTTTAGAACAGGAATTGATGGTGTTTCAGAGTTTTTTTCTTACTTCCTTTATTAAAAAGGTGTTTCTAGGACCCGAAATGGCCCAAACCTGGTAGAAATATTCCCACACCTCTAGGGAGCATTAGAGGGCACTTTGTGGTAGGTGTAGTAGATATGTGCACTTCCAAGATCTCCTGGGGTGGTTAATGAAGGTCCCTCCACAGTTACCCACCCCTGCTTTAAATTCCCCCTGACCTAAGCACCCTTCCAGAAAGGCTCTATATCCCAGGATCTGATACCAGGTTTTCTGTTTATCCCAGACTATCTGGCAGTGCGGACTCATATAATTCAGTTTAAAGTAGAAAACCTGGGATCAGATCCTGGAATACAGAGCCTACTGACTTCAACAGGACTTCTTCCCAGGTGAAGTGTGTATAGAAATGCAGCCCTAAAGGCCCTAAGTTTATGGGCTACATTTTCCCAATGTTTTATTCCATTAATATTCTTGCAAAGGGATTAGTTTACAGTCACTCAAATAAATAAGCAAATGGGAAGAGGGAAAATAAAGCCAGAAAAGGATGAAGAATTATGTCACAAATATGGCACAGTGAAGGTGTAAGTGATCTTTTCTTTCAGTATGTATGGAAGCTGAAGTTATCTCTAAAGAAGAAAAGACATCTGTAGCAAAGACAGAAAGCCATGGAAAGAAGCTGAAAGAAAGAGTCAAAACAGTCAAGTGGAAGCGCAAGGAGACGCTGCTACTTCAAGCCTAGAGAGAAAAGAAAAGTGATTGCCAAGAGGAAGGGGAGAAATCTATACTTATGCATCCTCCAGTTCCAAGGCTGATGAATTATGCCACAGGCCATCGCATCGACGAATACGAGCTGCAAATAAGAACCAAGTCAGAGATCTTCTGCACAGCTCTTGCAACCAACGAGGTATGCTAGTAGCAGTTCTTCCTAGACAATCTGACAACTATTTCCTTTCAAAAGAACTTAATTGTGAACTTTTAGATGCCGACCACTTTGCTCCCCATGTGGCTGACATGCTCTTTGATTTAATATCAGGCAAACAATGAGGGAGGCTCTGTGATCTTAAGTGTCTTATAATATAGGTACAGAAGAGTCTTGCTTATCCAACCTTTGCTCATCCAACGTTCTGTATTATCCAATGCAGTCTACCTCCCGCCTGGATCCACAGCTGTTTCAATACATTGTGATGTTTTGGTGCTAAATTTGTAAATACAGTAATTACTACTTAACGTTACCATGTATTGAACTGCTTTTTCTGTCAATTTGTTGTAAACATGATGTTTTGGTGCTTAATTTGTGAAATCATGGGTTTTTCCTTAACCCCTCCTTATTGTCCAACATTTTCGCTTATCCAACGTTCTGCCAGTCCGTTTATGTTGGATAAGTGAGACTCTACTGTACTGTAAAAGGCACCTCCGATTTTGCAAAACACACATTTCCTTGAACCCTGTGCTGAGCGAATGGCAAAATATAAATAAATTAAATAAATATTAAATATCTTGAAAAAGTTACTGTCCAGTCTGCAGTGTTGCTAATCCTCAATTCTACAATTCCTCAAGATAGCCCGCTATCTATGAAACATAGATGTTCTTGCACACGCTTTGCATATAGATGTCTCTGGGTTCAATACTCAACACCTTCTCAACCAGGGGTTCTAAACCTTTTGTCTAAACCGAAGGGTGTCCACAGATGGATTTCAGCAGCACTGTGAACTGCTGAAATTTTGTCCGTATTTTAAACGTAGTTTCTAAACAGGGAATCCATAGCAAAGAAATCTGCAACTCTCCCCCCAAAATCCGGAACTGTTGCTTCGGAGAGTCTCATTTCACATAGGAAAGGTTTTCTTGAGACTCCCAAGGAATGGCTGGCCTGGAAGCATTATGCGTTTCTTGATTAATTTATTTACTGTATTTATATCCCTCCCTTCTCACCCCGAAGGGGACTCAGAGCAGCCCTTGGTGAACATGTTCAGAAATGGGTTGTTGTAGGTTTTTTGGGCTATATGGCCATGTTCTAGAAGCATTCTGTCCTGACGTTCGCCTGCATCTATGGCAAGCATTTTCAGAGGTTGTGACCTCACAATCTCCTTCTCCTCCTCCTCCTCCTCCTCCTCCTCCTGTTGCCATAAATCTCAAAAAATCAAGTTCTCAAAACTAACCAGTCACCAACAAGTTCCTAAAATACTGGACACCACCCTTCAACCAAAAAGCAAAAGATACAAGACAAACAACCCATTTGTCACCTGGAGAGACAATATATAAGCGCTATTTCCTGGGGCAGGGAATGAATTCCCTTTTTGAATTCATGCTGTTGAGAATGAAAGAACAATCAACTGAAAGAACTCACTCACCAAGATCATTATTGTTCATCATGGCATTTGCTGCTCGAAGCCTGGGGCCTTGCTGAGTGAAGTGATATCCAAATTTCAAGAGAGATGTGTTCTTTTCTAACATACTTGCAATCTCCATTTCTACTTTGTTGCCTAGTAGCTGACTCTAAAAAAGAAAAAAGAAGACAGGTGCTCTTTCAGTTAATTCATATTTTATCTCCCATCTGCTTGTTCCTCCTTTAGAATAATTCACACATATTTTCCAGATATTAACAACAAAAACCAAAATCCTGCATTTGCCAGACTAAATAAAATGACCAGAAGGTCACAGATTTTGTTGCTGATCTTTTTCTGATGTTATTTGAAGATCCATACTTATTTTGTGAATCCCAGAATACTGTATTTTCTATTGGCATCTGGTATAATCAGATACTTTACACCAGCTTATCAGGTTGGTTTATTTTAACCCAATATAAAGTCAGGCCCACAAAGGCACTAGCTTTCCATGGTAATAGGACTGTGTGCCCCTGCGAGGCAAGAGGTTATGCTGACTAATGACACAACTGGACTTGCGCCAAAGGAACATTTAGCTACTGATGTGTTCAGAGGTAAAAGGAAGTTGCATAACGTATATTATAGGATATGGAATGTGAAAAGCATGGATCAGAGGATGCTAGATATAGCAGAACAAGAAACTGAACATGGGTTGTTGTAGGTTTTTTTGGGCTATATGGACATGTTCTAGAGGCATTCTCTCCTGACGTTTCACCTGCATCTATGCCAAGCATCCTCAGAGGTAGTGAGGTCTGTTGGAACTAGGAAAATGGGTTTATATATCTGTGGAATGACCAGGGTGGGACAAAGGACTCTTGTCTGCTGGAGCTAGGTGTGAATGTTTCAACTGACCACCTTGATTAGCATTTTATGACCTGGCAGTGCCTGGGGCAATCTTTTGTTGAGAGATGATTAGATGTCCTTGATTGTTTCCTCTCTGGAGTTTTGCTGTTGTAATTTTAGAGTTTTTTAATACTGGTAGCCAGATTTTGTTCATTTTCATGGTTTCCTCCTTTCTGTTGAAATTGTCCACATACTTGTGGATTTTAATGGCTTCTCTGTGTAGTCTGACATGGTGGTTGTTAGAGTGGCCCAACATTTTGGTGTTACTGAACTGAACATGCATTGCAATATTGTAGGAATTCTTTGCTCCAACTGTGTTGCAATGGGTTTAGTCTTTTCTTGAAAGCACATGCCAAGACACACAGGGGCTGAAGATACCATACATACATACAAGAACCTAGCACTACTGCTCATCTATATAGGGCCTGAGCTATAAATCACCCCAAAGCCCTGGAACCTGGTGCCTGCCCTTTCCCACATACCAGAGCCCACCTTCTCCCACCTCAGGGCAATTGACTTTTCTGGCTGGTTCATGTGTCCTTGCAGCATCCTGTCCTCCCTTTTGGCCAACGACCATGTGCTCTCTCTATGCCAGGGCTGATAGTTTCATGGCATGAGTGATCATGACAAATACTTGCTGTGAGTGAGCTTAAGATTTACAAGATGTTTAGCCTTCGCTGCCAAAGAAGTTTCTTCACCAAACTACAAAGCCTATGTTTCCATAGTAATGAGCTATGACAGTTAAAGTGATCTCAAACTTCATTAGATGTACCCCAGGCGAGGAACAAGACTGACAGCCGGCCTTAGTATTTCTCTTTCTTTATCATAGAAACATAGAGTTGGAAGAGTCTCCAAGGGCCATCAAGTCCAACCTCCTGCTATATAGGAATGAGGTTTATCCTATGGCTCAGGGTAACATTGTGAGCTTTCCCATCTCTTTTCACATGGAGAATTTGCATTTGTTGTTGTTTATTCATTCAGTCGCTTCCGACTCTTCGTGATCTAATGGACCAGCCCATAACAGAGCTCCTTGTTGACCATGGCCACCTCCAGCTCCTTTAAAGCCAGTCACTTCCAGGATACCATCCATCCATCTTGCCCTTGGTCAGCCCCTCTTCCTTTTTCCTTCCATTTTCCCCGGCATCATTATCTTCTCCAAGGTTTCCTGTCTTCTCATGATGTGGCCAAAGTACTTCTTCTTTGTCTCTAATCTCCTTCCTTCCAGTGAGCAGTCAGGCTTTATTTCCTGGAGTACGGACTTGTTTGATCTTCTTTGCTTTACCTTTATTTTAAACATCAGTATACAGCCCATTTTTGTTCAATACAAACATTTTAAGTTACTCATTCTCTGAACAGAACTAAATTTTATATTAATTTCATTTATGTCTGTATAAGAGAATTGAAATGAGAACTGGTTACCTGGTTGTCGATTTTGAGTTCAATTAATGTTGTGTTGCACTGCAGGGCTTCTATCATGGCCAGGATTCCTGATCCAGAAATGAAATTTGATTCTACATTTAAGCTCTTCAATACACCGTTGACTTTCAACATTTCTGCCAGTGCCTTCCATATTGAGAGAAAGGGGGAGAAAAATATGATACAAGTGTCCGTCATCATCATTCTCATCATTGTCATCGTCATGCATGAAGGAGCCCCCGGTGGCGCAATGGGTTAAACACTTGTGCCAGCAGGACTGAAGACCAACAGGTCAGAGGCTCGAATCCATTGCTATACAAAAACTAATAATGCCTGTTGAGGTCTGAATACATTTCTGGGAAAAGTACAATTAGGACAGTATCTAAGCCTTCTTTCCAGTAAGGAAATAAAGTCCTTCACACAAGGTGTGCGCTTGGATAACATTTCATTCTCGCAAGTCATCTTTAAAGGAAACAGTCCCATTAAAAGCTTCCTTGAGAAGATTAGCCTGGGTAATCTGTCTAACACTTACGTAAGCGACAGGGTCATTGCTTCTTGTTCCTACTATGCTGAACTTTTTCACGTAGCTGTTGTTCTTCAAAGCCTCCGCATAGGCTTTTAATGTTGGTATGGGGATGTCCTTCAAAAGAGAAATACACAGACCACCTCAATGTATGCTGTTAAGTTGGTGTGAAATTATACAAGTCAAGGTTATAAATGTAAGTTTATTTATTATTATTTATTTCCGGTATTTCTACCCAGTCTCTTCTCAACCCCTGAAAGGGGACTCAGGACGGCTTACAGTAGGCACTGATAAGTTCCTTTCTTTCAAGTAATCGCATGGGTCAGGCACAACAAACTGGGGAAAACTGACATATTTGGAGGAATACACCCCTTACATTGCAAACTCAGTGCTGCCTGGTCTGACTGGTAGAAGAAAACTACATTTTGAAACAACCTTCAGGGAAATATGTAGGGAATAATTGGTGGGCGGGAGGAGAGAAAAGCACTCTTCTGTCTTCTAAATTATCCTGTAAAGTATCTATTCTCCAACTATCTCTAATTTTGGTTATTTATTAAAATATTTATACCCCAGTTATAATCAGCAGATCTTAGAGAGGCCTCCAAATAGCATTTAAACAGATGAAAAAGAGTTTTAAAAAGTATAAATAAACTAAAACATATTAAACTATATAATGAGTGAATAATTTTTTTTATTTTCTTTAAAATTTAAAAAACTATAAATAACAGCTTTGGCTTGAATTAATATGGTGCAAATGCTTTGACCAAGTGCAATTTTTTAACTTGGTGCCTAAATGGGGGGCTGCCATTGAAGATTGTTCGGAAGCTACAATTAGTGCAGAGATTGGTGGCCAGATTGCTAACCAGAGCACTTTATTGTTAGAGGATGACTCCCATGTTGCATCAGCTCCACTTGCTGCCATTCTGCTTCCCAGCTGGTCATTACATATAAAGCCCTAAACGGTTTGGGGTCAGACTATTTGCAGAACCACATCTCTGTATACAAACTGGTCCGAGCTTTGCGATCCATGGAGGAGGTCCTGCTCTCGGTCCCACCCCGTCTCAAGCATGGCTGGTGGGAGCGAGAGACGGGGCCTTCTCTGTGATTGCGCCCCACCTCTGGAACTCCCTCCCAAAAGAACTAAAAACTGGTCCCTCTCTCTTCGCCTTCAAAACACTGCTAAAACCCATCTATGTACTCTAGCGTATGGAGAGGAGAAAGATTAACATGCCTGACGTACATCCCTGCCTAGTTATGTTAACTCTTGTCCAGAGACTGGAACTGACTTCAGCCTGTTGGTTGCTGCATATCATTACTGATTTTAAAGTTAGGGTGCTTTTTTATTGCTCAGTGTGGGCCCCTTCCACACAGTTGAAAAAAATCCCACATTATCTACTTTGAACTGGGATGTATGGTAGTGTGGACTCAGATAACTCAGTTCAAAACAGATATTGTGGGATTTTCTACCTTGATATTCTGGGATATAGGCCTATGTGGAAGGGTCCATGGTCTGTCCTGATGGAATTTGTTTGTATCTTTTCCCTTTTTTGCACTGAATGTTTGCCATACATATTGGAAATTGTCCTGAGTCCCTTCGGGGAGATAGGCCGGTCTAGAAATAAAGTTGTTCTTGTTGTTGTTGTTATAATAATTGAGAAGAGTGTTGGTGTCAACTGGGCCTCATTCCATGATTACGATGGCTAGAGTTACTCTCAGCAAATAGTGATTGGAAACAGATATTTGCAGAGATAAAATGTAGCCCCCCTTCTAATTCCAATGCTTTAAAAATAAAATATTATTAGTGATATAATAGTGAGTTAATAAACAGAATTGAATCTTGAACTGTGAGGTGGCCTATTCATTCAGAATGCAAATTCGTCTAAGAAAGTATTTGTACCTTAATATTATTGAGATTGACTTCCTCCAGTTCTGGATCATTGTTTTTCACTCTTTCCAAAGTTTCTTCTACATCTGTTGAATTTGGTTCATCAGGAACAGGTTTATATTGTGTTGGCTTAATTACACCTACATGGAAGGAGGACAGAATAATTAGATAAAGGAATAAAGGTCTCCTTTCCTTGAGCAATTGCCTTGGTAGTCCAGTGAATAAAGAGTAAGTAATCAACTCAAATGACTCCCACTTTGGTCTCAGTCCAGCAGCTCCTGGTCACTGACAAGTGCACTATTTCTGTAAATGAGGAAGAAAATGAAAAAGAAACACACGGATAACAAGCAGGCCTATCTTTGGCAATGTATAGGCAGTAATTCTTTCTTGTAACACTGTTCGCCTTGGAAAAGCATAATTACAACTATATCCCCTTAATCCAGCTTCCGCAAACTGGTTTGATACATGTTGGGCCACAGCTCCCATTATCTACATTCATGATACCTATGATAGGGGTTGCAGTCCAATCCAGACCAGTCACCAGGATTTTTTTCTTTCGTGTCAGGAGCGACTTGAGAAACTGCAAGTCGTTTCTGGTGTGAGAAAATTGGCCATCTGAAGGGACGTTGCTCAGGGGATGCCCAGATGTTAGATGTTTTACCATCCTTGTGCGAGGCTTCTCTCATGTTCCTGCATAGGGAGCTGGAGCTGACATAGGGAGCTCAACCCGCTCTCCCCGGATTCGAACCGCTGACCTCTCAGTCAGCAGTCCTGCAAGCACACGGGTTTGACCTATTGCGCCACTGGGGGGTCCAGTCATCAGGATGAAGAAGACTATTTAACCCTATACAAGCCTATGGAGTGCAGCTTTGTAGGCACAACTCTTTTTACCTTATCTTGAAATATATTTTGTCCATTAAAATATAGACAGTTGGAAAAGTCTGAGTTTTGGATTACACTTCGAAATTTGATTGGTAGACTCTGGGAATAGTAGTTTTTTAAAAAGTAACACTCACCTATTTCTCACTTTAAAAAAATAAAGAAGTTGTGAATTTCCTATTGTTTTCCTTTTGTGACTGTAAAGTATCCTTCCTTTTGCGGAATACAAACACAATGCCCAAATAAGGGACAGGGCATTTGAACTTTGAAAGCATTTGCTTTATAATAGAGAAGATAGATGCTTTTGAACTGCGGTGCTGGAGGAAAGTTCTGAGAGTGCCTTGGACCGTGAGAAGATCCAACCAGTCCATACTCCAGGAAATAAAGCCCGCCTGCTCACTGGAGGGAAGGATATTAGAGGCCAAGATGAAGTACTTTGGCCACATCATGAGAAGACAAGAAAGCTTGGAGAAGACAATGATGCTGGGGAAAATGGAAGGAAAAAGGAAGAGGGGCCAACCAAGGGCAAGATGGATAGATGGTATCCTTGAAGTGACTGGCTTGACCTTAAAGAGCTGGGGGTGGTGACGGCCGACAGGGAGCTCTGGCATGGGATGGCCCATAAAGTCACAAATTGTCGGAAGCGACTGAACGAATAAAAAACAACAATAGAGAATGTCATTTAGACAAGAAGTACATGTTAATGAGTGGCAGTGTTGTTTCCTGCACTCGTTAGGACTGATGCACTGAATATAATGAGAACTGTAGTGCTCAAATCCCCAAAGAAATTGGAAACTATACAGTTATACTATAGATTTCCCAAACCTGTTGTTGCCCAGATCTTCTGTAGCTCCAAAGCTCAGAGTAAGATTCACTGCTTACTCTACAGATCCTGGTGTCCTTTGGTGGGTGAAGTGTACAAGGGCTGGTCTTACAATATAGATATCAGAAGTGGCCAATGCCCAAATAAGGGACAGGGTATTTCCAGCAGTCCTAAATAAGGCAAGAGGAGGAAAGCACTGATGGAGCCTTGTAGATCCCATAGCTAGGGAGAATTACCTTCTAGTTTCATATTTACTACTTCTGAGCAAGGTTAAGTTGCAGGCAGTGCCATGATAGCTCTAAGCAGGTTTGGATGACACTAATTGTTTAGAATAGATCTAATTATTTAGATCTCTTTCTGTCTGGCTTTCAGCTTCCTGGGGTTGGGACATAAATTGTCTTTGTAGCATCCTGGGGGGTGAACAAATGGGGGCTTTTGATCCTGTTGGTTTTTTGTTTTTGTATCACTGACCCTGGTATGCCCCGGATTCTCTCTCTGGAATGGAAGATGGAGGCATTATGTTCAATGATTTCAGTTACTCCTGAAAGGACAGACCCCGAAAAATTGTGCAGTGCCAAGGGCAACGATGTCACCCAGTTTGGTAAGTCACAGAGTCACCTCTATGGCTCTACTCTCATATATGATCACACCAATATATATATATATATACACACACACACACACACACACACACACGCATGCACACACACGCACATATATATATATATACACACACATAACTATCCGCATTCACCACCTTTTCTGCATACTGAAATTGTACATGTGTAGGTGCATATGTGTGCATGCACACACAAATATAGTTTCCTTGTTCCTGATGCTGCCCAGAGATTGAAGCATGAGCCATAGGAGTCAGTTTGCAGGAGAGCCGAGAAAAAGTAGGGGAAATTAGCAAATTCAAAATGTATGGTTATCCCATCCAGCTGAAAGAAATTTGCCTCTCAGCAATCAGAATTACAAATAAAGTAAATATTTATCTTCACAAATCAAATTATGACACACAAAAGCTTGTGCTTTGGCATATAGTGGGAGAAACATAAGTGATTGTTGACGGAGTCAAAGTCATTTTAGCTGCTGGGGAAACAATCAGGTGTATGGTGAGAAGGAGAATGTGTGTGTGTGTATTCATACACACACACATGTGTTTTAAGGGGGGATATTGAAGGAGAGGGGAATCATTCTGTGTAAACTAGTGGGAAAGAAAGGAGGGACTTAGGGGAGCACATATGACCACGTGCAAGGGAGGATGACAAGAGTGGGTTGAATCATTGTAAAGAAATCCTGCCAATAAGATCTAGAGATACTCGCAGAAATATCTCAGCAAGCGAGAGTTCAAAAGTGGCAGGCTAAAACCTGGAATCTCAATCAGTAACTGATACTGGATGAGAAACTCCCTCCTGGGCACAAAGAAGACTGGGCAACTTGGAAGGCACTGAACAGAGATGCCACGAGATGCAGAATCAACCTTAAGAAATAGGGCTACAAAGTGGAATCCACGACATGCAAGTGGAGAAGAGCAAACCACAGACCACCTATTACAATGCAGTCTGAGCTCCGCCACATGCACAATGGAGGACTTTCTCACAGAGACACCAGAAGCACTCCAAGTGGCCAGCTACTGGACAAGGGACATTTAGTATAATGCCAATTTTTTACAATTCTGTGTTTTTAAAAATACATTACAATAGTACCTTTGGCTCGCTTCTGATACAATAAATACATAAAACCATGGTTTTAAATCAACTCATTTATTTCGATCTGCATTTGGTGCCTATAAATCATTACTACTGCTACGACCGCGTTTGTCACAGTGTTTTGATGTTTTTTAAATGTTGCAACCTACCATGTGAGGGCAATGCAACCTGAAACAGGGAATTCCCTTCTTAAAAATGAATAAAGCCCCCAAAGTCTCCACACACAAATATTGTACAAAGGGGATATTATATCTGAGTTGGAGAAGTAATTATTAATTCAAAAAAAGAGCTGCTGATATATTTTCTGTCAGCAGATCTGATGGTCTTTTGGGAATTTTGCTTCTTTGCAGCCAGAACTAAGCAAAGCACCCTGTAATTACTTACCAGTGAATCTTCCTGGAATTTGATCAAAACATCTCAGGTTTTCAGGGCACATCACAAAATAGTTGCTAGTGTGAGTTTACTTACTGGAGTACAGGAAGTAAGCATACATCTGACTTACAAATGACTCCTAGTTAAGAACGGGGGTGAAACAACAGGAAGTGAGAGGAATCTACTCCTCGGAAGAGAAATTCACTCCTGGAAGAGTTATGAGGGAGAAAAGGTGTCTCCACTGAAGCTTTATCACCAATCCTTGTTTCCATAGTATGCCATTTTTTTTTCAAAACCCAACTGTCACAGGGACAGAAAGTGAGGTGAAATCTTCTGAGAAAGGGCAGCGACCACAAAACAAACATCACAGAGAGGCCCGTAGCCAGGATTTCGATTCGGGGGGGGGGGGGGGGGGCTGAATTTTTTTCAGGGGGGGTTTTGAGGGGGGCTGAGTTTGGGGGGGGCTGAGTCTGAGTGAAAGAGGGTCTAGCCTAGCAAACCTTTTGTATCATTACCCCAATACTACCATGCATATGGGATATATTGAGTATGGTGATCAGATCATGATATGAATAAACATAACAGTTTAAATAACGCACCAGTAAGGCCTTTTCGCGAACCACCATGAGAATTTCGGGGGGGGGGGGCTGAAGCCCCTCAAGGCCCCCCCCCCCCCAGCTACATGCCTGATCACAGAGGTGTTAACCCTTCCCTATGCTATCCAAAAGAAGTATTTTGACTGGAGTTATACTTAAAAGTGTACCTGTTCCAATTGACATACAAATTCAGCAAAGGAACAAATGTACAGAACCGATCTTGTCTGTAACTCGGGGACTGCCTGTATATTTGTCCAACAAGCACCAGTGCCATCGCATCAATTTCATGGACTCTGGAGATGGAGGCCTTCCGAATCTGTGAGGCTGCAAATCTTACTTACTGTCCAGTCCTTCTTTGTTGACGATAGTTGTGCTTCCAAGTGCTTCATAATATTGTTGGTTACTCATCAGGGTGTGCATGCCAAGAATAGCTACATGAGAGAAAAGAAAATTAAAAAATCAGTTGAGCAAAGTTACTGGTTTTCCTTTCTTGGGAAAGTAATGGTTTGGCCAAGACACATAGCAGCCTAGAAAAAAAGCCTGAAACAGCAGTGATAAATGGTTTTGTTTTATTTCTATTTCGAAGGCAAGGAAGTTGAGGCAGAGAATAATTCAAGAAGGTCCAGAATGCCGGCTGAAGACCAACACAGCTCAAATGACAACAACGGGTATGAGCCCCCTTTTTTCCCATAGTCACTTTTGTAGACAACTTTTTCCCCCGAATAGTAATTTACTGTATCATGTTGTTCTTATGGACCTCTTTTCCATTTAGTGAGCCAATTGTCTGTGCATTTTGCCAAAGGTTAAGGAGATTTTTATGCAATTGCTTAGACATTTGAGAGAACAAATTATAGAAGCAGTAAACTTCTTCACACCATTTGGCAGGACGTCCAAAGGACAAGCTCAACAAATGAGTTACAGACACTTCATATCAAATTACCAGTGGGCAAAGAGCCAGCAGCATTTGTCTTCTGGGATGTGAGCCACCCACAGGATTTATAAGGGCCTGACAGAAATACTTGAGAAGCCTCTCCAAATAGATAAACAGCTGGACTTTGTTTGGTTTCAGAGTTAGTCTACACACTCACACGATCACTCTACGGAGTGCATTTAGCAGCACATAGAAACATGACAGTCTAAAAAAGCCATATCCATCCTCAGAAGTAAATGCTCTGGTAGCATGCAGCATACTATATAGCTGTGAACCTAACAGCAGTTTAGAACAGTTATTTACCATGACTTTAACCTGATATTAACTGAAATAACTGATTATTTCTCTACTTTCTGAGCAATTGGTTACACACATATTGCAGTAGGTGCTGCAATCAATTTCCCACATTGGTTAGGGCTTGGGGCAAAGGACATT
Source organism: Anolis sagrei ordinatus (assembly GCF_025583915.1). NCBI lineage: Eukaryota > Metazoa > Chordata > Lepidosauria > Squamata > Anolidae > Anolis > Anolis sagrei. The sequence goes on along the minus strand of NW_026845477.1, from coordinate 157,257,886 downwards.
TGAATTAAAAATACTACCTTTTTATTTGTGCAAAAATCTTTCTAGAAATCTCTAGGTTTTCCTAGAGGTTCTTAGGAAAAAAGCCAATGGGATTTTGGCCTGCATAAATAGGTTTTTTTCCCGTGTTTGAGAAAATGCAAGTTGCTTCTGGTGTGAGAGAATTGGCCGTCTGCAAGGACGTTGCCCAGGGAATACCTGGATGTTTTGATGGTTTACCACCCTTGTGGGAGGCTTCTCTCATGTCTCCGCATGGGGAGACGGAGCTGACAGAGGGAGCTCATCCGCACTCCCCCAGATTCGAACCTGCAACCAGTCAGTCTTCAGTCCTGCCGGCACAGGGTTCAACCCATTGCGCCACTGGGGGCTCCATAAATAGGAGTCTAGTGTCTAGATCCAGGGAAGTCATGCTATCCCTCTATTCTGCCTTGGTCAGACCACACCTGGAATATTGTGTCCAATTCTGGGCACCGCAATTGAAGGGAGATGTTATGACTCCAAGACAAGGATAAAATCCTTTCAGAATAACTACTTACCTGAAAAGCTATTTCAGCATGCACTCTTCTAAATTAAAATTGGAATACTGCTCAGATATCGGATATTATACATTTAGAATGTGTTAAGTGTGTGATGGACTACACTGATAATGGCTAAAAGTAGAAACGACTGTTGCTAGTATCCACTTCATTGCAGCAAAGATAGTCCATAGCAAAACTCATACAGAGATACAACTACCAGTTCCCTTTGAGGGCAATTAATTCTATTGCCACAGGTTCAAAGAAATGGGGGAAATGATTTACCCAAGCAGGTGAGAAGGAGGAGGAAAGGACAGAGCAGAATATCATGCAATATATGGGAGGCAGCCCTCCTCTATGAATGGGGTGGGGCTTTGTTTATTTATTAATGCATGCTTGTAATGGTTTCATGCAATTTCAGAATGAAGGCACACGAACATGTTCCTGAGAGAAGAGGGACATTCTAGCCTTCTCTTACTAGAATTTTATTTTGTTGTTGTTTTGCTGCTTTTCAGAATTATCATATTTTAGCGGATAATAGTCACACACTATTTTTTTAATTTCTTTTTTTTTTGCCTTTAATCTTGTAATCATTGCAGGAGTAATTCTGTTCATGACTACAGTACTAATAGTATTGCCACTCAACCCAATGAAGTACAGTGTTCCCTCACTTATCACGGGTGTTACATTCCACGACCAACCGTGAAAAGTGAAAATCCGTGAAGTAGGGACTATATATATATATATATATATATACACACACATACATACATACATATAATATGTTCCGAGGGAGAGGCAGAAGCGAGGAGAGATTTAAAGGCACCGTGCACCTTTTTTGCTAGCTATAAGGAAGGGGGTATTAGGACGTGATTTACATACTGCTTTGTATCTCCTCTCTCTCTCATGATTAACTGCCTCTCTCTTGAGGGGGAGGATGAACCCCCTTTCCATACTCCATCGTTGCCAGGAGGTGGAATTAGAACACCGCTCTGGGCAACAGCAACCATTCATAAACTGGGAGGCAAAACCCCACAAAACAACGAGTCCACGAAAAGTGAACCGCGAAGTAGCAAGAGAACACTGTAGTGCAGTGCTCTAAACCACTGTTGCTTAAATGGTGGATCCCAACCCCAAATGGGGTTCTCTTTGCTCAGTGTGGGGTTGCAAAATGTTTGACCACAGTGTAAGGTTTCTGAACAACACTTAGACACTTACTTGAATCTCTTAACAACAAGGCGCTAAGATCTGCCAGGGAAACCCTTCTCTCGCTCCCACCTCTGTCACAAACATGGTTGGTGGGGACGAAAGAGAGGTGGTGGCCCCCCGGCTCTGGAACTCTCTCCCCAGGGAAATTAGATTAGACCCCCACCCTGTCCACCTTCCGGAAAGACCTGAAGACTTGGATGTTCCAATATTCCCTTGAATAGTGGTTTAGCTACTGATCAAGTCTGCCTAGCCCCGATCTTTTGGTTGGATCTCCAGCACTTCATTCCCAGCCCCAGCCCCAGCCCTACAGTTTGTGTTTGCACAAGCCCTTGTCCTGCCCTATTAGTCTGAAATCTGCACATGCCCACTTTTCTCAGCTATTGGTTGTTTGGTTTATGTTTTATGATGCCTTATATTTTATTGGTTTTATTGTTTTAATATAGTAGACTGTTACGATTTTTAATTGTGTTACTTTGTAACCTTGTTTATGCTGGGTCTGGTCCCATGTAACCCGCCCCAAGTCCCTTCGGGGAGATGGAGGTGGGATATAAGAATAAAGTTGTTGTATTTGTTATTATTATTATTATTCTCATCATCATCATCATCATCATCATCATCATCATCATCATCATCATTATTACAGTGGAATCTGCAGAAAATGCTTCAGCTTTACTTAAGCAAAAGGAAATATGTCAGCTTAGCAAATCTTGTTACCAGCAAATGTTTAATTTTATGCCTATTGTATATATCAGTGGTTCCCAACCTTTGGTCCTCCAGTTGGCTTGGACTTCAACTCCCAGAAATCCCATCCAGCTTGCCAACTGTTAGGAATTGTGGTAGATGACGTCCAAAATATCAGAGACATGTAATGATTTCTCAGGAGAAAGGTGGTAAAAAAAAATTCTCAAGCAGAAAGTGGTCACGAGTCAAAAAAGTTTAAGAAACCCTGCTCTAAACAAGCTACACAAGTGGTTAAAAAGGGTGGTGTTCCTGTAATGGTACGTTCAAGCCTTTGGGAAAAACTATAGTGTCTGGCTTTACTCGAGGCTTTCTGATAACCTTCTGTTAAGATTAAGACCCTCAGCAGACAGAGGCACTGTAGGCAAGGTGAAAAGATAACAAAAATTATTGCATAACTCAAAACAATACATTACGAAGGGAGATCTTGCTGGTTGCAGTCATCTTTCTGGGGTCTTTGAAAAGTCTCTCTTGCCTCTGGTGCACAGCAATGGTTATAAACTGTCTTAATCTTCTTCCTTGTGAAGCTTAGGCTGGCCAAAAGGTTCTGTTGTCCTTTGGACGGGTGGTATAAAAATACTGCTAAATGCAGGTGCTAAGAATGCCTGTTTGGATTGCTTGCGCCGAGGATACCAGGCAATCTGTAACTCTTAACTGTAGCTCTGATGTAGAAAAAGGAGGAGTCCAGCAAGAGAGCTCTATACAGGGAAAAGGAACAGACCAACTAAGGCTGGCCTCTGTGGGGTGTTTTTATGCTCCACCCAAAAACTAATACAAAGGAAGGCAACTACACTATTGGGAAAGCCTATAAACCGGGGAAACTAAAGCAGATGAGAGGAGAAGGCAGAACCAAGACTTCACAGCTCCCCTTGAAAGAACTGTCTTTAAAAGGGTGGCTTTAAAACACTGCAATACAAAGTTTCTCGTGATGGTTGCACCCAATTTTGTTTGGTCAAAAAAATGGCACAAAATCTGCAATGATAATGTGGTGAAATACAATAATTTCAAGATGATATGATGAACGTTAAGGTAGGAAGGCATATACTGGCCAAACACCAGACCACAATTTCAAGTACAAATTGAAACTCCACATAAGTGAATGGACAGAGAGAACTCTAGCTTGCCAGCTTACATCTGATGAAGAGTACTTAGGCAGGTGATTAAGCAATATATTGACCTAGTGTGTAAACCCCAAATCACAATCCAGTCAGCTTTTTCAAATACAAAATGAACAAGCAGCAAAACGATTTTGGACAACAGGGCAGAGCAGCAGGCCTAATGCAATTGTGCATTCCTAAAACAGGGCCATGAGGTAACCCGCACGGTTCTCTTACAGTCCCTCTGCGACTTCTAATGTGATGGATGATGTCATGGGAAAATGGGAGGAACAGGCAGCAGGCTGGAAAAAACAGACATAGTTTAAGCAGGAGGGGTGGTTCAATAGCTATGGAATGAGAGAGAAAAAGGGGAAAGACGCAGTGAAATGGTAGTTAACGTGCACTTATGGAAAATAAGCCAAAGCAACTTGAACTAGGTCTTCTTGACCCTAGGCTCACGCTAGAGACAAGAATGAAAATAGCAACTGCATGTCATCCTCCAGTTTCATAACTCTTAAGTAATAATCTCTGTGGGACATGCCAGGGCTCCATATCTAACCACTGTTGCTATTGCTGGGATGGAAAGCAGGAGGAGAATTCAGATTCATAACATATATAAGAAAAACAAGCAAGGAAACAGAGGAGACAGAAAGTACAGATGTCATGCAGTTATGATAATCTCTAATCTGGTCTTTGCGCAATATTTTGAGACAAAAGTATGTCAATCAGGAGTAGATGCAGACAATATATTTCTCCTCCAGCAGTAATTTATAGGAGGAACATTCTCACGTTCACATCACTAAGCGATTGGCACAAACCTCTATGGGCTAGATCTTTACCACCAACTAATCCCGGTCCACCTACAGTTGCTTAGAAAAAAGACTGGACTTCAAACTATGTAATCAGCTGATCAACTATTATCTACGTCTGTGCCCTGCTATGTCACACCACTGGCCATGACATAGGTGCAATTGATGGTAGCATCTCAAGATGAGAAGAAATCTGTTATAACTTCAGTGATCATATGAGCGAGTATCACATCACACCACAATAACACTATAATAATATTATAATATCAAAATTAAATGCAAGGAATTATAGTGCTAGAGGGCTATAATGATCCCATCCTGTTTTCTTCAATGAAAAAAAGGTATAGTGCTGTAACATCATAAAGATACAACAGTCATTTTTTGCAGGACTATATACATTTTTTATCATGTCAGAATCGCAAGTCGCTTCTGGTGTGAGAGAATTGGCCGTCAGCAGAGACGTTGCCTAGGGGAAGCCCGGATGTCTTACTATCCTGTGGGAGGCTTTCCTCATGTCCACACATGGGAAGCTGGAGCTGACAGATGGGAGTTCACCCCATCTCATGGATTTGAACCACCAACCTTCAGGTCAGAAGTTCAGCCGGCACAAGGGTTTAACCCAGGCATGGGTAAACTTGAGCCCTCCAGGTGTTTTAGACTTCAACTCCCACAATTCCTAGCAGCCTCAGGCCCTTTCCTTTTCCCCCTCAGCCACTTACACTCCAGCACCAGAGCACTTAAGCGGCTGAGGGGGGGAAAGGAAAGGGCCTGAGGATGCTAGGAATTGCAGGAGTTGAAGTCCAAAACTCCTGGAGGGCTCAAGTTTGCCCATGCCTGGTTTAACCCATTGTGCCACCGTGGCTCCTAGAACTGTAAAGTAATAATACTAATATGTGGGTGTGAATTTAGTTTTGAAAATAAACAATTATAGTAATTCCAAATAATTATAGCATAGCAATTCTACTTCATTTTCAAATACATCACTAAAAAGTTGTTATATACAATTAAAAGATTGCTATATGGAATAACATTCACTGGATTGGTTATAGCCAATGTGTGCTAGCACTGCAATTCTATTTAATTTTCAAATACAGCATTAAAAAGTTGTTATATATAATTAAAAGACGGGTATATGGGACTGCAGCACTCACAGGAATGGTTATAATCAACGTGTGCTAAATTCTATTGTGGTGTAGCTTTATCCACATAATAGATGCATTCTTTTAAAAAATCAAAAACGATGAGCTAAACACATCTGCTGTTTTATGTTTATCTTTAAAAGTTGGATTTTCAGCAGACCGAGAAAAGACAGAAGAAACAAAGGAGGCAAAAACAGAACGATAATGATTGGTTAACAGTATCAAGTAAAAAAAAGAGTAATGAATTGTGATTTCACACTGAAACTAGAGTGGCAGCACTCAGGTTCTTTAGGTTCTTTCCAGTCTTCGCAGTCTGTAAGGACTGCCAAGGAAGTCTGTTCTTTCTTCTTGGATTTTAAGTAAATGGGGTTCTGTTGATATCTGAATACTCCTCCATATGAAACACTATGTATTAACGTAAACAGTAACCAATACAATAAGTCAAGTCCCTAGATCCTTGCATTTTACCTGCAATATCACAGAGCTCAGCGTCTGAGGCATTTGCTAAGGCTTCCTCCAGTTCTGGTTCCAGAGTAACACTCTCCAAAACAGGATCTATAGCTTTTTGCTTGGGAACCCAAATTTTTCCTATTAAAAAGAAAGAAAGTGGTGTCAGTTCATGCTAGCAGGTTTGCAGTCATTTTAATGATGGAGGTCAACATTCCTTGCTGCCTATGACTTATCTGACGGCCTCATAGCCACTTACTAGGATGTACAGGACTGTAAAAAACCCAATAAGTTTCACTAGTAAAGTAATTCTTTACATAGAATTGTAGGTGTTATTTTAGCACTGGTTTAGAAAAGACATAGGTTATAACACTGTATGTAGACACTTACTCTTCAATAGCTACATGAAACCACTGGATGAGGTCATCTGGAGTTTTGGAGTTTGGTGTCATCTGTATGCAGATGACACACAACTCTATTACTTGTTTCCACCTCAATTCAAGGAAACTCCCGAGTTCTGGACTGATGCCTGGCAACTGTGATGGGCTGGATGAGGGATAACAAACTGAAGCTGAATTCAGACAAGACAGAGGTCCTCCTGGTCAGTCGTGAGGCCGAGCGGGGTATAGGGTGGCAACCTGTGCTGATGCTTGAAGTTTAGGTGTTGGCGGTGGCCGGGAAGGACTATGAACAATTAAAGCTTGTAGGGTTGCCTCTGAAGACGGTTTGAAAGCTTCAACTAGTACAAAGATCAGCAACCAGGCTGCTGACTGGGGCCAATACCCCCATGCATATGGGATATATTGAGCATGGTGATCAGATCATGATATGAATAAACATAACAGTTTAAATAATGTACCAGTAAGGCCTTCTCGTGGACCACGCTGAGAATTTGGGGACGGACTGAAGCCCCTCAAGCCCCCCCCCCCCAGCTACGGGCCTGCCGCAAGCCACAAAAATTCCACAGAAACGACTCAATCCATTCTAGGTGAAATATCCAGAAAAAAAAGCCAAGAATGCTTATTGTTTAGGAAACCAAATTCAGCAGATGTGCAAGACTAAATGCAAGTGAGTCTAAAATTACAGAAATTGCTCAGGAATCACATTTTGCTAACAATCCCAGGCAACTCATTTGTGTTCTGGAAAACCGTCACAACAACAACATTTCAGTAGCCACGCTTACCAAATTCACTAGCTGAGGAAAAATGAATGTGATTGATGCAACAGGCCAGAAACAATTAATAGGAATCAGGGCCATAATTCTGTATTTCAAAACATGACCCAAACATTCCTGTGGAAGTTTTTTTTTTTTTTAAGAGCATATGTCTTGTTATATAACACCCATCTAAAGCTTTGCATATCTGATGAACTTGTAGATATGACTTGTTAGGTCTCTGCCATGTGTTACAGAATACACATCTTGTATATACGTTACATTAATAATATTACAAAATCTAAAGTTACAACATTTATAAACAGACAACAAATTGAAAACAGAGGATGAAATTCTTCTATTCTCTGCAAAAACAAGATGAGAAGCAAACAGCTGATATTAAAAATTGGAACAAAACTAAAGAACACGAAGTCAATCACTGTGCCAAAATGCAATCTGAAGAACATCCCTGTAGAATTCAAAGACCATGTAAAAATAGATTTCCACTGTAAAGCCTAATTGACCAAGAGCCAGAAGAACTCTGGACTGAAACCAGGAACATTGTCTGGGAAGAATACAGAAAGACACTATCTACTGCCCAAACGAAAGAGAAGTCTCAGTGGGTGACACATTGGAGCAGTTAAGGAAGGACAAGAAGCAAATGAAACAAGTGACAGAAATTGGGTCAGAATCCTGAACAATCTGTTCAGCAATCTGCATACATGGGCAATTATTACTATAATGCAGAGAAATAGATGATAACAACAAAAAAGGAAGAACAAGAGACCAAGGGAGGATCCTCACTGCAGAATTATTGCAACCTTTCATTTTGAAAAAAAACATTTTATTTCTCTGAAATTTGTGGTGTCAAATCTCAACTAGGGCTTAATATCAACATTTATTTATTTATTTAAAGTCCAATTTAAAATGTTAAAAATGGATAAGCAACCATTTTGTTTACAGTACTGGACTACAATTATGCATGGACAATATCTGAAGTCCATAACAACACCCAGGTTTATTTCCCATGATAACATTATGCAAACACCTAGGAACTACTTCTTCACTTTAATTCGACAATTTGATGGATAGCAGGAAAAAATAAAACTATTGAATGGTTAGAAAAAAATTCAGCACTGGAATGACTTGGAATAATGATTGGATTGTATAGTATTGTTGAAGGCTTTCATGGCCGGAATCACTGGGTTGTTGTAGGTTTTTTCGGGCTATATGACCATGTTCTAGAGGCATTCTCTTCTGACATTTCGCCTGCATCTATGACAAGCATCCTCAGAGATTGTGAGGTCTGTTAGAACTAGGGAAATGGGTTTATATATCTGTGGAATGACCAGGGTGGGACAAAGAACTCTAATCACTTCTCAACAAAAGATTGCCCCAGGCACTAACAAGACTCACCAAACAACTGCCAGGCCATCAAATGCTAATCAAGGTGGTAAGTTGAAACATTCACACCTGGCTCCAACAGACAAGAATTCTTTGTCCCACCCTGGTCATTCCACAGATATATAAACCCATTTTCCTAGTTCCAACAGACCTCACTACCTCTGAGGATGCTTGCCATAGATACAGGTGAAATGTCAGGAGAGAATGCCTCTAGAACATGGCCATATAGCCCGGAAAAGCCTACAATAACCCAGGATTGTATAGTGTTTGCCACACTGGAGCACTGATATGATTCATTTTGCTAGGGGAACATGAAATCAAATTGAGCACACATGGAGGCACGCAATCAAGCAACAGACAGTCCAAATTAATCAATCACTTTACTGTCAGAAGGGTAACTTGCAAAATAGAGTGGCAGTGGTTGGAGATTAAAGACATCCACTTTTTGCACTTTTCCCCTTTGGTCATTTCCTTCTCTAAAGGCTCATAAGAACCACTATTGTGGAATTTTTTGAAGAATGGGGATCAGAATTCAAAGAGTGGAAATTGAAGTTGTGGTGTGAGAAAGAAGAAAGGGGTCCTCTTTAAACAACTAACTAGGAGCTGTCTATCAAAGAGATAGCATACTCATTGCTCCGGGCATGGAATGTGACACCGGGGCTATTTTTGTCCTCGCTGCCCATGCAATGCAGAATGAAAAGGAGGACAAAGACCATGTTGTCCGGAAAGCAGCTTGAAGGTTGAGCTTGGCTAAATTTAGGCCTCACAAAGAAGCAACTGCTTTGCTGGACTGTCCTTTGAGATGAAACAGAAAACTAACAGGAGTCCTTTAAGGAACAGTCCCCTCAATTTCCTTTACATTATAAAAGAAACACTGAGAGACGTTTTTACAATAGACTCATAAAAACAGGATATACAACAACAGTTCACTTTTAGAAATTTGAAGGACAAGTAATATAGTCACCAATTTGCTGACTGGATTTCGTTTTCCTTTAAAGCAAGGACTGAATAAATACATTATGTTTAAATCCACAAGCTTACATTTTTTATACACCTTGCTCAGAGTAAGTCCCTCTGAACTCAGTGCAGAATTGTCATTTTTAGTCTGCTATGTTTTTTGATATTGTTGTTTATGTATTATGTTTTTTAGTTTTGTACTGTGACTTATTTTATGTAAGCTGCCCTGAGTCCTGTTTGAAAAGGGGGCAAAATATAAATAAATGTGATGATAATGACGATTGTTTCAATGAGGCAAGTTTCACTAACTGCCATCCAGTGATTTTTCTGAGCAATGGATAGGGCGCCTTTCATTGTAATGAGAGTTATGCAGAACAACTTCTTGGGAGATTGTCGCCAGCATATCATCTGCAGAAAAGCTGGGGAAGTCTGAAGATTTTTTTGGCTCTCGTGTCCCAGCAGCCACAGCTAGGATGGCTACAGCTAGGATGGCTACTGGTAAGGGATTATGGGGTTGTAGTCCAGAACAATCCCAGTTTGGAACCTGAAGCCGTTTCTGCCTCAGTTTTGTGAGATAATTGGAGAAAATAATGGCAAAATATTTCATATGATCAGAAATTAAAAGTTAGCAAAAGACATCCAGAATTTTCTTTTGTGAAATATCACAAGAGGAAATTCCAAACTGGAGTGTGTGAACTGAAACATCTTTGAAGGCATGCACACTTTAAGCAGAAAGAGAGAAAGGGCGAGGATGGAAAGATCCCTTTCAATATGCCTAGGCAACTGATGGCAGGATGTCTGCAGTTTCATTTCCCCCTCTAGGAATCAAGAGCAACCATTCACTTACATCAGGTGTTCCCCTACAGCTATATCAGTTGGGAAGGTGAGAATATCTTCTCTTCCAATGCAGAAATCTCAGCATCCATGGGGAAAGGGGAAAGGGGGAGAGATTGCTGAGGGAATGAAGGACACAGTAAACTTCATCCCCCACTTTGATCGTATACTAGCCGGACTGGGGTAACTGTGTTGGAGCTATCAACTGTACTTTCCCTGGGTTGCTGTAGGTTTTTTCGGGCTATATGGCCATGTTCTAGAGGCATTCTCTCCTGACGTTTCGCCTGCATCTATGGCAAGCATCCTCAGAGGTAGTGAGGATGCTTGCCATAGATGCAGGCGAAACGTCAGGAGAGAATGCCTCTAGAACATGGCCATATAGCCTGAAAAAACCTACAACAACCCAGTGATTCCGGCTATGAAAGACTTCGACAATACGTTGTACTTTCCCTGTTGCTGGCAAGTTAGGGTGGTTCCACACAGGGCTTTAACCCTCACACACCTTCCCCCAACATCTGTGCTTTCCTGTGAGAGGGGGTTGTCCAGATGCCCTGCCAAGCTTTCTGGCAGGGCACCTGAACACAAAACAACCCCACCCCCGAAAAGCCTTAAAAAGAAAATAACTTACCTGGCCACTGTTCCCCCTTCTCTGGAGCTCTCCTGGAGCGTAGAAATGAAGTACCAGAAGAACTCTGGAGAAGGAGAATTGCGGCTGGGTAAGTTATTTCCTTTTTGAGGCTTTTTAAGGGAGGGGGAAGGGGCTGTCTTGGGTTTTTGGGGTTCCAGGAGCCCAAGAAACCCAAGACAGCTGTATGGATGGGTACCGGAAGTCACACAACGCGATCCCCAAGCCCAATCCACACAGCACCTGCAGTTGTTGTTGTTTTTTTAAATATATTTTTATTTTTCTTAAAATACATCAATATCTTCAATACTCTTAGGTTCGATACTCAATTTATTACATCAACTATATGTGTATATATCTTGCATACTTTTTTTTGTTCACCTCTGTGCCCCCCACCCTTCCGAGCCATTTCAATTTACATTCTCTTTCCAAAATACCATTTCTTCTTGTGGAGGTAATTTCCCATCTACTTCTTTTAAGCCGTTCTCAATAAATTTTCCCCAAACTTCATCAAAGTCGTTTTCCTTCCATACCCCTTTCCTGACTCTTAAACTACATGTCAAATTACCATTTATTGCTAGTTTCCATAGTTCTTTATACCATTCTTCAATTGGTATATTTATTTTACCTTTCCAGTTCCTCGATATCAGTAATCTTGCTGCAGTTAACATATTATCTATTGCATCTTTCTCTGTTTTCCCCCCAATTTCTTAACGTTATATAGTGACAACAATGCAATGCTTGCACTTCTTCCTATTTTTATACCCATTATAGCTTATATTTCTCCAAATACCTTCCCCCAAAATTCATTTACATATTTACATTGCCATCACATATGTATATATGTACCCACCTCCTGGCAACCTCTCCAACAGTTTTTTGTGGCATTCCTATTAATATTTGCAGTCTTTACTGGTGTTAAGTACCATTTCCAAACCAATTTATAATAATTTTCTTTAACACGTATCGATAAAGACACAACCTTCTGAAAGACCCAGGTCTTTCCAGCTGTCAAATTATTTCAGCACAAAGCAGGATTTTTCTCTGCCTGGAAGGAGACATAAATAGCAGCAAAACAGACATCATGCAAGCCCAAGAACACCAAGTAACAAAAAGGTCCATCGCCTACCTTTTTTCTCCCCTGTAAAAGGAACCAGGTCTTCTCTGTCTTTGATATCAATTGCCTCCTTTTCCAAATGTGCCAGAAGATCATCTCTTTTGAAGGGGCCAGTAGGATTTTTCTTCGTTTGATCTCTCTGTCTCATTCCTGCAGGCAGCAATGCATTCTAGATTTTTGAAAAGAGAGGAAAATACTTGAACGGTGGTCATTATCTATCTTCTTAAATGAAATATTACTAAATTGTCAAAGCACAGGAGACAGTATACATAGCATTGTCAAGCACATGCTTTTTAGCATACTGAAGGGCCCAGTGTAATCTCCATTATCTACAGGTATATTTATTATGGGGAATACACCCACTTTTCATATCAAATTACTACACTCCTCAGTTTTTAATAGAAGTCCTATGCCTTTTCAGGACTCACTTGTGGCAACATTTCAAAACTTTTCTTACTAAAATAAAAGTATAACATTAGCGTCTTATACATGGGCAGGCAATATACCTTTGCTTCACCTGAAGGAAGAAGCGACCAGTCAGTTGGGAGGTTAAATTCCTTTCATCCCCCCCCTTCCCATGATAAAAACGGGCTTTTCCCATACATTTTAAAGGGTGCTGTGTCATAAAAACTGTTGATGTGAAATGTGTGTCTGATTCACATTTTGATGTGCAACCATGCCCTTTGAAAAACAATAAATTCTCTATCTTCTCAGCATCCCAACTGCTATGGAGGAGGAAAAGAGGAGGATGGGTGTTCAAGAGGAGTTGGTGATGGTGGTGGTATTGGAGAAGGAGGGGGATGAAGCTTCTTGTCCCATTTTCTCTCCCTTTACATCAGTCTAATAGGAAGGTACACTGTCACCATATCTGCAACCTCGACGGTTCATCCCCAGCAAGCTACCACCTGGATTGCCAATCTTTCTTCTCTTCCTGGCTCTCTATTTCCAAGAAAAACAGCAGCCAGGCATCATCTAATTCACTGTAATTCCAGGAGCTGTAGTCTGGCAAAGTACTGTTTCCATACACTAACCAAGGCTTGGTGACATCATGCTTGGAGCTGTGCTGCCACAATGGGTTAAACCCTTGTGCTACTGAACTGCTGACCTGAAGGTTGGCAGTTCAAATCCATGAGATGGGGTGAGCTCCCGTCTGTCAGCTCTAGCTCCCGCCAACCTAGCAGTTCAAAAACCTGCAAACTCAAGTAGATAAATAGGTACTGCTTTGACAGGAAAAGACAATGAGACGCTCCAAGCAATCTTGCCAGCCACACAACCAGCTTTAAAATGGAGCACCTCCCCAGAGCCAGAGATGAGTACTGCCTCCAGAAGCCATAAATGAAAGGAGAAGCCTCTGTTTTTGTTTGTGTTTGTGTGTCTCATTGTATATGATTGTAAAGGCATTGAATGTTTGCCTATGTATGTAAACGTAAGTGCTGTAATCCACCTTGAGTGCTCTAGGGGAGAAGTGTGACATACAAATAAAGTGTATGATTATTATTGACACAAAAGCACAGTATGTCACAGCAAATGAGATCTATGTGCTGGATTTCGTATCACAAAATCACAAGTCGAACATTTCCCAAGTGTCTAGGACTGTGTGATGTATTTTCGAATGATGCGCGCAGATCCAAGTAAGGTGGCCTTTTGCAGTTGACAGATCATGATTTTGTCAATGTTTATTGTTACCAAATGCTGGCTGAGATCTTTTGGCACGGCACCCAGTGCGCCAATGACCACTGGGACCACCTGTACTGGTTTATGCCAGAGCCTTTGCAGTTTGATTTTGAGGTCTTGATAGCGGATAAGTTTTTCCTGTTGTTTTTTCTCAATGCGACTGTCTGGATGATGGCGAACAAATTGAAATTGAATCCAGACAAGACAGAGGTACTCCTGGTCAGTCGCAAGGCCGAACAGGGTATAGGGTTACAGCCTGTGTTAGACGGGGTCGCACTCCCCCTGAAGACACAGGTTCGCAGTTTGGGTGTGATCCTGGACTCATCACTGAGCCTGGATCCCCAGGTTTCGGCGGTGACCAGGGGAGCATTCGCACAGTTAAAACTCGTGCGCCAACTGCGACCGTACCTTGGGAAGTCTGACTTGGCCACGGTAGTCCACGCTCTAGTCACATCCCGTATTGACTACTGCAATGCTCTCTATGTGGGGTTGCCTCTGAAGACTGCTCGGAAGCTTCGAATGGTCCAACGATCGGCAGCCAGGATGCTAACAGGAGCGGCACTCAGGGAGCATACAACTCCTCTGCTGTACCAGCTCCACTGACTGCCGATTTGCTACCGGGCCCAATTCAAAGTGCTGGCGTTGGCCTTTAAAGCCCTAAACGGTTCTGGCCCAACATATCTATCCGAACGTATCTCGGCCTATCAGCCCACCAGGACCCTAAGATCTTCAGGGGAGGCCCTGCTCTCCATCCCACCTGCTTCACAGGTGCGGCTGGTGGGAACGAGAGACAGAGCCTTTTCTGTGGTGGCCCCTCAGCTTTGGAATGCCCTCCCCATAGAGATAAGATCAGCTTCCTCGCTGATGGTATTTCGAAAAAGACTCAAGACATGGATGTTTGAACAAGCATTCGGCTAATCCGGTGCGATGAAGTTGATGATCAAGGACTGGCAATCATAGACGATGAAATTGGATTATGATTTTAGTTGAGAGATGCATTGGTCTGTATTGGTGGCCCGATACTGTGTATTGTATATGTGTTTTATGTTTTTAAATTGAATATTGTTGTTTTTAAGTGTTGTAAACCGCAATGAGTCGCCGTTTTAGGCTGAGATATTAGCGGTATACAAGCGTATTAAATAAATAAATAAATAAATGAATAAATGAATAATCCAGACTTTTTTCTTTTCCACAACCGTGATGTCTGGTGTATTGTGTTCCAAAACTTTGTCAGTCTGGATTCGAAAGTCCCACAGTATTTTTGCGTGTACATTTTCCACAACTTTTGCGGGTTTATGATCCCACCAATTCTTTACTGCTGGCAGGTGCTACTTGTGGCATAAGTTCCAGTGAATCATTTGTGCCACAGAGTTGTGCCTTTGTATATTATTATTATTATTATTATTATTATTATTATTATTATTATTATTAGAAACACAACAAGATTAGTACACAGCAAACAAGATCACTCTGCTGGCTGTTGTATTGGATCACACGTCAGTCACTTCTCAAGTTTCTAGGACTGTGTGATGTATCGGCGAATAATGCGTGCAGATCCCAGTAAGGTGGCCTTTTGCAGCTGATAGATTATTATGACTTCCAAAAGTCATATTGCCTGAAGGACTCTGTAGTCCAAAGAGGTAATCTGCCAGAGTCCTAAGTGTGGGAAAGTGCATTTAGCTAAAAGGCTGTCACATTGCTTCTACCCAACTCATAAACTGCTGGTTTATGGGTTGGGTAGAAGCAATGTGACAGCCATGCTGTGAGGAAAGGCTTTGCATAACCCCCCTTTTTCATAGTCCTTATTTTCACTTTATAAAAAATAGAAACAACTTTTACCAACATTTCCCTGTCACAAAAGCACACTCCTCATTCTGCAGAGGCCAAGAACTGCTCTGGAGAATGGCTGGGTTGTTTGCATCTTCATTTAAAAGTTTCTATCCATTTGGAGAAAAAATGCTCCCAAGTGAAATTGATCATTTGGTTGAAACAGAAAGGAGTAGAATATTTTCCAATCATAATACACCTTTGATGCATCATGCTCCCCATTACTCTCCACCAATAAATAACCAGAGGGTGTAGAAAATGAGATGTTAACTATTTTTAATTTTTCTCCTTTGTTGACGTGGTCAAATCCCACTATGCTAGTCCAGCTTTTAAAAATGTTTACAATAACGTAATAAATAAAACATATGCAACCAATGCTAATACATTCCATGCAAATGTGATGGTGATCTTGTAATGTAATCCAACATTTCAGAGATCAAGTGTTGGAAGCAATTCAAACAATTAAAAGGGATCATTTCCCCAAAGACTACAATTGTTGGAAAGGCAGTGAGGAAATAGCAAGGCCTTGCTGAGTAACCTTTTGGCAGGCGTACAAGTACTAATTGCTAAGTGCTGAAAAGCAAAGCTGCCAATTTTAAATGAATTATGCAGGAAAACACAGAATGGCACGCTAACGACAAATCTTTCAACGATTCTATGTGTGGACAGATTGAGATCAGAGCTTGGGTAAATTATATTTTTTGTACTACAACTCCCAGGATCTCCCAACAAGTATCATCATGGTTGACAGAACTCAATATTCAATTTATATCAGAAAGAAGAAAGAACTAAGGTGTCCTATAAAATCAAATTGTTCTTGCATGCCTTCAAGTCATTTCTGACTTATGGTGACCCTAAGATGAATGTATCACAGTGTTTTTATGGGGATGAAAGTATGTGACTTGGTCAAGATCATCAAACCCTGGCCCACTGGATTAACTGAGCATCTGGATTGTATCAAAAATTACCAATTATGGCAGGGGTTCTCAAACATTTTCAGTCACAGAGCCCTCTTTGAAGCAAAGTTTCTCATGGAGTTCCAAGAAGTTATGTGTGTTATGTGTATGGATATATATGTGTATATGTGTATAAAGAGATAGATGGATAGATGGATAGATGGATAGATAGATAGATAGATAGATAGATAGATAGATAGATAGATAGATAGGCTAAACTTTTGGATACAGGGGCCACATTGTATTTTATAATTTGACAGGAGGGACGGGCCAGTGACAGATGGATGTAGAGTGTTTCTGTGAACTAATTGGAAAAAAATGAACAAATTCCTATGTGCGCTGCACATATCTCAGTAGTCGTGTAAAGAAAGAAAGAAAGAAAGAACAATACAATATTTAAAAGGAACAAAAATTTCAACCAACATAAACTTAACAATATTTTAGTGGAAGACCCCAGGGGTCATCCAGTCCAACCCCCTTCTGCCTTCCAGGAAAAGCACAATCAAAGCACCACGAACGGATGGCCATCCAGTCTTTGTGATGATGATGATGATGATGGGAGCAACCCCAAGGGCCGTCCAATCCAATCCCCTTCTGTCATGCAGGAAAAAAACAATCAAAGCACCCCAACAGACGACCATTCAGTCTTTGTAATAATAATAATAGGAGCAACCCCAAGGGCTGTCCAGTACAACTCCCTTTTGTCATGCAGGAAAAACACAATCAAACCAGTCCCAACAGATGGTCATCTAGCCTTGTAATAATAATAATAATAATAATAATTTATTTCATATCAATAGTAATAATAATAATAATAATAATAATAATAATAATAGCAGAAATCCCAGGGGCTATCCAGTCCAACTCCCTCCTGCCATGCAGGAAAAACACTATCAAAGCACCCCCAACAGATGACCATCCAATCTTTGTAATAATAATAATAATAATAATAATAATAATAATAATAGGAGCAACCCCAGGGGCCATCTAGTCCAACTCCCTTCTGTCATGCAGGAAAAACACAATCAAAGCACCCCCAACAGATGACCATCCAGTCATTGTAATAATAATAATAATAATAATAATAATAATAATAATAAAGGAGCAACCCCAGAGGCCATCCAGTCCAACTACTTTTTGTTATGCAGGAAAAACACAATCAAACCAGTCCCAACAGATGGCCATCCAGTCTTTGTAATAATAATAATAATAATAATAATAATAATAATAATAGCAGAAATCCCAGGGCCATCCAGTCTAACTCCCTTCCGTCATGCAGGAAAAACAAAACCAAAGCACCCCCAACAGATGGCCATCCAGCATAGTGTTGCAGATCAATTATGCTATGCTGGAGGGCTTCTGTTAGGCAGCTGATCAACTACTGTATGAACAGAATCTTGCACCTTTGTTCTGATCCACTTTGTTCTTATCTATTTTTCTTATCAGAAGAAAGATATTAAATTATCAGGGCATTATCTGCTCAATTCCCAAAGAGGCTAAAATCAGATGCAGCTCCTATCAAATTGAGCTGGAGGTGAAGAGCTCAAAGGAGAAGCAGAGTTACCTGTGTGAGCAGCAACATCCCTCAATGCTCAAGCCCAAATCAGCACATTCTGACTGGGAGCACATTGAAATTGGTTTCATATAGGCCATAGAGCAGCGCAACACCTGGTCTGGCTGGCTGACGCTTCCTTATTGAACCAAATGGCTCCCTTTGGTTCGAACTTAGTTAAATCCCTACCAATATATTTCATATCCCAAGGTACACAGCAGCCTTGGACTAGCCTTGATACCAAGTGAGAAAATCACAAGCCCAAAGTACAAAAGTATTGGTTTTCACAGTGTTATTAAAAATGGAAGTTCTCCAATAATAAGCTGAAAAACTGAAAAACTGCAGTACGCCACACCATTAAAGAGGTGCTCTTTGAAACTACTTACATCTGGATCTAGCTCTACCAGTTCCTCCTCTAAAATCTTGATTTCATCTTCTGTCAGTGCTCCCAAGATCTGGTCTTCATCCAGGTCTCGGTACTTCTCCAGTCCTTGTCTGTATGACATTCTGGGGAACTTTTTATGGTAATCTCTCTCTCTTCAGAATAAATTACCTATTGAAAAACAAAAAGGAAGAAAAACAGGACAAGATTAACATTTGAATTTTATACTGGTTCAAATGTCAGCATTAAACCAATGAATAAAATATGCAATATAATATAGTGTATATGTTTTTTTAAAGCTAAAAAGTGATCAAATGATAATCATAATGTAAACTTACTAAGCCAGAAATGACAAAGTTCTGCATGATTTAAAACTCAGTAAAAACTGTTGTTGTTGTTGTTGTAAACCATTCTGGAAGTAATACTCCAGAGGTTTACTTCGGGCTTGTTTACATCAGCCAATTATTTCAGGACAGGTCTGGAGCAAAAATTCTGCTTCAGGGAATTTATATGGATTTTTTTGTCATGCCATTTTTATCATATTGTAAGGATAAAAGGTAAAGGTAAGTCTGGTTGTGTCTAATTCTGGGGGGGGGGTGCTAATCTCCATTTCTAAGCCAAAGATCCTGCATTGTCCGTAGACACCTCCAAGGTCATGTGGCCGGCATGACTGCATGGAGCGCCATTACCTTCCCACTGAAGCAGAACCTATTGATCTATCACATTTGCATGTTTTTGAACTGCTTGGTTGGCAGAAGCTGAGCCTAACAGCAGGAGCTCACTCCGCTCCCTGAATTCGAACTGCCAACCTTTCGGTCAGCAAGTTCAGCAGTTCAGTGATTTAACCTGCTGTGCCACTGGGGGCACCAATAATAATAATAGAAATAATAATAATAATAATTAATAATAATAATAATAATATCCGGCATTGTCTATAGATACCTCCAAGGTCAGGTGGCCGGCATGACTGCATGGAGCACCATTACCTTCCCGCTGAAGCAGTATCTATTGATCTACTCAACATTTGCATGTTTTTGAACTGCTAGGTTGGCAGAAGCTGGGGCTGACAGCAAGAGCTCACTCCACTCCCTGGATTTGAACTGCCAACCTTTCGGTCAGCAAGTTCAGTGGTTCAGTGATTTAACCCACTGCGCCACTAGTTATCATCATCATCATCATCATCATCATCACCACCATTTCTTTAGAAAGAGAACAAAGACGTGGTTGTGGGATCAAACCTTTGACTAATAAATAATTAAAGAACTTGGCTGTAGTATGGTTATGGTATACGATTTCTGGATCATGGAATGTTCATGTTTATACTAGGATGATTTTCTGCTTTGTCTGAATGTTTGAATTTTATGTATGACTTATGTTTAATGGTTTTAATTGATTGTAATAACTGATTACACGTAGTAATCAGTTATTATGATTTCTTTGTGTACTACATGTTGGCATTGAATCTTTGCCATTAGTATGTTGTAAACCGCCTTGAGTTCCCCAAGGGGTGAATGCAGTACACAAATAAATGAATGAATGAATGAATAAATAAATAAATAAATAAATAAAGTTTTATGCTCTGTTCCCAACTTGTAGCAGTGGAAGGGTGGCAACTACATATTCCAGATGGCCATCGTGAATGGCCTATGCTGACATCAGCTTAGTCATCTGCACATCTAGGGAAAAGGAGGGGCAGCAGTGGACTAATATAGACAGGCAGGTGCACTTGAGATGGGCCGGGAGGTGTGTAAGGAAGCGCGGGTAAGAAAATAATGTATAAAATATATAAAATAATGTATAAATATTAAAATTTGCGGATTTTCACTTATCGCGGGTGATCCTGGAACGGAACCCCCGCGATAAGTGAGGGAACACTGTATTGTCCTGGACCATCCTGAGTTAGAAAGGTGTGTGGGGGGACGGGACACTCAGCTTGCATAATATAATAGAAGCAAATATTGCACTTCTCTGTGGATGGAAGCATAGCTTGTTAATCTAGTGCTACTGCAAACTTGAAATGTTGTCAATATACAATTCCAGTTTTTTGAAGCCACCCCCTCTTGTTTTCTAATGAAGGAGGAGGATGGGACAAGAATTAGACTGTCGTTGATAATTGCAGGTTGCTCCGATGCCAAGTATCACAGATGCATAGGGATGATGCAGGCATACTTGGCTACTACCATCTGATGCCTGCAAGACCAGTTGCTGGCATCAAGGGGTGGGTGAGCCATTGCAGATTAACACCTCAGATCAAACTGTTCTGGGGGTAAAGTGGGAAGAGAAATAAGCGGTAGGGCAGCAAAAGGTTACCTCCTCAAATGGTGCTAAATCTTCCCCTAGACTTGGATCATTTACAGCTATTACTATTATTCTCAATCTTCCTCATTTTAAATTCCGTAGACATTTTTTCCCCTAGACAGATTTTTTGTTCCTGTTGTTGTGTACCTTCAAGTTGTTTCTGACTTATGGCAATGTTATCATGGAGTTTTCTTGGCAATATTTTCTCAGAGGGGTTTGCTATGACCTTTCTCTGAGGTTGCGAGCGTATGACTTGCCAATAGGTTTTGGTGGATGAGTGTGGTTTGTGAACCCTGGTCTCCAGATTCATAATCCAATGTTCAATTCACTACACTATGCTGACTCTGAGTAGCTGCCAGCATAATCCTTAATTGCTCTGACTGATGGGCCAGAGAATAGTGCTTGCAATGCTGATTTTAATAAGTTGCTATGAGTTTTGGCAATGTTCCAGAACCATTCTCTCCTGACATTTCACCCACATCTATGGCAGGCATCCTCAGGGATTGTGAGGTCTGTTGGAAACTAGGCAAGAGAGGTTTATACAGTTTATCTGTCCAGGGTGGAAGAAAGAACTCTTGTCTGTTTAAGGCAAGTGTGAATGTTGCAATTGGCCACCTTGATTAGCATTGAATGGCTTTGCAGCTTCAAAATCTGGCTGCTTCTTGACAGTGGGAATCCTTTGCTGGGAGGTGTTAGCTGGCCCTGATTTTTCCTGTCGAATTCCCCTGTTTTTTGAGTGTTACTCTTTATTTACTGTCCTGACTTTAGAGGTTTTTTTTTTTAATACTGGTAACCAGAGAGAATGCTTCTGGAACATGGTTATACAGCCCAGAAAACTCACAGCAGGAGAGAATATTTCTGGAACATGGCTATACAGCCCAGAAAACTCACAGCAGGAGAGAATATTTTTGGAAAAGAAAAGTCCCAGCAACAAACAAAATCTGGCTACCAGTATTAAAAATTACCTTTAAAACAGGATAGTATATAAAGAGCAACACTAAAAAAAGGTGAATTCCAGGCAAGAAACAATCAGGCCACCTAACACCTCTCAACAAAGGACCCTCCAGGGAGCAACCAGCCAGGCTTTGAAGCTACAAGGCCATTAAATGCTGATCAAGGTGGCCAATTGCAACATTCACACTTGCCTCAAGCAAACAAGAGTTCTTTCTCCCACCCTGGGCATTCCACAGATATATAAACTCCACTTGCCTAGTTTCCAACAGATCTCACAACCTCTGAGGATGCCTGCCATAGATGTGGGCAAAACGTCAGGAGAGAATGCTTCTGGAACATGACCATACAGCCTGGAAAACTCACAACAACCCAGTGATTCTAGCCATGAAAGCCTTTGACAACACACTGATGATAATGTTTGGGCAGGCTTATATTGGTAATGGCCAGTTTTTCAGATCACATGGTCAAGCAAGCTGAGTCTCAGAGGAGAGAGACATTGGGATACATTAACATATACAAAACTTAAAAACAGTGACAATATAACATAAAACTATAACCCTTAAGAATAACAAATTACAGGAATAACCTAATACTGTAGAGTTGATTTTTTTAAAATTACAATTTGTCCAATTATGTCCTGTCAAATGCTTGAGAGAGTGTTTATGGGAAATGCCTTAGTGATGATGGCTCTTCAGCGGTGGAACAGGCTGCCTTCAGAAGCTGTGAAATCTTCGACCCCTGACATTTTCAGAAAGAGATTAGACAGACACACCAGAGATACTTGGAGTGTAGAATATCCTGCCTTGGGCTGAGTAGTTAGACTGGGTCCAGTCCAATTCAATACCTATGATTCAATCACTGCACTCTTCAGCTGGCAAAATCATTTCTAGCTCAATTCCGAAAAGGACAGATTAATGAGAGTACATGACATTAGCCCCCTATGGTTTCAAGGACACAATCCAAGGCACCATTTTGATGATGATCTACTAGACAGCCCCCCTGAAAATGCGTACTCAGATGATCCTTGCCCTATGTTTACCTAATCAGAGCAAGCAGAAATCGTGACACATGTGTTTCTTCACTTACAGGTTGAACATCCTGTATCTTCCTAGCTCATACCATGGAAAATAACAATAGCATAATTTAAGAACAGCAGCAACAACAACCACGAAATCCATTATGTTGACAGATCTTGTGTACCTGAGTTTTTTCTTCCAAATATGGAAGAAAAAACTGTCGCAACTCAGGATAGATTCACCTTGCTCAGAACACCACCACACACCAAGGCTGTAGGTTTTGTAGTTTATTGAAGAAAAAGCAAAACCATAAACATAGAAATAGGGTTGCAAAAGTTCAATAGCCAAAACAGAGTCTTAAATGCAAAGGCAGAGTTTCCAAGGTCCAAAGGAAAATAACATGAAGTATAATCCACTGGCATTGGTCAAACAAAATCCATGGCAGCATGACAAAGTCCCCAGAAACCAAGATCGAAATCAAAGTCCCAAAGACCCAAAAGCTTTCCCCAAAAGCTGAGGCAATTCCAGAGATGTTAACAGGGTGTAAGCAAAGTTGCACTGACAAAGGATTGACTTCAATCACATCATTAAATATGTTTCCCTAGCATGAAAGCATTACGTTGACCTCGAACTTCCCGTTTGTTAGCAAGCCAAGCACTTCGGCGTACCCTTAATTGCAAACGGTCCTCCCTAATCAAATCCCCATCACCTTCAAGGCCGAATAACTCATTATCCTGGGACTGGCCACCCTGGGAATCGAGAGGCACTGAGCTCACAGATGAAGCAGCCGACTCCTCCACCTGCAGCTGTGAAGTTTCATTCAAATCATGACCATCTTCTAAAACAACATCCCTTTCTCTGGGAAACAGAAACGCCACCTCGTCTTCAGTATCAACACTGTCTGCCTCAACAACAGGGACATGTTCAGAAATCTGTAACCCATCATCCTCCTCGTCCTGAGGAAACTCAGGCTCAGAAAGCTCAGGCTCAGACTGAGCCACAACACTTACTAGGAGCTAGGGGGGCTTTGGGGGCTTCAGCCCCCCCCCCCCGAAATTCTCATGGTGGTCTGCGAGAAGGCCTTACTGGTACATTATTTAAACTGTTATGTTTATTCATATCATGATCTGATCACCATGCTCAATATATCCCATATGCATGGGGGTATTGGGGTAACGATACAAAAGGTTTGCTAGGGTAGACCCTCTTTCACTCAGACTCAGCCCCCCCGAAACAAACTCCCCCCCCCCCCCCCCGAAACAAAATCCTGGCTACGGGCCTGGCCACAACAAAAACTAAGGTACACAAGATCTGTCAACGTAATAGAAAACTGGTATAAAATGTTTTATTGCTGGCACCTCACACCACAACAGCTAGCAGAGTACTATAAAAACTATGAAAACCATTGTTGGAAATGCGGGAAGGAACTTGGATCCTACCATCATTTATGGTGGGGCTGCAAAGTAACCAAAAAGTATTGGAAAGTAATTCAGAAACATACACAAAACATTATTAAAATAAAATATGACCTCAAGCCCAAGTACTATTTGTTACATATAATAGATTTCGAGGTAGAAAAAAAAATAAAGATTTGATTTTATTTCAAAGTAGCGGTGTGAATAGTAATAGCACAGAAATGGAGAGAAAAAGATCCTCCAACAATTGAGGACTGGTTCATTAAAATAGCAGAATACATTAATATGGACTCATTGACGCAGCTATTAAAAGATCAGAACAAAATGAGCAAAACAGACTGGAAATAACTGAGAATGTATCTACAGGAGAAAATGAAATTTAATAAGTAAAAGGGAGTGAATAATCAGCATAAAAAGTTTCCTGAGACAATTAGGTAGCGGAATTTAAAGAAATAAACACAACTTAGAAAGGATATCTCCCTACGGGATGGACTGGAAGACTTCAAATCCCCGCTTCCCCGCTTTACCCCTCCCCACTACCCTCCCAATACCTACCCCCACCCTCATTATCTACTTCATCACTTCCTACTCCTCCACTTTCTTATACACTTGATATGTTCCCACTCTTTTTATTGTATTTTGAAAATGATCAAATAAAAAGGATTTTAAAACAAGCATAACACAATCCTAAGAGCTCAATCTAGTTGCTGGTTCCATCTGGACTGACACACTAAATCCGTTAGACTTATACAAGTGTTACATTAGAGGGGAACAAGGAACTGAAAGGTACAATTAAAAGGACCTTCCACATGGAAGGTAATGGCTATTAAATAGCAAAGCAGTTCATGAAGGGGAGGGAGGGGGTGGAGAATATAAAGGAATGGAAGAAAAGGAGATGAGTATGGTGATTTTGATGTATGAACTACTATGTCAATTAATGATTACTTATTAAATATTATATGTGATATTGTACCCCAGGCTTTAACAGAGCAAGTTAAACCACCAACTGCAGAAAATCTAAAAGCCTGGGTTGGGATGAGCTCCCAACCATCAGCCCAGCTTCTGCTCACCAAGCAGTTACGAGGGTTGAATAAAAAGTAATGCCTCCACCTTCGTAACTCCTCAACAGATGGCAGTACTGGTATGCAGCAGCTACTGGCTTGTTCAGTAGACTCTCCTCTACAGTTCCATTTTGGCAGGAAGCCTTAGCATTGGACTGTTGTGTTGTTAAAGTGCAAAGTATGGAACCCTGCGCAGACGGTCAGTCATTGCGACTTAAGCAACGTGCAGTCATTGAATTCTTGACAGCAGAAGGTGTCACCCTAAAGGAGATCCATCAGAGAATGCAAACTGTTTATGGTGGTTGTGTTGATGTGAGTACTGTGCGTCGTTGGGCGAGTAAGTTTAAAGATGTTGAGGTGGGAACATCTGACTTGTGTGACAAACAAAGAGTTGGACGTCCTGTGACAGCAACCACTGAGTTTCACAAGTAAAAGATTGTCAGATTGATTCTGGATGATCATTGTATCACTCTGAGAGAAATTTCAAGCATAATCGGCATTTCACAAGAACATGTGGGTCACATTATTGCAGGGTCCGAAAGGAAAAGGGAAATGTTTTCCTGCAGCATGACAATGCCAGACTACACACTTCACATGCCACCATGGCAGAACTTCAAAGACTGGATCTCACCACCATACAGCATCCTCCGTACAGTCCAAATTTAGCACCGTCTGACTTCCATCTGTTCCCGATCATGAAAGAAGATCTGCGGGGACATCATTATGCTTCTGATGAAGATGTTTAGAGAACTGTGAGACGCTAGTGGTGGAAACAGAGTGTCGACTTCTTCTGTGATGGCTTCAGAAAACTTGTTCATTGTTGGCAGAAATGGATCCAATTGTCTGGTGATTATGTGGAAAAGTGAATTGTGGTAGTTAAAGAGCACATTCCAAGGATTATTTCTGTGTTTGATTTATTACCCAAACCCAAGTAACGATGGTGGAGGCATTACTTTTCATTCAACCCTCATATCTACCTCTTTTATTTTCTCCATAAATATTCATTTAAAACTGTTATGCCCTAGGCTCGTTCTACAAGGTAGAAGTAATGCAGTTTGATACCACTTTAACTGTCATCGCTAAATGCTAGGGAATCCTGGGAGTTGTAGTTTGGTGCCAATTTATTATTTTCATTTCAGATTCATTGCCAAGTTACAATCTTGCTGAAGCAGTAAATCCACAATACTCCAGACATCTGAATATACAGAAGTAAAATAAATGCAGGTTGATTTCTAGAAGCAGGTAAGAATCAACACATACCTCCAAAATGCCTCCAAATCAAATCAATAGGCTGCTGTTGTCTGGAAAACAGAAAAACAAACATGAAGTACATTAAGCTGAAATGCCTTACATGTAAAATAAACCAAAAAAACAACAACAAAAAAACAGACCAATTACCCTAAGGACATATGGTTTCAAATTAAGGGAGAAGAAAAGCGAAGTATAAACCAAAATGTAAGATTGTTTCTAAATTAGTATTAGAAACAGTCCTTTAGTTAGACAGCCAGACCCTAGAAAGACATCTCAGAAGACCAGCAAATTAGTATGATTTATGGGATACTTGACTTGTACATTTGTTTAAGCAAAAACAAGTAATAATTCAGTACCATTATTTTTAAAAGAAGGATACACCACATAAATAATTTCCCCTGTAATTGATGCAAATGCTTTCTTCTTTCTTATGTCCGAATCAAAACAGTAGGACAAAGCCAAAAAAGGTTGAAGGCAGACAATAATTTTAAAAGAGTTGGAGTTGTTATATCAGGAAGTCTAGTGCTTGTGTGTGTACTCCCCCCCCCCCTTTTTTTGCTCAATATTACATATACATGTAATTTTTTCAAGATTTTAAAGTACCCTAAAAACCTACAAAACTGAAATGCCTGAAGCAACAGCAAGACGAGTACCGGTATATAGTACATCATTCTGGTTGATGCTTAAACACAATATAAACACACCCTTTTACTTGAATACAAGTTCCTTCTTACATACCTGCGTGTATGCGCTTCAGCTTTCTTTAGTATGATCAAAAAAAGGGATCATATAATATAATCATATGGAGGACCAAAGATTTTGATACCACTGCTCTGGAGGATTTGTTTGTTGTTATCACCAAGCAGACATGGAAAATGTCTAGCTCTTGATACTTGGTTGTACTACGAACACTGAATTAAGTTGTGTGGGCTCTGGAGTCTAACAATGTTTGCAGAAGGTTGTTGTAGGTTTTTCAGGCTGCATGGCCATGTTCTAGAAGCATTCTCTCCTGACATTTCACCTGCATCTATGGCAGGCATCCTTAGAGGTTGTGAGGTCTCGTAAATGCTTCTAGAACATAGCCATACAGCTCGAAAAACCTACAACAACCCAGTGATTCTGGCCATGAAAGCCTGAAACAATACAATGTATGCAGAGTCATATGTTTCAAGCCCTATCCTATGGGGTGTCTTGATTTTTACTCTGAACAGCTGCTAGAAGGCAGCTACAGATCATGTGCAATAGTGTGGAGGTCAACTTAAGTCTTTCCTCTCAAGCATGAAATAGGCCACACCAAATTTCCACCTGCCTTTTCTCAATGTAGTCCCTCGGATGCCCACCAGCCGGTAACAGAAACACGGACGAATGATGGCTGCAGAGCAGTAATTCCACAAACAATTTAAACAATTAATCTAACCTTCTGACATGAACTCTCTAGATCAGGGTTGGGGAATTTTAGCTCTTCCAGATGTCTTCAACTTCGACTCCCAAATTCTACAATCAGTATAACCAGTGGTTAGGGATTATGGAAGTCTTGGTCAAAAACATCTGGAGGGCCAAATGTTATTTACCATGAATTTAGTGGTCTTTGGTGAAGTACTGTCTTTCAGACTCAGCACCTCACCTGCAATATAAAGATAGCACTACAGCTTTCCTTTGAGTTGTTGTGATATCTAAAATAAGATATTCGGCATGCTCTAGACCAGTGGTTCCCAACCTTTGGGCCTTTCTTCAACTCCCAGAAATCCCAGCCATCTTACCAGCTGTTAGGAAGTGTGGAAGCTGATATCCAAAACATCTGGAGACCCAAAGGTTGGAAACCACTGCTCTAGACACGGATACATTTAAATGTCAGCAATGAAATGCCATAATGGAAAAAACACGTGATGCTACCCTCTCCAGTGCTGTTGAACTCTATCACCTGCTATTCTTCACCATTATCTATACTGGTCGGAAGGCTGCTGGGATTTGCAAGCTTAAAAAAGCTGGAGGGCTGTGTGATTTCTATCCATTGCCTAGAATTTATGAAAATTATATCAATTATGCATTTTAAAAAAGAATAACATACAAAAGCACTTCAAGTCTCTAGTCTATTTCCGCTTTGAGTCCCCCCAAGGGTAAGAAAGGTTGTATATAAATACTGCAAATAAATAAATAAATAAATATTTCATGTCTTAATAGTGATCTTATTGGTTATATTCCAAATGGTGTGTTGTTGCATGAGGATCATGAATGAAATTGTTCGCTTTAAATATCTAACTATGATAAACTATTTGACAAGCTGACATCATGCAAATAAACAAAGTTGAACTCTATGAAGGTTGTTTCCAAGCCGTTTATTTTCCAAACTATTACATTTATACTAGTGGGCAGCAACTGTAGCAAATCCATGGAAAACTGTCACTTTCAATACTGGAATAAAAAAAGTATGACTTTTATGGAAACAGCCTGCCACAGACATTAGTGCTACTTCTGAATGTGCAAAAAGGGACTCTATTTCCAAGAAATCTAGCTGATGACCAGATACAGATTGAGCATCCCTTATCAGACCGTGTTTTAGTACAGTGAGTTAAACTGCCAGCTGCAGAAAATCTTGCCAATCAAAAGGTCGACAGTTCAAGCCCTGGTTGGGGTGAGCTCCCAACCATCAGCCCAGTTTCTGCTCACCCAGAAGTTCAAAAACAGTAATATGAGTAGATAAATAGGTACCGCTTTTGGCAGGGAGGTAATAAAAGGTACCCATGAACACATGTTGGCAATTTGATTGGGAGAGCATCTAAGGGCAACAAAGCTCCTCGCATGGAAGATGGAGGAACAGTATAAAAGCACTGAATGCTTGCTGTATATGTGTACTGTAATCCGCTCTGAGTCCCCATGGGGAGATAGGGTGGAATATAAATTAAGTATATTATTAAGTATATTATTATTATCCAGAATTTTGAAATCTGAAATACTCCAAAACCCCCAAATTGTCCACTTGGCTGGCTGAGATAATAACACCTTTGTTTTCTGATGGTCAATGTACACATAAAATACATAAAATCGTTCATAGTATTTTGTTAAAAATTACCATCAGGCCACATGTAAAAAGTATATTTGAATCATACAGATTTGGGTGCCATCTCCAAGATATCTCATTATGTACACATATGCAAATACAGGTTCTGTTTTCCAAAATCCAGAAAAATAACTAAAGTTATCTAGAGAAAGTAACCAGAATGAGCTATTTTTCTGTGACTTCTTGGCTGATAAGTCACATTCTTAGCCTTACCTTACAACACACATGTTCCTTCTAGGAGTTTCATTTTTTAGAGAACCAATTATATTAATAGTAAATTCTCTCCTTTCCATTTGATACCTAATGAGAAAGTTATGAGAAATAACTGCACCATGCTGACTGAGTAGCTGACAACATAATCCTTCCGTTTGTAAAAGGAAGATCAATATTAGTCTCATATCACAGTCATGTGAGTATTATCAAAAGCCATCAAATAATGTAATTGAGAGCCAAAGGAGAGATTTATTTGATTCAAAAGTCAACCTTTAGGTCATGAAATCACGTTTAAAAGGTTTGGTCAACTGTACATATTTTGCTGTAATCTCAGGGGTCCATTTCAGCTGTCATAATTGGGACCACTCCCTGCTTTCACTGTTATCTCAGTCTGAGGAATGGTCGGGTACAAAGGTTGTCCATCACCTATACCATTACACAGATATGGAGGGAAAGGATCCCTCTCATCATCAATGGATGACAGAACAGCAGCAATGGCTGTGAAGCTCCATTTATTCAGCTACACAACACATTAAAATGTAGCCATTTTTGCACCAGGTCTTTCTCCCAAGTTCTGTACTTTTTCCTTCCTACTCCTTCCAAGAGTAGATGAAGAATGGTTTCACCATCTCCAGTCGAAGAGTAGAAGAAGAATGGTTTCACCATCTTTGGTCAAAGAATAGATGAAGAATGGTTTTAGCATCTCCAGTCCAAGTGAAGATGCAAAAGGTTTCACCATCTCTAGCTCAAGAGTAGATGAAGAATGGTTTCAAAATCTCCAGTTCAAGAGTAGATTAAGAATGGTTTCATCATCTCTAGCCCAAGAATAGATGGAGAATGGTTTCACCATCTCCGGTTCAAGAGTAGATGCAGAATGGTTTCACCAGCTCCAGTCCAAGAGAAGACGAAGAATGGTTTCAGCATCTCCATTCGAAGAGTAGATGAAGAACAGTTTCACCATCTCCGGTTGAAGAGTAGATGCAGAATGGTTTCACCAGCTCCAGTCCAAGAGAAGACGAAGAATGGTTTCAGCATCTCCATTCGAAGAGTAGATGAAGAACGGTTTCACCATCTCCAGTCCAAATATAGATGAAGAATGGTTTCACCATCTCCGGTTGAAGAGTAGATGCAGAATGGGTTCACCATCTCCAGTCCAATGGTAGATGCAGAACGGGTTCACCATCTCCGGTCAAAGAGTAGATGCAGAATGGTTTCACCATCTCTAGCCCAAGAATAGATGAAGAATGGTTTCACCATTTCCAGTCCAAGAGAAGATGAAGAATGGTTTCAGCATCTCCAATCAAAAAGTAGACGAAGAATGGTTTCACCATCTCCAATTCAAATGTAGATGAAGAATGGTTTCGGCATATCCATTTCAAGAACCCCTGAGAGCCATCCTGTTCTAATTTATGGCCTGGAATATTTTCTGTAGGCAGGTATCTACCTCTTTACTGGCCTTGCATTTCATTTATGTAATATATGCTAGGAATCAGACTTACATAGTTAACTACTATATGTCTTATTGCTTAGAAGTGCATTTATTTATTTTATTGCTCCATGAATACTGAATAATAAAAAATAGATTATTTGGGCAAGTAACACCCTGTCAGGCTTGGAGGAAGGCCAATCGTGCAAAGAAAACCTTGTTCATCCTAGGGTCTCAAAAGGCCCCTTCTACACTGCCATATAAAATCCACATTATCTGCTTTGAACTGGATTATCTGGCAGTGTAGACTCACATAATCCAGTTCAAAGCAGATAATGTGGATTATCTGCATTGATAATCTGGATTATTTGGCAGTATAGAAGGGGCCTAAGTCAGAAGTAACTCGAAGGATCATAACAACAATAAAATAAATGAGAGCTAGGCTTCCTTCTGGTCGTTATCAACCCCAGTTGCTTTATGTTTTCTTCACTTTTTCTGAACTACTATTAGATGTTTGCCATATGGCCACAAATCAGGGATAGGGGGAGTTGTAGTTCAATATCAATTGGAAGGCTATAAACTCATCCTGTGTGTATTTAAAGAGAGTGATTCCACCATATTTCACATCTGTTCAATCATTTTTGTGTTGCCTGCACTCATGTGTATAGGATTCTTTTTTCAAAAGAAGGGGGTGGAAAATTCTTTTCAGAGTCAGAGGAGGAGAAAGTAAAAGTAAAACTTCAGTCATTTCCCACTGAGCTATTGGATAAAGAAGCTTGAAAATAAGAGGGTGGTGGCAGTTTAGATCACTGCTTCTTCAATGTTCAGATCACAAAAAATGCCACATATTTACACAAATCTGTTAGCAACAACATACAGAAGATTCAGTGGACTCTGCAGAAAATGCTTCAGCTGTACTCCACAAAAAGGAAAACCACTCTGTTTAGCAAGTCTTGCAAATGCTGATTTATTATCAGTAAATGCCTGATTTTTATACTTATTTGACCCATATACCTGGGGTCACGTAAATATTTCTTGAGTAGAAAGTGGTTGCGACTGGACAAAAGTGGAAGAAGCCCAGGTTTAGATGACTTCCAACTATTGCTAAGAAGCAAGGAAAAAGGCCCCTCACCTGCTTTAAATACACTCAAGTAAACCGGCAACTTTTATTTTATCCCTACATAACATATTCCTTCTTGCAGCATGGCAACCCACCCACAAGCCACACTTTATGAGTCACTTTAGCTATTATGTAAAAACAGAAAAGCAAGGAGAATACGCTGTTCTAAGTTCTGGCAGAAAGAGCGTTGGGTTTTACCTCTTTTCTGGATAAAGACTGAAGACCCTTCCATACAGCCAGATAACCCAGAATATAAAGGCAGAAAATCCTACAATATCAGCTTTGAACTGGGTTCAAACCCCAGGTTTCAGCGGTGGCCAGGGGAGCTTTTGAACAGCTAAAACTCGTGCACCAGCTGCACCCGTACCTTGGGAAGTCTGATCTGGCCACGGTGGCCCGAATAGATTACTGCAACGCGCTCTACGTGGGGCTGCCTTTGAAGACGGTTCGGAAACTTCAGCTAGTTCAACGGGCGGCAGCCAGATTACTAACTGGGGTGGCATATAGGGAGCATACCACCCCCCTGTTATGCCAGCTCCACTGGCTGCCGGTCCATCTCCGAGCCCAATTCAAAGTGCTGGTTTTGACCTATAAAGCTCTATACGGTTCTGGCCCAGCTTACTTATCCAAACGCAAGCACTCCTACATCCCACCTCGCAATTTAAGATCATCCGGGGAGGCCCTGCTCTCGCTCCCATCAACAGCACAGATGCATCTGGAGGGGATGAGAGACAGGGCCTTCTTGGCTGTGGCCCCCTGCCTATGGAACACACTCCCAAATGAGGTAAGACCTGCTCCCTCCCTCCTGGCTTTTAGAAAAAAAAATTAAAATCATGGTTTTGAGACTAGGCCTTTGGGCAGTAGAAGTAAATGTATGCAGCATTTCAGAAAGACAATGACTGGAACGGCGATTCGACGGACAAGACTGTTTTATTGTTTTAATGATTGTTTTATTGCTTGTGGATGTGCTGTTTTTAACTTGATTTATGTCTAATTGTAGTGTATAATTGTAATTGTTAATACTGGCATTGAATTTTGCCATTACTTATGTGGTGAGTCCCCACGGGGTGAGAAAAGCGGTATAGAAATACTATAAATAAATAAATCTGAGTCCACACTGCCATATATTCCAGGTCAAAGAAGATCATGTGGGATTTTATTCAGCTGTGTGGAAGGGGCCTGACTCTGGTTTTCATCCTTTATTTTTCTCACCATGCCATCACCCTGTGCACACCCAAATTTTGTCCAATTTTGAAAGCAAGGTTAGGTCTCCTTAGCACCTGGATGCGAGGCCACCTGGGATCTCTAGGTTGGACTAGAAAAAAATCTGTCTAAATCCCAAAACAATAATTGCTGTCTGAAGTTAAAAGGCATCAGCCAGAATTATTTGGCTCAGTATAATGGAACCCATCCATACAAAAGAGGAAGGCAGGTGGATAGCTTGAGTAGTATTAATAAGTTATGCCAGACCAAACCAGCACGATGCCAGACCAAACCAGCACATGGACAGGATAAATCTCTCATCCACTGCCCTAACCAGTGATCAGTGTGGTATCAGTAAGATGCAAAAGGTGTGCCCCAGTTTCCTTACAAGAAGGTTATGCCACCTCACCGTATGCTGTACAGATTTTGACCTAGATATCAAGGGTTAAGGGTTAAGACTGCTGGGAAGGGTTAAGACTGCTGGGAACTTATACTATGGCTGATTCAAAAGCTTAGTGGCATGCCAATAAATGCCTTGTACATTTGCAAACTCTGGGTCCTGGTCCCAAATGGAGTCTCCTTAGCTCAATGTTTGGTTCACGAAAAGAATGTGGCAACAGTAAAAGGTATCTGAATCCCCCCCCCCCAATTTACACAAATATCAGCAGAAAATGCTTTAGCTGTACTCTATAAAAAGGAAAATCTATTTGCAAACTGTTAGACATAAACATTATTATTAAGACAGCACCCTGTATGGATAAAATTAATGTTCTATTTAGAGAAACTCTTACACATACACTACTGTCCTAAATTGGGTCAGGAGGTGGGCAACTGGTGGCCTTCTACACTGTATGTTGTTTGACTGGCACTCCCATCATCCCCCGGCCAGCATAATCACTGGTGGGAGATGATGGGAGCTGCTCACCGACCACATTCAGGCCTTGGGAAAAGGAGGGGAGGAAAAAGTATCTCATCACACTAGAGCAGGGGTCCCCAAACTAAGGCCCGGGGGCCAGAAACGGCCCTCCAAAGTCATTTACCTAGCCCTCGCTCAGGGTCAACCTAAGTGTGAAACTACTTGAAAGCACACAACAACAACAATCACATCTCATCAGCCAAAAGCAGGCCCACACTTCCCATTGAAATACTGTTTATATTTGTTAAAGTTGTTCTTCATTTTAATTATTGTATTGTTTTGAAGTGTTTTTTGCACTACAAATAAGATATGTGCAATGTGCATAGGAATTCATTCATGTTTTTTTTTCAAATTATAATTCGGCCCTTCAACAGTTTGAGAGACTGTGATCTGACCCTCTGTTTTAAAAAGTTTGAGGATCCCTGCATGAGAGCATGGATCCCCTTTAAGCCCGGTTGCTGCCAACCTAGCAGTTCAAAAATATACAAATGTGAGTAATCAATAGGTGGGAAGGTAATGGCACTCCATGCAGTCATGCTGGCCACATGACCTTGGAGGCATCTATGGACAACGCTGGCTTAGAAATGGAGATGAGCACCAACTCCAAGAGTCGGACACGACTGGACTTAATGTCAGGGGAAACCTTTACCTGAGTTCAGGTAAACATTTCAAGCGGAAAGGGGTGGTGAGTGGAAAAGTTTAGGAAGCCTTGCGGGAGAAGATAGTTCAGACCAGAGAGGGTCAAAAGAGAGAAAGCGTCCTCTGGATGGTTGCAGGTTTTTCGGGCTGTCTGGCCATGTTCTAGAAGCATTCTCTCTGATGTTTCACCTACATCTATGGCAAGCATCCTGAGGAGTCCAACTCTGGGGGGTGGTGCTCATCTCCATTTCCAAGCTGAAGAGCCGGCGTTGACCATAGACGCCTCCAAGGTCATGGGGGCCAGCATAGCTGCATGGAGCGCCGTTACTTTCCTGCAGAAGTGGTACCTATTGATCTACTCACATTTGCATGTTTTTGAACAGCTAAGTTCGCAGAAGCTGGGCTAACAGTGTGAGCTCACCCCGCTCCCCGGATTCAAACCGCCAACCTTTGGGTCAGCAAGTTCAGCGGTTCAGTGGTTTACCCCGCTGCGCCACTGGGGGCACCAATAATGATAATAATAATAATAATAATAATAATAATAATAATAATAATATAGTGTTTCTCATGTGTTTCTGCATTGTAATTTTTTTGTAACCTGCCTCAAGTCATGAGAAGAGGCGTGTAAAAAATAAAATTAATATTATATATAGAATATTTTTATATATTATTTAATATATGCTTGCCATAGATGCAGGTGAAACGTCAGGAGAGAATGCTTCTATAACAGGGGCAGACAGCCTGAAAAACTTACAACCACCCTTGCCATAGATGCAGGTGAAACGTCAGGAGAGAATGCTTCTATAACAGGGGCAGACAGCCTGAAAAACCTACAACCACCCTTGCCATAGATGCTGCCGAAACGTCAGGAGAGAATGCTTCTAGAACAGGGCCAGACAGCCCGAAAAACCTTCAACCACCCTTGCCATAGATGCAGGCGAAACGTTAGGAGAAAATGCTTCTAGAACAGGGGCAGACAGCCTGAAAAACCTACAACCACCCTTGCCATAGATGCAGGCGAAACGTCAGGAGAGAATGCTTCTGGAACATGGCCAGACAGCCTGAAAAACCTACAACCACCCTTGCCATAGATGCAGGCGAAACGTCAGGAGAGAATGCTTCTAGAACATGGCCTGACAGCCCGAAAAACGTACAATCACCCAGTCATTCCTGCTATGAAAGCCTTTGAGAATGCCTCCTCTGCCTGCTCCATCCTTTTCAGGGTCTCTGCCAACAGAAAGTTTGGGCTGCCTTCCTGCTTGGCCCTCCTTCTCTCTGAGGTGGGCAGAGAGGGGGCCACCGCTTGCCAGGCCAGAGGGATCCCCGCTTAGAGGAGGAGGAGGAGAGGAGGCAGGCTATTTATAGGCGCGCGTCCGCCTGCGCTCTGGCCAGATATGGCTTCGGCGGCTCCGAGTCCCCGAGGCGCAGCGCTGGGAAGAGGGGCTGCCTGCCTGCCTGGCTGGCTGGGAACACAAGCGAGAGGGACCCGGGCAAGGCTGGAGCCTCCCTCCTCAAGGCTTCCTTACCTGTCTCCGCAGCGGATGGGAAGGAAGGAGAAGGGCGACGCGGCGGAGTGGAAGAGGCGCTTTCCCAAAGTTACAGCGAAGGGCGACGCGGATGCAGCGGGGGGCCTCCCGCCCTTTTCCCCTTCCTTCCCTCCTTCCTTTCGCGGGTGTCACTCAGAAAGGACGCCCGAGTGGACGGCGGACAGGAAGGAGGCCCCCTCCCCCTCCTCGCAGTCCACGCCCACGGAAGAGAGAGAGAGAGAGAGAGAGAGAGTGGGAGAGAGAGAGAGAGGTGGCTCTTCCCAACCAGAGCTGAGAGTTGAGGCTGACAGGGAGGAAGGCAGGAAGAGTCAGCCCTCCTCCTCCTCCTCACATCTCTTCCAAGTCCCTAATAATCATTCTGGCTTTAGAACAGGCAGCAGTTTGAGACAATCAAGGACTAGGTTGTTTTCCAGGCAGTCTGGCCATGTTCTAGAGCAGTGGTTCTCCACCTTCCTAATACCACGACCCCTTAATACAGTTCCTCATGTTGTGGTGACCCCCAACCATAAAATAAGTTGCTACTTCATAGTCATTTTGCTGCTGTTATGAATAGTAATGTAAATATCTGGTATGCAGGATGTATTTTCATTCACTGGACCAAATTTGCCACAAATATCCAACACATCCAAATTTGAATACTAGTGGGATTGGGGAAGGGTATTGATTTTGTCCTGTGGGAGTTGTAGTTGCTGTGATTTATAGTTCACCTACAATCAAAGAGCATTCTGAACTCCACCAACAATGGAATTCAACCAAACTTGGCGCACAGAACTCCCATGACCAACAGAAAATACTGGAAAGGTTTGGTGGGCATTGACCTTGAGTTTTAGAGTTGCAGTTCACCTACATCCAGAGAGCACTGTGGACTCAAGCAATGATGGATCTGGACCAAAATTGGCATGAACGCGGAGCAATGGCTTCAAACTACAAGAGAAGAGATTCCATCTGAACATGAGGAAGAACTTCCTGACTGTGAGAGCCGTTCATCAGTGGAACTCTCTGCCCCGGAGTGTGGTGGAGGCTCCTTCTTTGGAAGCTTTTAAACAGAGGCTGGATGGCCATCTGTCAGGGGTGATTTGAATGCAATATTCCTGCTTCTTGGCAGGGGGTTGGACTGGATGGCCCATGAGGTCTCTTCCTCATGTGAGCCACCCAGAGTCCTCTTTGGGGAGATGGAGGCGGGTTATCAAGATTATTATTATTATTATTATTATTATTATTATTATTATTATTATTATTGCTGTTAGCCTGTTACAGCACTGTACTCGGATAGGATACAAGAGACAGTGATCCAGATTAAAATTATTGCTTTCTACAGGATCCTATATTTCTGCATCAAAGCGCATAGGGTACAAGAGACAGTGATCCAGGTTATAAACATTACTTTCTATGGGATCTTAAGGTTCTGCATCAAGCCATAGGATATAAGAGACAGTGATCTAGGTTTAAACCATTGTTTATCTCAAGCAAGAGCAATTTATTCCTCAAAATAGCGCATATTTTGTTTTATGCTCTATTTGTAATTGCAAATCATGCAATGAAACCTTTGAAAACTTCCCAGATTTTTTTCTTATATATGTATAATCAAATATCTTTGCAGTCAATAGAGATTTTGACTTCAAATCAGTACATTCCCCAAACAAGTCAGGTAAAGAGGTTTCAGCAACTTTTAGCACTGCTTATTGAATCTTTATTTCCTTTCCCTCTGCACTT
This sequence comes from Anolis sagrei ordinatus, assembly GCF_025583915.1. NCBI lineage: Eukaryota > Metazoa > Chordata > Lepidosauria > Squamata > Anolidae > Anolis > Anolis sagrei. Next base: position 157,219,624 of record NW_026845477.1, on the reverse strand, counting down.
CTTCCTGTCCTTTAAATATTTTAAAAACATGAAGTAATTTCTACATCCCTGTAACTCCCCATTGTAACCTGTCTAGCTGGATTTTTCCTTCTATTTCACTATCAGCCGTTTCTGAAAAACGCTCCTCTTATAAAGATCTGTTGCTATATATATATATTTTAAATGCTTAGACTTTGCACTGCATTTCCTCCCTGTTTTTTTCCATCCTATTTTCTGATTTTCCAATTGTCTTCCCATTTTTAACATCTTAGCTACATCACCCACGATAGCCTACTCCATCCCATTTTCTCTGAATTAAGTATTTAAAATTTGATTGTGAATCACCTAGTAATAAATTCACTGTATTTGAATCTTGCTTTGGTAACAAATTAAATTAATCTGGTTGCAAGAATAAATTAAATAAATTATTTTAATTAAATTAATTAAAAGGGAATTGCAGCATTTGAATTAATCATACTATTTAATCACTCTGGTGACTTGACTTTCTAATGAATTTTTGTAAATTTCTGCTACCCTCAATCACTGCTTTGGAGGCATGAGGTTAAATTTGCATTGATGCATTTACTGTACTTGAGTTTCAGTCATCATTCTTCCTAGAAATGCCAGGATGGAAGAGCTGCTTTCTGTTCTGTTCTCTTAATTTGTTCCATCACTTGAACATTTTCAGGCATCTTGTCCATCTTACTTATTTACTTAGGCGATCCCTCGTAGTCCAAGGATGATCGTCTTCCAAGTGATGTGCCTTGGCGGCGGATGCGTAGGTGGCTGTGGAGTCCTATTCTTGACCTGCATGTTCTCCCGCAGTGAGGGCATCAGTTTCCAGGTGGAAGGGGGTCTCAGTCGGGGTTGGCTTGATGCGCCTTACTCTTGGCACGTTTCTCTTTTTCGTCCTCCATTCGTGCCTCTTCAAATTCTACAGCACTGCTGGTCACAACTGGTTACCAATTAGAGCGCTCAAGTGCCAGGGCTTCCCAGTTCTCGGTGTCTATTCCACAGTTTTTAAGGCTGGCTTTGAGCCCATATTTGAATCTCTTTTCCTGTCCGCCAACATTCTGTTTCCTGTTCTTGAATTAGGAGTAGAGTAGCTGCTTTGGGAGATGGTCATTGGGCATTCGGACAACGTGGCCGGTCCAGCGGAGTTGATGGCGGAGAACCATCGCTTCAATACTGGTGGTCTTTGCTTCTTCCAGCATGCTGACATTTGTTCATCTGTCTTCCCAAGAGATTTGCAAGATTTTTCGGAATCATTCCAGGAGTTGCATGTGTCCATCATACTGTATTTCACTGCATAGTAGCCACCACTGCATAGTAGTTGCGCCCCTTTCTGGTTCCCCAAATTTTTCCTTTCTTTGTGCAATTGCTGATTCTCTTCCCCAGTGTACTGCTAGCAGATGTAACTGAAAGAGGAGCAGGCAGGCATGTGGGTGAAGCTGTTATTTGTGTAGTGCGGCAAGGAAGTGACGTGAAGATGGAAGCTTGGAGTCTTTCCTGCACTACCTAGACACTACAGCTGTCTTCCTTTGCTGGCTACTAGATGTGTGCAAAAAATTCGGATGAGTTGGGGTTTGTAAGAAAATGGGAAGTTTTCTTAAGTTGGAAGCCATGTGCGAAGCGTTTGTGTGGCCCACACAAAAATGCAAGAATTGAAACTGACTTCGTACTCGGAAGGCTCCCAAAATTTCATTCAGTGCAAAGCAAGAAAGTAAGCATAGTGAAAAAGTCAAAGACTACCTGCCTCCTTTGCCATTCCTTTCCCTCTAAACCAGTGTTTCTCAACCTGGGGGTTCGGGACACCTGGGGGGGGGGGGTTCAAGGGGTTGTCAGAGGGGTCACCAAAGACCATCAGAAGACACAGTATTTTCTGTAGGTCATGGGGGTTCTGTGTGGTCTTGGCCCAATTCTATCATTGGTGGGGTTCAGAATGCTTTTTGATTGTAAGTAAACTATAAATCCCAGCAAGTACAACTTCCAAATGTCAAGGCCTATTTCCCCCAAATTCCACCAGTGTTCATATTTGGGCATATTGAATATTCGTGCCAAGTTTGGTACATATCCATCACTGTTTGAGTCTACAGTGCTCTCTGGATGTAGGTGAACTACAACTCCAAAACTCAAGGTCAATGCCCATCAAACCCTTCCAGTATTTTCTTTTGTTCATGACAATTTTGATTCAATTCCATCGTTGATGGAATTCAGAATGCTTTTTGATTGTAGGTGAACTATAAATCCCAGCAACTACAACTGCCAAATGACAATTAATGGCTTCTCGGCATAAAGACAGGGAGCATTGCATTTTGGGAACAGCACAGAACTTGGGAAATGTAGTTTGGGAAGGTGAGGAGCCCTATGCCAAAGAATTCAGAAAACTCTGCCCTAAATTACATTGCATCAGAATCAGAAAGCACCAATCAGGAGAGGGGAAAGAGATTTGTACCTCCCTAAACAATCAGTTTTTATCAAAACATTTTTAAAAATCCCTAAAATCAGTAGATGTATGAGTATGTCTGAAAGTTGGGGAGAATGATCCCGTTATCTTGTGTCATTGGATAGAAAATTCAAGGAGCTAGCTTTTGTTTATAAAAACTTTGAATATTTGCCAAAAATCCACGAATAAGTGAAACATTATGAAATTTCATGGTCTAACAGTGGTAAATGTGTTCCACCAGTAGCAAGTTTCACCTCGAGAACTTTTAAAATGAGGAATATAGAAGTCCCTGAAGTTTTATGTAATTATGCACATGTGCAGTTTGGGCAGCGAGGAGCCATATGCTGTGTTAAACTACATTTCCCAAAATGCAATGCTCAGCATCAGCCAGCCATTTAGTCAGTCTAATAATAATAAATAAAATTATTGAATCTGCAAGTAGGACTAAAGTAAGTAATAGTACAAATCTGTGCTAAGTTGAAGCTAAGAATGAAGACATTCAAGTGGATTGCTATTGTCAATTTTTTGGGGGACAAATAGTTTTTGTCTAAACTTTTAAATATCCTCAAAAATCTGTCAATGTGCGAATCCTTCTGAAACTTCTGGGGATCGATGCCCTGGTTATTTTGTGCTTTATACATAAAATTCAAGTTGATAGCTCTTGTAGGTTTTTTTTAAATGTTTATAAATACTTGGAAAATTCCCCAAAAATCCAAGGATAAGTGAAACATTTTGAAATTTGGTGGGCTAACAAGTGGTAAATGTGTTCTACCATTGTGGCAAGTTTCACTCCAATAGCTTTAAAAATGAGGGAGAAAGAGCCCCTGAAGTTTCCCCAATTATAGTAATTTAATTATGCACATGGGCACTTACTGGAACAAAATTTCATTGTTCTCATTATTGTAATGATTTTTTCACTAAGTATACTTTAGAAACACTTTAAAACCAAAGCGCCAGCGCCCTTCAGTTTTATAAGTACTTTAATGTATCATACATTCCTACTAGTTACTTTGTATGCAGATTGTCTGTCGGGGTAAGATTTTTTTCATCACATAATAGTTGCACTATTATGTGCACTCTTTCAGCCAAAAAAGGGGGATAAAAAGTGTGACTATTATGCAATGAAATACGATGTACATTTGTATTCCAGTTCCTTACTAATGCTGCTCAATTCGGCCCTGTCTCGTTGTGGAATGTCCATTCTCAACATGACGACTTGAATCAGCATCAGACTATTTCTGTTTTTACTGAGCTTCAGACCACTTCTAAGAGGGTAATTCTGCTGTCTTTACTTCTGCCCCCTTTTCACTTTTTTTACCTTTATTTTTCGGCTGCACAGCCAATCTTCCTTTGTTCCATAGCTTGTGTTTCAGACTTTATGAAAGAGGCTTGTGAAGAATTCTCAGAATTATAAATATTATTTCTAATATTATTTCATTATTCATCTCAGAGGTCTGCATCCATCTGGGCATGATCCATATTTTTATTTTTCTCAGCTGTATACTATTGGGAAGCAGTCAGCAATGCCAGATTCCCTATCCACATCATCCATGCATTGTTTTGAACCTGAGGAGACACTCCCACAGAAATCTCTTCCTCAAATCATATCTTTTTTTGGGCATTCTCCATAGTAAATAGTGCTTAAATTAAGTAATATTGGTGAAGGCAAAACGGCATGTAGCCAGCAAGGCAAGAAATTAAAAAAAATTAGGTGAAGGCAAATGAGGCAACTGAATTAATGACAAAGAATAATGGGTTCCAAACTCCTGCTTTGTGAGTTAGCATATTGAAAATAGTCCAATTTTGAAGATTGGTCTCTCCAGTATCTATTGAATAATACTCCTGGCTTCTCGTGGCCGGAACCGAGCACAAGCCTCCAAGATACTGAAATGGGAAAAGCCTATATATACCTCCTTTTATGTACAATTGTCTGCCTTGTCTGCATAAAACTGCATTGAATGTCTGTCGTATATGTATGTTCTGTGTTCTGCCCTGAGTCCCTTTCGAGGTGAGAAGGGCGGAATATAAATACTGTAAATAAATAAATAATGTAACTCAATGCTATCTGGTCTTGAGAGACAGTAGCTTCTTCGATGTTTCTTTCAGGATTATTCTTTGGGTCTTTAATGGGAAATAAACACACAGGAAGGCCATCAGAGTCCAGATAATGTTTCCCTGAGAGCTACATCTAGACTGCACGCCAACAACCAAATTACCTTGAAATAATTTTTAATCTGAAGAAGAATGAAAAGGGTTCCAACAAAGTAAATTAACAGAAATATTTATTTTTATAGACAACATTCTAGTATTAAACAGTGCAAAATCAGATGTAAACCAAAAGTTTTAGTCACAGCTATATTAACATTCGTATTCTTATTGCTAAACTTACTGAACTTTGAAAAACCAATTAACTTGTCTTGGAAATCTCCATACAATACTGAGTCATAATATCATGAATCCATATATCTGTCTCAGGTAGTGATGTGTCGACTAAATAAACAACAGCTTTTCGGTCCCATGAATTAGGTGCATCAATAATCGCTTGCACCTGTGCCACCAGAGGTTTCTTCTCAATGTGATTTCGGAAGACTATTGAGGCCTCCTCTGACCACTGCTGGCATTCAACGCCTAGGGAAAAGCGTTACAGAAACAAGTTCAATGCAACCATAAACACTGCAAGAAGATATTGCAAATCTTTGGATACCATCTAACTAGCTATTTACTTTAAAGCCCATTAACATAAGTCTATGTGATCAGCTGCACATGAAAATCTGGCCCTGATAGCACTTCATTATTCTGCTATATGACAGTACTTCATCATTTATTCTGAGAAGTCTTAAAGCTCATGGAAAATTAGTATCATGAGAAACGTACATGAACGAACACAATAGAGAACACAAAAGCGTGATCCCGGACGTCTTGACATGCTTATAATATCCCAGTTCCCCTTATGTGTGTGTGTAGTGCTCAGACAATTCCCTCACAACAACAAAAACAATTTAATATGAGATGTAGTTTGATGAGTGCAATGGACCAGTCAAGAAACAAGCATTTTCACCTTCTAGTAAAAGTAAAGGTTTTCCCTGATGTTAAGTCTAGTCGTGTCCGACTCTGGGAGGTGGTACTCATCTCCATTTCTAAGCCGAAGAGCAAGCATTGTCGATAGACTCCTCCAAGGTCATGTGGCCGACAGGACTGCATGGAGCACTGTTACCTTCCCACCGAAGTGATACCTATTGATCTACTCACATTTGCATGTTTTCGTACTGCTATGCTGGCAGAAGCTGGAGCTCACTCCACTCCCCACATATGCAACGCTGACCTTTCAGTCAGCAAGTTCAGCAGCTCAGCCCATTGTGTTATCTGGTCTTTAGTGACTTACATAAAGAGTTTGGGCTTTGTTTATCCTCGACCTAACAGCAAGACAAGATTATGAGGTATCCTGGATGCTACTATTTCAAACTGAATTTTTATTTTGGAAGGGTGTGGCAATGCATGCAAAGTTTGAACAGCTTTTAGGGGAAATTCCTACGCACAAGAAGCTGAATGGATCAGCAAGAATTCTAGCCTAGGCTAGTGATGTAATAGTATACAGGGCAATGTTCTGTCCTTTGTTTCCTACCCTGTATACACGAGTGTATTGACACGGTAATGTCTAGTACATGACACTGTCTAGTACATGACACTGAAAGACGCTGGTTTTATAAAATAGGTTTTTATAGTTTTAATGGCTCTTATATGTATTTATCATGTGATTTAACTGCTTTTAACAGGCATCTAATTGTTGCTAGTCTGTACGCTGCCCTGAGTCGCCCTCGGGTTGAAATGGGTGGGATAGAAATGATGTAAATAAATAATAATAAAAAATATCAACACAATAACCATAAACAGCTTGCATTCTCTGATGAATTTCCTTTAGGGTGACACCTTCTTCTGTCAAGAATTCAATGAATGCACATTGCTTAAGTTGCATTGACTAACCGTCTGCGCAGGGTTCCATACTTTGCACTTTAACAACACAACCGTTCAATGCTAAGGCTTCCTGACAAAATGGAACTGTAGAGGAGAGTCTACTGAACAAGCCAGTACCTGCCGCATACCAGTACTGCCATCTGTTAGGGAGTTACGAAGGTGGAGGTATTACTTTTCATTCAACCCTCGTACCTGTGAAATATCCAGGGTGGGAGAAAGAATCCTTGTCTGTTTGAAGCAAGTGTGCATGTTGCAATTAGCAAGGTTGAATAGTACAGAGTAGCTATGAAGCTACAAAATCAATCAGTGAGGGTATCTGCATGAGGCAGCCTTGCCTCTATTTATTTATCGTGTCATCAGCAACCAGACATTTGCCTTGCCTCTGATGCCTGAAGACATCCTCTGTTTTGGGAGGTGTTAAATGGTACTTGATTGTTTACTATCTGGAGTTCCCATTTCTGAGTGGTGTGTCTTGATTCTGGTGTTTTTTTTAATACTGGTAACCAGATTTTGTTCATTTTCTCCTTTCAATGGTTTGAAGTTACAGGAGGGTAGATCTGAGCATTACAGGAGGGTAGAGTTGAGTATCATCCTGACAGTATGAGAAGTTTGACAACAGAACCAGTAGTTTACAGAGGTTTCTTCCTTTGGACAACTTTAAAAAACAGGCTGTACAGCTACTATCTGGGGATGTTTTAGTGAGAGATCCTGTACTGAGCAGATGGTTGGACCAGATGGTCTCTGAGATCCCTTCCAACTCTTATGATTCCATGACTCTGATTTCAACTGTCTACATTTATGTGTATATTTATAGTTATCTTAAATTTTAACAAACCACTTTATTTTTAAAAGGAATAAAAATACACTAAACATGCAGTAGTGCTCCAGCAGCAACAACAATAAAATAACACAACAATTGTTCTTTTATTTGCTAGCAGAAATAGGTAAGGAGCAAGCTTTGGCCCCCCTATTCCCCCTTTGAAGTTTCACCACTTCACTTGGATCTTCGCTTGTATCCCCACCAAATGTTTCTTTCGGGATCGCAAGACCAAGGAAAGGGCCTCCTCTGAAGATCTCAAAGCACAGACAGGGTTACATGGGAGGAAGAATATGGTCCTTTGGTCAGTCTGGATCTACGAAGTATTTTCTCCAAGCCCTCCAATGACAAGTTCTGCACCAGCTAGCTTTCAATTTACTACAGTTACAGTGAAGTTCCTTCATGTAACATACTAGGAATTTAGATACTGCATAAAGACTTGAGAGTAAAGTCATGGGCATAATCACAATGTTTTTCTTCCCAAACAATGAAGCTCCCGGTGGCACAATGGATCAAACCTTTGTGCTGGTAGGACTGCTGACCAACAGAGGTTTGAATCCGGGGAGAGTGGGTTGAGCTCCCTCTGTCAGCTCCAGCTCCCCATGTGGGGACATGAGAGAAGCCTCCCACAAGGATGGTAAAACACCAAAGATACGGGCGTCCGCTGGGCAACGTCCTTGCAGATGGCCAATTCTCTCACACCAGAAGTGACTTGCAGTTTCTCAAGTCACTCCTGATATGAAAAAAAACCGCAAACAATAATCTCATGGTAAGTAAAATGGCTGGCTGTATCATCTCCAAGGTTTCAAAGAAGAGGCAACAATAAATTCTTACAATAGCATGTTCACTAGTATGGAGCAGATGTCCTGCTGAAGTACATCTTCAATGAGGAGAAAAAATTCATTTTGTGATAAAATATTACAGTATTTATGTTTCACAGCAGACGGTGAGAGTGAATTCAAATGGTGAACTCTCTAGGTTCACTGAACTAAGCATGTCTAACTGTAAGTTTCATTTATATTTATTTGTTATTATCTCCACGTGCTTCATTTAAATAATCCAGAATGAATCACCTACCTGCAAGCTGGGCTGTTATAGCCTGAAATGGTAATTTTCTGAATATGTTCAACAGAGGTCTCATATTTTGCATGCCGACAAGCTCATGTTTCCCATAATCTAGCTCATATACTGACACCAGTCCATTCGCCAATATTCCTTTTATTAGCACTCTAAGCCACCTAAGAGAGGACGAACACAAATGCAGTATTTTCAATCTTAAGGATAGGATCTTCTGGATGCCCCATGTTAGCCACTGCACTTTTTCCAGAGTGATGTAATGGAAGGCAAACAAAAATCTGATGATCTAAACAGCCTCTTTCGCCATTGATTTTCCTCTTCTATGGGCACTGTGTCCACAGTCCTTTTAATCCTTCCATCACCAAAAGACTGCAATGCACCAATAGCACTCCAGTCCAAGTATCTAGCAATTGGGATCAATTCTGATTACTATTACTTGCTGTTGAATAACTTTTAAAATTAACAACCAATGAACAGTTTCTATGGTGGTTTCCATCATTCTGCCTTCTAACAGTGGCTAATCCATCTTAGAATATGTTCTTTTTAAAATTATTATTATATTATTTTATTTTATTGATACATCCATTGAGTTAACAAACTTTTGACATACAGGTCTTATCTCAATGGACACTGCTCCAAAAGTCACTTTACGGTCCGCTCTTGTTACATCCCAAATAGACTACTGCAATGTGCTCTACGTAGGCTTGCCTTTGAAAACTGTTCAGAAGCTTCAAGCAGCCAGATTCCTCATCGGAGCAGCGTACAAGGAGCATACAACTCCCCTGTTACATCAGTTCCACTGGCCGCCAGCCTGGTACTGAGCACAATTCAAAGTGCTGGCTTTAGCCTATAAAATCCTAACCAGTTCTGGCCCAGCTTATGTGTCCGAATGTATCTCCCTCTACGAGTCTCCTCGTAGGTTAAGATCCTCTGGGGAGGCCCTGCTCTTGGTCCCACCTCCTTTGCAGATGCGACTGGTGGAGACGAGAAACAAGGCCTTCTCAGTGGTGGCCCCTCAGCTCTGGAACCCCCTTCCCAGTGAAGTTAGTCAGCTCCCTCCCTCCTGACACTTAGAAAGAAATTAAAATGTGGATGTGGTATCAAGCCTTTGAACAATAAATCAGTGCAATAAGTAGATATGGAATAAGTGCACTTACAACTGGAATGGCTCTTGGACTATGATTTTGGATAGTGTGGTTTTAATGTTTAGATGTTTTTAACTTCTTGGTTTTTAATGTACATGCTTTTATGTCGATGTCTGTTTACGCCTCATCAAATTTTCTGAATCCCATCTTGTATTGTCTCTATATCCTCGGGATATTGTAGCCTGTACCGCAGCTATCATATATTTTAGGATTTCTGTCCATTCATTGTTATCTTCCTTTGCCTCTATAGTGAGAGACATGAATATAGCTTTATCCCACTTTACTTTTTGCCCTATTATTTCATCCACTGCATTTCTGATTTTACTGAAATAGTTCTGAATTTTTCTGCAATCCCACCACATGTGAGAGAATGAACCTATCCCCTCACAATCATACCAACATTTGCTGGAAATATTTCTTATTATATGTGCTAATTGAAGGGGTGTGTGTGTGTGTGTGTGTGTGTTTCTAGACCATTTGGAAATAATTTTCTGTTGAGTTTATTTGATCCTAATATGTTTAATTTTCTGAATATTGTTGCTCTAAGACCTGATTAATTTCTTGCTAAAGTTTTTTTCTTGTTTCCAACTCTCTAAAAGGGTGGTTTTTGTGTTGTAAGATAAGGTGATTAATTCCTTATACATTAACCCAATAATTCCTTTCTCTTTTTCTACTTCCTCTTTAATTATTGTGTCTAGTGGGGCTTCTGCTACCTCTCTTCTTTTCATGGCCTGAGCTCTACAGGACAGCCCTTACTACGCTATGCAGTCCTTTGTCCATCTTTATCTTTTATTATTAGGTTCCACGAGGTCCCCTAACCTTTTAATACCATTTTCTTTCAGGGCCCTTATGAGGTTCCTGAATGTCTTGTCCTTATTTTTCAAGGTTTCTAATGAAAAATGATCAATATTATTTATTTGTAATTTATTTTGCCATTTTTTTTTCCAAATCAGCAACACTGATAATCAGGAGCCAATCTTTAAGTTCTTTAAGTCTTTTTCATCTATTCTCGTCCCCCTTTTCCAACTATTTGCTTCCATATCTATTTGCATCCATCTTTTGGACCCTTGCAGTTCAAATTCTAATAACCTAGCTAATTGACTTGCTTCATAGTATATTTCCAAAGCATACGTTCAAGCAAGGATTTTTTAATTCAAAAATTATAGTGTCTTGACTTCCCAACTATTGTACCAGGACACTTCAGCTTCTTTAGTGAGAGAGAAAAGCCTTTACCTGTGCTTATGTATTGTCTGTTCTTGTTAATTGTATAATGGCATTAGATGTTTGCCGTTTATGTGTTCTGTACTTTGCCTTGAGTCCCCTCGGGGAGATAGAGCAGAATAGAAATTAAGTCTATTATTATTATTATTATTATTATTATTATATTATTTTTCTTCTTACTGGAAATGAAATTATAGAAAGAAAGCTCTATATTTCTGTTAACATGGATGTACTGGAAGTTCCTTTTATGTATTCAAAAACCAATAGTTTAAAGACATAAAACATTTGTGCACAGTTGTTTTCTTAAAAAAAATTAAGATCCCAAGAGGGAACAACAAAACAAAATAGCAAAGGAAAGCATTGGCAAAATGAGAATGAAAGAAAGCATCAACTATTTCAATTGAAGTAAACTGGTGTTGAGATAGCAGGAAGCATAGATGTTTAACCTTGAAAGCTTGACTGGTATTTCCGTGCCCAGGTGCAGATCCCATATGTCAAGCATCAGTGGCAAGCAAGGATGTTACTTACTACATTTGTGCCTTGCCTATGAGATGTGGATGTGGGATCCAATTCTGGGCACCACAATTCAAGAGAGATATTGACAAGCTGGAATGTGTCCAGAGGAGAGCGACTAAACTGATAAAGGGTCTGGAGAACAAGCCCTATGAGGAGCGGCTTAAGGAGCTGGGCATGTTTAGCCTGAAGAAGAGAAGGCTGAGAGGAGATATGATAGCCATGTATAAATATGTGAGAGGAAGCCACAGGGAGGAGGGAGCAAGCTTGTTTTCTGCTTCCCTGGAGACTAGGACGCAGAACAATGGCTTCAAACTACAAGAGAGGAGATTCCATCTGAACATGAGGAAGAACTTCCTGACTGTGAGAGCCGTTCAGCAGTGGAACTCTCTGCCCCGGAGTGTGGTGGAGGCTCCTTCTTTGGAAGCTCTTTAAAACAGAGGCTGGATGGCCATCTGTCAGGGGTGATTTGAATGCAATATTCCTGCTTCTTGGCAGGGGGTTGGACTGGATGGCCCATGAGGTCTCTTCCAACTCTTTGATTCTATGATTTCCATAAATATCAAGCAACCGATAATGGAAAAGATGTACATATGGTCTGATCTAGTGTAATTGCTAAGGATCTTAAGTTACACAGGGATCCTGACTAAGTTATTTGTGCCTTAGCGCCATTGATTCAACTGTGGCTAAAGGACCACAAACATGATCTGGAACAGAAGCACAGAAGTATTTCTGCTATACAGTGTATTGCACTTAGGAGTGCTACTTACTTATTTTTCACTTTAGCAGCATAGAGTTTGTTTTTTTCAACAGAAATCGCTCCCTCATCTGATGCACTATAATGCAGAAGCATCTCTTCCACCAATACTTCCAAATTGTGCATCTCTTGCCAGGGTTGGAGGACAAAGTAACCTGGATGGCAAGCCAGTGAAACAAAAACATCCATCTGCTCCTGGGGTTGGGCCAGTGGCAAAGGCGGTGGCATAGTCAAGGCTGTCCCAACGCTGCTGGTCTCTGGTGTACTTGGGACTGAATCTATGACGCTGCTCCTGATCTCCAAACTCGGCAGCTTTGGTAAGTCTGCATCCCCCTGGCCTGGGAAGTTCCTTGGTTTCACACTCAGGAAGACATCCTTCTGATGCTTCCACAAGTCTGCACTCATGATCTGCCTGTTTATACTGCGGTCTGGGTCTGGGAAGTTCGCCGGTGTAAATAAATATACATGTGCAATTCTATCATCCAGTTTAACCACCTTAAGGGAGGAGAGAATATCAAATATATAAATTTCTACGGAGATAAATTCATTAACTGAAAACAAACTACCATGCATGTTTATGAGTCATTCATCAGTGAAAAGAGCATAATAGTACTGTATTAATTGACGGGTAAAGTAAAGGTAAAGGTTTCCCCTAACATTAAGTCTAGTCGTGTCTGACTCTGGGGGTTGGTGTTCATTTCCATTTCTAAGCTGTTGAGCGGGCATTGTCCATAGACAGCATGACTGCATGGAGTGTCATTACCTTCCCGCTGGAGTGGTACCTATTCAGTGACTCACATTTGCACGTTTTCAAACTGCTAGATTGGCAGAAGCTGGGGCTAAGAACGGGAGGTCACCCAGCTTCCCGGATTTGAACTGCCAACCTTTTAATCAGCAAGTTCAGCAGATCAGCGCTTTAACCTGCTGCACCACTAGGGGGCCCTAACTGGTAAATAATAAATTGACTGGTAAATAATAAAAATAGTAATACATAAAAACTTTTTTAATATTCTGCCCAATCTCCCTGAGGGGACTCAGGGCGGATAGCCAATTTGCACAAAGGTAAATATACAGAACTATTCCAAAATGCCCCAACTAGAGTTGAATCAACGGTAAACTAATTTAATAACTGACCTAATAGTATATATAGTATATAATAATTATTTCTCGCCTGTCCTTGTGGCTTGAGGCAGTGTACAACAAGGTTAAAACAGTAAGATAAAACAAAATACTATTAAAATACACATAACAAGTATACACAGATAAAATACAGATTAAAACTTTAACCTTGCACTTCTTTTTGTCATTCCCCACAATATCCCAACCTCAAATAGAGCTGAGGTCATCTAGAACCTAGTTAGGTAAAATTCAGTTCTCTTTGCTTAGCTACTGCTCTTAGCAAAGCTTGCGAGGAGATAAGAATAATATATTTAAAAATAATTCACACCAAATTAGCCTATAAATCTGATCTTAGTGATCTATTGGAAGCAGAGGTTAGATTCCCATTTCCCCACACCATTTAGCAATGGACCTGTCAAGGGCTGGGCTAGATGTCTTTCGGGGTATCTCCCCACTTTGTGGTCCTGCATTGGGGACCCAATTATCCATCGGTCTTGTTTTTACAGACCAGTCAAAAGGATGAGCTTTTTAGGAAAGTCAAATCTAAGATCCACTCCCAAGTCCTCGTCAGAAAGCATTTATGTCTGCACTGGAGAGAACATTTTGGAACTGAGTCTTGTTCACTGGGTGACCCTTATGGTCTTTTCCAATTCTATGATTCTATGTCTGGTAAAGTCAATTTGAACAAGAGCAAATATAAATATAGGCTTGCACTTGAATATCCCAACTACAATAGACCTGTTGAATCAATGGGGATTTGAGAACGAGATTCCACCTGAACATTAGGAAGAACTTCCTGACTGTGAGAGCTGTTCAGCAGTGGAACTCTCTGTGGTGGAGGCTCCTTCTTTGGAGACTTTTAAACAGGCTGGATAGTCATCTGCCAGGAGTGATTTGAATGTAATTTTCCTGTTCTTGGCAGGGGGTTGGACTGCATGGCCCACGAGGTCACTTCCAACTCTATGAGTCTATGATTCTAAGAACACTTACATAAGGCTATCCATTGATTCAATGGGTATTGCAACTCAATTATATTTAAGCCTTTATTGCTCACCGTGTTTCTTGTGTACCCCTACGATTCAAGCAGTACTGGTATAGATAAACATTTATAATCAAACTGAAGTGTTGCTGTTGAATGTAAGAACATGAACAGCTTGGCACTGGGCTATCACCTTATATGTCGTGTGTATTACAGTCCATTTTTCTAAGATCTTTGAGGCCCTTCTAGTTACATTATGTGTAAAGAAGACAAATCTTGTGAATGCTTAAAAGAATAATGTGACTGCCCATATTGTGGTATTTCAACAGTTAGTAATGGTTCATCAAATTCATGCCCACCTTTACAGAACTATGTATACCTTGTGGTATGTTTTATTTTTGATTTTTACTCTATTGGTTTAATCTTGGGAGTTATAACTAATACTGCTTTTAATTCAGCTTTAATTTACAAACAGTTTTTCAGGAGCACCATACTTGGAATATTAAACTATCAGCATCCAGATTTTTACCTTTATACTGCAGTCTGAACAGTTTAATACAGTATCTCTTAGCCAAAGTACAGCATCTGGGGTCCACATGCTAATATTAAGGGGAAGGTCAGCCAAACAGCATTTTATTGCCTGAAATGAATAATTACATAAGATAATTATAGTGATATTCAGACTGTATTGAAATACACATGGCAGCAGCAACAATGAAAATAGGTTTCTTGAAACAATCTGGAATAGTAGTAATTACTTCAAGATTCTCATACCTGAGGTGGGATTGCAACGACTTCACGCAGAAATGCTGAGGGAACTTCCCTGAGCTCCACCACTTTTACAGATGCTACTGTTCCAGTGTCCATAAACTGTACATCAAGAGCCCGGGTACTATGGACACTTGTTATCTGTTTGCATGGAATAAAAAACCCCATGAAAACAGCACAATGACATTCAACATACACATAAAAGAAAAAAAAAAATGGGTGTTTTGGCTTTTAATTCCACCTTTCACTAAAAATAACACTGCTCAAGACAACAAGTGACATCCCCAAAGAGAAATAAAACAACAAAACGAGTAAAAACAAAGCCACTAAAATAAATAACAGTGTTAAAAGATCTGTTTAAATAGATGTAGCCTATCTTTCCTAGGAACAATGAGAGCAAAAATTGCTCACAGTTGTGATGGGAATGGATTATAGAATCTGAAAGAAACTCTCTCCCATGTGCTGTTGACGTAGTCCTGTGTAATGGCACCATTCTCCAAAAGGCCTTGTCCTGAAAGTTTTAACATGTGGACAGGTTCACAAGAGAACAAGCTGTCCCTTAAGACAGTCAGTCCTCAAGATGTGAAGGTTACATTTGGCTCACAAAGTAACTGCGGAATTAAGGTTAACCAGTGTGAAGCCATGACTCCTCAGATGGTTTCAAGACAGAGAAAAGTTGATTTTATTATACTGAAAAATTCAGTATATTGCCAAACAAATCACTTTAAGCACTTATTCACATCATCAAAAGTGAGTTCAATCAAGGGGTGTGTGCTAGGTCTACTTCCCTCCATTACTTTCTGAAGAGAAGGAACCCTTATGTACATTGAGAGTCATTACATGATCTAATGTAGAAATTTTTGGCTTGTTTGGAAACCCTCCACATGTAGAAAAAGGCTTTTCTTTCATGTGATAAAATATTATGATGGATGACAAAGGGTTAGCATACTTCCTTCCCTGCGTGGTGCTTTAATTTTGTTTTGAACACCTAAACAGGATTTTACAAAATGTGCAATAAAAACTGGTGATTGGAACCCTTTTGGTGGTATATATATTTTTTAAAGGATGCACATTTCCTACCTGCACACGTGCCCATTTTCCTTTGCAATTAAGCAAACAAATCATGCCACAGAAAGGAAGTGACACTGAATACTCCGTTGCACACTGAAACAAAGAGATGAAATATAATTAAGTAGTCACAACCACTACAAACGGGATAAGGGGTTCCTTATGAGCTAAAGATCAAGCTGCTATGAGGCAAAACACAGGTAACACTTCCTGCAAAAAAAAAAAAAGGTTTTCAATTTTTTTCTCCTACATACTACAAATTACACACAGAAACACTGGTGAAATATTCTGATTTTTTCAACCAGAGCAATAACAATTCATGATTCTTAGCAAACCAGGAATGTATAATTTATTTACAGCATTTATATTCTGCCCTTCTCACCCTGAAGGGGACTCAGGGTGAATCACAGAACACATAGACGGCAATCATTCAATTCTGATTATATAATGACAAGACAGACAACAGATAGAGGTAAATATATATAGGCTTTCCCATGTTTTGGCATCTTTGGAGGCTGTGCTCAGTTCTGGCCACAGGAGGGTGCTGTTGCTCCATCTCCTTGTCAAAGAGCTTTTCTTTGTTTGTAAACTTTCTTCTTTCTTTCTAAACGTCATGCCTAAAGTATCTCCCTGCTTTTAATGTGGTTCCTATTTATCTACTCATACATTTGTTTTCGAACTGCTAGGTTGGCAGAAGCTGGGCTGAAAGGTTAGGCGCTCAGCCTGACCTGGGCTTCGAACTATCAACCTTTCGGTTGGGAAGATTTATTGCAGCTTGGTGACTGACCTGCTGTGCTAAAACCCAGAACTATGATAAATATATTGGGCTTCTAAAATGTATATGGACAACATGATCAACAAGCAAAATTTGGTCCCATACTCATTTCTGTAGACCTTAGAACCACTTGCATTTATAAATAGTTGTTTTATTCGAATCAGCAGGAATAAATGACCAATAAAATTGATGTTTCTTATTTCAGATGTTAGCATAACAGCTTTGAGTCTCTAAACCCTGTGAAGGTACAGCAATCAAACAATATTAAAACAAGCTCACCTTATTGTGAAAATAGTTTTCCATTTTCTGCAAAACCTCAGAGAGCTTGGTCAGGCCCTTTGATGGCACTTGGCAGTATAAAGTTCCATCTGAACAAACATTGGTTACTCGGACATTTGTATAGAGGGCATCGACCTATTAAAATGAAGCACATATGGTGGGGAGTAAATACTAATAGTTCTGCAAATTAAGTATACTTGACTGATCATAATGGTTTGATATTAAAGGTAATATCAACAGATGAAAATCGTACCTGAAGATGAAGCTCAAGAGATTTATCGCATAATGCCTTCAAGCAAGCAGCATTGATATTGACGTCATCCTCTCCAGAAGTATCGTATAGGACGAAAAGAGGAACATCACTCTTCTCAAGTATTTCAACAGCAAATATCTTTCCACAAGTTTGAGACTCCACCATCTTCACCAAAGCTACATCATCACAAAAGGCTTCTAACCCTACAGAAAGAACAGAAGAAAGCAGAAACCAGTGATACAAGTTTCTTGTATCACTTGTGTTTGTTTGGGTCACCAGGATTTAACATAAGATCATGTCAGAACTAGGAGAGTTCTAATGTTTGCAAATCCAACATCTCTCCATGATTACGTTGTCATTTAATACAGTACTGTACTTCTTAAGCTATCTATGGAGGGTAGTATTTTTCCCAAATGTACCAGGGATCAGTAGTTTATTTGTGACCAAACAATAACTGATTCCTTCTTTCCTGGGATACTGTAAAAGGACTGGTAGTTAGTCGTGGCTTGTGGACTTGCACAACAAAAAGTTAGCTTATGCCACTCCTACAGACCTCAAGGAGTGGCCGTTCCATGCTCCAATTGCTGGGGGGAGGGTCCCATAAGCCTAAAACCACATACTCGAACTTGGCTGTTCTAAACAAGTCATTAAGTCCTTCTTCACACCATCCCACCGCAGCATCAGAACAACATACATACATAACACCTCTTTTGTTTCAATAAAATAGGTCGACACCCTTTCCACAACTATGCCCAACAAACAAAACAATCTCTCTTAAGACACAAAGAACAGACTCAAACTCCATCAGCTAGTGACTGTGGTCTCATCATTTTTCTGTGGTTTTTGTGAAAAATGTCTATCCCAATGTTGTTTACTGCCCCGTTTGTTTGCAATTTTTTTTTAAATTCACTACTGAAAAATAATATCTAGATCACAGCTTCTTAAACTGTGGATTCCAACCTCAGATGGGGCCCACTTAGCTCAATGTTGGGGTCTCAAAAATTGGCAATAGTAAAAAGTTGCTGATAGCCACTGAATGGCTATTTTTAGAAATTTACAAAAATTGATTGGGCAGTGTTTACAGTGAACTCTGCAGAAAATGTTTCAGCCGTACTTCTTAAAAGGGAAATCAGGCTACTTAGCAAACCCTTCAAATGCTAATTTGTTAGCAGTAAATGTTTGATTTTTATACCTATTTTATATAACTCGTATATCTGAGGGTTGCATAAAAAAGGGGTCTTGAGTGGAGAAAGCTGAAGAAGCCCTGATCTAGATGAGACTTTTTTAAAATTAAACAAGAGACTTTCACAAAAGTAATCTGTTTTTCTACTGGAAAATAAGAAGCAAAGAAATCATGGATGACATCACCATTGGGCTACTACGCTCCTCTCTCTTCATTGTCAGCAATAATGTGGCCTTGCCAGGCAGGATCTTGGACAGTCTCACCTTATCATTTGTGGGTTAAAGTACAGCCCTTTCCCCCCTCCTACTCTGATGCTATATAGTATTTTACTCTCCTGGGGATAAAAAGATGAATTTCTTACCTGCTAGTTTGCACTTTGAGGCCTGGAATGGCAGTGAATAGAATTGCTTGGCAAGTTTGTACACTCTAGTATTTTCAATGATTTCACTAAAACCATAATCCACGTAGTATACCTAAAATAAAAAGAATACAGAGAAAAGTTGCAATTGTTGCTACTCGAGGTTTACAACAGGCTTTTTCTAAGTAACAGAGAGGATCAGAACCTTTTCTGTTACAGCTGCCACAAGTTAGTTGGGTGTATATCTGCATATAACAAGGCACTAGGTTAGCAACCTTCTTAGCAACCATTTGGCTTAGCTTGATGGCTCGTTTGAGCTAGAGAGAAGAAAACTTTCAGCTTTGGCATTGCTTTCTCTTCTACCATCAGATAATAACATCATCCAAGAAACCTTTGGCTGTTGCTGGGAGCCGTTACACAGCGTCCTGAAGCTAAAGACTGAAGCCGTTTGGAGTGCCAAAGAAACTGCTTGTTTATGGCAAAACAAGGACATTCTACTGATAACTAAGTAGAGAGACTGTATTGTTTTACTATGTGTTTCCATATCATCATGTAAAGAAGAAGACTCACCAGAGATATTGTTTGCTGTATATAGGTGAGAATAATTCTTCTGTTTTGCTTTGTGTTTTTGATCTACACTGAATAGAACTATATTTTTTGTTTCTACTTAAAGCAACAGACTTATGTATATTTTTTAAAAAGTTTTTATCACAAAGAGTAAAAGGGATTGAGACTTTCTGCTGGCTACTAACACTATTCTGACAGCAATTAGCTTTTACCCAGTGTTCATAATACTTATGTTAAAAATATAATTCCTTTTCACTTTATACATCTGGTATTATCCAGACAAGTTGGACATTGCTAAGATCATATCAAATAACATATCATATCAAATTATCCAGACAAGTTGGACATTGCTAAGATCATATCAAATAACACAAGCTGGAAATTATATGACTTGAAGTCCAGCACAACTGGAAGTTACTAGGTTATGGAAAGCTACTTAATCCATACTTTGCTACAACTAGCTAGGTTTTCAGGCTCAAATTTAGCTTCCTTCAATAATCAGCCAGAGAGTTAAACATAAGCAAACACAGTGGGTTTTAGTTTTGTATTTAGAAGATCTTGAGCCTCTATTTGTCCCAACTCAAGCACGGCCCTTCTGCTTTCCGTGACTAAATCCTCACCTACACATACACACAGGCCACTATTCTCCATTTCATATAAGCAATTTTATCCTACCTTTCTACTTCCAAAACAGTAAGGGAAAATAAATATAAAACCAGTGGCAACATCAAATGTTACCACCATAAAAACAGATTAACAGAAACCTGTTTAACTTGCCTTTATTCTACTGCCTTGTATTGAAACAACCTGTGCCCGCAGCCAAGCATCTTCTTCCGCTGGCACAGCAACTAGTTGACCAACTGCAGGTAGCCTTCTCTGTGAAGTGGAGGCATTTTGACTGTACCAATTTTTCATCTTGTCTTCCATTATCTCCTGAGCAGCAGAATAGTCTTTCCCCACATATCTATGCAATTTTGAGTGGAGACAGAATTAGTATAAATGAGTGGCAACTAAAGCTGAACAGGACAAAAGCATTACCATACTCAAATCATTATCTAATCCATTACTATATGTGAGGAGAGGCAAAAAGGATTAGTATCAATGTGAAACATAAGTAGATGTAGGGGAAGGTTGCAATCAGACACAGTAAGACTGTGGAATATGATTATTAGTCACATGGCACAAAAGGCAGTTTTATATACACATTAATGAGTTAGTAAATGTCTTGGGTGTTGCTTAAGTCTAAGGGCCGATCTACACTGGCCCAACAAACCAAGGCTGGTCTGGTGTGGCATATGTGAGATTGTCTCTGGGATAGATCAGACAGGCACTCTCCCAATGTCTCCCTCCACCCTGCCCCGATTACCCTGTCCAATGTCACTGCAGGTAACAGCTGATAGGCAAGGCCTGTGTTGTGGCTGGATACCACCACAACAGGAAGAACCAAAGGGATGGTAACTGCCACCTTGTGTCCCCAGGCTGCCTGAGCCCAGGAAACATGGGATGGAAGTGAGAAGTTGTGTTCTGCTCTATTTTGGAACTGGCCAAATAATTCAAATGGGGCCAAAGTCAAAGGACAGTCCGAATTCTGGTTCAGAATTTAGACTATACCCCAACTTTGGTTAATGCAGGCAAACCGCTATTAAGGTGGCCTTTGCTCCGCATTACCCTAGATCGGTTCTGTGCAGACTTTGGCCCATCTGGCCTAAATGGTCAGAGTAGATCTGCCCAAAGTTGGTGATCCAAGAATTCCTGAAAATATATTAAATGAAATAAGATCACTAGTTGTAGCATTTCTTCTATGCCTTTAAGATACTATGTTGATAGTGTTTTGTTTTTTTTTTACATATGTCCTTGTTAATGTTGAGGTAGGTAAATATGACTATTAACAATGCATTATCATAGTTTTTGGAATAGTTTGAAGAAGTATACCAGACATGCAAAGCTAATCATGGCTGCTCTCTCCATATTGCTCAGAGACAGACATATAACAATCTCAGAATAGACTCTTATTGAGACAACAAATCTAGTTCAATATGTTCTTCATGGCCTTTGTTACTCACATAAATGGGCTTTGTGTCTGCAAAGAGACCCCATTCAGAAACTTCTAGAGTGGGCTAGCATAACGGAAAACCCATGACTCTGACATACCATCTTCCAAGCTACTATCCCTTCATTTTCTCTCCATATTTTGGCAGAGTAACACTGGTTCCTTCTCCTCTGAGTTGAGTATTTTGCCTCTCTTTGCTTTCTATTATGCTTTTTCTGTTTCTTTTTCATTTTTCCTCTTCTTCCCCTCTTTGTCAGTTTTATGACTATTCTCTTTAAACTCCTTAATTTGTGTAAACAAAAGGTTTCACTCTTTGATGGGCATTCCCTGTTTAATTTGTCTGGGAGAGGAACATATTTTATTGCATTGTAGCACCTATAAAGAGTTTATTACTCAAGCCCTTAAAATAGAGCTTACTGTCTGAAGGTATACTATTGGGAGAGATTCCTTCAAGTGTCTGAGGACTGCCTTGAACATGTCTTTGGATACGACCACCATTTTGCTTTTTAAACCATGTAAAATGAAGACACTCTTGGTACCGACAATATCAATCTCATTTGGTTCTTCTTTCCTGCTTCGGTCCTGACTATCATGTTGGTTTCAATTACTATTTTTAATCCCATGGCTTCTTTTACCTCTTCTACTGCCATTGTTCCAGCACAAGTGGATGTCTATTTGGTATCAAAAAGCAAAGAAGGCAAGACGTCTGTTTGTAAGAGACCACCTATGCCAGGACTACCAAGATCAACAGCACAACCCAGCTCAGAGGAAGCAGGTGGTCAAACATTCTAGTCACAAATCAACTGCATCAATTCCTTCATCTTCTTTGACTACTCTGCCTTCTGCTGTATCCTGGATGAATATACTGTTTGTAGAGTCTCCAATACCAGTGCATATCCTAGTTTTCAGATGATCTCATTTAGTTCTCCTCTCCTTTTTCTGTCTTGAAATTGCGCACTACTACTGCATCACCCTGAAGCTCCCCAAGCACCCAATTCAATAGTGGCTCTCCAGGGAAGCATCAAATTGGCAATCAACACATGCTAAATAACTAGCTCTTGGTTCAATGAATAATTCAAACGGCAACTCTAAGACCAAATAATTTGCAGAATACACCTTGGATGTATTCATATCCAGCATGCACAGTCTGTCAGTTTGGTCTAACGCCAATGGAAAATCATTGCATTTTCACTGTTCTTGATATCATCAAAATAAAGGAGAAGAAAAGTGTAGTATGGATTGTAAGTGGGAGAAAAGCAATACCATGAAATGCTTGCATCTGAAACATTTTAGCAACATTTCTGTTTAGAAGTTTCTGAAAATTGATGTCAATCCACTCTTCGATAGGTTATACAAAATGTCATACTTCTACAACAAATCACCTTGATTTTATGAAAAGAATGTCAGACTCTGTAGTTGAGTACGCAAATAGGTGTTTAACTATACAGCTTCCACCAAGGTCATGTAAACAGATATTTGAAGAGTAACATCCACACAGCCAACATCATTCTTTAGGACTGCAAGAAATTTTTATAGCAACTTCACTAGCTGAGACTATCCATCACTGTCTTTATTCACATTAACTTGGTCTGTTCCAAGAACAAAATATTAAGCTTGAGACAATATGGCAATGCGTGAGAGAACGGTCTCATTGTCATAACATGGTGGTTCCATGTTAAGATGTTCTGGTGTGCACTAATAACACTCAATGGAGCCCCCAGTGGCGCAATGGGTTAAATCCTTGTATGGGCAGGACTGCTGACCAACAGGTTAGTTGTTTGAATCCAGGGAAAGGGGGTTGAGCTCCCTCTGTCAGCTCCAGCTCCCTATGCGGGGACATGAGAGAAGCCTCCTACAAGGAGGGTAAAACATCAAAAACCATCTGGCCATCTCCTGGGCAATGTCCTTGCAGACGGCCAATTCTCTCACACCAGAAGCAACTTGCAGTTTCTCAATTCAGAAGCCAGAGGATCTAAGACAGATTTTTTTCCAAACGGGTAATATCGTATATTCCGGTGTACAACACGACTGGGGCTATAAGACGACCCCCTAACTTTAACAAACAAAATAGAGAGTCGGGGATATACTCACCATTTAAGATGACTTGCCAAACCAGGTGCTTCTTGTGAGGCCTGGCCAGGAAGAAGGAGAGCGGCCTGATCAGAAGGGCCTCTGGTGCTGCTCAGGCCGCTCTCCTTCTTCCTGGCCAGGCCTCGCGCAAAGCGCCTCTTCTTCCACGAGACGTTGTCTTGCGGGGGAAGCGCTTTCCACGAGGCCTGGCCAAGAAGGAGAGTGGCCTGAGCAGCACGGGAAGCAGCTCAGGGGCCCGGCCGCCAACAAAGGAGAGGCCTGGACCTGAGCAAGGAAGGCAGCCAGGAAGGGAGGAAGGACGGGGAGCCTGCCCGGGTGGCCGCCACGCGCCAAGGCAGAGGAGGAGGAGGAGGAGGAGGGGAGCCCGAGGCCAAAGCAGCCATAGTATGTAATTTTATTATTATTTTAATTTTATACCTGGCATACTAGATGACCCCCAAAATGTTATAAGGTTTTAAATGCCAAAAAGTCATCTAGTACCCTGGAATATACAGCAGTTACACATCCCATTTTTGGTTTAAAAAAATGATAAAAGAGTTATTATTATCCGGTGAATACGGTACTTAATTACTTTGCTGTATATATTGGACCAAGACTTATTAAATCTAGTATTCGCCATGACAATCAAAATGGGAAGCTGGGGTTAATTTTAGCAGGAAGTAACATATGTTCTTCTAATCAGGAGAATTTCAAATATTACAGAAAGATTACAACACTGTGGTGTGATTTTACCTGATAACAACTTCGTCAGTAGAGTTCAATTCCACCACCAATACAGATGGCGATGTTTCTTCTGGGATGATTAAAGGTGGTACAGTTATATTCTCTTCTTGGGGTTCCTGAACCACCTCCGTGGGCTGCTGCTCAACTGGTCTCCGTAAACTTTCAGGTATTTTGCCAGTAACGTTAAGATTTTCATCAACTCGCTCTTTTGACTTTGCATAGAGGATGGCCTTTGTGTGGTCTCCAGATATGTAATCTACTGTACATA
The DNA here is from genome assembly GCF_025583915.1 of Anolis sagrei ordinatus. Lineage (NCBI taxonomy): Eukaryota > Metazoa > Chordata > Lepidosauria > Squamata > Anolidae > Anolis > Anolis sagrei. Next base: position 157,195,216 of record NW_026845477.1, on the reverse strand, counting down.
TATCTGAGAGTGAGTCCAGATTGTTTAGGAAATCTTGAGGCAACGTAGTTTTGTATGTATCTTCATACATCTTTGGGAGAGCTTTGGCCCAAAGACCACTGGAATACTTTATCAAAATGGTGGCAATCTGTTCTTTGAAGTCCCCCTGGAGTACAATTGCTTTGGTCTCTTCTGTTTCCTTTAACACTGGTGGTTGAGGTCTTCCTTCTGGGCTGGAAACACTCTTTTCTGAACGAGTTGTTTTTCCAACAGGGTAAAGAAGTATATCCTTGTGGCTACCAGAACATATCTTTTCTGCCTTTGAGAGAAAAAGAGATGCTATTTAAAAAAAGCCAGATAACGTAACCAAAGCATTCAGACAATTTGAAGCTGGTTTCCATCTGTATCCACTTTGTACAGTTCATACAGTTATAACAGTCCATTTTTCCATAACATGTTTTCCTTTATCATGTTAAATCACATAACTTTACTCCTTTCTACATGCAAGACACTCTTCCTAGTAAAATGAATACACATATTTGATTATTTATTCCAATAATGTTTACTAATGATGATTTTCAATTCAATAAAGAATTTCATAACTCAAAACTATTAATATATAGAACAAATCTACAGAACCTATCTTAAGCAAGCCCCCACATTGTTTCCCTTCTGTAAAGACCTGGTTGTTCAAACAAGTTTTTGAGAACATCTAGTCTCTAGTTTTGAGAATGTCTGGTCTCTAGGGAGCCCCCAGCAGCGCAATGGGTTAAACCGCTGAGCTGCCCAGCTTGTTGACCGAAAGGTCACAGGTTCAAATTCAGGGAGCGGCATGAGCTTCTGCTGTCAGCCCCAGCTTCTGCCAACCTAGAAGTTTGAAAACATGCAAATGTGAGTAGATCAATAGGTACTGCTCCGGCGGGAAGGTAACGGTGCTCCATGTAGTCATGCTGGCCACATGACCTTGGAGGTGTCTATGGACAATGTTGGCTCTTCTGCTTAGAAATGGAGATGAGCACCAACCCCCCAGAGTCAGACACGACTGGACTGAATGTCAGGGGACAACCTTTATCTAGACTAGTTGTTTTACACAATTGTAATGTTGTCTTACACTACATCCCATCCTCACGTTCCATGGCTGCACCTTTGCACTTATCCCATTCATTCCCTTGCCCATTGTTTACAGCCTGGCCATGTTTACAGTAGCTTACCACCAGATGAGTGATGTTATAATTGAATTTTAATTGTTGTTTTATATGCCTATTTGTTTTATTTAATTGCATTTTATATTGTGCTTATTTTATGCTCCATTTCTAGACACTTTTGTGCTGTGTGTAAGCCGCCCTGAGTCCCTTCGGGGAGACGATGGCAGGATACAAGAATAAAGTTGTTGTTGTTATTAGTTTTTCGTAACTCGTGGACTGCCTGCATTAGCTTTGGATAGCACAGGGAAGGGTTAATACCCCTGTGATGTTTGTTTTCCAATCTGTGCCCTTGTTCAGAAGATTTCACCCCACCTTCTGTCCCTATAGTAATTAGATTTTGAAAAATTGGCTTGTTGTGGAACCAGGGATTGGTGATAAAGCTTCAACGGAGATACTTTTTCCCTGTGATAACTCTTTCAGGAGTGAATTTTCCCTCCTGGGGTTAGATTTCCTGTTATCTCACCCCCGTTTGTAAGTCAGATGCTTGTTCCTCTTGCTGTTCATGTGCCCTCTCTGCTCTCCACACAGCAACCCAGCTGGTTTGATATACGGAGAGCAGAGAGGGTACGTGCATGGTGAGAAAGGGAGGCTTGTGCACAGCCTCTGCATGGCACACACCTTCATTTCTCTTCCTCTCGCCATGCATGCACCCTCTCTGCTCTCTGCACAACAATCCAGCTGGAGGGAGCGTGCACAACGATGGGGGGGGGAGGCATGCACCTCCCTCGCTGCTCTTGTCGCATGCGTGCGAGCCTCCCTTTCTCCTTCATTTTCTGCATATGCGGTAATTTTTCCAAACATAGGTGGCTTTTATACTACGTGGGGCGAGATGAGAAATACGTATCAAAGGAGCTGCAGAGCTGGTAATTGCTTGGAAAGACACCCAACACCAGAGAAAAGGTAACTGAGAGAGGAGGGATGGCTGCCTTTCTTTCATAATAATAATAATAATAATAATAATAATAATAATAATAATAATAATAATAATTTATTTATACTCCACCTCCATCTTCCCAAGGGGACTCGGGGCAGCTAACATGAGGCCAAACCCAACAAATTACAACAAAGCAAAAGAATACAACATAAAATCATAAGATAATATATAAAATAAAATAAATCAAAAGAAGATAATACAAAAGAAACACAAAGTATAACATAAATAACAAAACACTGAAGCAAGTGGGCAGGGCCAAATACAACGGATAGGATTTTTAAAACCCTGGGTGAGATGGATGAGTAGGGTAAAGTATCTAATGGGAGATTCGGATGGGACACATAATGGGATTTAATTCACTGAAGGGTGAGAGTTGGTTAAGGTAAGAGACTTGTTGTTTCATCAGTTTATTTTAATTTTTGAAATTTACCATAACTGCTGCATTTCCTATGCTTGGCTTATACTTAATTCAATAAGTTTTCCCAGTTTTTGTGTGGTAAAATTAGGTGTCTTGGCTTATATTCGGGTTGGCTTATACTCAAGTTTATATGGTACTGTTTTACAATCATAGAATTGGAAAAGACAACAAGGGCTATTCAGTTCAACTGTCTGTATGTCTCATCTTTAACCTCAACATGTTTATAGTAAATTCTAATTATAGTGGTATATCAGATTTTATAAGGTATTTACTATAATGTAATAAAATTAAATGCAACTAAAGCACAATATCAAAAAGACATCTAAGACTTTAAATTAAAGAATGTTAATCACTCAGATTCATTTGATACTTACCACACAAACATGAGGCCAAAATTCCAACTGTGGGATCAGAGCGGGATTCAAGTCTTCCTTGTATGTTTCTTTATACAAGTGTGGTATCTTTGACAGGAATATTCCATTACTGAAATGATTTATGATCTCTTTAATTCTTTTCTGAATTTCATTTATTTCAGCATACGAAGGACAAGGAGGGGTTGGATGCGTTGGCTGTCTTGTCTCTTTCACATTTTCTGAAAAATTAAGCACACACTCTTAAAGACACTATTTATCATTTCTAAAAAAAACTAAAGATTGTTACACTCCAAAACTGGGAAATATTGTGCAAATAACCTTTCCTTGCATTGGTGCTGATGGTAGAGGTGCTGGAATCTTCAAACTCAGAAAATCCAATCTGCTTTTCAAAATATTTTAAGTATTAACCATACAAAAATATTCAAAGAACCAAAAGAGAGGAATATTTTGTGTCTTATCAAGGTATAGAATTGCAATTACACCTTATATGAGGGTGAGTAATTGCACCAAGCCCCAAGGGCCAATTTTCTACCTCTTGGACTTTCCAGAGACTGCATGGATAATCAAAAAAAGGGCAGAGAAGTTATCTTCTGACTTTGAATGTGAGTGTATATGTATTTTTAATGTTAAACAGTGCAATTTGTTAATAAGATTTATTTTATTTTGGGAGGTTTTGCAGTTCAACAAACTTTTTCCATGTTGCCATAACAGAACCAGTTAGTAAAGGTAAAGCTTTCCCCTGACATTAAGACTAGACGTGTCTGACTCTAGGGAGTGGTGCTCATTTCAATTTCTAAGCCGAAGAACCAGCACTATCTGTAGACACCTCCAAGGTCATGTGGCCACCATGATTGCATGGAGCGCCATTACCTTTCTGCTGATTTACTCACATTTGCATGTTTTCGAGCTGCTAGGTTCACATAAGCTGGGGCTAACAGTGGGAGCTCACCCCACTAGTCAGATTCAAACCACCAACCTTTTGGTCAGCAAGTTCAGCAGCTCAGTGATTTAACTCACTGCACCACAGGGGGCTCCTGAACTAATTAGGGAATGACATTTATAACCCAGGAACAAAAATTGTATTACAAAGTGAATGAATGAGTCCCTTTCTGGATCTTTATTGGGTCCCTTTCAAAACTGGTTTACTGGATGTTTAATATATATAAAAAAAGAGAGTTTTCACAATTGCTACTACTATGACTTCTCAGGGAACGAAGAAGAGGCACACACAGCTCCATCATGCCTATACCCAGAAGGAAATAAATAGCACTCCCATCCATCCCAACTGCCTCTGGCCTTAGTGGAAGAGAAGAGGCAGTCACTGTTGGATTTAATCCCCTTTCCCATTGCAATTACCTTTCCTTTGTGTTCTGTCTTACTTAGATTGTAAATTTGAGGGAACTGTCAGATTATCAACTGCATATGATTCTGCTACAGTATCAATGGTGGAAACGAATTCACAACAGGATAGCAAAAGATATAGCAGACAAGCCATTCAATTTGTGGACCAGTAACATACCATTCAAGTCCACAGGCAATTTTTTTGACAGATGAACTTGAAGCTCTTTCTGAAATTTTGGTGTAACCACTAATCTTTTCTCAGGCCTGAAAAACAGCAAATCAAAACACACTTTATCATTGGATTTCTGTATCTAAGTATCACAAGCTAACAGACAGAAGGAAAGACTAATGTTCTCTCTACACCTATATCTTCTACCTGTATCAATCACGTTAATGAGCAGCCATCTCATTACACAAGAAAGAACTGTTTTATTCTATGCAAAGTTAAATGGTGGTCCTTACAGGTTTGAAACTAGGCCTGAGGACAAACTCTTTCTTAAGCAAGATTCAGAATTGACCCCCCCCCACACAAATTAGAATATTTGTAAAAAAATAATAATAATGACAGAACAACACTCTTAGAACATGACAAGTTTCAACATGACAATATACTATATTTGACAGATGTTTACTCTTTCTTTTTCAGGCAAGGTGCTCAAAAAAGATAGTTGCTCTCCAACTCCAGGTAGTCTTGGATGACACACTCTTCCTTGACCCATTTCTAACCTGTTTCAGAATATGATGTAGAGTTGAGACTGTTATGGTCACCTTAATTGATAAGCTCCATTTTAACACTGACAGGGGGAGTGTGTTCCTGTTAGTGCTCCTAGATCTCGAAACAACATTTGATACCATTGACCATGGTATCCTTCTGCAATGCCTGGGAGTTTGGGAATTAGATACACAGTGGTGCACTGATTCCGATCAAATCTCTCGGGCAGGTTCTAGATGGTGGTGCTTGAGGATGGCTGCTATTTTTAAAAATGAGCTGTTATTTGGCATCCCACAAGGGGCAATTTTATCCCCAATGCTTTTAAACATTTATATGAAACTGTTGGGAGCGAGATCACCCAGAGATATGGGTGGAGTGCTATGAATACATTAGCTACAACTTGCACTATTCCATCCCGTTGTTCTTGCTTAAAGTTGGTCATGTTTTATGACAGTTCTCACCATAGATTATTGGGCACTGTTCTGAGTTTAAATTATTGTTTTATATGCTATTGATTTTATTTTGTATTGTATTGTGTGTTTATTTTATGCGTAGTTTTAGGCACATTGTGCCATATGTAAGCCGCCCCGAGTCCCTTCAGGGAGATGGAGGTGGGGTACAAAAATAAAATTCATCCTTCCAAATGTCAGCCCAGATAGATGTGACAGTCAGGAGGGCTTACTACCAGATTTGGCTATGCTAGTTGCTAGAATTGGAAGACCTAAAGACAGCAGTGCTTTCGCTGGTAACCTCAAGGTTGGGCCTCTGCAACGTTCTGTAAACTGTACCTCTGTACCAAGTTCAGAAACTCAAATTAGTTGAAAACATGGCAGCCAGATTGGTTACAGGTATATGTAGGAGTGATCATATTAGGTCTATACTAAAATCACTCCACAGGTTTCCAATTAGTTTCTGGGCAAAATACGAAGTCTGAAGATGCCAGCCACAGATGTAGGCAAAACATCAGGGGAAAATGCTGCTAGAATTTATTGTTTAGTTAATGTTTTAATTGTGATTTTCTTGCTATTGTTTTTGTGACATCTGATGAGTGCCTATTGTAAGCTGCTCTGAGTCCCCCTTCGGGGGTGAGAAGGGCAGGATATAAATGTCCAAAATCTATATAAATAAAAATGTAATGTTTGTTTGTGGGATTAACATAGCTCAATAATCACTGGACGAATTGACACCAAATTTGGACACAATACACCTATCAGGACAAAAAGTGACCATTACTCATAAAACACTGAAAAACACAGTGGAAGAGACTTAAAAAGCCAAAAAATAAGAAATACATTACAACGCATGTGTAAAACCATATATACACACACATACACATATATACACGCACAAAACACATATACATAGACTGGGCCACAGCAACGTATGGCAGAGGATGGCTAGTAAATAATAAATAAATAATAGAACACAGCCATTTGGCCTGGAAACCACTCAACACTCCTTTGAAGTGTTGGTTCTGTCCTTTAAAGCCCTGGTTGTTTTGGGTACAGATTACCTACAGAATCACCTTCTCCCATATAATCTCCCTCATACACTTAGTTCCTCTGGTGGAGACTTACTTCAATGAGCCAGAACCTGAGGAGCAACTGTTGCCCAGAGAACCTTTCCATTGGACACAACAAGACTGTGGAATGAAGAGCTGGAAGAGCTCTGAAAGCTAAATAGGCTGTCGGAATTTAAAAGACAATTAAAAACCTTGACAGGCCTACCCAGTCAATTTTAAACTATACATTTTAAATTTACATCTTTGTTCTATGTACATAATATATGTATTTTATGGTCCTTTTATATCTATGGATTTTAAATATGTTGTACCCTCCCCTCGAGCCGTAAAGAGAGGTAGGGTATCGAAATCATCATTTCTCTACATAACTTTCCTCAAGTTTGTTCTTTTAGATTAGGTTTTCCTGCAACAGATTCATAGTGGTTCTATCACTCACTCATTCCACCTGGATAGTTAAACACACACTCACGTTTCTCCCAATAAAACCAGCAAGATCAAATTCCGGGATGTGGCCAACATTCTTTAATCTGGTGAATTCCATCTCATTCCAGAATTTGTGCAAAATGACTATGCACAAATGTTTGTGTACTATATCTATACAAGCAGCTTACCCTTCAAACAAAATGGAAATCACCACCAGATGGCCCTATTTTAGAGAAATTACTTATTGATTACAGATTGAGTATTCTTTATTCACAATGTTGGGGAACACAAGTATTATGGGTTTCAGACTTTTTTCAGATTCTGGAGTACTTATATTTGCAAATATATATACATGAGATACTTTGGAAATAGGACCCAAGCCTAAACATGAAATTCATTTCTGCTTCATATATATTGTACACAATTAGACTGAATGTCCTTTCGGGGAGTGAGGGCAGGTTAAAAATAAACATTTATTATTATTATTCATTTTGTACAAGATTATTAATTTTTGTACATGAAATAAAATTTGTGTACTCAAAGAGACAAGGTACCATTGCCGCAGACCAGTATGCGGAAAATTTTGGAGTTTACTGAATTTTACCAATTCTGGATAAGCAATGTGCAAACTGTATTCCTATGACCAACCAAAACATGTTACTGAACAGTCCAGAGCTTGGAAGTAATGAGAACTGACAGAGGATCTCTCAAATACCCACAGCTAACATCTGTCAATATTGTGTGGATGGAAGCAATGATAACACTTCTTTTGAAAGTATTTTACAATGAAAACTCAATGATGAAACAATCCAAAACAAAACAAGAGATAGTTTCAGAAGATGACACTCTCAGGCTCCATCTACACCAGTGTTTCTCAACCTGTGGGTCCTCATATGTTTTGGCCTACAACTCCCAGAAATCCCAGCCAATTTACTAGCTGCTAGGATTTCTGGGAGTTGAAGGCCAAGACATCTGGGGACCCACAGGCTGAGAGCCACTGATTCTACATTGTCATACAATCCAGTTTCGAAATCCAAATTATCTGCTTTGAAGTGGATTATATGGCAGTGTAGACTCATATAATTCAGTTCAAAAATACTATCTGGATTCAAAAACTGGATTTTTTTTGTCGTGTCAGGAGCGACTTGAGAAACTGCAAGTCGTTTCTGGTGTGAGAGAATTGGCCGTCTGCAAGGACGTTGCCCAGGGGATGCCTAGATGATTTGATGTTTTTATCATCCTTGTGGGAGGCTTCTCTCATGTCCCCGCATGAGGAGCTGGAGCTGATAGAGGGAGCTCATCCGCCTCTCCCCGGATTTGAACCTGCGACCTGTTGGGTCTTCAGTCCTGCCGGCACAGGGGTTTAACCCACTGTGCCACTAGCAGTATAGATCCAGCCTCAGTTTGGATGGCACTCAAGAAGCCACCGGTGAAGAGCAGAGGACAACTACGAGTAGCACTGTAGCTAAGCTGATTGGAGTTAGCTTGCAGCAGTTAACAGCAATAAAGTTGTGTATACATTAATGTTTTTTTACTGTGTTGGATTTTTTTTCCATTGGCTTTCCACGAAGTGGATTTCTAACATTTAAAAGGCATTTCCCAGGATGATGCTAATATTGTCTTGTTTGTAAATGCTGCTTTCCCTCATAGCTTGCGTGGTAAATATGTTTTTGAGGCCTTAGCTACACAATGGGGGGATTACCAAGGCAATCTGCACTAGTCTGATAATGTCCTTGCTGGTCTATCATTGTGCCTGGACTTATCCTGCATCATAATTTGATGATCCAAAACAGCAGCAAACAATACAGGGAGAAGTGATGGCGCAGCAACTAAGCTTGCCAAGTTGGATTTTAGTCAAAGGCTAATGGGGAGAGGGGGGAGGCCGGGGATCTAGCAGAATACTAGATCAGCAGAATACCAGCATCAAATTCATTCACTTTCATTTTATGTTTTATAGTCAAATACAGAGATACAATTTTGGCCAATTTTAAAGACATGTTATTGCCAACATCTGAACTTTGCTTATGTTCCATTTTGTAAAGATGTTTTACAGGCTCTTTCACGGATACACAATTATCTAAAACACTGAATGCCTGAACACAGCAAGAGAGAAATTAGCAAAGCTATGTATGATCTGCTATGGCTAGCGAAATTACCAACATCGCTAAGCATTTTCTGCAGTGAACACAAGTGATGTGATTGCAATACTGAACATAAAAGGATGGATATTCTGCTGTCTTTCCAGCCACACATAGGGTCATCCATGGGTGGGGCCCTCACTCAAACAGCTTTGCCCAGCTCTGGGCATTTTTGACTCAATCTGTACAGGCACAGAAACTATATATGTATATGTATTCGTGGCATTGAATTGTTGCTGTAAGTCCCCTTCTGGGTGATAGATAGATATACACATACACAAGTGTGATGGATATATATATATATTCACACACACACATATATGGGAGGATGAAAAAGAGCAGATTACTGCAACGCACTCTACATGGGGTTGCCTTTGAAGACTGCTCGGAAGCTTCAAATAGTCCAACGAGAGGCAGCCAAATTAATAACTGGGGCGGCATACAGGGAGCATACAACTCCCATGTTATGCCAGCTGCACTAGCTGCCAGTTTGCTATCGGGCATAATTCAAAGTGCTGACTTTGGCTTATAAAGCCCTAAACAGCTCCGGCCCAAATTACCTGTCCGAACGCATCTCCCACTATGAACCATCATGGAGATTAAGATCCTCCAGGGAGGCCCTGCCTTCTATCCTGCCATTGTCACAGGCACGATTGGTGGGGACGAGAGACAGGGCCTTCTTAGTGATTGCTCTCCAGCTAGGGAACTCCCTTCCTGGTGAGATCAGGTTGGCCCCCTCTCTCCTGTCCTTTAGAAAGATGGTAAAAACTTGGCTGTGGGACCAAGCTTTCGGGACAGGGCAATAAAGCAGCAATAGGAAAGATTACCAGGCCAATTAGATTTGACCTGGATGACTAGGACTGTTTAAAATGGTGTATTTTAATATTTTGATAGCTGTTTTTAATGTTTATGTATGTATATAAGAATTGGTGTCCCGGCATTGAATGTTTGCTGTATATATGCTGTGCTCCGCCCTGAGTCCCCTTTGGGGTGAGAAGGGTAGAATATAAATGTTTTAAATAAATAAACAAACAAATAGGAGTCTCCACACGGCCCAGCACCATCATACTTCAGTGCAAGGGGTGCTGGCAGGACTGATGACTAAAACGCCAGCAGTTCGAATCCAAGGAGCAGGGTGAGTTCCCACCTGTCAGCTCCAGCTTCTCATGCGGGGACATGAGAAAAACCTCCCACAGGAAGGTAAAACATCAAACATCCGGGCGTCCCCTGGCCAACATCCTTGCAGGCGGCCAATTTTTTCACACCAGAAGCAACTTGCAGTTTCTCAAGTCACTCCTGACATGAAATAAATAAATAAAATTGGGGCACTGATTCAGAAAATTGCATTGGGCAGACTGCATCACCTCTAGTGTCTTAAGACATGGTTATGATTTTCTGTGTGGGAGCACTGAGCAGATGACATCCAGTAGATATCATATGTTCTGTATCTCAAAAACTGAAAGGCAGAAATGGATGGTGTTTTTTGGAATCAGAAGATCAACTATACCCAGAAACAGGGCTAACATTTGAGCCATCAAAATGAGTTTTGTCATTACAGCGAACAAAGGGATCTTGCAGCACCTTAGAGATGTAGAGAAAGAAGTTGGAATCACCAGCCCCTGCATCTCAAGAAGCAGAGTGAGGGCTCGTCCACATGAGCCACTTAATCGGAAGCTGGTTCAGAGCAGCAATATTCCAGATGGGCTCTACTATCCACCTCTGTCCTCAAGTCGGTTGGGCGGAGTCCAGATCATCCAGCCAGGGCGAAACTGCTTCTGCCACACTGAATTCTGACTTTATCTCAGCAGTGCCCCATAGCACTTGCCACAGAGCTTCCCTTGAAATTCTTCTTGATGTCAGCAAAGGTGCCCAGCAACAGCCAGGAACTTTCCAGAACATTCTGGCCAACTGCCATAATGAAGACAGGGTGTCACAGTCCCAACCCATTCCCGTTTCCCTTGAACTGAAGTATGATGGTGCTGGGCCGTGTGGAGATTCAGATTGAAGCATGTCCAACTGTCCACACTAATTCAGCAGTGCTAGCTGCTCAAGGGTTTCGGCCAGGCACAGGCAAACTTTGGCCCTCTGGGTGTTTTGGACTTCAACTCCCACAATTCCTAACAGCTGATGAATGGTTTCAGCCCGCATTATAATTTATAATATTATAATGTAATATAATATAATACTACTAATAATAACATGGTATTATAATTATATATTTTATATTATATGTGATATTACTAATAATATTTATAATATAATGATATAATACAAGACAGTAATATATAATACTGATATTGTACTATGCTAATAATATAATATATTGTATGTCTATTTATATTTTGTAAGCCGCTCTAAGTCCCTTTCAGGGTGAGAAGGGTGGCATATAAATATCATAAATAAATAATAGACTGGTGATCCCCAGATGTCATTTGGATGCACAGGAGTTACTTTTGGTCAACACTGGGGTATAAGACCAGGGTAGGCAAGCCCTTACTCTACAAAAACATTATTAAACAGAGTGTCCCAAAAGTTGCCATAACGAAAATGGGAAATTGTAGCTAAATACTCATTACAAAAAATATTACAGATAAAAATATAAAAAAATATATACATTTGTTAATTTTCCCTATGTATACCCTTTTCCTTTAGATTCTCTATCAAGCAAAATATGGGTGGAACTCAAAGACATAGGCATATTAATCTGGAGTATCATTTTGTAAAGCGCCCATTTTCACTGACTGTGTAATATTGTTCATAACTACCTCAAACCGCAGCAACCAGACAACAAATTCACACAAAACCACACAAAAACAAGCCCTTAAATGTGCACCAGTGCTCTGTGGTTTGTTTCATCATTACCCAGGCCTCAAAGTAGTACAAGAGTTTGCTATGTAATCATCTACACAGCAAAAATCACTTTTTGCAATACCGGTTTGAAAGTGCATTAAATGGTCAGTGTAAATGGAACCTCAGTGTACCTACACTTTAGAACTAAGGCAGCTTGACACCACTTTAACTGCCATAGTTAAATGCTAGAGAATGGAAGTTGTAGTTTTAAAAGGTCTTTAGATATCTCTGCCAAGGAGTGCTGATGCTTCAACAAACTAGAGCTCCCAGCATTCCATACCATTGAGCCATGGTAATTAAAATGGTGTCAAACTGCATTAATTCGACAGTGTAAATGCACCCTTAGAGAAGGAAATTAGTAGTGTAAGATTTCATAGACAAAGTCTATATCTGTAATGTTATCTATTTCAGCACACTTGGTTTAAATACTATATTCAAACATAGTAGAAATAATTTTATTTAAATAGCTGTACTAGTATAATACATAAATATATACTTATCTATTTATACACATAATAAAAGTTCAAATATATATGTGTGTATGTGGCTGGAGTATCCACTGACACAGACAAGCTCCTGCTTCCACAAACAGCTATAGTTTCCACTCCTCTGGAGACACCAGTAGCCCTCCCTCCAATGACACTGCAGACTACAGAGATCACCGTAAACATGTCCAAGAGCCCTACCAATGCCTTCCACAAACACTACACTGCCCACCACCCAAGTGAAGGCTTTCATACGGGGACAATTTCACCCTAGATTTTATGTGTTTCCTTTACCACAGACATCCCAGTGTTTCTCTCTCTTTCCATTGGTGTGGAATTTGCATGACGCCACCCACTGCCTCTCCCTTAACCCTTTCTTACCCTTTCCTATGGTGAACAGCAAACAGAGAAGAATTGATCAGCAACTGAACATACTAGAGGAGTTTTGGAGGACTGAATCAACATGATGGAAGTTGTAGTTCACCCTGCATCAACACAGAGCACTGTGACCCCCACCAATGACCCTGGACCTTATTTAGCACACTGAAACCCAATAGCCAATGGATCTGAGCCAAACTTGGAACGCATACCTGATATGCCCAAATTTGATTACTGAAGGAGTATGGGAGGGTCTAACCTTGAGTTTTCGGAATTGTAGTTCACTTTCAACCAGAGAAACTGTCACCCCCACCAATGATGGACCTGAATCAAACTTGGCACTAATTGAATATATTGGAGGGGTTTGAGGGGAACTGACCTTCATTCCTGGGAGTTGTAGTTTACCTACATCTGGAGACACTATGACCACCACCGACAATAAACCGGGACCACACTTGGCACACAGAACCCCCATGTCCTACTGAACATACTGGAAAAGTTTGAAGGGGTTGACTCACCATGGTGGGAGTTGTAGTTTACCCTGCAGCCAGAGAGCACACTGAACCCCACATCTAGAGTTGATGATGCATCTAGAGCAAACTTGCCCAACATGACAACTAAGTACTCATGGAGTTTCAGCGGGGTAACCTGGCATGATGTGAGTTGTAGTTCACCTATAACTTTATGCAATTTGTAAAATAAAAAAAAATGACTTCTTCAAATAACCCGGGAAACGTCGGGCACCCAAGCTAGCACTTCATAAAAATGACTACACTAGAAAGAACAATTATATATTAGGACTCATGCCTATAGAGCAACGTTTCTCAACCTGGGGGTCGGGACCCCTGGGGGGGGGGGGTCACAAGGGGGTGTCAGAGGGGGTGTCAAAGACGATCAGAAAACACAGTATTTTCTGTAGGTCATGGGAGTTCTGTGTGGGAAGTCTGGCCCCATTCTATTGTTGGTGGGGTTCAGAATGCTCTTTGACTGTAGGTGAACTATAAATCCCAGCCATCACAACTCCCAAATGTCAAGGTCTATTTTCCCCAAACTCCCACCAGTGTTCACATTTAGGCATATCGAGTATTTATGCCAAGTTTGGTCCAGATCCATCATTACTTGAGACCACAGTGCTTTCTGCATGTAGGTGAACTACAACTCCCAAATTCAAGGTCAATGCTCGACCAACATTTCCAGTATTTTCTGTTGTTTATGGGAGTTTTGTGTGTCAAGTTTGGTTCAATTCCATTGCTGATGGAGTTCGGAATATGCTTTGATTGTAGGTGAACTATAAATCCCAGCAACTACAACTCCCAAATGACAAAAATAATCCTTCTCCTAACCCCACCAGTATTCAAATTTGGGTATATTGGGCATTTGTGCCAAATTTAGTCCAGTGAATAGAAATACATCCTGTACATCAGATATTTACATTACGATTCATAACAGTAGCAAAATTATGAAGTAGCAATGAAAATAATGTTATGGTTGGGGGTCACCACAACATGAGGAACTTTATTAAGGGGTCACGGCATCCGGAAGGTTGAGAAACACTGCTATAGAGAGCTGTATCTAATACATTTTAAATTAATAGTCTAACTTTCTTTTGGTGAAGTACAACTGTTGCACACTTTTGGCTTCACTCACTTTCTGCACTACTCATCAGTTACATTTTAAAATGAGAAAAAGCTGACCCAGTAGAAGTAGCAGAACATTCTTCTTCACTAAAAAGGACACATATGAGTCTATGGGTATGGAGAGTTTATCACATTTTTGCCACAATAACACATACTTGTGATTGATTGAGAAGCAGGAGATTTTGTGAAACAGAAAAAACATTAACCTTTTGTTTATTAGCCTGCTTCCTGAGTGCTAGGATGTGTCAATCCTTGCCTTTTTAGAAGAGCAACTACAAGTTCATATCCTGTATTTAATCCATCCAACAGGATTGATTGCAGGGCCACACTCAACTAGGGATAAATGCACACATATATTTATGGTTTGCAGAATTTCCCACGGAAACATACTACTGAAAATTTTACAAAGAGTCTCCTAATTTGAAAGGTCTTGGATTCTTTTGTCTGCCATGATTTTTTAAAAATCTGCCAGAAACATAAGCATCAACAGTGCCCACCCCTCCCCGCAAAAAAAAAGCAACGTTGGGGATTATCCAGGCCTCCAGATATTGAATTCCAATTCCAGCACCCTAGCCAGAAGAGCCTAATTAATAAGAATGTTGGAAATTGTAATTTAACAACATCTCGAGAGCCATACAGATCCCAGTAAACTTGCTTTAGCAAAGCATGCTTTTTGAAGGGTCCCTGTCCTCATCTAGAAAGCAACATACATTATATACAAGCACGATACTATCATTGCTAAGGTTTACTACTTTCAAACCTTGCCTCCAGGACTTTTGTCATAGTAAAGGCACAATGAGGTCAAAACAGAAAACTCTACAAAAATTATTAATTGTTATGCAAGGAAATGTCCTATTCAAAGCATGAGAACAAAGCCAACTATTCAGAACGTGAAAAGGAGAAAAACATGGAGGACGGGATGCTATCAAATAATTCCATAGTATTTTTACTTGTTGCTGAAGCTTGTATTTAAGACCATTTATTCCCCTAGATACTGTCACCATCAGATTATGCCCAGCAAGTGTTCTAACAAGACAAACCCTAACCTGTTCATTACAGTCACGTGTTCTTGTGCTATGTCTTCCTTGGGTGCAGATACCCCTAATTCGGGAGACACAGGATATGGTGATGTGCTCAAACCAGGACGAATGGCTCCATAGTTTCCTTTACTTCTCAGTGGTGGGAACGAAGGCCTCCTGTTTTCCAGGGATGCGTTCATGAACCCAGGTTTCCTTAATGTGCCCTTTGGCTTGCCTATGACACAACGGAATGAAACACAAATTACTAAGTCACATTTTTCAATTTATCTGAGGCTCTGAAACAAGGGAAGGCTTAAACTTTTTCAACGTTTACTCTTTGTCTCTACAGTTGCAAGCTATGATAATTCTTGGATCGACATCTATGCAAAAGAAGAATGTTTAAGTTTACGCACCTTCAATAGTAATAATTAATAATAACAACTTTATTTTTATATCCCACCACCATCTCCCCAAAGGTACTTGGGGTGGGTTACATGGGGACAAAGACCAGCATAAACAAGGATTACAAGCTAAAACACAATTAAAAACATAAAATGTAAACAATCAAATTAAAATAATTAAAACCAAAAGAATAAAAACATCATAAAAATACATAAACCGACATCAACAACCACTAACCAGGAAATGGTGGGCATGATCAGATTTGAGAGGGCAGGGCAAGGACTTGTGCAAAATGCAGACTACAGAACAGCCTAATTCAAGCCTTACATTTAAGCCTATAGAGAACAACCAACTGAAGATCACCTGCTTGGTATTATTTTCTTACATTTGTCAGGAAGAATTTCTTCTGTTTTTTTCTTTTATTTTAGATATTCCTATCTTTACATGAAATTGCAAGGCACATAAAAGCAGTTAAGCTGCCTTGCAATACGAACAATCCAAAGGATACACGGTCCATTTGCCGTCAGCAGAATCACTACAATAGAGAAGCTCTGCTAATGCTTAGTACAAAGTTGATTAATGCAGCATGTACCAGTTCAGTATTTTGTAGCTGAGACAGGCTTACCTATTGAGGCAAGTGAAGCAGTATTTTTCAGCCTCATTCTACAATTCACTTGTCGGACTGTTTTCTTTTTGGATGTTCTCTGGCAGGCGACTAGTTGAGCAATCCCTGCAGTCTCTCGACACACAACAGCATGGCAAATCACCTGCTCAAAGGAGAAAGAAAGAAATCGAAAGTGGTGAATTTGCAATTTACCAGTTGTTTTCTATGTTCAGTCATGGGAAACACTTGCTCACTGGAAGCAGCCTCTTTGCATTAGGATGGAAATGTGTGATGGAATGTATGCAAGTTAATGCATTCATGCATTAAATCAGGAATTGAACAACCACATAGCTGATCCAGCACAAGCATTGGAGGCACAGATATATTGGCCCACTAAATAATAGAAGGTACACCTTTCAGCATGACATTTGAAAACACTGGTCTTAAACACATAACTCAGTGCTAAAGTCATCTTAAAATTATTAGAATATATCCTTCCCTGTTTTCTAGGATCTCAGTGTAAAATGTATTCTAGATCCTTGCCTTTCCTGGCTGATCAAACAGGCTAGAGGGGGGCTGGCAGAGTGGCTGAAGATGGTGGTCAATGCGTCTTTGGAACAAGGCAGAATTTCAGCCTTCCTAAAGGATGCAGTTGTGAGACCCATATTTTAAAAATCATCCCTGAACCCCTCCATAATGGACAACTATCGGCCTGTGTCTGATCGCTCTTTCTAAGCAAGGTTTTGGAGCATGTGGTGGCCTCCCAACTCCAGGGATGTCTGGATGAAATGGATTATCTAGATCCATTTCAATCTGGTTTCAGGCCTGGCTATGGAATAGAGACAGCTTTAGTTGCCTTGGTGGATGACCTATGCAGAGAGCTAGACAGGGGGAGTGTGTCCCTTTTGGTTCTCCTAGACCTATCGGCAGCTAGGTCCATTGCCCATGTTATCCTTCTGGGTCATCTCGCTGAGATGGGACTGGGAGGCACTGTTTTACAGTGACTCCCTTTCTGGAGGGCTGTATTCAGAAGGTGGTGCTGGAGAACTCATGTTCGAGCCCCTGGCCATTGTCCTGGGGGGTTGTTCAGGGGTCTGTGTTGTACCCCATGTCATGTTGTATCCCATGTCAACAGGCCAGGCCCAAGAAGGCCTCATCATCGGCTTCCACCAGGCTGGGTCCAGGAGGGCCTCGTCATGGCTCTTCAGCAGGCCGGGCTAAAGAAGGCCTCATCATTGGCCTTCAGCAGGTTGCGGCAGCTCCAGGTGATTTGTTGTGTGTTCACTTTGGCACTGAATGTTTGTCACTGTTACTTTTGTTGTAAATCGCCCTAAGTCCCTCTGGGGAGATAGGGTGGTATATAAATAAATTATTATTATTATTATTATTATTATTATTATTATTATTACACTACTACTACTACTACTACTACTATTTAACATATACATGAAACCACTGGGAGAGGTCACCCAGAGTTTTGGAATGCGGTGCCACCTATATGCAGATGACACCCAACTCTAATACACCTTCCCACCTAAAGTCAATGAAGCTGTCCTGACCTTAAACCAGTAAACAATTTCAAACAACTGAGAACAATTTAAAATAATAAAACAATTTACAGAATTGCAAAGCCATTTAGATCATAATCTATTAAGAGCTCCGTAAAAGATTTGACCATCAGATTTGCAAGACATTCAAAGAAAATACATATCGACCAATGATCAAGAAGGACTGTGGATGAGCAAATCTACTAAAACAATTATATGTAATGGATGAAACTAGAATAAGTAGAGCTGTATTGTACATAACACTATGTGAATGATGGGGTAGGGTGGGGGAGTATAGATCTGGAAATAAGATGATGTAACAAGACATTATCTGAAATGTTTTGAAATAAACATTTTTATTTACAAATAAATCATTAGAATATTTATATCCTTCCCCATATCCTAGGATCTCAGTGTAAAATCAATTAAAGACATTACATCAATTTAAAATAAAGATAATTTAAATACACCAATCACATATAAAAAAAACAAGTTGAGAAAGTTAGAACAGTTTAAAATCATGTGAAAGTTGGTTTTGGAATAGATCAATTTGGTCCCAATGGCATTAATAAAATACACATTGAAAATCTCTTATCTAAAATGCTTAGGACCAGAAGTATAGGCAGTCTCCGAGTTACAGACATCTGACTTACATATGCTTCATAGTTAAGAACGGAGGTTTTTTGTGCCTGAAGCGACTTGAGAAACTGCAAGTTGCTTCTGGTGTGAGAGAATTGGCCATCTGCAAGGATGTTGCCCAGGGATGCCCAGAAGTTTTACCATCCTGTGAGAGGCTTCTCTCATGTCACCGCATGGGAAGCTGGAGCTGACAGACGGGAGCTCACCCTGTCTCACGGATTTGAACCGCCAACCTTCAGGTCAGCAGTCCTGCCAGCACAAGGGTTTAACCCACTGCGCCACCATGGTTCCTAAGAACAGGGGTGAGACAACAGGAAGTGAGATGAAATCTACTCCTCGGGAGGGAAATTCACTCCTGAAAGTGTTATGATCATGGGGAAAAGGTGTCTCCACTGAAGCTTTATCACTATTTCTTGTTTCCACAACAAGCCAAATTTTTCAAAATCCAATGATCACAGGGAAAGAAAGTGAGCTGAAATATCCTAAACATGGGCACAGACAGCAAACAAACACCACAGGAGTGGTTAACTTTTCCCTATAGATTTTTGACTGGGGTTGCACTTAAAAATGTGCCTGTTCTGACTTACAAACAAATTCAACTTAAGTACAAAGCTACAGAATGTATCCTATTTGTAATTTGGAGACTGCCTTTATTCCTTTTTTTTTTTTAGATTTTGGTGGATTTTGGACTATTTGTATTTTCACAAATATACATCTTGGAGATGGAACTCATGTCTAAACACAAAATTCATTTGTGTTTCATATATGTTATACACAGGCTGCAGATAATTTGATACATTTTAAATAATTTTCTGCAGGAAAGAAAATTTGTACAGTTGCGAGCACCAGGGAGCAAAGGAGTCACCATCTTAGCCACCAATATGGATAATTTTGGATCTTGGAGTATGTCAGCTTTTGGAATTCCTTATAAGGGATGCTAACTTGAATAACCCTTTTTCACTTGGCACTAAAGTAAAGCTAATGTTGGTGCCAGCTGAACCTCCAAAGTGAAGGTATTTTACTACCAAGGCTCATTACTAAGTAGGCCCTATCACATAGTATATAGCCCTCAGTGCTGGGATACAGAGGAGGGCAAGATTCCCAGCTGCTGGGGATGCTAATGCCAACACATGCACCTTGAATTCTTACTGGAGCCATTTACATTAAACACAAAGCTATATTTTAAAAAACCCATCAGAAACGGGAGTGGAGTCTAGAACACTGCTTTTTAAAGCTGTGGATCTCGGCCCCAAATGGGATCCCCTTGACTTAATGTTAGGGTCCTGAAAAAGTTGACAGGAAAAGTTTTCTGAATGCCACCTAGTGGCTGTTTGTAGATATTATTTTGCACAAATTTGTTATGCAGAGTTCACAATGGACTCTGCAAAAGATGCTTCAGCTGTACTTCATAGAAATTAGCCTATTTAGCAAGCGAGAATCAGAGAGGATTTTTCAAAAGCGTTATGTTTCCATCTTGATCGCTCTCTCTCTCTCTTTTAAAATAATAATAATATATATATATAAATAATTCCCATCTTAGTCTCAATATCCAAAAAGGATTTTAAAAAAATGAACATTTCAAGACCACTACAAACAAAACCACTTCAAATAACTCAGTACTAAGCACAAGAGCTTTGACACTGGGATTATCTCATGCTAAAAGTGTCAAATCCTTGCATCAAAGGGAATTTCAAAGTCCATCCACTACACACTCACACAGACCTGGTTAAAAAGAATGAATTTCTTACCTCACTACTTTTACTGCCTTCCAACTTAACAAATCCAGGGATGCTTTTCAGATACCCTTCCAGAGAAGGATGTCCCAGCTGCCTGAAAGGAATCAGCTCTCCAGTGAAAGATTTATATTCTCCTTGCAAACGAGAAAAGGGAATTCCATTTTTATGTGACTGGAGAACAGAGCGGAGTATTTTTGCAACTCGGTCAGCTTCCTGCATTTTCACCTGCAAATGAAAATATGTGAGTTTTCAGACAGAAGTCAGAAATATTTCTCTTTTTCAGATCTGCACTGTTAACACAAAAAGAACTCTAATTTATTGAGACTAACCCAGGACAAAGTAGAAGGACAAGTCAGCAATGTCCCACTGCCAAAGAATCTAACCCAAGACAAAACATTGTTTTGGTAGCTAACTGAATAAGCATTCTGAATTATGTAAGCAAAGGATCTTGCCAGCCGCTACAAAAAGAAAGAAAGAGTCCCGGGATGGTGTGATTAGTAGCACTGAACTAAACACAGAAGCCTGGGTTCAAAACCTCATTTAGCCATGTCAATAACTAGGTGACTCACAATACCTTAATCTACCCCACCTTGAATTCTTCAAATCAAAGTTAGAAAAATATATTTTAAAAACCTAGATAAGAGTCTTTAGATCTCCTTGAAAGTAACTGGTTACGTTTATAGTGGTAATTTTAAAGTAAACCAACCTAGTATTTTTCCTCTTATTCATAAATGGCTTTAATGGTTGTTTCTTAGTTATCTTTCAAAAACATCAAGATGTTGACAAATAGAACAAAATGCACAAAAAAGTGAGGCCATGCACCGCTGTATGACAAAAAGTAATCAAGAACAATTACACTACAAAACGAATCAAATCATTATCAGCAGAATGTGTGATGTCTTAGTGAGAAGGAGAAATAATTACCCGTATATAATTGAGTATAAGCCGACTCAAATATAAGCCAAGGCACCTAATTTTATCACAAAAAATGGAGAAAAGTATTGATTCGAGTATGAGCCGAGAGTGTGAAATACAGCAGCTACTGATAAATTTCAAAATAAAAATAGATGACAATACAGTTCCATTAATTGAGGCATCAATAGGATAAATGTTTTTGAATATTTGCAGAAAACTGTAATTTAAGATAAGACTGTCTAACTCTGATTAGACCATTAGTCTAACCTTCAATGTAAATGTGCTTACGTATCCTTCCCATAATAATAGAGTAAAATGATACATGTAATAATAAAAAATAATAGAGTAAAATAATAAACATAATACTAATAGAGTAAAAGAATAAATGTAATAATAATAATAATAATAATAATAATAATAAGTAAAACAATAAAAATAAAGTAAAGGTAAAGGTTTCCCCTGACATTAAGTTTAATCGTGTCCTACTCTGGGGGGTGGTGCTTATCCCTATTTCTAAGCTGAAGAGCCGGCGTTGTCCATAGACACCTCGAAGGTCATGTAGCCGGCATGACTGCACGGAGCACCGCCTTTGCTTTCCTGCCAAAGCAGTACCTATTGATCTACTCACATTTGCATGTTTTCGAACTGCTAGATTAGCAGAAGCTGGGCCTAACAGCAGGAGCTCACCTTGCTCCATGGATTCGAACCGCCAACCTTTCGGTCCGCAATTTCAGCAGCTCATCCGTTTAACTCACTGTGTCACCAAGAGGCCCGTGTGAGTAAAATAATAAATGTAATAATAACAATAATAAATGGAGAAAAATAAATAAATAAATAAATAATAACAATAAAGAAAATAATAAATGAAATAATAGTAGAGTAAAATAATAAATGTAATAAAATCATAATAATAGGGTAAAATAATAAATAACTTTGACTCTAGTATAAGCTGAGGGGGTTCAGTCTAAAAAAGGGCTTTAAAAACTCTGCTTATACTCAAGTATATACAGTAATTGTAAGTTATGACTAGTTATTTTTCAGCTCTGCTTCAAGGACAGACAGTATACAAACGTTATAAAAGAAAATTTCAGTTTTTTAATAAATATATAAAAGCAGAAGCTTTACAAAACCTTACTGTAAGTCCAACTGATACTAGGCCTCAACAAATGTATGTTAAGAACTCCCCCAAACAAGTACATTTACTTTAAAATAGATACGTTTTATTGATTGGCCTATTGGCCGTATCAAAACATTTAACACATAACACAATTAACACATAGTCATACATACAACATACAACCCTCGGTATAAAAGAAGTTAAAATAAACAAGCTGTTAACAAGATCTCGTTCAGGTCAAATGTCTGCGTCACCTCCACAGTTTACCCCAATTGATTCTAAATGTGCAATTCTCAGCTGTGTTGCTTTGAATAGAAAAAGGGCTGTTTTGTGTGTTATTTTAGGGTTCTGGCCGGCCAACAAAAATGAGGTTTTAATATATGGGTCCCAGTGTGTTTTTTGAGTAATGTATGGTCTGTCGGTGTGCAGTCCTTTCAGCTTATTTGCTATCTTATAAATTTGCCATGTTTCCCCTTACACTGAGATAATTTACCAAGTTTGGTGTAAGTACCCTTTTTCTCAGAACTTACCTTTACTGGATAACCAATACAAACGGCATTTACCTTATGGAAGAAATCAGTAAACCAGACCTTATTCCCAGAATTCAAACTACTGGTAGTTGACTGGAAGAGGTTTCCACACAGTCATTATCACAGTCTCCCTAGGCCTCCAAGTCAGCCTTTTCCTATTAATTAGTAGAACTAGCAGAATGTAGTAGAATGGAAGACATGCCTGGTTTGTTCCTTTTTAAATGAATGTCTTCAGTAATGAGCCAGAGACCCTCTCATCAACTGTTGCCACCTACTATTTTGAATGCGCAAATTCTTGTCTCATCTCAGAGGCAAATTATGGTGTGGCTTAGTTAGTAAATGGAGGGGGTTTCACCAAGGACTATTAAGAGATCTCTAAAAATATTCTGCTTTAAACACTGGAGAACTGATACCACTAAAGAGCTGGCAATCCTGTTTGATGTCCAGATGGATCAATGATCTATCTGTACAGTATACAGTTTACTATACAGGCAGTCCCCAAGTTAAGAACGGGCTCAAAGCCAACCTTAAAAACTCTGGCATAGACACTGAGAACTGGGAAGCCCTGGCCCTTGAGCGTTCCAGTTGGAGGTCAGCTGTGACCAGCAGTGCTGCAGAATTTGAAGAGGTACGAATGGATGGCAAAAGAGAGAAACGTGCCAAGAGGAAGGCACGTCAAGCCAACCCCGACTGGGGCCGCCTTCCACCTGGAAACCTATGTCCTCGCTGTGGGAGAAGATGCACATCAAGAATAGGACTCCACAGTAACCTACGGACCCACCGCCAGGATACTACACTTGGAGGACCATCATCCTCGGATCACGAGGGATCACCTAAGTAAGTAAGTTAGTTAAGATAGGTTCTGTAGGTTTGTTCTTAAGTTGAACTTGTATGTAAGTCGGCACAAGTACATTTATTCAGTGCATCACCATCCATATATATGTGTGTCCACATATGCGTACACACGCTTTGGATAGCATAGGGAAGGGTTAACACGGTTCGGGCCCGCCTACTGGAGGGATCACATCTCCTCCTATCAACCCATATGAGCCCTGAGATCATCAGGAGAGGCCCTTCTCTTGGTCCCATTGCCATCACAAGTATGCTTGGTGGGAATGAGAGAGAGAGAGCCTGCTCGGTGGTGGCCCTTCAGCTCTGGAACTCCCTTCCCAAAAGGTACGATCAGCATTCTCTCTACTGCCATTTTGTGCACAGGTCAAAACCTTTCTGTGGAAGCTGGCCTTTCCTGATGACCCATAATAGGCAATGAACAAGCAGCTATGGGTAATGCATATCAATGGCCTTAGTTGTGACATGTTTATAAGGCCTAAAGAATCGGTGCTCCTAGAATTTTTTGTCTAATTGTTTTCATGGATGACCTCATTGGCTTGAGGCCCAGAGATTTTAGTGGTATTTATTTATATGCTGCCTTTCTCACCCCGAAGGGGAATCAGAGTGGCTTTATATATATATATAATATATACACACACACACACACACACTATATTATTAGCATAGCACAATATCAGTATTATATATTACTATATTGTACTATACCATTATACTGTAATATTATTAGTAATATTACATGTAATATAAAATATATGGTTATAATATTGTATTATTATTATATATTACATTACAATATTATTTTTGTTGTGTATGGGTTATGTAATGTGTTCTTTATCTGTTTCGTTTTTGCTTTGTATCACGTAATTTCTGTTGATAGAACCATTATTTGCTGCTTTGAGTCCCACCCATAGGAGAAAAGCAGGATATAAATAAATGAATAAATAAATAATAACATTCTTGTGGAGTTTGTTTTACTTTCTGTGTTCCTGTTCAGCAGAGTTCACCTCACTTTTTGTCCCTGTGATAACTGGATTCTGAAAAAAAATGGCTTGTTGTAGAAACATGGATTGGTGATAAAGCTTCAGTGGAGACAACTTTTTCCCCATGAGAACTCTTCTCAGAATGTCCTTTTCGAGGGGTAGAGTTCTCTCACTTCCTGTTGTCCCAACCAAGTTCTTAACTAGGAGTTGTATGTAAGCCTGATGTCTGTAAGTCAGGTACTGCCCATACTACTAATATACCACCTTGGAGGCATGCTTATTAAGTAACTCTTTAGAAGTAGCCACAAAACAAATCTATACATATAATAAAAGTCAAAGTTTGTATGCGGAGGACAAAAGTGTGGCGGTGCGACGGGAGGAGTATGTGCCAGCGTTCTGATTGGCTGCCGCTGTGGTGCTTTTTGCATATGGTCTCTGATTGGCCAGCTTCAATAGGAGCCCCTGGTGGAGAAAAGAGTCCATGACAGAAATGGGGACATGAGAAGGATATTTGCATATGGTCTCTGATTGGCCAGCCTCAATTCCAAGATTCTGAGATGACAAAGAGAGAAAAGGAAAAGGCCAGGGCCTCTGTCAGAAAATTACCAATACAGACCAAACTTGGCACACAAAGCCCCCATGACCAACTCTACATCCTACTGCAGTTTGGAGGAGGATGAACCATGGATGATGGGACTTGCAGTACCATCACTCACATTCTGAGATCGCTGTTAACCTCATCCAATGATTGATCAGGACCAAACTTGGCACATAGACCTCTCATGATCCACTTTACGTCTTGGAGTGGTTTGGCCGGGGATGGACCATGGATTATGGGACTTGCAGTACCTTTGCTCAATTCTTGAGACCACTGCAACCCTCATCCAATTAGCGATAAAGACCAAACTTGGCACACTGAGTCTCCATGACGCACTCTACCTCCTGGTGTGGTTTGGAGGAGGATGCACCATGGACGATGGGACTTGCAATACCTGCACTCTCTTCCTAAGACCATTACAACTGCCAACAATGATGGATCAGGACCACAATTTACACAGAGAGCCCGCATGACCCACTCTACATCCTGCTGCGGGTTGGAAGAATTTGGCAATGGATGATGGGACTTGCAGTCACTTCACTCACTTCCTGAGACCACTGAGACCCTCGCCAATGACTGATCAAGACCAAACTTGGCACACAGAGTCCCCATGACCCACTCTACATCCTGGTGCACTTTTGAGGAGGACAGACCATGGATGATGGGACTTCAAGTACCTCCACTCCCGAAGACTGCTGCAAAACTCATCTAATGACCGATCAAGACCAAACTTGGCACACAGAGCCCCCATGACCCACTCTACATCCTGCTGCAGTTTTGGAGGAGGGTTGACCATGGATGATGTGACTTCCAGTAACTTCACTCACATTCTGAGACCTCTGCAAACCTCATTCAATGATTGATCACGACCAAACTTGGCACATAGACCTCTCATGACCCACTTTATGTCCTGGTGTCATTTAGAAAAAAATGGAGATGGATGATGGGACTTGCAGTAACCTCACTCACTTTCTGAGACCACTGAGCCCCAATGACCCACTCTACATCCTGGTGCAGTTTGGAGGAGGGCAGACCATGGATGATGGGACTTCAAGTACCTCCACTCCCTTCCCAAGATTGCTGCAACCCTCATCTAATGACCGATCAAGACCAAACTTGGCACACACAGCCCCCACGGCCCACCCTACATCCCGGTGCTGTTTGAAGGATGGACAATGGATGATAGGACTTGCAGTAGCTTCACTCACTTCCTGAAACCATAGCGACACTCATCCAAAAACCAATAAAGACCAAACTTGGAACAGAGAGCCCCCATGGCCAACTCAACATTCTGGTGAGGTTTGGGGGAGTACAGACTATGGATGATGGGACTTCAAGTACCTCCACTCATTTCCCAAGACCTCTGCAACACTCATCTAATGACCGATCGAGACTAAACTTGGCACACAAAACCCCCATGACCAACTCTTCATCCTGGAGCAGTTTAGAGGAGGATGGACCACAGATAATGGGACTCACAGTACCTTCACTAACTTCCTGAGACCACTGCGAGTCATATAAATAACCGATAAAGACCAACCTTGATACACAATTCCTTTCTCAAATAACCCGGGCAGCGCCGGGTCCCCAAGCTAGTGTTTGTAATAAAGAGAAATACAGTCAGCTCCCAACATTCACTGAGGTCAGGGGCAGTGGACCACTATAAAAGTGAAAAAGCATAAATGATGTTATTTATTACTAGCCGTCCCCCTGCTACGCATTGCTGTGGCCCAGTCTGTGTATATGTGTTTTGTGTGTATATATGTGTGTGTATATATTTGTGTATATGTGTATATATGTGCATTTGCGCGTGTGTGTGTGTGTGTGTGGTTTTGTGCATGTGTTGTAATGTATTTTTTTTGGCTTTCAAAGCATCTTCTGCTTTGTTTTTCAGTGTTTTTATGAGTGATGGTCACTCAATGGTCTGATAGGTGTATTGTGTCCAAATTTGGTGTCAATTCGTACAGTGGTTTTTGGGTTATGTGAATCCCACAAATGAATGCTACATTTTTATTTATATAGATTTATTTATTTACTACATTTATACCCCATCTTTCTCTCCCCATAGGGAACCCCCGGTGGCACAGTGGATTAAACTCTTGTGCTAGATGGACTGCTGACCAAAAGGTCGGCGGTTTGAATCCAGGGAGCAGGGTAAGCTTCTGTCTGTCAGCTCCAGCTTCTCATGCGGGGACATGAGAGAAGCTTCCCACAGGATGGTAAAACATCCGAGTGTTCCCTGGGCAACATCCTTGCAGATGGCCAATTCTCTCACACCAGAAGCGACTTCTGGTGTGAGAGAATTCACTCCTGATATGGGCAAAACACACACACACACACAAAAACAACATAAGGAACTCTGAGCGGCTTGCATATATAGGCAACAATTTGATGCCACAATAACATACATCCTGCAAAATAAACATGTACATTAAAATAACCACTAACAAATATCAAACATTAAAAAACCACTTATTTAAAATCATGCAATCCAATATTATTAACCATGATAACAGGTCTCTGAGAATCTCCAGATTTTCCAGCATGACTCTAAAGTCAACTTCCACTAAAAGCTTGCTACAGATTTGCACTGAAGGGCCAAGAGATTTCAAGTGGGATTCTCTTTAAAATATATATTTAGGTTCTCCCGCATAACTCTATGATCACCTTCTGATTGAAATTGACAATACAGTCACACTGGAGGACCAAGAGATTCCCAAAGAAAACATTTTAATCAAATTCATTAATAAACAATCCTACAAAAGTCAAATCTGCAAATGCGGAGAACCGACTATGGTATAGTAAAATAAAATGATAAATAAACTAATATGTTCTGGTTGCCAAAGTTATCCACTGGCAAAGAGAGCTGCCAATTACATGTCGGAGTCCCAGCAAATACTGCATCAGTGAAATTATAAAATGGCTGAAGAAAATGTGCTGCAGGGTGTCCATCACATTCAATATGCTTGCTGGCTTTCTTCAGATAGGAGACACCATATGAGTGTCTCTTTTGCTACTAATGATTGTAATGGGTCAAAGTAACATTTATATCAAGCTGTTTTGTGGGAATGTCTGGAGACCTTGGAGGTGTTGATCCAGAGGATAGATTACAAATCCACTCAAGGCCACGGGTCAGCAAAAGAATAAACATCTTGGTGGACCTTCCGCCTTGAGACTCTAACTTTCATATTTATCTAATCTATATGAAACAAAAAAAGTCCAAAGTGGCAATCCGAAAACACAACATGCAGCATTATTATCTGCACAGCCTGCAAAAATTCCATGACCAATTGCTAGTCACAATTAGAAGAGACTGACTGACTCGGCTGTCGAATGGCAAGTGGACGCATGAGTAATATTTATTGTTCCAATGTATCTTCTTTGGGGCTTCACAACTGGATTTCAGCACAAAAATCATAGACCAAGTGTAATAAAAGCGTATGTTCAGTATGTATAACCAACGTATTTTAGTGACTGATATTGAGAATACCAACATTTACCTATTAAGATTACTTTTCAAAAATTAAATGCTAGTATTTCCAGATATTATTTGGTAAAAGTTTAACATTTAACTTTTTGTTGTGACAACAGGCATTTACTATTGTGTCAACTGCACAATAAAATGATAAAGAGATTATTTGTTTGTTGACAACCCTGTACTTCACGCTTTACAGAATAAATTAGAGCACTGTGTCTGCTTCAAGTAGCTTACAGAATAGCTTTATTGTCATTGTGCTATTGCACATGAAATATAAATGCTTTCTTCAGCACACACACAAGACAACACACCCATCCCTCCACAACCCAACTACCACCACACAGAAATTTATATTCTAAAGATAGAAGGGGAGGAGGGTAAAAAGAATAGATTTTGCAAATATTACAGTTAAATGGATTTGGCAGTACAGCAATAAATTATTTAAAAAGCAATTCTATGCATAAAGTCCAACATACTTACTGTATATACTTGAGTATAAGGAATGTTTTTCAGCCCCCTTTTTTTAGGCTGAAAAGGCCTCCCTCGGCTTATACTCGAGTCAAGGTTATTTATTATTCTACTCTATTATTATTATTATTATTATTATTATTATTATTATTATTACATTTTCATTATTTTACTCTATTATTTTTATTACATTTACTATTTTACTCTATTTATTATTGTTATTATTACATTTATTATTTTAATCTACTATTACAGTTATTATTTTACTCTATTATTATTACATTTATTATTTTACTCTTATTGCAAAGATACGTAAACACATTTACATTGGAGGAGGTTAGAATAATGGTTTAATCAGAGTTTGACAGTCTTATCTTAATCTACAGTTTTCTGTAAATATTCAAAAACATTTAACCTACTGATGCCGCAATTAAGGTAATTTTATTGGTATCTATTTTTATTATGAAATTTACCAGTAGCTGCTGCATTTCCCACCCTCGGCTTATACTGGAGTCAATGCATTTTTCAAGGTTTTTTTTTTTTTGGTAAAATTAGGTGCCTCGGCTTATACTCAAGTATATACGGTAATTGCTCTGAAAAAAGGTAAATATTCTGTTCAAATATTCAAACAGTTCTTTTATTTGCTGGTCAGTGTAAGGAGACTATATTACAAAGAACAAATAAAAAACATGCTGTATAATATTTCTGAATCATGCCATTTAGTGTACTCTAAAAAATCCTACATCTCCAAGCGAGTTCAGTTATATAGAAAGGACATCAATTTTAATGTTTTCTGCATTCAGTTCTGTCTATCATTATGAATGTAAGCACTCGACCGTACAAAATATATAGAATACAATAAATCTATAAATTCTTCATGCATTATTTACCAACTATATCATCATTTCTGAAATATGCAGGACGTTAAGGACAAAAGAATACAAATATCTGAAAACAAGATGGACAGCTTGAGACAGCCACACTGTGTGTGTATATGTGCCTTTGAGTCACCTGTTGACTTATGACAACCTCATTAATGTCATTGTTTACCTAGTCAAAGAAAACTCAGAATAGGTATTGCAGAAGAGTTAACCACTCCTAGAATTTAAAGGGAAAGAACCCATCTCCGTAAATCATGGTTTCAAATTGTCTTATTTCTCAGAAGCATTACTTCCTGGGCTATCTGATATAGGGGACTCACATACATACTCACACCTCACCTCAATATGCAACCATCACCTGGAGGACCTCTTCATTGGCCACTCCAAGACTGTGGAATGACCTGCAGGAAGAGCTCACACAGCTAAATCAGTTGTCAGAATTTAAGAGTTTTCCGGGCTATATGGCCATGCTCCAGAAGCATTCTCTCCTGACGTTTCACCCAGATCTATGGCAGGCATCCTCACCTATGCTATCTGAAACTTTAAAAATGTATCTGTCCCAACTTACATACAAATTCAACTTAACAACAAACCTAAAAAAACTATCTTGTCTGAAACACTGGGACTGGCTGTAGTTAAAACTAGTTTCCACCCTTGGAAGACAATTGTACTTGGCCGCAAGCAATCGCCTATGAAGTGTAGAGAAAAACCACACACACCACCCCCAAAAAACCTGGGCCAACTAATCCTTGGGTCAATTTGAGTACTGTACCTTAATTGTTATTAAAAAAGGAACCATTCCTTCTCTGGGTAGTGGCGAATGGCAGGAGCTTAGTCAGTTCTGGGAGAACTTGAAAGAAGTACTGACCTCTTTAATCTATTGTAGCTTCTGGCCTTTTTAAATAGTGGCAACCAGGGCTGGGTGGCCCCCTGAAGCAGCACTGGTGCCTTCCCCTTTTCACAGAATGACTCTTGACTGATCCATGGGTCATATCAACATTCAACGAATACAGGAGATCGACTTATACATCCCGTCCACAAGTTAAACATCTGACTTACATACAACTTATAGTTAAGAACTGGGGCGAGACAACAAGAAGGGTGAGCAAATACACCATTAGGATGGGAAATTCATTAGTGAAACACTTATCATGGGGAAAAGGTGTCTCCACTGAAGTTTTATCACCAATCCTTGTTTCCACAATAAGCCAAATTTTTCAAAATTCTCAGAGACAGAAAGGAAGGTGAAATTTTCGGAACAGGGGCACAGACAGCCAAATAAACACAAAAAGGGTATTAACCGATTCCTATGATATCCAAAGTTTAGATAGATAGACAGACAGACAGGTATTTGGCTGGAGTTACACTTAAAATATATCTGTTCAGACTTACAAATTCAACTTGAGAACAAACCTACAGAACCTATCTTGTCTATAGCCCAGGAACTGCATTGGATAATTGCAATTGGTTTGGGTTTGAGGAGAAGGCTGTTTCAAAACAAAAGCAAACATGTTTTTACCACTTCCATGCCAAAAACAAATGCTCATTCATACAACACTACACCCCAGTTCAGCGTTACTCATGAACAAGACTCTTCTGCATCTTACAGAACAGTGAACATCCAGGATTTTTAACACCCATTCAAACTAATGAAAACGGATATGCAAGACTGACCAAAAACTCATAAATAGGCCACTGGATATTGGAAAAGTTCCCACCTATGGGACTGTTGGTGTGCACTGCAGGCGATGCAACAACCTATTGGCATATATACTAATGCTTGTTAAATAATACCCTTCACAATTCTGAAATTATGCTATGAGATAAAAAAACAATGGTATTAATTTGAGATTACGAACTTTAACCAAAATTCATGACATTTCTCTACAACATGCACAATTAAGAGAGTTAAGTAATGGGTTGCTGTGGGTTTTTCGGGCTGCATGGCCATGTTCCAGCAGCATTCTCTTCTGACATTTCGCCTGCATCAGTGGCTGGCATCTTAAGGGGTTCTGTTGGCAATGAAGCAAGTGGAGAGAGTGAGTGTGTGTATGTATATTCAGGGTGGGAGAAAGAAGCCATCTGTTTAAAGCAAGTGTTGTAATTAGCAAGCTTATCTTAGCATTTGAGTAGCCTTGAAGTTTCCACAATCAATCAGTGAGGGTATCTGCATAGAGGTAGCCTGGCCTTTGTTGCCTGGAGGCATCCACTTTTTAGGAGTCGACTGGTATATGTTTGTTAGCTGTCTGGAATTTCCCTGTTTCTGAGTGGAAATCTGGTAACCAGATTTTGTTCATTTTCATGGTTTCCTCCTTCTGTTGAAATTGTCGACGTGCTTGTGGATTTCAATGGCTTCTCTACATAGCCCGACATGATGGTTCTCAGAATGGTCCAGCATTTCTCTTTTTTTCCTTTACATTTACATTGAGCCAATATTTTTATTGATTTTTTTAAAAAATCACTCTTGATAAAATTAGCGCAATGATGCAGGAAGACAAGATTGTGAGTGGAGAAAGGGAAAGTTAAGAACCACCAGTGGGAATAATGAAGATGCCTATACAGCAGGCATGGACAAACTTTAGCCTCCAGGTGTTGTGGACTGCAACTCCTACCAGCTGTTAGGAATTGTGGGAGTTGAAGTCCAAAACATAAAGTTTGCCCATGCCTGCTATACAGGTTGAATGATTATCCCTTATCCAGAATCTTCAAATCCCAAATTGTCCACATAAAGTGTCTGTGAGAGTGACGCCTTTGCTTCCTCACAGTTCAATGTACACAAGCTTTGCTTCTGCCCCCAAATTGTTACAAATATTTTGTATAAAATGACCTTAAGCTATGTGTATAAGGTGTACAGGAAACATAGATTTCCTGTTTAAGTTTGGGTTCCATCTCAAAGCTCATATATATGTGAAAGTATATGTGTGTATGTGTGTGTTTGTGTATCAAGGAAAAGCTTCATGAGAGCCACCACTCCTCTAAATGTTCTTCCAGCAACAGCAAGAGTAACCCTCTGGGCAGCTACATCAGGAAATCCCAAATGTGAGGCTCCCCACGAGGATCTGCTTCCAGGGGCAAAACAAGAATGGGCAACTTGGAAGTTACTGAACAGACTCAGAAGTGCTGTTGGGAGATCAAAAGACAACCTGGTTCAACGGCACTATCAAGACTTCGCCACCTTGTGTGACTGTGGAGCAGAACAAACAACTTCTTCGCATCTGTATGCTTGCCCACACTGCTTGGCCTCATGCACAGAGGAAGAACTGTTTAAAGCTACAGACAATGTGGTCGCCGTTGCCTGTTTTTGGTCTAAAATTATTTAGCCGTGTGTGTTCCCTCTATTATATCAGTTTTTTACTTGTTTATTTATGCAATGTTTTTGACACTATATATACACACACACACACACACACACACACACACACACATGGGTGGGCCAAAAAGTAATGCCTCCATCGCTCTAACTTTTCTTTCTTTCACAGCTACTGGAATATCTATGAATAAGGGGATAGAGGTAACCTTATTCTACTGATACAGTCCTTTCCTTTTCTGATTGATTGATTAAAACCACGAATCTGAAGCTAAAAGAAAGAGTCGTTATTGAATTTCTGGCAAAAGAAGGTTGTGCACCTAAGGAAATCCATAATTGCTTGAAGAATGGCCACATAGCCCAAAAAAACCTACAACAACCCAGTGATTCCGGCCATGAAAGCCTTCGACAATGCTTGAAGAATGTTTATAATTTTGGCCTCTTCTGACTTTTGCCTGTTTGGACCTCTGAAAGACTACTATGTGGTTTCAGATTCAATGACTCGAATGATGTTAAAACAGCTTTAAAATCATGGGTCACGAAGCAAAACCTTGAATTTTTCCAAAACAGTTTTGATGCCTAGGTTAAACAATTGCGCAAATGTATACAAATTGATGGTGACAATGTTGAACGGTAGGTTTGCATAGAGAACAGTTCAGGCTATGATCTGTAGCAACTTTTGCTGTTATATGTTCATTCATAATGTTTTTATGACACAGGAGGCAAGGCTTTTTGAGCTACTTATGTACGTGTGTATACACACACACATATAAGCTATAAATATTTTTTTAAAATCTGAGCTATGGAATGTTGTTGCTCCAAAGCATTTAGGCCCATATCCACCCATGCCTTACCCTCCAAAACTGCAAATGCATGGATTAACATGCTCCAAAGTCTTCCCATAAAATAAGTTTCCTATTATCCTAAGATGTTATTTTGACCCATTAGAATCAAAGGAAAGCAGAGGAAGACAGTCAACTGTGGACATATAACTTCAATGATGTGGGCCCACCCACACAGCCATATAACCTAGAATATCAAGACAGAATAACCCAAATATCTGCTTTGAACTGGGTTATCTGAGTCCACACGGCCATATATCCCAGTTCAAAGCAGATAATGTGGGACTTTATTCAGTTGTGTGGAAGGGGCCCCAGTCATCACTGGATGACTTAGGGTCCTTCCACACAGCCATATAACCCAGAATATATTATTATTACTATATATTATTATTGTATATACATATAATATTATAATGTAATACAATGTAATACTAATGATATAGTATAATAACATATTTTATATCACATGTAGTATTTTAACATGTAAAATTTTAATTATTACATTTGGCCCTGCCATTGTTTTTAATTGTGTCACTGTGTGTTGTTAATGTTATTGCTTTGTGAGTTATTTTGCTGTCTGTTGTTGCTGTTGTTTTTACTATTGTATTTGGGCTTGGCCTCTTGTAAGCCGCACCGAGTCCTTCGGGAGATGGTAGCGGGGTACAAATAAAGGTATATTATTATTATTATTATTATTATTATTATTATTATTATATTACTAATAATATTACAGCATAATGGTATAGTACAATATAGTAATATTTAATACTGATATTGCACTATGCTAATAACATAATATATTGTATGTGTATATATCTTGTAAGCTGCTCTGAGTCCCCTTCGGGGTGAGAAGGGCAGCATATAAATGACGTAAATAAAGAAATAATATCAAGGCAGAAAATCCCACAATATCTGCTTTGAACTGGGTTATCTGAGTTCACACTGACATATATTCCAGTTCAAAGCAGATAAATGTGGGACTTTATTCAGTTGTGTGGAAGGGGCCCCAGATGCTTTCTGGCATTCTCTCAAGGACTATTTAGGTCTTACAACATGACACTATGGCCAAGTTCCTGCAAAGGTTGACCATACGGTCTCACTGGATGACTTAGGCCCCTTCCACACAGCCATATAACCCAGAATATATTATTATTGTATATACATATAATATTATAATGTAATACAATGTAACACTAATAATAGAGTATAATAATATATTTTATATCACATGTAATATTTTAACATGTAAAATTTTAATGATTACATTTGGCTCTGCCATTGTTTTTAATTGTGTCATTGTGTGTTGTCAATGTTATTGCTTTGTTTTCTGAGTTATTTTGCTGTCTGTTGTTGCTGTTGTTTTTACTATTGTATTTGAGCTTGGCCTCTTGTAAGCCGCACCGAGAGCTTCGGGAGATGGTAGCAGGGTACAAATAAAGGTTTATTATTATTATTATTATTATTATTATTATATTACTAATAATATTACAGCATAATGGTATAGTACAATATAGTAATATTTAATACTGATATTGCACTATGCTAATAACATAATATATTGTATGTGTATATATCTTGTAAGCTGCTCTGAGTCCCCTTCGGGGTGAGAAGGGCAGCATATAAATGACGTAAATAAAGAAATAATATCAAGGCAGAAAATCCCACAATATCTGCTTTGAACTGGGTTATCTGAGTTCACACTGACATATATTCCAGTTCAAAGCAGATAAATGTGGGACTTTATTCAGTTGTGTGGAAGGGGCCCCAGATGCTTTCTAGCATTCTCTCAAGGAATATTTAGGTCTTACAACATGACACTATGGCCAAGTTCCTGCAAAGGTTGACCATAAAGTCTCACTGGATGACTTAGGGCCCTTCCACACAGCCATATAACCCAGAATATGTTATTACTACTATATATTATTCTTGTATATACATATAATATTATAATGTAATACAATGTAATACTAATAATATAGTATAATATATTTTATATCACATGTAATATTACTAATAATATTACAGCATAATGGTATAGTACAATATAGTAATATTTAATACTGATATTGCACTATGCTAATATTACAATATATTGTATGTGTATATATCTTGTAAGCTGCTCTGAGTCCCCTTCAGGGTGAGTAATATAGTAATATTTAATATTGATATTGCACTATACTAATAATATAATATATTGTATGTATATATATCTTGTAAGCTGCTCTGAGTCCCCTTCGGGGTGAGAAGGGCGGCATATAAATGCCGTAAATAAATAAATAATATCAAGGCAGAAAATCCCACAATATCTGCTTTGAACTGGGTTATCTGAGTACACATGGCCATATATCCCAGTTCAAAGAAGATAATGTGGGACTTTATTCAGTTGTGTGGGAGGGGGCCCAGATGCTTTCTGGCATTTTCTCAAGGAATATTTAGGTCTTACAACATGACACTATGGCCAAGTCCCTGCGAAGGTTGACCATAAAGTCTCACTGGATGACTTGGGGCCCTTCCACACAGCCATATAACCCGGAATATCAAGGCAGAAAATCCCACACAATCTGCTTTGAACTAGGTTATCTGAGTTCACACTGCCATATATCCCAGTTCAAAGCAGATAATGTGGGACTTTATTCAGTTGTGTGGAAGGGGCCCCAGATGCTTTCTGACATTCTCTCAAGGACTATTTAGGTCTTTAGGACTATTGGTGGCCTGCATGTGCAGTCCACCAATGACACTATGGCCACGTTCCTGCGAAGGTTGACCATAAAGTCTCACTGGATGACTTGGGGCCCTTCCACACAGCCATATAACCCGGAATATCAAGGCAGAAAATCCCACAAAATCTGCTTTGAACTGGGTTATTGGAGTCCACACTGCCAATATAACCTAGGGCTTTTATTCCGCTGTGTGGAAGGGGCCTTAGATATTTTGAAATAGTTTATATATTTATTTATAAATATGGATATAAATATATTTATAAATAAATATTAATATGGATAAGATAGATTTACAGCACACTACAACAGTGCAACCAACCACTGAATTCAATGGGAACCCATTACACCTGTCCTTCACCGCTTGGAATCAATGGGACATTGGATCTAAATCTACACTGTAGAATGAACACGGTCTGACACCGCTTCAACTGCTATGGAATCCTGGGAGATGTGGCTTTCAAACGGGTGTCCCCGCCAAACTACAACTCCCAGGACGCCTGGGCGCGTGCATGGCCGTTGGAACGGCGTGAAACCGCATCTGTTCTACACTGTGGAGGCACTGGGGCCAAACAAACGCAACACAAGGGAGTAGCAACTCTCCCCGAAGCCAATGGGATACATTGCAAGCCGGCCCGGCTTTTCCGGCAGGTGCGGCAAGTACCTGGAGCGAGGCGCGCGCCCTGACCTCACTCGCCTTCAGGCGCGCGGCGACCCACCGCAGGGTCTTCTGCGACGCCTGCCCGTTGGCCCCCACGATGTGATGCGATGCCACGCAATGCAATGGAGTGAACTCACCTCGCCCTCAGCGGCTCTACGCAGCCGGCGGCCCCGCCCTCCTCTCGCTAAGCCCCGCCCCCCGCTCACGCGCTTGACAATCCTTCCCTCTTCTCCTCTACGGACGCACTCGGGCTCCCTAACAACACGGAAGAGCGCCGAGTGTGGAGACTGAGGTGTGTGGGGCCGCGCATGCTCAATAGCCAGGGCCGCGCGCCGCAACCGCCGCTCCCTCGGGCCCGCCCCCCTCCCCGTAGCACGTGCAAGCCACCAATAGGATCACTGGAGAGTGCTCTGGTTCCAAAGAGGATTCCAGGCCATCAGTGGAGAAGGAGCCAGAATATTCCTTTTCCTCTACCTCCTTCCAGCAGAAAGCCCTGCTCTTCTTGGGAAGTTGAGGCTACCCTTGTCCCATTAAAGGAGCCTGCAGGGGGTTAGGCCTCTGCAAGGCCTGAGTAGGAATCCCTGCTCAGCCCAGCTGGGCAAGTCACACTCTCTCAGCCCCTTCCATACAGCTGCATCAAATCCACATTGAACTGGATTATATGGAAGTGTGGGCCCTTTCACGCTGCCCCTTTATCCCAGATTGACCTGGGACCAAGTGCGGGTAGCACTACTCCTGATTCTGGAATGCTACTTCGCCAACAATGATGATGATGATAATAATGACTCTGGAATAAGCAATGCAGTTTATTGAATATTAATGTAGCAATAGCCAAAAAGGTAAAAAGCATTCAAACAAGTAATAATGAAATGTCCACAAAATAGTCAGTTGAGAAATGTAATATAATAATTCAGTCAATCTCTAAGTGAGGAAACAGGAAGGTCCCAAAATCCAGTAAACAAATACATAGGAGTAAAGTTTTTCAGTTCCGAAAGTTTGCAAAAGACCAAAGTCCCTTGAAGAAACAAAAACACACTTGAACCAATAAATCCAAATACAGGAGCTTGAAACCAAGACAAACAGCTTACAAAAATCCCAGCATGGACATAAATTCAAGGCAGAAGTATACAGGAATCTCAGCATGAATAGGAAGGCATGGATATTAGGCATGAAGCAAAAGACATGGTTGTACATGAAAAACAAATACTGGACTCACTTAAGACTATAGATTCACAGGTCTTATATTTATTCAGAAAGCCATAGCAAAAGCATTCCATTTTCCTTGGGAAACCTCTCTCTGACCCATCTTTTCTCTCAATCTTGCAGAGTGCCTCCTCCCTAATTCAATTCAATTCAATTTATTTATTTATTTATTTTGCTTATATACCGCTGTTCTCGGCCCGAAGGCGACTCACAGCGGTGTACAACATAGAAAAAACAGGGTTCAAAAATCAAGGCACAATCTAAAACAATCTACAGTCCAGCATTAACAACAACATTATCATCAACAACATCATCAATTACTACAAAAGCCATTTCACATCGTCTCATCGTCCAAACCACAATCCAGTATCATTTTCCATTATTCCATTCCTATCGTCCTTACCAATCATTGCACTTCTTGTTCGAATGCCTTCTTAAACAGCCAAGTTTTTAATTTTCTGCGGAAGACCATCAGGGAAGGTGCCAGTCTGATGTCCACGGGAAGGGTGTTCAAGGTGAATATCAAGCAAAAAGTGGGCGCTAGAAACAATACCATATGAAAGCTGACTGACACAACCTGGGGATCACAACCAGATACAGTGAAGACATCTCCCACTTTGCTACTCTGCTGATGAGTACGCGTGCCCAGTGTGGAACACATCTCACCACTCAAAAACAATGGATGTGGATTTTAATGAGACTGACATCGAACGTGGAAACCCCTGCCTTCAAATTGATCTGACCGTAGCAGGGAGTTCCACAATTCCTGGGAGTATGAATTTTCCAAGTATCAACAGGACAGTGGCACCAGCAACTGCTACATCAAGGAACTTCTTTTTTCCTTCCTTTCAGATTCCCCTAGCCATTCCCTAATAAAAAAGTATCCCTTTTCCTTACTTTCAGCTGTCTGCATGATACATTGTATCCTTTACTGACTAACTATGCTCAAACCCATGAAGCCCTGCTGACTCGGCCGCGACGCTAGAATGGCGTTCCAGGCGGCACGGAACTGCGATCCTTTAAACCGCAGATAACAGGACCCACCCAGTTTCGGTATCCGTGACTTAACCGATCTGCTCTGAACCAACGCTATCTTCTTCCTTGATTAATTATAAGACTAACTGCTATCTTGCTTTCTGCTGAACTGACGCCTATGTTCCTCAGATCCACTTTTTCCCATCCAAAATGCCCATGTGGAAATCAAAGACCTTTTTTGTGATCCCATGGTTCCGCATGACATGTCTGTGTCTCCTTTTTTTCTTGTGTGTGTCACCCCTAAAACCCAGGCCAGCATCAGGCCACTCTAATCATTTTTATTAATTGGGTTCCCTTTTTTATGAAAGAACCTCCTTTTTTATTAATGGACTTTGTCTGCTCAGCGCCTTTATGATGCCTTCCTATATGGACTCCAGATGACAAGGATCAATTTTCCCCCAATGTTCCCCTTTTCTCTCATAGAATCATAGAACCATAGAATCAAAGAGTTGGAAGAGACCTCATAGGCCATCCAGTCCAACCCCCTGCCAAGAAGCAGGAATATTGCATTCAAATCACCCCTGACAGATGGCCATCCAGCCTCTGTTTAAAAGCTTCCAAAGAAGGAGCCTCCACCACACTCCGGGGCAGAGAGTTCCACTGCTGAACGGCTCTCACAGTCAGGAAGTTCTTCCTCATGTTCAGATGGAATCTCCTTTCTTGTAGTTTGAAGCCATTGTTTCATGTCCTAGTCTCCAGGGAAGCAGAAAACAAGCTTGCTCCCTCCTCCCTGTGGCTTCCTCTCACATATTTATATGTATATGTCCCATACCCCCAATTTATATGTATGTCTGTATAAAATATTGTGAACAATGACCAGCACCTCGGGACCCAGGTATTGCAAAACTTCCTGGGTCTTCACTCTTAATCAATGGACTTTTCAGGAATGTATAACCCGAAGCCCAAGGAAAGGGGGCCATTTGTCTATTGTCCATGCTTGAGAGTATAACCCGAGAACAAACCAATGTTTAAAATCCCATATTTTCTGAGTGAGATTCTAATATCTGCATTTTCCGCCCAGAACTGAGATATTCCTGCAACTGAAAATCTCATGTTTTTAGCACTTTGTAGCGATTCCTTCCATGTTTTTCAGGAGATATCGTTTGGCCCCCCACCATTTTGAACTGGGAGCTCCTAAGATAAAGGTACTGTATGGATGGGCCCTGAGATAAAGGGCAGTGTGGAGAGACCCTCAAATAACAGATATTGTGGATTATCCGCCTTAATATTCTGAGTAATATGGCTGTGTCAAACTATTATTCTGTTGCATTGGGCCATGGCAGTTGAAGTGGTGTTAAACTGCATTAATTCTACATTGATTCCTATTTACTTCTGTGTCTCTTCAATGCAGAAAAAATGACGCAGCACCACTCTCATGCAATACTCCTGTTTAATGAAACATACTAGTTTTCCATACAGGCCACTAGAAACAGCTCTAATTGTAGCACAGAAGGAATAAAGTTATCCTTCATCAAATTACAATCGTAATGCCACTTATACATTCATCATTGAGTTCAAATTAGAAAGTTACCTGTAACTTAATTACTTCCATGCTCATGAAAAATGGTACTGTTCCCTCCACCACAAACTTTCAGATTTAGACTGAGGCAAACATTTATTTGCTTTTACTGGGCCAGAAAGCTCCACCAAGACAAACAAATACATAATATGACATGAATTACTTTATGCAACATTCCTTCCAATATGTAACAGATGAAACCTGGGACACACATGGCCAAGGTAACATCAGA
Organism: Anolis sagrei ordinatus; assembly: GCF_025583915.1. Classification (NCBI taxonomy): domain Eukaryota; kingdom Metazoa; phylum Chordata; class Lepidosauria; order Squamata; family Anolidae; genus Anolis; species Anolis sagrei. The sequence continues at coordinate 157,153,538 of NW_026845477.1, read as the reverse complement.
GCGTGATGACACTGACAAAAGGATTAATGAAGAAGCACACACAACTTAGCTAGGAGAGGCTGCAGCAGGTGGCTTTTGCCTGGGTCTACTAGGAAGGGCAAGAGAATATTTCTCTCCCTTTTCACCTCCATTTAACTCCAGCTGAGTTAACTGGGGCCCCTTCCACACAGATGAATAAAAATCCCACATTTTCCGCTTTTAACATATGGCAGTGTGGACTCCGAAAACCCAGTTCAAAGCAGATATTGTGGGATTTTCTGCCTTGATATTCTGGGTTATATGGCTGTGTAGAAGGGCCTTGAGTGCAGTTCTACCTTACTACTACTTACTTTTACATCAGTGGAACTAAATCAAGCACAAAGGGGGAAAGGAGAAGGAGAGAGACATTGGGATATTTTAAAAGCAGCTAAAAAGTGGAATGCCAATGATTCATAGGGACTGTCACTGCCAGATTGGAACAGGTTTGGTGCTATAGGACAGGACCAACCTAAGATATTTTGCTGCCAGAGGCAAGCATCTCCACAATCCAACTACAGAGGACAAATGGACTGGCGGCTGAGTTTTACTTTGACTCTGATAAATGTTGGTTTGGAACCATCAGCCAGCATTCAGCATACCACACCTGAAGATGGCCAAGCAGCAAGAAGGCTTTAAGACAGGCACGCTTTAACTGTGGCCCTCCAGCTGTTTGGGCCTCCAACTCCCAGAACTCTTGACCATTGGACAAGCTGGATAGGACTTCTGGGAGTTGGAGGCCCAAACAGCTGTGAGGTTGCAGTTTTTGGATGCCTGCTTTAAAAGCATACATCTCTACTGTCAAGACACTATCGCTGCACTACTAGCCATTTCATACCACCCAAAATCCCCAACCTAAGCTACCTTCCTCATTCTGCTTCATGGTAGAGTCCACCCTGATATTACAAAATGTGTATAATAAGGTCTTTATTCAGGGCTGGCCCAGCTGAGTTGACATTTATCAGGTTGAATGAGGGATTGAGATTTGGCAATGGCAAACATGCCACACCTTTCCTCACCCGGGTACTGCCCTTGCTGCTCTGCATTACTATGGCCTCCCGAGCCGGAAGCCACCTTGTTCAGAGCCCACAAATCCCCTGAAGAAGATGGTAGAAGTGAAGGCAGCCTTGGCTTTCAAATCTCTGCTGCCAGGGTTTGGCTATAGAAACAAAACTGCAGCCTGGCTCCACAGGAAGGGCAAGGATGACTAAGCCAATTGTTTGTATTGCAGCCAGGGTGGCTTTCCATGCCGCCCTGTCCCTGCCACTGAGTTGTCCTATCTCCCTAGCTTCTCTACCTTCTCTTCTCCCAGCTAAACATCCCCCAGGAGGAAAGGAGGAAGGAAAAAGAGAAGGAAGGAAGGACGAGAAGGAAGGACGAGAAGGAAGGGTGGAAGGAAGGAGAGAGAGGGAGGAAAGAGAGAAGGAAGGAAGGACAAAAGGGTGGAAGGGAAATTGAGAAAGGAAGAAAGGGGGAAGGGAGAGAGGAAAGAGAAAAGGAAGAAAGACAAAAGGGAGGGAAAGAAGGAAGGAGAAAGAGGGAGAGAGGGAAGGAGGAAAGAGCAAAGGAAGATTAAAAGGGTAGAAGGGAGGGAAGGAAGGATGGAAAGAGAAAGAGGGAGGGAAGGAGGAAGGGAAGAGAGAAGGAAGGAAGGAAGGAAGGAAGGAAGGAAGGAAGGAAGGAAGGGAGGAAGGAAGGATAGGATGGTGTGAGAGAGTTGGGCCTGAGAAAAGAGCTCAAGGGGCCACATCCGGCCCCCGGACCTGGGATTGCCCATTCCTGCACTAGATCATGGACCATGGTTGCTCCTCTTTGAAATGTAGGAATGGATATTATAGTCAATGTCTAGTTTTTGAGATACCAAACAATATTTTGTATTGTATTTCTGTTCTTTTAATCATAATCCCTATTTACAATGCCCCATAAATCAGTTTGAAACTACATTACAGGCAGTCCCCAAATTACATACATCTGACTTACATATGTCTCATAGTTAAGAATGGGAGTGAGACAACAGAACGTGAGAGGAAATCTAACCCTAGGATGAGAAATTCATTCCTCTAAGTTATCATGGGGAAAAGGTGTCTTTCTCATCAATCTTTGTTCCTACAACAATCCAAATGTTTCAAAATGCAATTATCACAGAGAGTGAAAGTAAGGTGAAATCTTCTGAACAGGCTCTGACAGCAAAACAAATATCACAGGCGTGTTAACCCTTCCCTATGCTATCCAAAGTGAATATATGTATATATTTGAATGGAGTTACACTTAAAAATGTGCCTGTTGATCCGACTTGCATTCAAATTTCATTTAAAACAAACCTACAGAACCTATCTTGTCTGTATCTTGGGAACCGCCTGTACAGAATGTAGTCATTGTAGATGAGGCCACAGTTCATTTGCCCAAATACTTCAGATGCCCAGGCCCCAGGGATGTTGCTCCCTCTTCAACCCTTTCACCATATCCCCCCCATGTATATTTGTGTCCGCCACTACCCGTATTTCTTCAATTGTATAATGTACCCTAATTTCAGTACCATCACCGCCAACAAAAACACATTAAGATATACCTGCAATTGTAAGATGACTCCATTATCTAAGAAATAAAGTGAACATTATCTAAGAAATAAAGTGAGTATTCAAACTGAAAAAATACAATATTAATTCAAAATAAGCATTATATTTATGCAGAAAACGGCTACCTATACAGGAACATCAGGACCATACAAAAGAATATTTTTCAGGAGGATGTTAATTTGCCTGAGGCAAACAATCCTACAGTTTAGATAGGTTCTCTGAGAAGGGCTTCTCTTCTTCTTTCTATCTGTTAGCTCTCTGTCATAGTTGAGATGCTGCTACTCAGATCCTATCAGTGGGGTGCATCAGGAGCCCCCGGTGGCGCAGTGGGTTAAACCCCTGTGCCGGCAGGATTGAAGACCGACAGGTCGCAGGTTCGAATCCAGGGAGAGGCGGATGAGCTCCCTCTATCAGCTCCAGCTCCTCATGCGGGGACATGAGAGAAGCCTCCCACAAGGATGATAAAAACATCAAATCATCCGGGCGTCCCCTGGGCAACATCCTTGCAGACGGCCAATTCTTTCACACCAGAAGCGACTTGCAGTTTCTCAGGTTGCTCCTGACACGACCAAAAAAAGTGGGGTGCATTTATATTGTAGAATGAAGGCAGATTGAAATTACGTTTACTGCCACAATCCAGTGCTATGGGATTATGGAAGTTGTAATTTTACGAGCCTTAACCAGGAGGTGCCTCACTAAACTACAAATCTTAGGATTTCATTGAGCCATGACAGTTTAAAGTGGTCTAAAACGAATGTAGCTATACCCACTCTCTCCACTCAAGTTATTAAGGCACATCTACACTGACCATTTAATGCAGTTTGAAAGCCGCTTGAGAGTGTGACGTTTACCTAATGTATATTGCGAAAGTGTGCTGTGTTTGCAAGGGCTATAATCTGACACAAGCAAAATTGGTGAACAGTCCAAAAATAGAGCCCTCAATGCGTATTAGCACATTCTAGTGTAAACTACACTGCACAATAAAATTTCTGTATAATGTGAATCATAGACACCTAGAGTCAGGCCCCTAGCCAGGATTTCGTTTCGGGGGGGGGGGGGGCTAAAAAAAATTCAGGGGGGGGGGTTTCGGGGGGGGCTGAGTTTCGGGGGGGGGGGAGGCTGAGTCTGAGTGAAAGAGGGTCTAGCCTAGCAAACCTTTTGTATCATTACCCGAATATCCCCATGCATATGGGATATATTGAGTATGGTGATCAGATCATGATATGAATAAACATAACAGTTTAAATAATGCACCAGTAAGGCCTTTTCGCGAACCACCATGAGAATTTCGGGGGGGGGGGCTGAACCCCCTCAAGCCCCCCCCCCCCCCCCCCCCGGCTACATGCCTGCCTAGAGTGTTCTGCAGATCTGCACACAGGCATTTGAAGTGGTGGGTGGGGTGTGAAAAAAACACCCTATTCTTCTTAGTTGTCAAGCTATGGATGCTTTGGATCCTGGGACCAGTTTGAGGGCAGACTATGAGGCGTGTAAACACCAGCTGGGCTTCAAACTGCTTCTAGGACCTGCAATGTAATCATCTGTACAGTGAAACTGTTTCTTCTGTGCTGGTTTCACTCTAAAGGCCCCTTCTACACTGCCATATAAAATCCAATCCTGCTTTGAACTGGATTATATGGCAGTGTAGACTCATATACTTTATTTATTTTAAACATTCATACCCCGTTCTTCTCAACCTCCAAACAGGCAATCATTCAGTGCTGACACAATATAAAACATATCATCAAATACAACCATATACATTAAAAACAGTTTGCTAGGTTAAAATTGTCATCCAAATCACTCAATTTCAGTCAAATAAAGTCTTATCTTCACCAGTAACTCAGCCTATTCTGCAAACGCTTGATCCCATAGCCAGGATTTAAGTTTCTTCCGAAAGGTCAGGAGGGAGGGGGCGGATCTAACCTCATTAGGGAGTTCCACAGCCGAGGGGCCACCACGGAGAAGGCTCTGTCTCTCATCCCCACCAAACGCAACTGCGATGGTGGTGGGACTAAGGGCAGGGCCTTCCTGGATGATCTTAAGGTCCTTGGTAGTTTGTAGAGGGAGATACGTTCAGACAGATAAACTGGGCCAGAACCTTTTAGGGCTTTACAGGTTAAAATCCGCACTTTGAATTGTACTTGGAAGCTAATAGGCAGCCAGTGGAGCTGACGTAACAAGGAAGTCATACGCTCCTTGTACCCTGCTCTTGTGAGCAACCTGGCTGCTGGCTAGCTGGAGCTTCTGAGCAATCTTCAGAGGCAACCCCATGTAGAGTGTGTTGCAGTAGTCTATTTGGGATGTAACCAGAGTGTGGACCACCATGGCCAAGTCAGACCTCCCAAGATATGGGCGCAGCTGGTGCACAAGTTTTAATTGTGCAAAAGCTCCCCTGCCCACTGCCGAGACCTGTGGATTATAATGTGGATTGTCTGCTTTGATAATCTGGATTATATAGCAGTGTAGAAGGGCCCTACATTATGCGATCTATGTAAATGTGTCCTTTGAAGACTATGAAATACATTTAGTTTTAAAGTTCACATTCCAGTTTTCCCCACCAGGCAGATTCCTACTATCTCACTAAGGCCCCTTTTACACTGCCAGATAATGTGGATTATCTGCTTTAAAGTGGATTATATGAGTCCATACTGTCATATAGTTCAGTTCAAAACAGATAATCTGGATTTTATATGGCAGTGGAGAAGGGGCTTCAGACTGGTTCCAGGATTTCCTATATAATCATCTGCACAGCAAAAGCACTTTCTTCAATGCTGGTTTGAAACTGCATTAAAAAGCTAATCTAGGGGCCCTTCCACACAGCCATATAACCCAGAATATCAAGGCAGATAATCCACAATATCTGCTTTGAACTGGATTATCTGAGTCCACACTGCTATATAATCCAGTTCAATGTGGATTTTATACAGCTGTATGGAAGGGGCCTAGATGGGGCTCAGCCTCTTCAAGGACTTTTCATTCCCATGCCCCAGATCAATTAATCAAACCACTATTTTAAAAATAAAACCTACCTCCCCATCAGTTCCTCTGTGTGTTTACTGGAACCAGTTGAAATGGCCACTGCCAAGAAACAAAGCATTTCCCCCAGAATCCAGATTCAACAGACATTAAATAAAGGAAAGTGCAAGGCTAGTAATAAAAGAAAATCATCCTAATGCTTAACTAGTGTAATTTCACTAAAGCACTCTAATTTTTTGGCTTTAACTCCTGCATAACAATTTTAAAAGGGCTCAGGAAAAATTGGTGAAAGTTCATTTCTGAAACATTGTGCATCTGGATGTGACACATGATCAATGGAAGTGGGAGGAAGAAGAACACAAAACAGGAGGAAAGCGGAGAAATGGTGGGTATTTCAAAATGCAAAACCATGAATGCACAACCCCACGTAGAGTGCACCGCAGTAGTCAAAGCTGGTTTGAAATCAAAACAAAAAGAACTGGAAAGTCTTGATACACACCATAGGATTAATGCAGTTTGATGCCACTTTCACTGCTGTGGCTCAGTGCTGTGGAATCGAAGTCGTACTTTTACCTTTAGCCTTCTCTGCCAATGAGGGCTGATTCCTCACCAAACTACACATCCCAGGGTCACAGAGCATTGATGCATTGTATCAAAATGGTATCAAACTGCCTTTATTCTACAGTGTAGGCGCATCCTGTTTCTGATGAAGAGAGACAGCAGTTCCCTTCCAGAAATTTGGCAGACTTCTAAGGCATCTTCCATACAGCTATATGAAATCCACATTGAACTGGATTATATGGCAGTGTGGACTCAGATAATCCAGTTTGAAACAGATATTGTGGATTATTTGCCTTGATAATTTAATTTACCGTGTTCCCTCACTATTTTGCGGTGTCATGTATCATGTTCTGCAGTTGATGGTGGTTGGTGGTAACAGGCCTAGCAGTCGGTGATGGAAGGATTCATGTAAGTCTTAGTTCTAAAGGGTTGAGTAATCTGTAAGTAAGAGTTCATGGGTGAAAGCAATTAAGGGTGGAGGTCTGCAAGAGATAGGTTGCAACTGGGTGTTTCTGGATATAAGGAGCTAGCCTTGGGACTGATTTTCGGGAGAAAAGTATTTGTTTTCTTTTGTTGGTAGATGCTGCTGGTTTCCCCCCAGGTTTGTGGATTTTCGGTATCCTGACTTGTCTCCTGAACCTTTGGAATCCTGGAACCTTGAATCTCTGGACTGGCTTCTGACTACAGTATAGATTCTTTTTCCCTGGATTTGCTCATTGAACTCTTGGTATTTGACCACTGGACTGGACCTTTTGACTACGGTGTTATCTTGAACCTGCACCAGTGTTTGCTGTCAGTTTTGTTTATTCTGTGACTGAGTGCTATCTTTATGTTTTATGTTTTGGACTATTAAAACAGCCAGAAAGTAAGTGCTGTTTTGATTAAACTGTTTGATGCAAACTGGGTGATTGTTTGATTCACCTCTGCTGGAATAATGGCAGAGCCCTGGCATCGTGACATGCAGTTTGCCTATTGTGGACTCGCTGTTTCGCGGGTCCCTCCCCCAGGAGCTGCTGGGGGGGGGGGCAGGAAGAGGAGGAGGGGAGGGGAACCAGGCACTGGACCTTACCTTGGGGCTCGTCTCCAGGCTCATCAGTGGTGGCCTCCTCCTTGCTGCCTCCACTGCTCCCCACTCCTTCCTCAGAGGCCTCAGCCCAGCTGGGCAGCGCCATCAATGGCTTCCAAGGGGTCTCCAAGGCAGGGAACAGCGAAGGCGGTGAGGAGGAGGAGGCCGCCATGAAGTAGGGATGCTCTGCCCACTCCTCCTCACCGCCTCTGCTGCTCCCTGCCACTGAGACCCCTTGGAACCAGCCTGGCAGTGCCTAAACGGTGCTCAAGGGACCTCCAAGGCTGGAAGCAGCAGGGGCGGAGAAGAGGAGGAGGCCACCGCCGAGTGGACAGAGTGTCCCTACTTTCACTTTTCACTTATCGCTGGTGGTCCTGGAACTGAACACCTGCGATAAGTGAGGAAACACTGTATATTCTGGGTGGAAGGGCCCTAAGGTTAGCTTCTGCTGGAAGCTTAACATAGTTTGGATTTATAAGTAAAGGTAAAGGTTTCCCCTTGACATTGTCTAGTCGTATCTGACTCACAGATGGTGCTCATCTCCATTTCTAAGCTGAAGAGTTGGTGTTATCCATAGACACCTCCAAGGTAATGTGGCCAACATGACTACATGCAGCGCCGTTACCTTCCTGCAGAGGCGGTATCTATTGATCTACTCACATTTGAATGTTTTCGAACTGCTAGGTTGGCAGAAGATGGGCCTAACAGCAGGAGCTCAGCCCGCTCTCTGGTTTCAAACCACCAACCTTTCGGTCAGCAAGTTCATCAGCTCAGTGGTTTAACCTGTTGCGCCACCGGCTGGATTTACTTCATTGTTTGCTTTAGACCAAAAGACACGGAGAGGCCAAAGCCTGTAAATATGTCAAAGTATGCCGGACCTAACTGTGTTGTAACCAAATCAGAAGCAAAAATAAGTTTTGGTAGATGGATGCACAATTCAGAGGGCCTCACTGAAAAAGTAAGGACTTCTGCAATGCCACAGTATGTATGAACGACAGGCCTAAGCAAATGATAGCCCTGTTGGTCGGTGTAACCTCTAGATCAGGCATGGGTAAACTTTGGCCCTCCAGGTGTTTTGGACGTCAACTCCCACAATTCCTAACAGCCTACTGGTTGTGGGAATTGCTCCAAACACCTGGAGGGCCGAAGTTCGCCCATGCCTGCTTAAGGATGTTCTTAATCTACTTTCAATATTCCCATTATCTCACACATCAGCCAACTTCCAATCCAAGTATGGGACTAAGCAATCAAATATAACAAATTACTCAATTCCTATTAGTAATAAGTAAGCAACACTTAATTAAGGTATTCTTGTAATATAATAAGGGATAACTCCACCTCCCCACTTCTTTGGGTAAGATCACTCTGATACATATATTACTGTTATGGTTGCAAGGTTTTGGTGGTATCTTAATTGTGCCTTCATACCAGTGGCTTGTAGTATTCTGATAATATTATAAAGGTATCTCCAGGTAATATTTTAGCTATTTTCAAATAATTAGAAATTAGAGAATTGCCTTTTAAAATAGTAACTATAGGTATGATTAATTATTCTGGGGAGCCTTGGAGCTATAACTGTAACTATATATACGTAATTTTAAAAGTAGCTCTCCAGGCTTTCCACATTGTCCAAGATGAAGACCTGAGAGGTTATTCTTTTTTTTTAAAGGTGGCAAATTACAGGAGCTGTCTTTATAGACCTATCAGCATCTTATGATACTGTAAATTATTGCCTTTTCCTGAGAAAAATTTATAATATCACAAAGGACTACCACCTCACTTGCTTCATAGGAAATCTGCTACAAAACACGGGCTTTTTTGTTGAGTTCCAGAGCTAGAGAAGCAGATAGCGAAAGCAGGAGAATGACCTGCCTCGGGGGAGCGTGCTTGCGCCATCAGTGCTTAACATTTACACAAATGACCAGCCACTGCCAGGAAGGAGAGAGAATTTCATCTATGCTGATGATCGTGCCATCACTTCCCAAGCAGAGAGCTTTGAAGTGGTTGAACAGAAGTTCTCCAAAGCACTAGGTGCTCTTACTGCCTATTACAGGGAAACCAGCTGATTCCTAACCCATCTTAAACACAGACATGTGCTTTTCACCTTAAGAACAGACAAGCATCTTGAGCTCTGAGGATTGGAAAGGAATCCCACTGGAGCATTGCAGCAGACCCAGATACTTGGGAGTTACCCTGAACTGTGCTCTGACTTACAAGAAGTACTGCTTGAATATCAAGCAAAAAGTGGGCACCAGAAATAATATCATACAAAAGCTGACTGGCACATCCTGGGGATCACAACCAGACACAGTGAAGACATCTGCCCTTGTGCTTTGCAACTTTGCTGCTGAATACACATGTCCAGTGTAGAAAACATATCACCACATTAAAACAGTGGATGTGGCTCTTAATGAGACATGCCGCATTATCACTGGATGTCTACGTCCCACACCGGAGAAATCATACTGTTTAGTCGGTATTACACCTCCTGACATCTGCCAGGAAGTAGCAGCCAATAATGAAAGGACCAAGGCAGTGACAACCTGTTTGGATATCAGTCAGCAAGCCAACACCTTCATCAAGTAATAGCTTTATAAGGTCTACAGAGATACTCATAGGAACACCTCAGCAAGTGAGAGTTCAAAAGTGGCAGGCTCAGAACCCAGAACCTCAATCCATGGCTGATACCGGATGAGAAACTCCCTCCTGGGCACAGAAGACTGGGCGACTTGGAAGGCGCTGAACAGACTGAGCTCTGGCACCACAAGATGCAGAGCCAACCTTAAGAAATGGGGCTACCAAGTGGAGTCCACAATATATGAGTGTGGAGAAGAGTAAACCGCAGACCATCTATTAAAGTGCAGCCTGAGCCCTGCCACACGCACAATGGAGGACCTTCTTACAGCAACACCAGAGGCACTCCAAGTGGCCAGCTACTGGTCAAAGGACATTTAGTGCAATGCCAAGTTTTTAACTTAGTTGGTGTTTTTCTGTATATTATAACCGTTTTCTCAATTTGCTTCTGACATGATAAATAAATAAATATAATTCCCTCTGTGAATATGAACAGAAACTAGTATGTGTGTTTTCCCCACTCATACCAATGGAATGTGTGGGAATCAATCTGTGGACGGAGATATTCAGCTTGGCTCAATTCAAAATACAATCCATGTATAAAATGGGCAGCTGAGCAAGAGGTGTGTATGCGTCACTATGCAAAATTGTTGTAGATCAATTAATTGATAGAATATCCCCTTATTGTCGCTAGAGTTTCATAGAGTAACAGAATATAAGAGATGCATTTCATTTCAAACACAAAGCAAAGAATTCTTAATTTGTCTAAAGTTGGCAAACCTTGAGTGAAGCTTCCTGTTATTTTTACTGATATTTCCCAGCTGTTCAATCTATTTACTATGCTTCTCAGAAGAATATAAGAAATGATTTAGTTTGGCTGTTTCTTACCTTGGGCAGCACGTTGCTTCTTGCTAAATTGGGTTACTGTAATGTTTCTTAGCCAGGAATGTGTGCAGTTCCGGAAAAGAAGAGAAAGTAAGCTGCGAGAATTGAAAGTGAAAAGAGGACTATAGAATAAGGAAAGTGAACGTTCTATAAAGGTACAGTGGGACCTCTGGTGGTATGTACTTGTAGCTCAACCACTTTGCTGAATACATTCTTCATTCCTCAGTTTGTCATAGATGAAAATAAAGAAAGGCTGGTATAATCCTTTCTATTTTTGCTCTGTAGATTGTGTGAATGAACTTGCTTATGTAGGCAAAATTGTACCAGCTATTAGGCCTGGGTAACAACGCAAAAATTTGTTTCTAAAATCGATTCGTTTTTTGGGGGGTTTTGCGTTTCATTATTTAAAATAATTACAAAATTTTCCTTTAAAAAAGTTCGGTATTTACGAAATTTCGTTATTATTAACGAATCGATTCGTTAAGATGGCGGACCCCCCGCGCATGCGCAAAACACTTCCGAAACTTCGTTATTGATGCGGGGTCGATTCGTTAAGGTGATAACGAATCGATTCGTTAAAATTGCGGACGCGATTTGCGCATGCGCAAAAACGACTTTCGAACTTCGTTATTAAATACGAATCGATTCTTTTCTTTTTTTAGAATATTTTTTGAATTTTTTGAAGAATAAAAGAGGAATATTTATCACAAATATTTAAAAATGGAAAATTAACAAAAATCTTGCCCTCTTGTGGAGCAAACACAGCCACAGGACAGGGAGAAACGCATACACATGCACACAAGATTCTTTTCTTTTTTAAGATTATTTTTTAAATTTTTTGAAGAATAAAAAAGGAATATTTATCACAAATATTTAAAAATGGAAAATTAACAAAAATCTTGCCCTCTTGTGGAGCAAACACAGCCACAGGACAGGGAGAAACGCCCACACAGGCACACAAGATTCTTTTCTTTTTTTAGATTATTTTTTGAATTTTTTGAAGAATTAAAGAAAAATATTTATCAGAAATATTTAAAAATGGAAAATTAACAAAAAGCTTTCCCTGCCCTGTTGTAGGGCGAAAACAGGGCAAAGCCTCCCCGCTGCTCCCAGCCCAGGTCTCACAACCGCCCTCGCTCTCCCAACAACAATGAATGAATCAATGTGAATGAATGAATGCAAGCAATGAATGAATCCAAGCCAAGCCAAGCCAAGCCAAGCCTCCCTCCCGAACCTCCCGTCTCCTCCCTTGCCTTCGCAATGAGCAATGCGGCCATGTGGAGCCGCTTTTAAAGGGCAGCCCGCCCAATCACAATCAGCCACGGTGCTTGGGAGCGCCGGATTGGCTCCCAGGGCACCCAGCATCCTCCATCCCTTAAACGTCATTTCCGAAACGGGCGGAAGCTCGTAAAAAGGATGGAGGATGCCGTTTCGATATTGAAAAACCCTTCCGGGTTTGAAAATATGTTTTGAAATCATTTTGTAATTGTTAAAAATAACGAATATTTAACGAATTACAAAATTAACGAACGAAACCGCCCAGGCCTAGCTATGCATATATCAGCAGGTGACAGAGGGAAGAAAACACTTGTGGGTCAAAACAGTGAGTGTGTAAGTTAAAGGTAAAGGTTTTCCCCTGACATTAAGTCCAGTTGTGTCCAACTCTGGGATATTGTGCTCATCTCCATTTCTAAGCCAAAGAGCCGGCGTTGTCCGTAGACACCTCCAAAGTCATGTGGCCGGCATGACTGTATAGTGTGCTGTTACCTTCCCGCCAGAGCGGTACCTATTGATCTACACACATTTGCATGTTTTCAAATTGCTAGGCTGGCAGAAGCTGAGGCTGACAGCGCAAGCTCACGCTGCTCCCCGGATTCAAACCTGCGACCTTTCAGTCAACAAGCTCAGCAGCTAAGCAGTTTAACCCAGGGGGCTCCAGTGAGTATGTGTGTGTGTGTGTGTGTGTGTGTGTGTATAAATGTTCGTTTGTGGGATTAACAGAACTCAAAAACCACTGGACGAATTGACACCAAATTTGGACACAATACACGTATCAGGCCAACGAGAGACCATCACTCACAAACACACTGAAAAACATAGTGGAAGAGACTTTAAAAGTTAAAAGAAATATAAAAAATACATTACAACGCATGCGCAAAACCATATAGATAGATAGATAGATAGATAGATAGATAGATAGATAGATAGATGATAGATAGATATAGATATAAATAGATATATGCACAAACACACATATACACAAATTTATATACAAACAAAGCACATATACAAAGACTGGGCCACAGCAACGTGTGGCAGGGGACAACTAGTGTATATATATATAGAGAGAGAGAGAGAAAGAGAGAGAAAGAGAGATGCATATACATATACATACTATACATATATAGTGGCAGACTGGGTCTAAAAATATTGGTTGCCAGTAGACAAAGAGGGCCTGCCTACAACTATAAGTATATCATTTATTATTTATTTGCTTGGGTACCCAGCATTGAAAAAGTGAGTTTTTTAATTGCACAAAATGCATAAGGTTGTGGATGAACTACAACTCACATCATGCCAGGTTAAACCCGAAAAACTCCATCAGTCCTTAAAGTTTGTTATGTTGGGCAAGTTTGCACTAGATGCATCAGTGTGCTGTATGGTTGCAGGGTAAACTACAGCTCTCAGCATGGGGAATCAGTCCCCTTAAGCCCCTCCAGTAGGTTCAATTGGTCATGGGGGTTCTGTGTGCCAAGTTTGGTCCAAATCCATCATCAGTGGAGGCCACAATTTCTCTGGTTGTGGGTGAACTACAACTCCCAGAAAGGAAGGTCAGCTCAAGGAATCAAATTTCAGCATATCAGGTATGTGTGCCAAGTTTGGTCCAGATCCATCAGTGTTTGGGTTCAACATTGCTCTCTAGATGTAAGTGAACGACAACTCCCACAAATCATGGTAAATTTTCCCCAAATACCTCCAGTATTTTTTGCTGGTCATGATGCCGAGCATCTCCTTCTCCCCCTCCCAAGTATTTATAGTTCGCCAATGGGCCGGACAATGGATTCTGCTGCTTCCTGACCCAGCGCACATAACTGGGTTCCTGTTTCCTCTTTGTGAACTCTCTGCTTTATGCACTGGACTATGGACTCTGCTACTACCCAACCCAGCGCCCATCACTGGGCTTCTGCCTTTTTCTTATTGACTCTCTGCTTCATGAACTGCAAGCAGCCTCAGTTTCCACGCACCTTTGCCAAAGGACTATGAGATCTCCAGTTTGCGTTATAATAAAGATCCAATATTGTAATAAACTTTTGCTGGGGATGGGGGGTGGGATTGTCTCATGAAATGTAAGATATACGAAATCTATGTAATGGAATATTGTATGAAATGTACTCTGGTCCCCCTCCCTGCTTCTCCTCTCTGACCCTTTGCCCCAAAAAGAATGTGACCCGAGGATTACTGTAACAGGGAGGAAATCCTTTGTCCTCCCGAAACGGTCCATATTTACATTTGCATGGGCCCGTGATTGATTCCTTCTCAAACTTACTTTCAGAGCAGACAGTAAGATGAGAGGAGGGTCAACAGAAACTTAGGAAGAACAGACTGATTGACTCATTTTTAGGTATTTTGTTGATCCCCCTTTTGAGGTCCAAATGCCACCGAAAGCTTCTTTTCATACTTCCTCCCAAATCCCATCACAGACCAGGAAACTTATTGTTCCCCTATCAGACACCCCGCCAGGTGAGGACAAAAGCCTCACATTCCCCTTAAGGCTGTCATTTCCTCAGTCTTTGTCAAGCTTCGTCCCGCCTCCTGGCTGCCGATTGGTCCATCTTCAGAGGCGCTAGGAAGGCACTGATTGGCCTCCCAGAGGCAGCGGAGCCCGCTGATTGGTCCAGAGGCGAGGCATGCTGCCAAGCCTCCTCCCAGCTGTTCTGCGGCCAGCCAATCAGCACGACGCCGGCTGACAGAGGGCGGGCGGGATTTTTGAAACTGTTTTCCTTTGTCTGTGTACTATAAAAATGCTTGGAAATTCTGTAAAACCATGCTTGCAGTGGAATGATTCCTGTAATGCATCTGACCTCAGCTGAATCACAATAAACCTCGGTTGCTGAAAAGAAACTTCTTCCACTTGGATGAGGCATTATTATTTATAATATTTTTACTCTTTGGATTGGCTCTCGCTGGCCTCACCAAGGGACCCAGAGCCCTTTAGGCGCGGTCCTCGGGTTTCTCTCTCTCTCAAGGAGACCCCGCTAAAAGCAGCTCGATATCAGTCATGGGGTCTCTATGTGCCAAGTGTGGTCCAATTCCATCTTTAGTGGAATTTAGAGTGCTCACTGATTGTAGGTGAACTATAAATCCCAGTACTTACAGCTCCAAAATGTCCAGGCCAATTCCCCTCAAAACCTACCAGGATACAAATTTGGGCACATTGGGGATGCCAAGTTTGGTCCAGATCCATCATTGTTTGGGTTCATAGTGCCCTCTGGATGTAGGTGAACTAATTCCTATAAATTCCTCCAAAGACCTCCGGTATTTTTTTGTTGGTCATGGCGGTTCTGTCTGCCATATTAGTCCATTGTTGGTGGAGGTCAGAGTGCTCTTAGATTGCAGGGAAACTATACATCCCAGTACCTACAACTCCTATAAATCATGATGAATTCTCTCCAAACCTCTGTAGTATGTTCAGTTCCTGATCAATTCCTCTGTTTGCTGTGTGCCATAGAAAATAATTGGAAAGAGTTAAGGGAGATGCAGTGGGCAGTATGAAAGCCTTCTGTTTGAAAGCCTTCACTTGGATGGTGGGCAGTATGGTGTTTGTGGAGAATATTGGCAGGGCTCTTGTACATGTTTACAGCACTCACTGTAACCTGCAATGTCATTGGAGGGAGGGCCTTTGGTGTCTCCTGAGTAGTGGGAGCTATAGCTGTTTATGGAGGCCGGAGCTTGTATCTGTAAGTGGACATCCCAACCATACTCATACATGTTGTTGTTGTTCATTCGTTCAGTCGTCTCCGACTCTTCGTGACCTCATGGACCAGCCTACGCCAGAGCTCCCTGTCGGCCGTTACCACCCCCAGCTCCCTCAAGGTCAGTCCAGTCACTTCCAGGATGCCATCCATCCATCTTGCCCTTGGTCGGCCCCTCGTCCTTTTGCCTTCCACTTTCCCCAGCATAATTGTCTTCTCTAGGCTTTCCTGTCTCCTCATGATGTGGCCAAAGTACTTCAACTTTGTCTCTAGTATCTTTCCCTCCAGTGAGCAGTCGGGCTTTATTTCCTGGAGGATGGACTGGTTGGACCTTCTCGCAGTCCAAGGCACTCTCAGCACTTTCCTCCAGCACCACAGCTCAAAAGCATCGATCTTCCTTCGCTCAGCCTTCCCTAAGGTCCAGCTCTCACATCCGTAGGTGACTACAGGGAATACCATGGCTTTGACTAGGCGGATCTTTGTTGCCAGTCTGATGTCTCTACTCTTCACTATTTTATCGAGACTGGACATTGCTCTCTTCCCAAGAAGTAAGCGTCTTCTGATTTCCTGGCTACAGTCTGCATCTGCAGTAATCTTTGCACCTAGAAATACAAAGTCTGTCACGGCCTCCCGGTTTCTCCCTCTATTTTCCAGTTGTCAATCATTCTTGTTGCCATAATCTTGGTTTTTTTGACGTTTAGCTGCAACCCGGCTTTTGCGCTTTCTTCTTTCACCTTGATTAGAAGGCTCCTCAGCTCCTCCTCGCTTTCGGCCATCATACATACTTTCACTTTTATTATGTCTATACGAGGGTTGAATGAACCGTGAACTTCAATCCTTCATCAAAGACCTTGACAAGAGATTTGGATTGCAAATCACAATGGAGGAAGACTGGCAGGAATTTACAGCTCCCAGTACTGATGGTCTCTCTGAATCCAAGGAACCAGGAATTGAGCAATGAAAAGAAAGAGAGGTTGCATTGTCTCCAGTGATTGTTAAGTAGGGTGCGCTACCCTAAACAGGCACCTGAGGTCTTGAAACAGCTAGCTATAAATCTCCCAGCCACTCTCTGCCAGTTTTGTTGTTTCCCACCCTCCTTTTGTAGTACTAGCAGTATTTTTCAGAGTTTCTGTTTTCCCAATCTTAGACTGGCTGCAACTTTGTTTTACACTGTTATAGTTTCTATAAGTTATTCTTTTTAGTAATCTAGATAATGCATTTTGCACTTTTACGTCATCAAGGGCAGTCCAATGTATGTTCAGTTGTTCCTATAATTACGCAAATTAGTTCCAACACTGTTTCAATGTTTTCCATTTTTACCTTCTCAACACCTAGTTAAAGTTGATGGTCCAATGATGGACAAATTTGTTTTGTTGTACACATTGTCTCTTTTCAGCAATTAATGGCAATACACCATGATTTAGAGGGCCTCTTCACATTTTAACTGGCAATAGGGTTAGCACGTCTTATTCTGGCAAATACCCTAGGTATAAGTGGAGACGCATACCTCAAAGCACTTTTTGACATATGGCAGATGCTTTCCATATGTTCCGAATAGGAAATATTAAAATCACAAGCAGTAAAATCAGAGTAAATTCAATCTGTAATCAGATATTGGAGCCTCACCTAATATTGACATACCACATAACACTTCCTCTTGTTTTACTGATGCCATGAGAGACAACAGAGCCAAATGAATATTTACTGGTTTGCAATATTTTAATTTAAAAATTCAGTGTGTCCACCATGCTTGATGGAGCAGGAAGGAACTATTATTGTTATTATTATTATTATTATTATTATTATTATTATTATTATTATCTTTATTTATATCCCACCTTTCTCCCTGTGGGGACTCAAGGTGGCTAACAATCCCATACTAGACAAGTTTAACACAAAGTTAAAAAAACTAAACCAAAAAATTTCCTTATGTCTGATAAACAACTAATTCTTAATTTTTTTAAAAAAAGGACTTACAAACTTGTGCATTCTGCTGTAGGATTAAGAGACTTGCAAAAAAGACTTACAAACTTTGATTTGTTATTGATAAACTTTTGGTTTTCAAAAAGAACCTACAAACTTGTGCATTTTGCTGTAAGAATTAGTTGTTTATCCCACATAAGATTTTTTTTTGGTTTAGAGAATTTCATGAAGTATACTTTGTATAAGATGCTAGTACATTTAATGTTATAGTACTATAAGCATAGGTATGATATACATTATTGTGATTATATAACTGTATTACTTTTTGGTGTATAGTGGCCTTTGGCCCTTGGGTTCCTTGCTCAAACAGGAAGGCAATCCGGCATTCCCCAAGCTGAAAGAAAGTTAGGACATGTTGATGATAAAGAGTCATTTAAAGCAGCTTGGGTGCAACTGCACTTGTATTGTGTTCAGTTCTTAACATCTTATTTTAGAGATGATATACTAGGTCTAATGGCTTTACATTACAAGAGTGTAGATTTTAATTGAAACACCTGGACAGTAAAAGCCGTTAAGTAATAATGGAACCAACTGCCTATATAAGTGGTGAACAAAAGGAAGTTGGGTACCTATGTGTTGGAGATGATCTGGATGGATTTCTTGGA
The DNA here is from genome assembly GCF_025583915.1 of Anolis sagrei ordinatus. Taxonomy (NCBI): domain Eukaryota; kingdom Metazoa; phylum Chordata; class Lepidosauria; order Squamata; family Anolidae; genus Anolis; species Anolis sagrei. The sequence goes on along the minus strand of NW_026845477.1, from coordinate 157,135,324 downwards.
TTGACAGTATTTATTATTTGTTAATTTACGACATTATTACCCCACCTTCCTCAATCCCAGAGGGGACTCAAGGCGGTTTTACACATGGGCAACTATTTGATGCCATTAAAAACATATAAAATTAAAATGAGAATTTGAAATAGAATTATAAAATACATCAAAACATTTGAAAACATTTAAACCAATATCACATTTTGTTGGTAGGGAAGGATTGGACTGAAAAGTCTACGGTGGCAATGATATCACCTCCTCCACCTCTTCCTCCCTTGTGCCATGGTTCATCATTGCACCTCCTGCTTATTTCACTGAAAAAAATTGCCAGTGTAGTCCTGATGAAGGCATGATGGAAAGTCATAATACATATATTGGAAAATATTTATTGGATGTAACCATATAAGAAATAGGAATTAGAAAATATATATGAAATCACAAAGGGATATGTATGTATGCATGAAGTATACTTTGTACAAGATGCTAGTACATTTAATGTTATTGTACTATAAGCACTTGGGAAAATATTCTCTCCTTAAAAGCTGCAAATTAGATCCCACAAAGAGGACAGAAAGAGGTCTAGAAAAGGAATGTCTAAGGCATCTCGCAAATATCATGACCCGTACCAAGCAGGGTTTATTGTAAAATTAATGAGCCTTGCTGTCAAGAGGCTTCTTCAGGAGGAACTTATCTTAAGATGGACTGAAGTTCTTGCTGTCAGTAGACATTCTGGCGCTATGGGGTACAGGATGGTCCTCTAATGAGCAGTTCTTTAGGTAAAGGTGCTTAATGGAAGATTAAAGGTGTTGAAGTTAAAATATGCTATTGGAGTCAATGTAAAAGTGGAATTTTGTGACACACATTGTGATGCTTGTATGATGCATGCAGATTATTTTAAAGGCAATTCTTTTGTTCAGCACCCTGTTTCCTGAAATATCAGCAGGGACCATATCTGGTTGGCGCCAACAGAGAATAATCCATGCTTTTACAGACCTCAGGCACTCTCTTTGTCTCTTTTCCTCAAACCTTCTCACTGCCATTTCAGTCCATTCTACTATAATTATTTGAAGCCATTTTTTTTGAATATTCACTTTCACTATAATTTTTAAAAATTGCACAAACATGGGTTGTTGTAGGTTTTTTTGGGCTATATGGCCATGGTCTCGAGGCATTCTCTCCTGACGTTTCACCTGCATCTATGGCAAGCATCCTCAGAGGTAGTGAGGTCCTCTGAGGATGCTTGCCATAGATGCAGGCGAAACGTCAGGAGAGAATGCCTCGAGACCATGGCCATATAGCCCAAAAAAACCTACAACAACCCAGGGATTCCAGCCATGAAAGCCTTCGACAATACATTGCACAAATATATTTTCAACAGTATGCTGAATGTCATATCCAAACGCTCCTGTCTTCTATCTACTATCGTTTCATGTTCCTCTTGTTGGTGTTTGCATTTTGGAAAAGAAAACTTTATGCCAAATATGTACAGAAGCCTTCTAGCAGATAAAACAGTATAACAATTACAGTAGAGTCTCACTTATCCAACATAAATGGGTTAGCAGAACATTGGATAAGCAAAAATGTTGAATAAGGAGGGATTAAGGAAAAGACTATTAAATGTCAAATTATGTTATGATTTTACAAATTAAGCACCAAAACATCCTGTTTTACAACAAATCGACATAAAAAGCAGTTCAATACACGGTAATGTTATGTAGTAATCACTGTTTTTATTAATTTACCACCAAAACATTGCAATGTATTGAAACATCTGTAGATACGGGTAAGGGTTAGGGTTAGAACATTAGATGAGCAAAGGTTGGATAAGCGAGACTACTGTATATACTTTGCCACAGAATGAAAGAACTGCTCTTGACAATATTCTCCAGCAATTTTTTTACCATGCCTTTACATTGTTTTTCGGTTGTTTCCTTTTATTTGTGAGGCAAATTCAAGTTATTTGAATCACTATATGTCCAGTGAGACATGAGTTGAAACATTGGTAACAGAATCCTGCAACTATTTGCATTTTTTTCTGTTGCATGATATAAGCATCCAAGAAGCCCCCAGACAGAAGTTTTCTCCAGCAGACACCAAACAATCAGAGTCAGATACTTTCCTAAGAAAGTGGCATAATGGATAATAACTTAATTTCTCCATTGGGTATCTTTACATGGACCATTATTGGAAGTATGTCCATGGTTGCCATTTTAGGAAATGGATTTATCATAGTTGTGAGTGGGAACCGATGGCTCCAAACCAGGAAGATGGCCCCTTCTGATTTTCTCTTGACTAGTTTGAGCATCTCCAGAGTGTTTTGGTATGTAACCTTTGGACTTAGCCATCTTTTGGAAGTCAGCATTGGTGAAACCTTTATGTATTTTTCTACACAGGAAGCTCTCAGTTTTGTCTCCATGTTTTCCAGCATTGCCAGCCTCTGGTGTGCTTCATTGCTTAGTGTTTTCTATTGTGTGAAAATCACCAACTTTGCCAACCGCTTTTTACTCTGGCTGAAGCCAAGGATCAATGCACTCTCAATTAGACTGCTTGGAATATCAATAAGCAGTCTTGGGGTCATGTCTGTTCCCTTCTTCTGCAGTTACGCTGAAGAAAAAAAGCGCTGCAATCTGACAGGGAGCCTGCCAGTGAACAACACGCAAGAAAAGGATTGCAAAGCCTTACTTTTTATTTTTCGTCGTTTTCAGTTAATTGTTGCTTCCATGAATTTCATCATCAGCATAACTGCAACCATTCTTTTGCTCCTCTCTCTGTGGAAACACACAAGGAATCTGAAAAAGAGTGGTATTGGTGCAAAAGATCTAAGTGCTCAGATCCATATTAATGTCATGAAGCCTTTGGTGTTTTATGTTTTCCTCTACCTTTTTTTTTTTGCTGGTATACTACATTTGGCAAGTCGTGATGTGCACACTGCTGGTACCATGCGGCTTTTGTCTAACATCTTTTTTACCATATTTCCTTCAGCACACACCATAATATTAGTTTTGAGCAATCCAAAACTGAAAGCACTGTTAGTTCGCACTCTGAATATAAGACGAAAGATTGATCAAGAGAAGGGACACCAGACATGCATTTCCTGTCTCCAAGGAAAAAAAGACAACCAAAGTTCCAATTGTCGAGACTGATAATTATCAGAAGAAAACATAAAGATGCATCTTTGTATTTGACAATCTTGAATATACCAAATGAATAAATTAAGCTGATTTTCTGGATATTTTGTTTCTCCTAATCTTCATAAAATGCATTTCTGGAAATAGTTACCTGGCATCATTTACTCAGAGACTTCCACATGTCAGTCTGCAGAAGCTAAAAGTCAACACCATTGCCACAGCTGATTAAAGATGATAATGATGATATATTATTTACATACTTGACCACAGCTGCAAGAATTAGCTATGCAAAACACTGGAAAAAAATGAAATACCGGTCATAGATGAATGGAGACAGAAAGTGAGAGAGATCAAAGACATGGACAAATTAACTTTCTTATTAAAGAAAAATTCAGGAAATCCGATTAGGCACACAGACTTGTCCAAGATAGAGGAACACACACACAAAAAAGGTAAAATAAAAGAAACATCGAAATAAATTATCTCTTAAGGGAGAAATATGAGGAACTGAGTTACTTTATTTTAAAGTTAAGTATGTTTAATCCTTCTGCACTTTTTTTACTTTTGAATAGACAATGACAAAGCCGCAAAAGACTAAATGGAAGTCAACAGATTTTTATTTTTATCTTTATTTTTATTTTTTATTTTTAATATTTTTTCTCTCTCTTTTTTTTCTTTTTCCTTGTTTGGATAGTTTTTGTTTTTGTTTTTTACAAATCTCTTTCCCTTCTTTATACCCTCTTGCAGGATTTTCTTACTTTTCTATCACATTATTGCTCTCCCTCTTTACTTTTCCCCAATAAAATAATATTTAAAAAGATGATAATATCTTCGGGTCTATTCATTTGCTTCTTAAAATAATTTTAGGGTTAGGGTTAGGGTTAGCATACAAGTCATCTTCATATGACTTGTATGCTGCTCCATAATTGCAAGATTTATTATTGTCTTTAAGCTTAGAAAAATATGAAAAGATTCCAAAAGAGCAGGATTGCATTCTCTTGGATAACTCTCTGCCTAAGGAATGAGTGGGTCAAATTCCTGCTTCACAGTCGAAGAATAATAAAAGATTCATCAATTTCAGCTAGACAGAAGCTTCTCTACACGATGGAAGGCACCTGCTCAGTTGAAGATTTACTATATTCAAATGAGAACAAACAATTTGAATCCTAACTATCTGAATTCAGTCCTCATTATTAAACTACTTATAAACCAAAACTAGTGTTGAGAGACATGGATGCAGGTGCCTGTCAAAATGGTAATAGAATTGGATTTACTTGATCATGATCCTTGTTTTGCCTCTCTTGATCTGTTATTTGCAGTGTGCTCTAGGCTCACATGTGGACGAGAACAAGAGGCACAGAGGCTGCTCCTCTCAAGCCTTAAAGCTCTGTATTCTGGAGCTAGTGCTCAATCTGACACTACCTCTTAATGCAAAACACATCTCGTATGTCAAAGCGAAACTGGGCCAAGTTACAGCTCTTAGCTCAAGATGCTCTTAAGTTGGGATGTTCTTACATTGAGATTCCACTATATTCTTAAACATGAACAAAAACGATTTTTATTTTATTTTTTATTAAAATAGTAATTCAGTGTAAATTTTAGTTGCACACAGTAATAATATTGGAACTTCTATTATATTTTTAATTTACTAAAAGTTCATTAACATTTTAAATATATTGTTTAATGTTTCAGTCGGCCCACTTGCCATTAGGCTAGTGGACACCCTGACTTGTCCACCACTGTATATATACTGTGCATGTGTGTGTGTGTGTGTGTGTTTACACACACACACACACACACACACACACTGTATTCCTTACATTTTAAGACACACTTTTTCCTATATAAATATCTCTAAAACCGGATATGGCTTAGAATCACAGTTATGTCTTACATATTTTTGTTGTTGTTGGTACTGTGTCTTATAATTGATGATGTCTTACAACTCCAGAAATATGGTATTGACACACACACACAGAGGCCCCTATATCCATGGATTATGGGCCTATGGATTCAACCATCACAGCTTGAAATTATGTTTTAAAACTACTGAAATGAAAACTTTGATTTTGCCATTTTATATAAAAGCTACTATTTTATTGTGCCATAGTATATAATGGGATTTGAGCATCAATGGGTTTTGGTATCTACGGGGAGTCCTAGAATCAAACTCCAGGGGATGTCATGGGCCAATTGTATTTCAGGACAAACGCAAAAGGAGAATTCCCTGAAACACAAGAGAACTGACCATACTTGGTGGCCATAGAATACTGGTGGTGAGTGAGTAGAGAATTGAGATCAAGCTGAGTTGCTAAAATCCTCTGTAGGGACGCTAAGCACTACAACTCTGTGTTACAGTTCCTCTTTGCTAACCTTCTTTTAATGCTAAAGGATTAACCTCCCAGGGGTCCCTTTCCTGACACATTTTGGAAGGCTTTTCTTCACACTTTGCTGTATTTGCTTAGAGCAGCTTGCCTTCTGTTGAATGATTTTAAAGGATTTTCAGCTTCAGAAAGATATGTGTTCCCTTAGATCAGGGGTCCCCAAACTATGGCCCACGGGCCGTATGCGGCCTGCCGTGGGCATTTCTCCGGCCGGCGTGGCCTGGCCTGGCCTGGCCACGCCCACCCGGTGTCGCTTCGCCAATTTCGGACACCCTCTGCTCTGGCCGCTCTCCCTGTGTGGAAGGCAGAAGCCTCCCAGCTGCAGAGGACCCAGCTGGGAGGCTTCTGCCTTCCACACAGGGAGAGTGGCCGGAGCAGAGGGTGTTCCAAAGTGATGGAGCAGACCGGGTGGGCGTGGCCAGGGAACGCTGGCTTCCCTGGCCACGCCCACCCGGCGCCGCTCCATCACTTTGGGACACCCTCTGCTCCGGCTGCTCTACTCTCTGCGGCCACGAGGCGCCTCCCGCTCCACTCCCAGCCGCGCCGGGAGAACAAGCCCCCGCAGCGCCGCTGTGAAAAGGTTTGGGACATTTGGAGCATCAGTGCCAAGTTTGCAGGTGAACTATAAATCCCAGCAAATACAACCCCCAAAGCCACCAGTGTTCACATTTGGACATATTGAGTATCGGTGCCAAGTTTGGTCCAAATCTATCATTGAGTCCACAGTGATTCATGGAGGCAGGTGAACTACAACTCCAAAACCAAAGGACACTGCCCACCAAACCCTTCCAGTATTTTCTGTTGGTCATGGGAGGACTGTGTGCCAATTTTGGTTCAATTCCATCATTGGTGGGGTTCAAAATGCTCTGTGATTGTAGTTGAACTATAAATCCCAGTAACTACAACTCCCAAATGACAAAATCATTTTTTTTGTGTAAAGGACATACATTGGGTTGTTAGGTATCTTATGTCCAAAATTGGTGTCAATTCGTCCAGTAGTTTTTGAGTTCTGTTAATCCCACAAACGAACATTACATTTTTATTTATATAGAAGTGTGGGTTTTTGTTTTTTGATTGGGGGGGGGGGGTGCACTGCAAATAATATATGTGCAGAGTGCATAGGAATTCATTCATTTTTTTTCCAAATTATAATCCGGCCCTCCAACAGTTTTCGGGATTGTGACCCGGCCCCAAAAGTTTGGGGACCCCTGTCTTAGATGATTGGGCAGTAATAATGGGATGCCTCTTTTGGCTACTGAGAAAGAATTTACTGTAGTTCTAATTAAAATCTGAAAAACCAAAGAAGGTCCACAGATTGGAAACACTCAATAGACTGTATATTCCACTCCCAAAGACAGGGGGCACTCAGGATTGCAGTAACCACGGGACCATTGCATTAATTTTCCTTGCAAGAACAATGATGCTCAAAAGTTCTACAATAAAGCCCTTGACCATGTCTAGAGTGGGAAATGCCAGATGTCCAAACTGACTGCAGGAAACGAAGAGGAACCAGGGAACTAGGGATCATATGGCAAACATTGGATAGTGGAGCTAACCAATTCATTTCAGATGAAAATCAGCCTGTGCTTTATAGATTATGACTAAGTCCTTTGATTGTACAGAAAAACTGTGATTACTTTTAAAGAAATGAAAGTGCCCAAACATTTGTTCAGATGCATAACCTGCACTCAGAACAAGAGTGTATTGTTTGGAAAATTTGCAATTAACAAGGAGGTCAGGCAAGATCTTATGTTAGTATTTTCCTGGGAACATTCCCTCATCCTGGTTGCCAAATCAGACCTCCTCCCAGGGGATCCCATTTAGGTGTGTCAATGCCTTCACCACTCACTGTATGGCCAAACAGCACCCATTGCCCTGTTCTGGTCATGCAGGGACAGCACCATCAAATCCCATCACCCCTGACTCAACCATATTCCTATTCCTATATGGCCATGTATATTCCATATACATGGCCATATAGCCCGAAAAAAACCTACAACAACCCATATTCCTTTTCTCCTGCACCTCTTTTCCGGCCAGACCAAGAACAGCCACCAGACTTCAAATTCAGTAAATTGTAGTTTTAAAAATTTCCTGCCATGACTGGAGCCAATCAGCAGCGACAATGGACAGTGCAACTGGACTCATCAGAGAAAAAAGTTGGGAACCACTGCCATAGATGAAAGGACAGTAATAATGGGTCCTAGCCAATCAACAGCCAGCATGGCAAAGTTGTTTTGTTTTAAACAGTTGCCAAAATGTTATAAATAAATCCGTATATTCACAATTATGTCAGTCCTTGGAGCACAGCTCTGTTGACATCCTCTTTCGGCCAAAGTAGAATAAAGCTACTGCCCAATGTTGCCAAGTGACTTTTCATGGCTGATCAGAGATTCAAACCCTATTCTCCAGAGTCATAGTCCAACACTCAAACCACTTCACCATGCTGGTTCTCTGGAATCATATAGTTAACCTAAATTAATTACATCCCACAAGGCCAGAAAAGCTTGTCAAAGGACTGAAGTAACATGCTGATCTACTCTTTGAACCATTTGTCATCATTTTAAAGAACAGGAGAAGCATCAGAGGACTAGAGAAGAGCAGGCACTGTCCTTTTCTATCAAAAACATCGAAATATATATTTTATGTTCCACTACACTCTGCCCTAATCAGGACTAAGCTAGAGCATTGTGTTCAATTCTGAGCATCTCATTTTAGGGGGAATATAGGGAAGTTGGAGCAAGTTCAGAAAAAGGCAGAAAAGAAGGAGGAAGGTTGGTAAGAGATATGGAGAACGAAGTAGAAGAAAAGTTAGAAGGAATTCAGCCAGGTGAAGAAAAGACTAAGGAGTGACATGGTCGTACTCTATAAATATCGCAAGGATTATAACAGTTTGTTTTCTGCTGCTTGAGAAGGTAGGACCAGGTCTAATCGCTTTAAATTATCAGAGTGTAGGTTGTCATTGAAACATCTGGATATATAAGCGGTGGACAAAAGTAAGTTGGGCATCTCTGTGTTGATCTGGATGGATTTCTTGGATTGACAGTAGGGAAGGATTAGACTGCAAGGTCTATGGTGGCAATGGTGTCATCTCCTCCACCTCTTCCCCCCGTGCCATGGCAAAGAGATAGTCAGGAATTTCTTCATTGTTGTTCTATCCTTTCAAGATGTTTCTAGTGTGTGATCACATTGTTTTCTTGGCAAACTTTGTGAAGAGGGGATTTACCTTTGCTTTCCATTGAGGATGAGACAGTGTAACTTTGCTATAATTCACTCTCTAATGCCATAAAATTCAGTAAAGAGGAGGAAGACTGGCAGGAATTTACAGCTCCCGATACTGATGGTCTCTCTGAATCCAAGGAATCAGGAATTGAGGTAGAGGAGAGTCCTATTTCTCAGCAGGAAGTTGCAGATGATGAAGACCCATTGCTCTCCAACCAGCAAAATCACCAGACAAGACCATGTTGTGGGTTAACTATGGGCAACTTTTATTATATGTTACCAATCAATCTCCGTGTGATCATCCAATCCAATTTATCAATCAACATAAAGTGAACTTGAACTTGAACATGAATTTGAACTTGAATTTGTTATTAATCAGATGAGGCGGTGGCCCCGCCTGACCACGTCATCCTCCGACAAGGGCGAGACACCATAATTCCCGGATGCAACCGACATGTTGCTCCTATGGGAACTCTTCATGTGCCTGCCATAAATTTGATGGCTATTTAAGACCCCCCTCAACCCAATTTGCCCAAAATGCGCAGTGTAGGGTAGGCGAAACCCCCCCCCCAGAACATGGGGGAGGGGAAATTCCTACCCAGCCCTTAACGGCGACCCTTGACAAGTACACTGCAGCGGTGGCGGGTGGGTGGGTCAACTGACTAAGGCCAAGTGAGGTGGGCTGAGCTCAATTCACCTGGGCCCCGCCCACAACAAGCCCATGCTGGGACTTTTAACTCTTTGTCTTCCCTTCGCCGGAAGGGAGCAAAGTACTTCCCTACCATCATGCTGAAGGTAGGAAAGGAATTACCATTATCCATTGAGCAATGAAAAGACAGAGGGGATGCATTGTCCCCAGTGATTGTTAAGTAGGGTGCGCTACCCTAAACAGGCACCTGAGCACTTGAAACAGCTAGCTATAAATCTCCCAGCCACTCTCTGCCAGTTTTGTTGTTTTCCATCCTCCTTTTTAGGACTAGCAGTATTTTTCAGAGTTCCTGTTTTCCCAGTCTTAGACTGGCTGCAATTTTGTTTTACACTGTTATGGTTTCTATAAGTTTGTTATTTTCAGTAATCTAGATAATGCATTTTTCACTTTTACGTCATCAAGGGCAGTCCAATGTATGGACAAATTTGTTTTCTTGTACACATTGTCTCTTTTCAGCAATTAATGGCAATACGCCATGATTTAGAGGGCCTCTTCACATTTTAACTGGCAATAGGATTAACATGTCTTATTCTGGCAAATACCCTAGGTATAAGTGGAGACACATACCTCAAAGCACTTTTTGACATATGGCAGATGCTTTCCATATGTTCCGAATAGGAAATATTAAAATCACAAGCAGTAAAATCAGAATAAATTCAATCTGTAATCAGATATTGGAGCCTCACCTAATATTGACATACCACATAATACTTTCTGTTGTTTTACTGACACCATGAGAGACAACAGAGCCAAATGAATATGTACTGGTTTGCAATATTTTAATTTAAAAATTCAGTGTGTTCACCATGCTTGAGGGAACAGGAAGGAATTATTATTATTATTATTATTATTATTATTATTATTATTATTAACTTTATTTGTACCCCGCTAGCATCTCCCAAGGGACTCGATGCGGCTTACACAGGCCGAAGCCACAAAACACAATACAATAGAAAACATAACACAACAATAGCAGAGCAAATCAAAACAATAAGCAAATAACGCTAATGACAATACATCAGGACATTATTAAAACTGGTTCGGCCGGCGCAATGGGTACAGGATTAAAAGTGCTGAAATGATAGGAGGCACGTAGGATTAAAAGTGCGGTGTGCAGCAGCGATTAGTTATGCTAAGGTGCCAGAACTTGGGTGGGGATTCCTAGTCTGAAAAGGCACAGCGGAACAACCAAGTTTTTAAATTCCTTCTGAAAGCAGCAAAGTGGGGGCCTGACGAAGCTCTTTTGGAAGGGCATTCCAAAGTCGGGGGGCCGCCACAGAGAAAGCCCTGTCCCGTGTCCCCACCAAGCGCGCTTGCGACGTAGGTGGGATCATGAGCAGGGCCTCCCCAGATGACCGGAGCGAGCGTGTGGGTTCGTAGATAGATGCGGTCACGCAGGTAGGGTGGTCCCAAACCGTTCAGGGCTTTGTAGGTGAGCACCTGCACCTTGAATTGGGCCCGGAAAATAAATGGCAGCCAGTGGAGCTCCTTGAACAGGAGGGTTGACCTCTCTTGATAATGAGCCCCGGTTAGCATCCTGGCTGCTGCCCGCTGGACCAATTGAAGTTTCCGAGCCGTCTTCAAGGGCAGCCCCACGTAGAGCGCATTGCAGTAATCCATTCTAGAGGTGACCAAGGCATGGACCACCCCGGCCAGATCAGCCTTCACGAGGTATGGTCGCAGTTGGCGCACAAGTCTCAGTTGCGCAAAGGCCCTCCCGGATACCGCCGACACCTGAGCCTCAAGTGTAAGCGAAGAATCCAAGAGGACACCCAAACTGCGGACCTGTGGCTTTAGGGGGAGTGTAACCCCGTCCAACACAGGTGACCACCCTATACCCCGATCCGGTTTACGATCGACCAGGAGGACCTCTGTCTTATCGGGATTGATCTTCAGCTTGTTCTTCCTCATCCAGATCGACACAGCGGCCAGGCACTCGTCCAGCACCCGAGAAGCCTCCTTGGAATTAGGTGGAAAGGAGTAGTAGAGTTGTGTGTCATCCGCATAAAGATGGCACCCAACTCCAAAACTCCGGATGACCTCTCCCAGCGGTTTCATGTAGATGTTAAAAAGCATGGGCGACAGAATAGAGCCTTGCGGGACCCCACAGGTCAAAGGCCAGGGGTCAGAGCAGGCGTCTCCCAGCTTCACCATCTGGGTTCGTCCCTCCAGGAAGGACCGGAGCCACGACAGAACCGCGCCCCCAAGGCCCATCCCAGATGTCCTAGAAGGATACCATGATCGATGGTATCGAAAGCCGCTGAGATGTCCAAGAGAACCAACAGAGTCACACTCCCCCTGTCCAGCTCTCTACGGAGGTCATCCACCAAGGCGACCAAGGCTGTCTCAGTGCCGTGACCAGGCCTGAAACCAGACTGTGACTGATCTAGGTAGTTGGTATCGTCCAAAAAGCTCTGGAGCTGGGAGGCGACCACCCGCTCCAGCACCTTACCCAAAAAGGGGAGGTTGAAGATCGGTCTGTAGTTACTCAGCACCGTGGAGTCAAGGGAAGCTTTTTTAAGGAGTGGACGGACCACAGCCTGCTTGAAGTTAGATGGAAAAATTCCTTGCTCCAACGATGCATTGATAATCGGTACAAACCAGTCAAGCAACCCCCCTCTGGCAGATTTAATGAGCCAAGATGGGCATGGGTCCAGAGATGAGGTGGTCGCTCTCACAGCCCCAAGAATCTCCTCTACGGTTTCAGGAAGAACAAGCCTAAAAGAATCCCACAAAATTGGACAAGCAGATGCCTCCGTCACCTCTTCTGGCACTGCGATAGAATTGGAGTCGAGCTCAAGACGTATCTGGGCGACTTTACCTGCAAAATGGTGTGCGAAATCGCGACACCGAGCTGCAGGGTCATCAGCGACCTCCTCCGCCACAGGTGGGTGGAGGAGTTCTCCCACGACCCGGAACAGCTCCGATGATCTATTTGCTGCAGATGCTATACGGGTGGTCGTGAATGATTTCCTGGCCACCCGTATAGCCACGGAGTATGCCTTAAGAGAGGCTTTAGCCCGTGCTCGATCAGATACATCTCGAGATTTCCTCCATTTGCGCTCTCGCCCCCTTCTCGTATGCTTCATCACAGCCAGCTCCTCGGTGAACCAAGGAGATGGCCTGTCACGACGCAACGAGATGGGGCGTTCAGGTGCGATCGTATCTAACGCCCTGGACATCTCCCCATTATAGAGAGCTACCAAGGCGTCGATAGAATCGCCAGGCTCCATGGCAGGAAGAACCCTAAGATTCCTCAGGAATCCATCCGGATCCATCAGTCTCCTAGGGCGGACCATCTTAATTTGTCCTCCACCCCTGCGGAGGTTTAGGGTCGCAGCAAGTCTAAAGGTGATCAGATGATGGTCAGACCATGACACTGGAAGGATGTTTTGATCTTCCACTCTGATCATTTCGTTGTCCGCCACAAAGACAAGGTCGAGAGTATGTCCTGCTTGATGAGTGGGGCCAGATATTATCTGTGACAGTCCTATGGTCGCCATGGTGGCCATAAAGTCCTGAGCTATTATTATTTATTATTATTATCATCTTTATTTATATCCCACCTTTCTCCCTGTGGGGACTCAAGGTGGCTAACAATCCCACACTAGATAAGTTTAAAAAGTGCAACACAAAGTTAAAAAAAACTAAACCAAAAAATTTCCTTATGTTTGATAAACAACTAATTCTTATTTTTTTTTTAAAAAAAGGACTTAGAAACTTGTGCATTCTGCCGTAAGAATCAGCCGTTTACCCACATTAAGAAGTTCTGGATTAAGAGACTTGCAAAAAAAAAGACTTACAAACTTTGATGAGTTATTGATAAACTTTTGGTTTCCAAAAAGAACCTACAAACTTGTGCATTTTGCTGTAAGAATTAGTTGTTTTCCCCCACATAAGGAATTTTTTTTGGTTTAGAGAATTGCATGAAGTATACTTTGTACAAGATGCTAGTACATTTAATGTTATAGTACTATAAGCATAGGTATGATATACATTATTGTGATTATATAACTGTATTACTTTTTGGTGTATAGTGGCCTTTGGCCCTTGGGTTCCTTGCTCAAACAGGAAGGCAATCCGGCATTCCCCAAGCTGAAAGAAAGTTAGGACATGTTGATGATAAAGAGTCATTTAAAGCAGCTTGGTGCAACTGCACTTGTATTGTGTTCAGTTCTTAGTATCTTATTTTAGAGATGATATAGAGAAGTCAGATCAAGTTCAGAGAAGGACAGAAAAGAAGGAGGAAGGTTGATAAAAGGTATGGAGGGTGAAGAAGAAGAAAAATTTGAAAGAATTCAGCTGGGTGAAGAAAAGACTGGGGAGTGGCATGATTGGATTCTATAGGCTTGTAACAGAAGGAAGGAGAAGGTAGGACTAGGTCTAATGGCTTTACATTACAGGAGTGCAGATTTTGATTGAAACACCTGAACAGTAAAAGCTGTTAAGTAATAATGGAACCAACTGCCTATATAAGTGGTGGACAAAAGGAAGTTGGGTACCTGTGTGTTGGAGATGATCTGGATGGATTTCCTGGATTGACAGTATTTATTATTTGTTTATTTATGACATTATTACCCCACCTTCCTCAACCCCAGAGGGGACTCAAGGCAGCTTTACACATGGGCAACTATTTGATGCCATTAAAAACATATAAAATTAAAATGAGCATTTTAAATAGAATTATAAAATACATCCAAACATTTGAAAACATTTAAACCAATATCACATTTTGTTGGTAGGGAAGGGTTGGACTGAAAAGTCTATGGTGGCAATGATATCACCTCCTCTACCTCTTCCTCCCCTGTGTCATGGTTCATCATTGCACCTCCTCCTTTTTTCACTGAGAATGTTTGCCAGTGTAGTCCTGATGAAGGCATGATGGAAATCCATATATTAGAAAATATTTATCGGATGTAACCATATAAGAAATAGGAATTAGAAAATATATATGAAATCACAAAGGGATATGTATGTATGTATGAACTTCACTTCACTTGGGAAAATAATCTTTTCTTAAAAGCTGCAAATTAGAGGTCACAAGAGGCCAGAAAGAGGTCTAGAAAAGGAATGTCTAAGGCATCTTGCAAATATCATGACCCGTACCAAGCAGGGTTTATCGTAAAATTAATGAGCCTTGCTATCAAGAGGCTTCTTCAGGAGGAACTTATCTTAAGATGGACTGAAGTTCTTGCTGTGGGGTACAGGATGGTCCTCTAATGAGCAGCTCTTTAGATAAAGGTGCTTAATGGAAGATTAAAGGTGTTGAAGTTAAAATATGCCATTGGAGTCAATGTAAAAGTGGAATTTTGTGACACACATTGTGATGCTTGTATGATGCATGCATATTATTTTAAAGGCAATTCTTTTGTTCAGCACCCTGTTTCCTGAAATACCAGCAGGGACCATATCTGGTTGGCGCCAACAGAGAATAATCCATGCTTTTACAGACCTCAGGCACTCTCTTTGTCTCTTTTCCTCAAACCTTCTCGCTGCCATTTCAGTCGATTCTACTATAATTATTTGAAGCCATTTTTTTGAATATTCACTTTCACCATATTTTTTTAAAATTGCACAAACATGGATTGTTGTAGGTTTTTTCGGGCTATATGGCCATGGCATTCTCTCCTGACTTTTCGCCTGCATCTATGGCAAGATTCTTCAGAGGCAGTGAGGTCCAATTTGAGCATTTTGCTGTAAGAATTAGTTGTTTATCACACATAAGGAATTTTTTTGGTTTTTAAATTGTTTTAAATTGTTTTTAAATTGTGTTAGATTTTAGCCTGTTCTTCTAAGCCGCTCCGAGCCCCAGGGGAGTGGCGGCATATAAGTTTGAATAATAAATAAATAAAATAAATAAAATAGTCTAACAATTATAGACTTTGCCACAGAATGAAAGAACTTCTCTTGACAATATTCTCCAGCAAGTTTTTGCCATGCCCTTACATTGTTCTTCGGTTGTTTCCTTTTATTTGTGAAGCAAATTCAAGTTATTTGAATCACTATATGTCCAGTGAGACATGAGTTGGAACATTAGTAACAGAATCCTGCAACTATTTGCATTTCTTTCTGTTTCATGATATAAGCATTCAAGAAGCCCCCAGACAGAAGTTTTCTCCAGCAGACATCAAACAATCAGAGTCAGATACTTTCCTAAGAAAGTGGCATAATGGATAATAACTTAATTTCTCCATTGGGTATCTTTACATGGACCATTATTGGAAGTATGTCCATGGTTGCCATTTTAGGAAATGGATTTATCATAATTGTGAGTGGGAACCGATGGCTCCAAACCAGGAAGATGGCCCCTTCTGATTTTCTCTTGACTAGTTTGAGCATCTCCAGAGTGTTTTGGCACGTAACCTCTGGACTTAGCCATCTTTTGGAAGTCAACATTGGTGATGCCTTTATGTATTCTTCTACACAAGAAGCTCTCAGTTTTGTCTCCATGTTTTCCAGCATGGCCAGCCTCTGGTGTGCTTCATGGCTTAGTGTGTTCTATTGTGTGAAGGTCACCAACTTTACCAACCGCTTTTTACTCTGGCTGAAGCCAAGGATCAATGCACTCTCAATTAGACTGCTTGGAATAACAATAAGCAGTCTTGGGGTCATGTCTGTTCCCTTCTTCTGCAGTTACGCTGAAGAAAAAAAGTGGTGCAATCTGACAGGTAGCCTGCCAGTGAACATCAGTCAAAGAAAGGATTGCCAAGCCTTAATTTTTATTTTTGTTCCTTTTCAGTTAATTGTTGCGTCCATGAATTTCATCATCAGCATAACTGCAACCATTCTCTTGCTCCTCTCTCTGTGGAAACACACAAGGAATCTGAAAAAGAGTGGTATTGGTGCAAAAGACCTTAGTGCTCAGATCCATATTAATGTCATGAAGTCTTTCGTGTTTTATATTTTCTTCTACCTTTTATTTTTTGCTGGTATGCTAAATTTGGCAAGTCGTGCTGTGCATGCTGCTGGTGCCATGCGGCTTTTGTCTAACATCCTTTTTACCATATTTCCTTCAGCACACACCATAATATTAGTTTTGAGCAATCCAAAACTGAAAGCACTGTTAGTTCACACTCTGAATATAAGACAAAAGGTTAATCAAGAGAAGCGGCACCAGACACGCATTTTTTGTCTCCAAGGAAAACAAGACAACCAAAGTTCCAATTGTCGAGACTGATAATTATCAGAAGAAAATGTAAAGATGCATCTTTGTATTTGACAATCTTGAATATACCAAATGAATAAATTGAGCTGACTTTCTGGATATTTTGATTCTTATAATCTTCATAAAATGCATTTCTGGAAATAGTTACCTGGCATCATTTACACAGAGATTTCCACATGTCAGTCTGCAGTAGCTAAAAGTCAACACCATTGCCACAGCTGATAAAAGATCATAATGATGATGATATATTATTTACATACTTGACCACAGCTGCAAGAATTAGCTATGCAAAACACTGGAAGCAAAATGAAATACCAAACATAGATGAATGGAGACAGAAAGTGAGAGAGATCAAATACATGGACAAATTAACTTTCTTATTAAAGAAAAATTCGGGAAATCCTATTAGGCACACAGACTGGTCCAAGATAGAGGAACACGAAAAAAAAGGTAAAATAAAAGAAACATCAAAATAAATTATCTCTTAAGGGTGAAATATGAGGAACTGAGTTACTTTATTTTAAAGTTAAGAATGTTTAATCCCTCTGCACTTTTTACTTTTGAATAGACAATGACAAAGCCGCAAAAGACTAAATGGAAGTCAACAGATTTTTATTTTTATCTTTATTTTTAATTTTTGGAGCCCCCAGTGGTGCAGTGGGTTAAACCCCTGTGCCGGCAGGACTGAAGACCAACGATGTCATCTGGACGCAGATGATGTCCAACTCTGTCACTCCACCTACTACTAAGGAGGCTGTTCAGGTCCTGAACCGGTGCTTGGCCGCTGTGACGGTCTGGATGAGGGCGAACAAATTGAAATTGAATCCAGACAAGACAGAGGTACTCCTGGTCAGTCGCAAGGCCGAACAGGGTATAGGGTTAGAACCTGTGTTGGATGGAGTCGCACTCCCCTTGAAGACACAGGTTCACAGCTTGGGTGTGATCTTGGATTCGTCACTGAGCCTGGAACCCCAGGTCTCAGCGGTGACCAGGGGAGCATTTGCACAATTAAAACTAGTGCGCCAGCTGCGCCCATACCTTGGGAAGCCTGACCTGGCCACGGTAGTCCATGCTCTAGTCACATTCCGTTTAGACTACTGCAACACTCTCTATGTGGGGTTGCCTCTGAAGACTGCTCAGAAGCTTCAAATGGTCTAACGATCAGCAGCCAGGTTGCTAACAGGAGCGGCACTCAGGGAGCATACCACTCCTCTGTTGCGCCAGCTCCACTGGCTGCCAATTTGCTACTGGGCACAATTCAAAGTGCTGGCTTTAGCCTTTAAAGCCCTAAACGGTTCTGGCCCGACCTACCTGTCCGAATGCATCTCCTCCTATGAACCAGTTAGGACATTAAGATCGTCCGGGGAGGCCCTGATCTCGATCACGCCGGCCTCACAAGCACGCCTGGCGGGGACGAGAGACAGGGCCTTCTCAGTGGTGGCCCCTCGGCTGTGGAACACCCTTCCTGCAGATATTAGATCGGCCCCTTCCTTGCTGGCATTCTGGAGGAAAGTAAAGACCTGGATGTTTGAACAGGCATTTGACTAAGCATACACGATGAGAACCTGTGGGTGCCGTGAGGTATATGCAGAAGTGGAGGACTCCGAAAATTTCTTCTTAAAATGTCCTCACTCCAACATGATCTGGTTTTACTACCTAGAGCCTCTTCTGGAGAATCATACTTATTTAGAGAATAAGGAGAAAATGCACATCCTCCTACAGGGTTCATATAAAAACTCTATTTTAAAATTGACCCTTTTTACCAAAAAGCGCTGGCCATCCGTGAGAAGATGGAAGCAGAGAGAGGCGACCTTGCTGCCATCAACAAAACTCAAACTTAAAAACTTAATATGGACACGCCACTAGTTTTACCTACCCATGCCCCCCACCCTAACCCTATTTTAAGGAATTAATCAAGTTTTAATCTTTTAGCCTCTTTGTCTTGTAGTTGCTCAATTATTTGGGAGTGGGTCGACAGGCCAGTAGGCCATGATGCCTTGTGTTCATATGTGGTTTTACTGTATGTGTATGTTTTGTATGTTTTGCATGTTTTGATATGGTCAAAATTGACTAATCAATAAAGAATTGTTGTTGTTTGACTAAGCAGTGTGATTGATTAACTGATTATTGGAACACGGAATAACGGAACAACGAGTTTTGGATTCTGATTTCACCGACTAGATCGGATGGATTTGTTATATTGATGTATTGATGTTTTGATGCCTATGTTAATGATGTTAATGACTTGTGATGCTTCTGTATTTTAAATGCATAATGATTTTGTATCCTGTATACCTAAACTGTTGTAAACCGCTCTGAGTCGCCCAAGGGCTGAGAAGAGCGGTATACAAATAAAGTAAATAAATAAATAAATAAAGTTGCACGGTTCGAATCCGGGGAGAGGCTGATGAGCTCCCTCAGCTCCAGCTCCTCATGCGGGGACATGAGAGAAGCCTCCCACAAGGATGATAAAACATCAAATCATCCAGGCGTCCCCTGGGCAACGTCCTTGCAGACGGCTAATTCTCTCACACCAGGAGTCACTCCTGACATGACAATTTTTTTAAATATTAATTTTTAATAATTTTTCTTCTTTTTTTCTCTCTTTTTTCTCCCCCCCCCCCTTTTTTTGGATTTTTTTTTTTACAAATCTCTTTCCTTTCTTTATACCCTCTTGCAGGATTTTCCTACTTTTCTATCACATTATTGCTCTCCTTCTTTACTTGTATAAGAAAAAACAACCCCCCCCCCTTGTTTCTCCCTTTTCCTCAATAAAATAATATTTTAAAAGATGATAATATCTTCGGGTCTATTGATTTGCTTCAACTATTTATCTGATCTTCATATGACTTGAATGTTGCTCCATCATTGCAAGATTTATTATTGTCTTTAAGCTTAGAAAAATATGAATGGATTCCAAAGGGCAGGATTGCATTCTCTTGGATAACTCTCTGCCTAAGGAATGAGTTGGGTCAAATTCCTGCTTCACAGTCGAAGAATAAAAAAAGATTCATCAATTTCAGCTAGACAGAAGCTTCTCTACACAATGGAAGACACCTGCTCAGTTGAAGATTTACTATATTCAAATGAGAACAAACAATTTGAATCCTAACTATCTGAATTCAGTCCCCATTATTAAACTACTTGTAAACCAAAACTAGTGTTGAGAGACATGGATGCAGGTGCATGGCCAAACGGTACTAGAATTGGATTTACTTGATCATGACCCTTATTTTGTCTCTCTTGATCTGTTATTTGCAGTGTGCTCTAGGCTCAAAAGCGGACAAGAACAAGAGGCACGGATGCTGCAACTCTCAAGCCCTAAAGCTAGGTATTCTGGAGCTAGTGCTCAATCTGACACTACCTCTTAACACAAAACACAGCTCATATGTCAAAGCGAAATCTGGGCCAAGTTACAGCTCTCAGCTCAAGATGCTCTTAAATTGGGATGTTCTTACGTTGAGATTCCACTATATTCTTAAACATGAATGAAAATGATTTTAATTTTATTTTTATTAAAATAGTAATTCAGTGTAAATTTTAGTTGCACACAGTAATAATATTATAACTTCTATTATATTTTCAATTTACTAAAAGTTCATTAACATTTTAAATATATTGTTTAATGTTTCAGTTGGCTCTCTTGCCATTAGGCAAGTGGACACCCTGATTTGTCCATCACTGTATATATACTGTGCATGTGTGTGTGTGTTTACACACACACTGTATTCCTTACATTTTATGACACACTTTTTCTTATATAAATATCTCTAAAACCGGATATGTCTTAGAATCACAGGTATGTCTTATGTATTTTTGTTGTTGTTGGTACTGAAATTAGGGTGTGTCTTATAATTGATGATATCTTACAACTCCAGAAATATGGTATTCACACACACACACACACACACACACAGAGGCCCCTATATCCATGGATTATGGGCCTATGGATTCAACCATCCACAGCTTGAAATTATGTTTTAAAACTTCCGTAATGAAAACTTTGATTTTGCCATTTTATATAAACGCTACCATTTTATTGTGCCATAGTATATAACGGGATTTGAGCATCAATGGGTTTTGGTATTTACGGGGAGTCCTAGAATCAAACTCCAGAGGATGTCATGGCCAACTGTATTTCAGGACAAACCCAAAAGGAGAGTTCCCTGAAACACAAGACATCTGACCTTACTTGGTGGCCATAGAATACTGGTGGTGAGTGAGTAGTAAAGAATTGAGATCAAACTGAGTTGCTAAAATCCTCTGTAGGGGCCCTAAACATTACAACTCTGTTACAGTTCCCCTCTCCAGCAAAGGATCACCGCCTTGTCGGGGCGCTGGAGCTTGAGCACCTCAATGATGTCATGAGCGAAACCGTGAAGGGCCACCCAAGACGGGACGGTTGTGGCAGAGAGGTCAGACCAAGCGTGATCCCTGGGGAAGGCAATGGCAAACCACTCCAGTATCCTTGCCAAGAAAACTAAATGGACCAGTACAACCAGAGATATGTCGGTATGCCATTGGAAGATGGGACTCCCAGGTTGGAAGATGGCCAAAATGCTACTGGGGAGGAGCAGAGGATAAGTTCAACTAGCCCCAGATGTGATGACGCAGCTAGCTCAAAGCCGAAAGGAAGGCTAGCGGCCGACGGTACTGGAGGTGAACGACGAATCCGATGCTCTAAAGATCTACACACCATAGGAACCTGGAATGTAAGATCTATGAGCCAGGGCAAATTGGATGTTGTTATTGGTGAGATGTCAAGACTAAAGATAGACATTCTAGGGGTCAGCGAACTGAAATGGACTGGAATGGGCCACTTCACATCAGATGACCACCAGATCTACTACTGCGGACAAGAGGAACATCGAAGAAATGGAGTAGCCTTCATAATTAATAAGAAATTCGCTAAAGCGGTGCTTGGATACAACCCAAAAAATGACAGAATGATCTCAATTCGAGTGCAAGGAAAGCCTTTCAACATTACAGTGAACCAAATATATGCCCCAACCACAGCTGCTGAAGAAGCAGAAGTAGATCAGTTCTATGAGGATCTGCAGGACCTACTGGATAATACACCAAAAAGAGACATTATTTTCATTACAGGAGACTGGAATGCCAAGGTGGGAAGTCAAATGACAACTGGGATCACAGGCAAGCATGGTCTGGGAGAACAAAATGAAGCGGGACGCAGGCTGATAGAATTTTGCCAGGAAAACTCGCTGTGTATAACGAATACTCTCTTCCAACAACCTAAAAGACGGCTTTATACATGGACCTCACCAGATGGTCAACACCGAAATCAGATTAACTACATCCTTTGCAGCCAAAGGTGGCGGACATCCATCCAGTCGGTGAAAACAAGACCTGGGGCTGACTGTAGCTCAGATCACGAACTTCTTATTGCCCAATTTAGAATAAAACTAAAGAGATCAGGGAAAATACACAGACCAGTTAGATATGATCTCACTAACATTCCTAGCGAATATACAGTGGTAACATAAAATTTACAAGCCTATTTGCAGATTTAGTAAACAGAGTCCCAGAAGAACTATGGACAGAAGTCCGCGACATTGTTAAGGAGGCGGCAACAAAGTACGTTCCAAAGAAAAAGAAAACCAAGAAGGCAAAATGGTTGTCTGCTGAGACACTGGAAGTAGCCCAAGAAAGGAGGAAAGCAAAAGGAAACAGTGAAAAGGGGAGATATGCCCAGTTAAATGCGCAATTCCAGAGGTTAGCCAGAAGAGATAAGGAACTATTTTTAAATAAGCAATGCATGGAAGTGGAGGAAGACAACAGAATAGGAAGGACAAGAGACCTCTTCCAGAAACTTAGAAACATTGGAGGTAAATTTCAGGCAAAAATTGGTATGATAAGAAACAAAGATGGCAGGGACCTAACAGAAGCTGAAGAGATCAAGAGAAGGTGGCGAGACTATACAGAAGATCTGTATAGGAAGGATAATAATATTGAGGATAGTTATGACTGTGTGGTGAATGAATTAGAACCAGACATCCTGAGGAGTGAAGTTGAATGGGCCTTAAGAAGCATTGCTAACAACAAGGCAGCAGGAGACGACGGGATCCCAGCTGAACTGTTTAAAATCTTAAAAGATTATGCTGTCAAGGTGATGCATGCCATATGCCAACAAATATGGAAAACACAAGAATGGCCATCAGACTGGAAAAAATCAACTTATATCCCCATACCAAAAAAGGGAAATGCGAAAGACTGCTCAAACTTCCGTACAGTGGCCCTTATTTCTCATGCCAGTAAGGTAATGCTCAAGATCCTGCAAGGAAGACTCCATCAAGACATGGAGCGAGAGTTGCCAGATGTTCAAGCTGGGTTTAGAAAAGGCAGAGGAACGAGAGACCAGATTGCCAATATCCGCTGGATAATGGAGAAAGGCAGGGAGTTTCAGAAAAACATCTACTTCTGCTTCATTGACTATTCTAAAGCCTTTGACTGTGTGGATCATAATAAATTGTGGCAAGTTCTTAGTGGGATGGGCATACCAAGCCACCTTGTCTCTCTCCTGAGGAATCTGTACAAGGACCAAGTAGCAACAGTCAGAACTGACCACGGAACAACAGACTGGTTCAAGATTGGGAAAGGCGTACGGCAAGGCTGCATACTCTCACCCAACCTTTTTAACTTGTACGCAGAACACATCATGCGATGTGCGGGGCTGGATGAATGCAAAGCTGGGGTGAAAATTGCTGGAAGAAACATTAACAACCTCAGATATGCAGATGACACCACTCTGATGGCCGAAAGTGAGGAGGAGCTGAGGAGCCTTCTAATCAAGGTGAAAGAAGAAAGCGCAAAAGCCGGGTTGCAGCTAAACGTCAAAAAAACCAAGATTATGGCAACAAGAATGATTGACAACTGGAAAATAGAGTGAGAAACCGTGGAGGCCGTGACAGACTTTGTATTTCTAGGTGCAAAGATTACTGCAGATGCAGACTGCAGCCAGGAAATCAGAAGACGCTTACTTCTTGGGAGGAGAGCAATGTCCAGTCTCGATAAAATAGTAAAGAGTAGAGACATCAGACTGGCCACAAAGATCCGCCTAGTCAAAGCCATGGTATTCCCTGTAGTAACCTACGGATGTGAGAGCTGGACCTTAGGGAAGGCTGAGCGAAGGAAGATCGATGCTTTTGAGCTGTGGTGTTGGAGGAAAGTGCTGAGAGTGCCTTGGACTGCAGAAGATCCAACCAGTCCATCCTCCAGGAAATAAAGCCCGACTGCTCACTGGAGGGAAAGATACTAGAGAAAGTTGAAGTACTTTGGCCACATCATGAGGAGACAGGAAAGCCTAGAGAAGACAATTATGCTGGGGAAAGTGGAAGGCAAAAAGAAGAGGGGCTGACCAAGGGCAAGATGGCTGGATGGCATCCTTGAAGTGACTGGACTGACCTTGAAGGAGCTGGGGGTGGTGACGGCCGACAGGGAGCTCTGGCGTGGGCTGGTCCATGAGGTCACGAAGAGTCGGAGACGACTGAACGAATGAACAACAACAACAACAGTTCCCCTTTGCTAACCTTCTTTTAATGCTAAAGGATTAACCTCATTCCTTAGGCAGAGAGTTATCCAAGACACATTTTGGAAGGCTTTTCTTCACACTTTGCTATATTTGCTTAGAGTAGCTTGCCTTCTGTTGAATGATTTTAAAGGATTTTCAGCTTCAGAAAGATATGTGTTCCCTTAGATGATTGGGCAGTAATAATGGGATGCCTCTTTTGGCTACTGAGACAGAATTTACTGTAGTTCTAATTAAAATCTGAAAAACCAAAAAAGGTCCACAGATTGGAAACACTCGATAGACTGTGTATTCCACTCTCAAAGACAGGGGACACTCAGGATTGCAGTAACCACAGGACCATTGCTTTAATTTCCCTTGCAAGGACAGTTATGCTCAATGCCAGATATACAAACTGACTGCAGGAAAGGAAGAGGAACCAGGGAACTAGGGATCATATGGCAAACATTGGATAGTGGAGTTAACCAATTCATTTCAGATGAAAATCAGCCTGTGCTTTATAGATTATGACAAAGTCCTTTGATTGTACAGATCATGAAAAACTGTGATTACTTTTAAAGAAATGAGAGTGCCCAAACATTTGTTTGTTTAGATGCATAACCTGCACTCAGAACAAGAATGTATTGTTTGTAAATTTTGCAATTAACAAGGAGATCAGGCAAGATTTTATGTTAGTATTTTCCTGGGAACATTCCCTCATCCTGGTTGCCAAATCAGACCCCCCCCCCCCCCAGGGGATCCCATTTAGGTGTGTCAATGCCCTCACCACTCACTGTATGGCCAATCACCACCCATTGTCCTGTTCTAGCCATGCAGGAACAGCACCATCAAATCCCATCACCCCTGACTCAACCATATTCCTATTCCTATATGGCCATGTATATTCCATGACTGGAGCCAATCAGCAGCGACAATGGACAGTGCAACTGGACTCATCAGAGAAAAAAGTTGAGAACCACTGCCATAGATGAAAGGACAGTAATAACGTAAGTAATTTTATTGATTATCCCTTAGGCCATATCACAATAAGAAACAGAACAACAAGGACTGTTAAGACCTTATCACACTCCATTTAGTAAGTTAAAATACGACACTTTTAACAATACAGTAAATAAATATGATAAGACGTGATAAAATTGATAAACTTATCAAGCTGAGTATATACATAAATTTCATTATCACCCCTACAATTTACCCCAATCAGCCCAACATATGTGGTTCTCAGACATGTTGTTTTGCTTAAACACTTAAAAACAATACAATAATTAAAATGAAGAACAATTTTAACAAATATAAACTTATTAGTATTTCAATGGGCAGTGTGGGCCTGCTTTTGGCTGATGAGATAGGATTGTTGTTGTTGTTGTGTGCTTTCAAGTCATTTCAGACTTAGTTTGACTCTGGGCGAGGGCCGGGTAAATTACCTTGGAGGGCCATATTCGGCCCCTGGGCCTTAGTTTGAAGACCCCTGCCTTAGATGATTGGGCAGTAATAATGGAATGCCTTTTTTGGCGAAACTACCAATTACATCAGTAATTAACATCGTTAATACAGTTGGTCACTTGATAGTAATACTGAGGTGGGATAAGAGAGTCTTTCCCCCTTTGTCACAGCCATATATTCTCGTTAATGTAGTGTCCAACTGAACGTTAACCTTCACACTGGTGGACAGAGGTTGAGATTAGTCTTGCCTCCTGTCCAGTGTGTCGTTGATCTTTATTACACTGGTGGCAGCGGTGGGATTAGTTTGTTCCCCCTGCCTAAGTTGTCCTTTATCCTTTATATAGTCCAACACACAAACTACTTCTCCATGCTGGTTCTCTGGAATCATATAGTTAACCTAAATTAATTACATCCCGCAGGACCAGAAAAGCTTGTCAAAGGACTGAAGTAACATGTTGATCTACTCTTTGAACCATTTGTCATCATTTTAAAGAACAGGAGAAGCATCAGAGGACTAGAGAAGAGCAGGCACTGTCCTTTTCTTTCAAAAACATTGAAATATATATTCTATCTTCCACTACATTCTGCCCTAACCAGGACTAAGTTAGGGCAGATTTCTTGGATTTCTTGTATTGACAGTAGGGAATGATTAGACTGCAAGGTCTATGGTGGCAATGGTGTCACCTCCTCCACCTCTTCCCCCCGTGCCATGCCAAGGAGATAGTCAGGAATTTCTTCGTTGTTGTTCTATCCTTTCAAGTTGTTTCCAGTGTGTGATCACATTGTTTTCTTGGCAAACTTTTTGAAGAGGGGATTTGCCTTTGCTTTCCATTGAGGATGAGACAGTGTGACTTTGCAATAATTCACTCTCTAATGCCATAAGATTCAGTAAAGAGGAGGAAGACTGGCAGGAATTTACAGCTCCCGATACTAATGGTCTCTCTGAATCCAAGGAATCAGGAATTGAGGTAGAGGAGAGTCCTATTTCTCAGCAGGAGGTTGCAGATGATGAAGACCCATTACCATTATCCATTGAGCAATGAAAAGACAGAGGGGATGCATTGTCTCCAGTGATTGTTAAGTAGGGTGCGCTACCCTAAACAGGCACCTGAGGACTTGAAACAGCTAGTATAAATCTCGCAGCCACTCTCTGACAGTTTTGTTGTTTTCCACCCTCCTTTTTAGGACCAGCAGTATTTTTCAGAGTTCCCATTTTCCCAATCTTAGACTGGCTGCAATTTTGTTTTACACTGTTATGGTTTCTATAAGTTTGTTTTTTTCAGTAATCTAGATAATGCATTTTTCACTTTTACGTCATCAAGGGCAGTCCAATGTATGTTCAGTTGTTCCTATAATTACGCAAATTAGTTCCAACACTGTTTCAATGTTTTCCATTTTTACCTTCTCAACATCTAGTTAAACTTGATGGTCCAATGATGGATAAATTTGTTTTCTTGTACACATTGTCTCTTTTCAGCAATTAATGGCAATATGCCATGATTTAGAGGGCCTCTTCACATTTTAACTGGCAATAGGATTAACATGTCTTATTCTGGCACATACTCTAGGTGTAAGTGGAGACGGATACCTCAAAGCACTTTTTGACATATGGCAGATGCTTTCCATATGTTCCAAATAAGAAATATTAAAATCACAAGCAGTAAAATCAGAGTAAATTCAATCTGTAATCAGATATTGGAGCCTCACCTAATATTGACATACCACATAACACTTCCTGTTGTTTTACTGACGCCATGAGAGACAACAGAGCCAAATGAATATGTACTGGTTTGCAATGTTTTAATTTAAAAATTCAGTGTGTCCACCATGCTTGATGGAGCAGGAAGGAATTATTATTATTATTATTATTATTATTATTATTATTAACTTTATTTATATCCCACTTTTCTCCCCGTGGGGACTCAAAGCGGCTAACAATCCCATTGTAGACACGTTAAAAAAGTGCAACACAAAGTTAAAAAAAAAACAATTAAATAGTAGCAGTGTGGTAAAAACAATTAAAATACAATAAATACACTTAAAATTGCCTGAACTGATAAATGTCTAAAAATGTAGTTTTTGGAGAATTTCTATTACATCATTCCCACTTTTTAAAATACTGTTATCAAAACATCGAGGATCCCAAAATGAGTCCCAAAATCAATGGCCCCATGAGCACTAGCAATGGTGCCTGCAACAAACTTTTCCCCAGTTTAGGGTGGCTTCTCAGTGAACTCACCAAAAGTTGTGCAAGCACTACACATATACACACCACACCCCAAGGCATGGTTCAATATTTACTCCAGGAATAACCCTGATCCCTTCACAATGCCTTGAGATGCACATAATGGGCTTAGAAAATGCCAAGGTTTTTTCCCCCCAGACTTTATCTTAGGACGGATCCAGGCAGGCCTTTATCCCAGGAGAATCTGCGTTTTAAAAACATGATCTTCCTTGTGGCCTGTTCACACATGCGCTTTCTGGGGTGGGTATCCGGATGCTCTCACAGGACTGCCCCTCCCCTCTCCTGGTGCATCATTTCTACGTGCTGAGAAAGCTGCTCCAAGAAAGTACTGAAGGCTGGGTAAGTTTTCTTTACTTTTCAAAGGGGTCTGGGGGTTTCGGGGGAGAGAGTTGGGTATTCCCACAGTTTTCCAGACTAATTGTCTGGAAAACAGTGGGAATGGTGTCTGGACTGCACCGGAATAAATCCACTATCTAATTAATTCGCTTTCTCTGGCAAGGCAATGTGTGGGCTGATCAAATGTGAACTATACATGGTTTATTTTACATAACACCACAAAAATTGTCCTTCTCTTTCCAAAAGTGTAAATGTATATGTGTATATAGATGGTTGATGACAATGTTTTTAATGTGTTTTTAACTTAATGTTTTATTTACTGTTTTAATCTGTTGCTATTTGTGTTTATATTTGTATAAGGCTTCGAATTGTGGCCTGTATGTAAGCTACCCTGAGTCCCCCCTCGGGGGTTGAGAAGGGCGGGATAAAAATATTGGAAATAAATAAATCAATAATAAATAAATAAATACACACACACACACACACACACTGTCCTAATCAGGACTAATTTGGGATATTGTGCTGGAACTGTCAGGCTTCCTCACTCACAGTTTTAGAATAGTCACTTTTATGTTAGTTTGATGAGGGTGGAGTTTAAGAAAACCTTCCTGGATGGTGTCAGCCATTTTGTTTGCCCCTTTGCCTGAGGAAAGGGCGCCATTTTAGATCATAGACCACCAGGGAATCTTGGAGGCAAGATGTGTCTGCAGTTGGTCCCTATGAGATCCAGGCTTGGACAAGCCATTTCAAGTCAATTTCCAAACTCATAATTAATTAAGCAATAACTAATGAACGCCTTGGGCATTGGGTGCCTTAGAGGGCCCTATACCAGAGACTGTGAGCAAAGAAAACTGACTGGCAGCTTCAGGAACAAATCAGTTTGCTTTCAAATTTTAAGTATGAACTTTGTTGTATGGAAATCAAGTTAGTGCCTGGGTGGAGATAGACCCAAGACCAGTTAATAAATCGTTGCCATTTCGTGAACGCAAAAGCATGGACATTGATTCTGTGGGGTTCCTTGCTCAAACAATAGAGAGCAAGGATTAGCCAAAATACAAGGATGGAAGGCCATGATACACCAAAAAGTAATACAGTTATATAATCACAATAATGTATATCATACCTATGCTAATAGTACTATAACATTAAATGTACTAGC
The DNA here is from genome assembly GCF_025583915.1 of Anolis sagrei ordinatus. Taxonomy (NCBI): domain Eukaryota; kingdom Metazoa; phylum Chordata; class Lepidosauria; order Squamata; family Anolidae; genus Anolis; species Anolis sagrei. The sequence goes on along the minus strand of NW_026845477.1, from coordinate 157,105,996 downwards.
ATCTTGTACAAAGTATACTTCATGCAGTTCTCTAAACCAAAAAAAAATCCTTTTGTGGGACAAATAACTAATTCTTAATTATTATTATTTTTAAAAAGGACTTATAAACTTGTGCATTCTGCTGTAGGAATCAGCTGTTTACCCACATTAAGAAGTTCTGGATTAAAAGACTTGCAAAAAAGACTTACAAACTTTGAATTGTTATTGATAAACTTTTTGTCTTCAAAAAGAACCTACAAACTTGAGCATTTTGCTTATCACACATAAGGAAATTTTTTGGTTTTTAAATTGTTTTAAATTGTGTTAGATTTTAGCCTGTTCTTGTAAGCCGCTCCGAGACCCAGGGGAGTGGCGGCATATAAGTTTGAATAATAAATAAATAAAATAAAATAGTCTAACAATTATAGCACATCCTGTTTTACAACAAATCGACATAAAAAGCAGTTCAATACACGGTATTGTTATGTAGTAATTACTGTATTTATGAATTTACCACCAAAACATTGCAATGTATTGAAACATCTGTAGATACGGGTAAGGGTTAGGGTTAGAACATTAGATGAGCAAAGGTTGGATAAGCGAGACTACTGTATATACTTTGCCACAGAATGAAAGAACTGCTCTTGACAATATTCTCCAGCAATTTTTTTACCATGCCTTTACATTGTTTTTTGGTTGTTTCCTTTTATTTGTGAGGCAAATTCAAGTTATTTGGATCACTATATGTCCCAGTGAGACATGAGTTGGAACATTAGTAACCGAATCCTGCAACTATTTGGATTTCTTTCTGTTGCATGATATAACCATTCAAGAAGCCCCCAGACAGAAGTTTTCTCCAGCAGACATCAAACAATCAGAGTCAGATACTTTCCTCAGAAAGTTGCATAATGGATAATAACTTAATTTCTCCATTGGGTATCTTTACATGGACCATTATTGGAAGTATGTCCATGGTTGCCATTTTAGGAAATGGATTTATCATAATTGTGAGTGGGAACCGATGGCTCCAAACCAGGAAGATATCCCCTTCTGATTTTCTCTTGACTAGTTTGAGCATCTCCAGAGTGTTTTGGCATGTATCCTTTGTACTTAGCTATCTTTTGGAAGTCAGCATTGGTGATGCCTTTATGTATTCTTCTACACAAGAAGCTCTCAATTTTGTCTCCATGTTTTCCGGCATGGCCAACCTCTGGTGTGCTTCATGGCTTAGTGTTTTCTATTGTGTGAAAGTCACCAACTTTGCCAATCGCTTTTTACTCTGGCTGAAGCCAAGGATCAATGTGCTCTCCATTAGACTGCTTGGAATATCAATAAGCAGTCTTGTGGTCATGTCCGTTCCCTTCTTCTGCAGTTACGCTGAAGAAAAAAAGCAGTGCAATCTGACAGGGAGCCTGCCAGTGAACAACACCCAAGAAAAGGATTGCAAAGTCTTACTTTTTATTTTTCGGCATTTTCAGTTAATTGTTGCTTCCATGAATTTCATCATCAGCATAACTGCAACCATTCTTTTGCTCCTCTCTCTGTGGAAACACACAAGGAATCTGAAAAAGAGTGGTATTGGTGCAAAAGACCTAAGTGCTCAGATCCATATTAATGTCATGAAGCCTTTGGTGCTTTATATTTTCCTCTACCTTTTATATTTTGCTGGTATGCTAAATTTTGCACATCATTCTGTGCATGCTGCTGATGCTATTGAGCTTTTGTCTGATGTCCTTCTTACCATATTTCCTTCAGCACATACCATAGCATTGATTTTGAGCAATCCAAAACTGAAAGCACTGTTAATTCGTGCTCTGAATATAAGACGAAAGGTGAATCAAGAGAAGGGTCACCGAACATGCATTTCTTGTCTCCAAGGAATAAAAGACAACTGTTCTGTCGCACGCAGGGGCTGTAATAGCTGTCTTTTTTATAGGACGTATACTTTAAGCCCAGCGGGAAGCCAGGGACGCCTCAAAGAGAGGTTCTCTGGGATTTTTCTGAAGTGATGGTCTTTAGAGTTTTTAATGATGCAACAAAGTCTTTATTATGGAACAAACAACAAATCTTCAATGGTTCAAACAACACTTTAAGGCTTTCTTAGTCTAGTCTTCAATGGACTGGCACCTGACTTTGATCAACTGAACCTTCTCTGTAGGAAAAAAAACCCTTTTAACCTCTCCCAGGCTGCCTTTTATCTATGCCTCATCGATGTGGGTGCTGCTACCGAATCCAAGCGCATCTGGGTATCGAGCAGACCTTATCGGCTGAGGCTTGAAGATATTTCTGCTGAGTTCAGTAAATTTCAGTTTCCCTGGATGTTCCTTTTTCCCTGGATGATCCTTGTTTCCCTGTAAGCTCTTAAGAATTTCTTGGACTTCAGTTTCCCTGGATGGTCTTAAGAAAGGAAGCTTTTCTATGGGACAAACTGGTCTATGTCCTATAGCTTAGCTACCTCGTGTAAGACTGCCCAAAAAATGGCTCCTTTCCCTCCCAGAAGCCTGAACAAGGGCGGAACCAAAGCTTAATTAAGATGGACAGGAGGCCTGCCCTATAACTGCAAACTTTAGCAGAAAGAAATAAAGTTGGAGCTCCTGGTACAGCCGTACCAGCACAACAACCACATTTTCAAATGCTGAGACTGATAATTATCACAAGAAAATGTGAAGATGCATCTTTGTATTTGACAATCCTGAATATACAGAATAAATAAATTGAGCTGATTTTCTGGATATTTTGTTTCTCCTAATCTTCATAAAATGCATTTCTGGAAATAGTTGTTGTTGTTGTTGTTCATTCGTTCAGTCGTCTCCGACTCTTCATGACTTCATGAACTAGCCTACGCCAGAGCTCCCTGTCGGTCGTCACCACCCCCAGCTTCTTCAAGGTCAATCCAGTCACTTCAATGATACCATCCATCCATCTTGCCCTTGGTCAGGCCCTCTTCCTTTTTCCTTCCATATTTCCCAGCATAATTGTCTTCTCTAAGCTTTCCTGTCTCCTCTTGATGTGGCCAAAGTACTTCAACTTTGTCTCTAGTATCTTTCCCTCCAGTGAGCAGTCGGGCTTTATTTCCTGGAGGATGGACTGGTTGGATCTTCTCGCAGTCCAAGGCACTCTCAGAACTTTCCTCCAACACCATAGTTCAAAAGCATCTATCTTCCTTCGCTCAGCCTTCCCTAAGGTCCAGCTCTCACATCCGTAGGTGACTACAGGGAATACCATGGCTTTGACTAGGCGGATCTTTGTTGCCAGTCTGATGTCTCTACTCTTCACTATTTTATCGAGACTGGACATTGCTCTCCTTCCAAGAAGTAAGCGTCTTCTGATTTCCTGGCTACAGTCTGCATCTGCAGTAATCTTTGCACCTAGAAATACAAAGTCTGTCACGGCCTCCACGGTTTCTCCCATGACGGTTTCGCTCATGACATCATTGAGGTGCTCAAGCTCCAGCGCCCCGACAAGGCGGTGATCCTTTGCTGGAGCTGGAAATAGTTACCTGGCATCATTTACTCAGAGACTTCCACATGTCAGTCTGCAGTAGCTAAAAGTCAACACCATTGCCACAGCTGATAAAAGATCATAATGATGATATATTATTTACATACTTGACCACAGCTGCAAGAATTAGCTATGCAAAACACTGGAAGCAAAATGAAATACCGGTCATAGATGAATGGAGACAGAAAGTGAGAGAGATCAAAGACATGGACAAATTAACTTTCTTATTAAAGAAAAATTCAGGAAATCAGATTAGGCACACAGACTGGTCCAAGATAGAAGAACACACACAAAAAAAATGTAAAATAAAAGAAACATCAAAATAAATTATCTTTTAAGGGAGAAATATGAGGAACTGAGTTACTTTATTTTAAAGTTAAGAATGTTTAATCCCTCTGCGCTTTTTACTCTTGAATAGACAATGACAAAGCCGCAAAAGACTAAATGGAAGTCAACGGATTTTTATTTTTATCTTTATCTTTATTTTTTTTATTTTTAACATTTTTTATTTTTTTTCTCTCTTTTTTTCCTTGTTTGGATAGTTTTTTTTTTACAAATCTCTTTCCCTTCTTTATACCCTCTTGCAGGATTTTCTTACTTTTCTATCACATTATTGCTCTCCTTCTTTACTTGTATAAGAAAAAACAATGCCCCCTTTGTTTCCCCCTTTTCCCCAATAAAATAATATTTTAAGAGATGATAATATGTATGGGTCTATTCATTTGCTTCAACTATTTATCTGATCTTCATATGACTTGTATGCTGCTCCATCATTGCAAGATTTATTATTGTCTTTAAGCTTAGAAAAATATGAAAAGATTCCAAAAGAGCAGAATTGCATTCTCTTGGATAACTCTCTGCCTAAGGAATGAGTTGGGTCAAATTCCTGCTACACAGTCGAAGAATAATAAAAGATTCATCAATTTCAGCTAGACAGAAGCTTCTCTTAACAATGTAAGACACCTGCTCGGTTGAAGATTTATTATGTTCAAATGAATACAAACAATTTGAATCCTAACTACCTGAATTCAGTCCCCATTATTAAACTACTTGTAAATCAAAACTAGTGTTGGGAGACATGGATGCAGGTGCCTGGAAAAACAGTACTAGAATTGTATTTACTTGATCATGACCCTTATATTGCCTATCTTGATCTGTTATTTGCAGGGTGCTCTAGGCTCAAAAGTGGACAAGAACAAGAGGCACGGAGGCTGCTCCTCTCAAGCCCTAAAGCTCTGTATTCTGGAGCTAGTGTTCAATCTAGTGCTCATAACACAAAACATAGCTCGTGTGACTGCGCGAGTGGCGCCACCTGTGTGTAGAACTTTAAAGTGCAAAGGTTTAAACTGTATAACATGGCCAAACTTGCCTAGTTTGTAAATGTATAGTTGGATTGATTGGTTATTTATAGCTGTCAATGTTGTTTGCACTGGTTATATTGCTTCCTCAGCTCAATTGCTTGGCTCCACCTCTTCCTGGAGGAGGGCAGAACTTTTCCTTTTCCATTCTACCATCAAACTTTCTATCAGATAGACGTGAGAAAGAGACTTGGCTCTAAAGCTCTTAATTAAGTTACATCTCATCACAATTCTAAGGTTTTAACCCTTGGGACTCATACTTCATGCCCAGATCGCCCTGGACAACGTTGAGGAGACTGAAGCGCCTTCAAACCAGTCCTGTGGCACCAGAGGAAGGCGTAGTGTCTTCAAATATAGGCCATTTGGATTTGGGCTGTGAGTGTTCAGGCATTTGCAGCCATTGAGAAAGAGGGAACCTTGAAAAGCTTCTCAGCTGCAAAATCCCTTTGGACCCAAGACAACCAGAGATTGTAATGTATATTTCCTTTACCCCTTTGAAACTTCCAGCTTATTGCCTTAAAGGGATAACGCTCACAAGACCCACAGGGTTCAGTGTCAGACTCAGAATCAAACTGAGCCACAACACCAAGGAATCAGGAATTGAGGCAGAGGAGAGTCCTATTTCTCAGCAGGAGGTTGCAGATGATGAAGACCCATTACCATTAGCCATTGAGCAATGAAAAGACAGAGGGGATGCATTGTCCCCAGTGATTGTTAAGTAGGGTGTGCTACCCTAAACAGGCACCCGAGGACTTGAAACAGCTAGCTATAAATCTCCCAGCCACTCTCTTATAGTTTTGTTGTTTTCCACCCTCTTCTTTAGGACTAGCAGTATTTTTCAGAGTTCCTGTTTTACCAATCTTAGATTGGCTGCAACTTTGTTTTATACTGTTATAGTTTCTATAAGTTGTTCTTTTCAGTAATCTAGATAATGCATTTTTCACTTTTACATCATCAAGGGCAGTCCAATGTATGTTCAGTTGTTCCTATAATTATGCAAATTAGTTCCAACACTGTTTCAATGTTTTCCATTTTTACCTTCTCAACACCTAGTTAAACTTGATGGTCCAATGATGGACAAATTTGTTTTGTTGTACACATTGTCTCTTTTCAGCAATTAAGTGGAGATGCATACCTCAAAGCACTTTTTGACATATGGCAGATGCTTTCCATATGTTCCGAATAGGAAATATTAAAATCACAAGCAGTAAAATCAGAATAAATTCAATCTGTAATCAGATATTGGAGCCTTACCTAATATTGACATACCACATAACACTTCCTGTTGTTTTATTGACACCATGAGAGACAAGAGAGCCAAATGAATATCTACTGGTTTGCAATATTTTAATTGGAGCATTTCTATTACATCATTCCCACTTTTTAAAATACTGTTATCAAAACACGAGGTATCCAAAATGAGTCCCAAAATCAATGGCCCCATGAGCACTAGCAATGGTGCCTGCAACAAACTTTTCCCCAGTTTAGGGTGACTTCTAAGTGAGGTCACCAAAAGTTGTGCAAGCACTACACATATACACACAACACCTCAAGCCATGGTTCAATATTTACTCCAGGAAAAACCCTGATCCCTTCACAATGCCTTGAGAGTCACATAATGGGCTTAGAAAATACCAAGAGTTTTTTTTCCAGACTTTATCTTAGGGCGGATCCAGACAGGCCTTATCCCAGGAGAATCTGCATTTTAAAAACGCGGATCTTCCTGGTGGCCTGTTCACGCACACCCCAGAAAGCATGTGCTTTCTGGGGTGGGTATCCAGATGCTCTCGCGGGACTGCCCCTCTTCTGTAGCATCAAGAAATCGGTTACTGTGTGTGTGTATGTGTCAACTGTAAAATAAGATGCATGAAGCTGATTGGTCGGGCTATGCCCAGGAAGCAAGTAGTTCAATACACGATAACATTATGTATTCATTACTGTATTTACTAATTTAGCACCAAAACATTGCAATGTATTGAAACAGCTATGGATCCGGGCGGGAAGCACACAGCATTGGACAATACAGACCATTGGATGAGCGAAGGTTGGATAAGCAAGACTACTGTATATACTTTGCCACACAATGAAAGAACTGCTCTTGACAATATTCTCCAGCAACTTTTTACCATGCCCCTACATTGTTCTTCAGTTGTTACCTTTTATTTGTGAGGCAAATTCAAGTTATTTGGATCACTATATGTCCCAGTGAGACATGAGTTGGAACATTAGTAACCGAATCCTGCAACTATTTGCATTTCTTTCTGTTGCATGATATAACCATTCAAGAAGCCCCCAGACAGAAGTTTTCTCCAGCAGACATCAAACAATCAGAATCAGGTACTTCTTCTCGGACACTTTCCTCAGAAAGTGGCACAATGGATAATAACTTAATTTCTCCATTGGGTATCTTTACATGGACCATTATTGGAAGTATGTCCATGGTTGCCATTTTAGGAAATGGATTTATCATAGTTGTGAGTGGGAACCGATGGCTCCAAACCAGGAAGATGGCCCCTTCTGATTTTCTCTTGACTAGTTTGAGCATCTCCAGAGTGTTTTGGCATGTAACCTCTGGACTTAGCTATCTTTTGGAAGTCAGCATTGGTGATGCCTTTATGTATTCTTCTGCACAGGAAGCCATCAGCTTTGTCAGCTTGTTTTCCAGCATGGCCAGTCTCTGGTGTGCTTCATGGCTTAGTGTTTTCTATTGTGTGAAAGTCACCAACTTTGCCAATCGCTTTTTACTCTGGCTGAAGCCAAGAATCAATGCACTCTCAATTAGACTGCTTGGAATGTCAATAAGCAGTCTTGTGGTCATGTCCGTTCCCTTCGTCAGGAATTATGTTGAACAAAAAAAACGGTGCAATCTGACAGGGAGCCTGCAAGTGAACAACAGCCAAAGAAAGGATTGCAAAGCCTTACTTTTTATTTTTCGTCGTTTTCAGTTAATTGTTGCTTCCATGAATTTCATCATCAGCATAACAGCAACCATTCTTTTGCTCATCTCTCTGTGGAAACACACAAGGAATCTGAAAAAGAGTGGTATTGGTGCAAAAGACCTAAGTGCTCAGATCCATATTAATGTCATGAAGCCTTTGGTGTTTTATGTTTTCCTCTACTTTTTATATTTTGCTGGTATGGTAAATTTTGCAAATCATTCTGTGCATGCTGCTGATGCTATTGAGCTTTTGTCTGACATCCTTCTTACCACATTTCCTTCAGCACATACCATAACATTGGTTTTGAGCAATCCAAAACTGAAAGCACTGTTAGTTCGCACTCTGAATATAAGACGAAAGGCTAATCAAGAGAAGGGGCACCGAACACGCATTTCTTGTCTCCAAGGAAAAAAAGACAACCACACTTTCAAATGCTGAGACTGATAATTATCACAAGAAAATGTGAAGATGCATCTTTGTATTTGACAATCCTGTATATACAGAATGAATAAATTGAGCTGACTTTCTGCATATTTGGTTTCTCCTAATCTTCGTAAAATTCATTTCTTGAAATAGTTACCTGGCATCATTTACTCAGAGACGTCCACATGTCAGTCTGCAGTAGCTAAAAGTCAACACAATTGCCACAGCTGATAATATGAAAATATGTATGGGTCTTTTTTATTTGTTTCAACTATTTGTGTGATCTTCATATGACTTGTATGCTGCTCCATCATTGCAGGATTTATTATTGTCTTTAAGCTTATACAATATGAATGGATTCCAAAAGAGCAGAACTGCATTCTCTTGGATAACTGTTTAAGGAATGAATTAGGTCAAATTCCCACTGCAAAGCTGAAGAATAATAAAAGATTGATCAATTTCCACTAGACAGAAGCTTTTTTTCACAATAGAAGACACTTGCTCAGTTGAAGATTTACTATATTCAAATGAGAACAAACAGTTTGAATCCTAAATATCTGAATTCAGTTTCTATTATTAAAATACTTGTAAACCAAAACTAGTGCCGGGAGACATGGATGCAGGTGCATGGCCAAACGGTACTAGAATTGGATTTACTTGATCATGACCCTTACTTTGCCTCTCTTGATCTGTTATTTGCAGTGTGCTCTAGGCTCAAAAGTGGACAAGAACAAGAGGCACGGAGGCTGCTCCTCTCAAGCCCTAAAGCTCTGTACTCTGGTGCTAGTGCTCCCTTTGACACTACCTCTTAACGCAAAACACAGCTCATATGTCAAAACAAAACGTGGTCCAAGTTACAGCTCTTAGTTCAAGATGCTCTTAAATTGGGATGCTCTTACGTTGAGATTCCACTATATTCTTAAAAATGAATGATAATGATTTTTATTTTGTTTTTATTAAAATAGTAATACAGTGTAAATTTTAGTTGCACACAGTAATAATATTGGAACCTTTATTATATTTTCAATCTACTAAAAGTTCATTAACATTTTAAATATATTGTTTAATGTTTAATGGGGCCCTCACTTGTCCACCCCTGTATATATAGTATGCGTGGTGTATGTTTACACACACTGTATTCCTTACATTTTAAGACACACTTTTTCCTATATAAATATCTCTAAAACAGGATATGTCTTAAAATCGCAGGTATGTCTTACATATTTTTGTTGTTGGTACTTAAATTAGGGTGCGTCTTATAATTGATGATGTCTTACAATTCAGGAAATATATTATATACCTACACACACACACACCAAACCCCCTATATCCATAGATTTTGGGCCCATGGATTCAACCATCCACAGCTTGAAATTATGTTTTAAAACTTCCAAAATGGAAACCTTGATTTTGCCATTTTATATAAAAGCTACCATTTTATTGTGCCATAGTATATAATGGGATTTGAGCATCAATGGGTTTTGGTATCTACGGGGAGTCCTGGAATCAAACTCCAGAGGATGTCATGGCCCACTGTATTTCAGGACAAACCCAAAAGGAAAATTCCCTGAAACACAAGAGAACTGACCATACTTGGTGGCCATAGGTGGACAAAAGTAAATAGGGCACCTGTATGTTGGGGATGATCTGGATAGATTTCTTGGATTGACAGTAGGGAAGGATTGGACTGCAAGGTGTATGGTGGCAATGGTGTCACCTCCACCTCCATCTCTTCTCCTCTGTGCCATGGTTCTTCATTACTACTCTTCCACATTTAACTGAAAATCTTTGCCAGTGCAGTCTATCGTAATATAATTCTCTGAAGCCAAATATTTATATGCAGAAACATCTTTTCAAAATCACATTTCTTCTTTCTATCATCTTTTCATGTTCCTCTTGTTGTTGTTTGCATTATGGAAAAGAAAACTTTACAAAAAGCACACAGAAGCCTTCTAGCTGATAAAATAGTCTAACAATTATAGACTTTGCCACAGAATGAAAGAGCCGCTCTTGACAATATTCTCTAGCAACTACTTACCATGTCCTTACCTTATTCTTGGATTGTTCCCTTTTATTTGTGAGGCAAATTCAAGTTATTTGATTCCCTGTATGTCCCAGTGGGACATTAGCAACAGAATCCTACTACTATTTGCATTTATTTCTGTCGCATGATATAACCACCCAAGAGGCCCCCAAGGAGCAGTTTCCTACAGCGGACCTGAAACAGAAACAATCAGAATCAGGTACTTCTTCTCAGATATTTTCCTCAGAAAATGGCAGTAGTGGATTTGAACTTAATTTCTCCATTGGGTATCTTTACATGGACCATTGTAGGAAGTTTATCCATGGTTGCCATTTTAGGAAATGGATTTATCATAGCTGTGATTGGGAACCGATGGCTCCAAACCAGGAAGATGTCCCCTTCTGATTTTCTCTTGACTAGTTTGAGTATCTCCAGAGTTTTTTTGCATGTAACCTTTGGACTTAGCTATCTTTTGGAAGTCAGCACTCGTGACACCTTTATCGATACTTTTGCATGGGAAGCCATCAGTTTTGCCTGGGTTTTTTCTAGCATGGCCAGCCTCTGGTGTGCTTCATGGCTTAGTGTTTTCTATTGTGTGAAGGTCACCAACTTTGCCAACCGCTTTTTACTCTGGCTGAAGCCAAGGATCAATGTGCTCTCCATTAGACTGCTTGGAGTATCAATAAGCAGTCTTGTGGTCATGTCCGTTCCCTTCTTCAGGAGTTACGTTGAACAAAAAAAGCAGTGCAATCTGACAGTGTACATCACCCAAAGAAAGGACTGCCGAGCCTTATTATTTATTTTTCGTCGTTTTCAGTTAATTGTTGTTTCGATGAATTTCATCATCAGCATAACTGCAACCATTCTTTTGCTCATCTCTCTGTGGAAACACACAAGGAATCTGAAAAAGAGTGGTATTGGTGCAAAAGACCTAAATGCTCAGATCCATATTAATGTCATGAAGCCTTTGGTGTTTTATATTTTCTTCTACCTTTTATATTTTGCTGGTATGGTAAATTTTGCAAGTGGTTATACGTCCATTGTTGATCCTATTGAACTTTTGTCTGATGTCCTTCTTACCACATTTCCTTCAGCACACACCATAATAGTAGTTTTGAGCAATCCAAAACTGAAAGCACTGTTAGCTCACACTCTAAATATAAGACAAAAAGCTTAATAAAGAGAAGGGGCACCAGAATTGCATTTGTTGTTCCCCAGGAAAAAGGCAACCACATTTCCAAATTCAAAACTTATAGTTACCACAAGAAAATGTGAAGATGCATCTTTGTATTTGACAATCCTGAATACACAGAATGAATAAATTGAGCTGATTTTCTAGATATTCTGTTTCCTCTAATCTACGTAAAATGTATTTATTAAAATAAGTTACCTAGCACCATTTACACGGAGACTTCCACATGTCAGTCTGCAGTAGCTAAAAGTCAACACAATTGCCACAGCTGATAAAAGATGAAAATATATATTGGCTTTTCATTTATTTCAATTGTTTATGTTATCTTCATAACAGTTGGCCAAACAAAGAAGATTGGCAGCAAGACTTGTATGCTACTCCATCTTGGCAGGATGTATTATTGTCTTTAATTTTATAAAAAATATTGATTCCAAAAGAGCAGATTTGAATTTTCTTGGATAACCTTCTGCGTAAGGATTGAGCAGGGTCAAATTCCTGCTGCACAGTTGTAGAATAATAAAAGATTCATCAATTTCAGCTAGACAGAAGCTTCTCTTCACAATGGAAGACAGCTGCTCAGCTGAAGATTTACTATATCCAAATAAATGCTAACAATTTGAATCCTAAAAATGTGAATTTCAGTCTCTATTATTAATGTACTTGTAAACTAAAACTGGTGCTGAGAAACATGAATGTCCAAATGGTACTAGAATTGGATCTTCTTGATCACGACCCTTACTTTGCTTCTCTCAATCTGTTGTGTGCAATGTGCACTAAGCTTAAAAGCAGACGACAGCACGAGATACAGATGCTGCTCCCTTGAAGCCCTAAAGCCCTGTACTCTGGCGCTAGCGCTCCCTCTGGCACTGCCTGTATGTCAAAGCGAAACTTGGGCCAAGTGACAGCTCTTAACTCAAGATGCTCTTAAGTTTAGGTCTCACTATATTCTTATAAAAGAAAAGAAAAATGATTTTATTTTATTTTTGATAAAATAGTAATTCCGTGTAAATTTTAGTTGCACGCATTAATAATATTGTAACTTCTATTATATTTTCTATCTGAGATCTGAGATCTGAGTGGCACAGATATATGTGGTATGGTAAAGTGAATATAGATTTCAAAAACCATTATGTTAGACATGTTTTACTATGAATATGGGAGAGATATAAATCAGTCTTATGCCCGAAGGTCCCAGAGTGGGTATCAGCTCAAGAAGCATTATATAAAAGAGAAACACAAAGTAAGAAGAAATGGTTAACATATCAAGATCTCTTAGAAAAAGTACATGGGGAATTAGAATCAAAACAAGAAAACTGTTTTCTTATTTACTTTAATGGAGAGATTCAGACAAGACAAGCAGTCCACTGGTTTTGAAAAAAATAAATAGGAGTTTGTGTTACAATTATGTATGAATGATAAACATTTAATTGCTAAAATGTATAAAATGTTACTGAAATGAGAAATGGCAGATAAGCAAATTAAAGAATACATGATAAAGTGGGCACAAAATGTGGGGCACATTATAATGTTGGAACAATGGGAGAATATGTGGACTAAAGGGTTGCAATTGTACCGGTGGTATATGACATGTGAAAAGCTCTATAAGATATATAAAGAGCTCCAGTATTGGATGGAAATGTAAACAAGTGGGGTTCTCCTATCATATGTGGTGGACATGTAAACATGCCAAAATATTGGATTCACATACACACAATGATCCAGAAAATGTCTGGGGAAGTATCCAGCTAAAACTGGAGACTTTTCTACTTGGTCTGACTGATAAAAAAATAATCAGGATAGACTATGGCAAAATATGACCACAGCAGCCTGACTACTCTACGCACAGAAATGGAAGAATACACCAATACCAACAATGGAGAAATTGATAATAAAAATAATGGACTTAGCTGAAATGGAGAAATTAACATATCTACTAAAAGAAGGGACATTGAAAACCTTTTTTTAAAAAAAGACTGGAAACCTTTTATTCACTTTTTGCATGAAAAAGAGATGGACTTGTCAATTCTGAGTTTTGAAGAATAAATTAAAGGTTTTTTTTGTTACTTGTTGTAATATGAGGAAAGAATTAGTGTATAGAGGTCTAGAGGATGAAGTATAATGATATTAGCTTTCTTGGTGACTAGATCGGGATAGACTGGAGACCACCTATCTTCCCTATTTTTTTCTCCCTATTTTTTCTCCCTATTTTTCTTTCTTTTTTCTTTTTTTAAAGAGAAGGATGTATAAAAAAAGCAATGTTACATGGAAATGAAATGTATAAATATGAGAACCAATGGAAACTAAGTATAAGCAAGATATTTTAAAGTTGAAACAATAGAAATATTGTAAAAATAATAATGAATAAATGAATAAATGATTTTATTTTATTTTTATTAAAATAATAATACAATGTAAATTTTAGTTTTATACAGTTATCATATTGGAACTTCTATTATATTTTCAGTCTACTAAAAGTTCAGTGACATTTTTAATATATTGTTTAATGTTTAAGGAGGCCCACTTGCAATTGGGCACGTGGACACACAGACTGATCCACCCCTGTATATATATACTGTGCATGTGTATGTATGTATACACAAACACACACACACACACACACTGTATTTCTTACATTCTAAGACACACTTTTTCATATTAAAATATCTTTAATAATGGGAGAGGTTTCCTAGAATGGCAGGTATGTCTTATGTATTTTTGTTGTTGTTGGTACTGAAATTAGGGTGTATCCTATAGCTGATGATGTCTTACAATTCAAGAAATATGGTATGACGATGATAATAATAATAATAATAATCATCATCATCATCATCTTATATGTATCCCGTTCCCTCTCCCCAAAGGGACTCAGGGTAACTTACAAAAAAAAATACAATATACATAGTCAGGCCCATAGCCAGGATTTTGATTCGGGGGGTGCTGAGTTTGATTTGGGGAGGGGTGAGTTCAATTCAAGGGAGGGGGCTGAGGATCTACCCTAGCAAACCTTGTGTATCGTCATCCCAATAGCCCCATGCATACGGGATATATTGAGCATGGTGATCAGATCATGATATGACTAAACATAACAGTTTAAATAATGTACCAGTAAGGCCTTCTTGCGGACCACCCTGAAAATTTCGGGGTGGGGGGTGGGTGGGGGCTGAAGCCCCTCAACCCCCCCCCACCCCGGCTACATGCCTGGATATAGCAATAATCCCGACCAAAACAACACAAATCATCCATTCATAATACAAAAACAACAGCAGCCATAAAAATATTAAATTATAACATCAAAACATCACAAAGTATACAATTTTGTGCTGGAAGAAAACATACATAAGAGGCAAATACACACACACACACAGTATAGACATACACACAGAGAGCAGCCCCTAGCAAATTGAGTTGCTAAAATCCTCTGGGGGGACCCTGAACACTACAACATTGTGTTACCGTTCCTCTTTGCCAACCTTCTTTTAATGCCAAAGGATGAACCGCCCAGGGCTCCCTTTCCTGACACATTTTGGAAGGTTTTTCTTCATGTTTTGCTTAGAGTAGCTTGTCTTCTGTTGATTGATTTTAAAGTATTTTCTGCTCCAGGAAGATATGTTTTTCCTTAGATGAAAAGGCAATAATAATAATAATAATAATAATAATAATAATAATAATAATAATACTTTATTTATACCCTGCTCCATCTCCCCCAGGGAGACTCGGTGCGGCTTACATAAGGCCACACTCATCAGTAGAGTACATACATTATATTAAAACACATGGCAATACCAGAAATTAAATGCATAAAATGCAAAGAAATAAAATAAACGACGCAAACAATATAGAACAAGCAATTAAAAACAGAAATTTCACTGGGCAGGGCCACATTCAAAGCTAAATTTTTTAAAAACACTGGGAGATAGGACAAGATAAATTATCAGGTTGAGGATCCAGGAATGATGGAGGATTCAATTGCACAAACCATAAATAAAGTGCTTCTAAGGACATTTAGTGCAAAATTTGGCTAGGGAGTTTCTTACATTCTATCGCTGAAGGCACATTGGAATAGCCAGGTTTTCAAATTCCTCCTAAAGATTGCTAGCATGGGGGCTTGTCTGATATCTCTGGGGAATGAGTTCCAGAGCCGGGGGGCCACCACCGTGAAAGCCCTCTCTCTCATCCCTGCAAGTCGCACTTGAGATGCGGGCGGGAGCGAGAGAAGAGCCTCTCTGGAAGATCGAAGAGATTGTGTGGGTTCGTAGATGGAGATACGGTCGCGCAGGTAGGTGGGTCCTAAACCATTCAGGGCTTTGTAGGTCAAGACCTGTACCTTCAATTGGGCCCGGAAAATAAACGGCAGCTAGTGGAGCTCCTTAAACAGGAAGGTTGACTGCTCTCTGTAATTCGTACCAGTTAATAATCTGGCTGCCGCTCATTGGACCAACTGGAATTTCTGGGCCGTCTTCAAGGGCAGCCCCACATAGAGAGCATTGCAATAGTCCAATCTAGAGGTTACTAAGGCGTGGACCACCGTGGTCAAATCTGACTTCATGAGGTACGGTCGCAGCTGGTGTACGAGTCTTAATTGTGCAAAAGCCCTCCCAGCTATCGCTGACGCCTGGGCTTCAAGCATCAGCACTGAATCTAGGAGGACACTCAAGCTGTGGACCTGTGATTTCAGGGGGAGTGCAACCCCGTCAAGCACAGGTTGCCACCCTATACCTCGAATCGGCTACGATTGACCAGGAGGACCTCTGTCTTGTCGGGACTGATCCTCAGCTTATTTGTCCTCATCCAGATGGTCACAGTGGTCAGGCACTCGTCCAGCACCCGAGGGGCTTCCTTGGAATTAGGTGGAAAGGAGTAGTAGAGTTGGGCATCATCTGCATAGAGATGGCACCGAACTCCAAAACTCCGGATGAGTAATAATGGGCTACCTGTTTTGAAACAGGATTTACTGAAGTTTAATTAAAATCTGAAAAACAAAAGAATGCTCCACAGATTGGAAACACACAATAGACTGTATATTCTACTCTCAAAGAAAGGGGATACTAAGGATTGCAGTAACCATGGGGCCATTGAATTAATTTCTCTTGCAAGGAAAGTGATGCACAAAGTTCTACAATAAAGCCCTTGACCATGTCTAGAGTGGGAAATGCCAGATGTCCAAACTGAATACAGGAAAGGAAGAGGAACCAGGGAACGAGGGATCATATTACAAACATTGGATAGTGGAGCTAACCAATTAATTTCAGGTGAAAATCTTCCCATGCTTTACATATTATGAAAATTTCTTTGATTGTACAGATCATGAAAAACTTTGATTACTTTTAAAGAAATTAGAGTGCCCAAACATTTGTTTGTTTAGATGCATAACCTGCACTCAGAACAAGAGTGTATTGTTTGGAAAGGTTTGCAATTAACAAGGAGGTAAGGCAAGATTTTATGTTAGTATTTTCCTGGGAGCATTCCCTCATCTGGTTGCCAAACCAGACCCCCTCCCAGGGGATCCCACTTAGGTGTGTCAATACCTTCACCATGCATTAAGAGGTGGAAATACTGGTAAATGGACAAGAAGCAGATAAGATAAAAGTGGAAAAAGGAATGCGACAAGGTTGCTCACTCTCCCTGCTTTTTTATACTATCCCTGGAAATCTTGTTGAATGGCCTATGGGAAGATAATGACTTGAGGGGCATCGAAATTAACAAAGAAAGATACAAAATAAAAACATTTGCCGATGACCTAATTTGCACAGTAGGAGATCCGGTAGACAATACAAAGAAATAGTTGGATAAAATAGAATAGTTTGGGCAAGTGTCTGGCTTTAAAATAAATAAGCTGAAAATGATGATCCTAACAAAAAATATCTCAAAAGAGAAAAAAAAACAACAAGAAGTACTGAAAGATATTAAAGGATTACAAATAGTAAATAAAATTAAATATTTGGGTATATCATTGTTGACAAAAAACTCTCAATTACTGAAGAACAATTATGAAACAGAGTGGAAAGAGATACGGGAAAACCTTGATAATAGCAAACGTTGATGCAGGTTCAAGAGAACACAGTAGTCAAAGGGCCCAATTCAGTGGTCAAATGCCGAGAGTTCAATGAGTAAAGTGCAATAATCAAGAGTCTATACTGCAGTCAAAAGCCAATCCAAAGATTCAAGGTTCCAGAGTTCAGGCAATAGGATACCAAAAATCCACAAATCTGAGGGGGGGGGGGGGGAAAGCACCCACCACCAAAATGAGACAAATACTTCTCTTCCAAGCTCAGTCTCCAGGCTAGCTCCTTATAACCAGTAAAACCCAGTTGCAAACACTCTCTTGCATACCTCCAGCTTTAACTGCTTTCACCTGTAAACTCTTACTCACAGATTACTCAGCCCTTTAGAACGAAGACTTACATTACTCCCTTCTATCACCAACTGCTAGGCCTAAGACCACCAACCACCATCAACTGCGGAACATGATACATGACAGATCTGCCTCCATATTTAACTGAAAATATTTGCCAGTGCAGTCCATTCTATTATAATTCTTTGAAGCCAATTTTTTGAATATTTGTTTCAACATAATTTATTAAAATTGCACAAACATCTTTTCAAAATTGTGCTGAATGTTTTTTTGCAAACATTACAGCCTTCTTCGATCTATCATCTTTTCATGTTCCTCTTGTTGTTGTTTGCATTTTGGAAAATAAGACTTTATGCCAAATAAGCACAGAAGCCTTCTGGCGGATAAAACAGTCTAACAATTGTAGACTTTGCCACAGAATGAAAGAACTGCTCTTGAAAATATTCTCCTGCAACTTTTTACATTGTTCTTATATTGTTCTTGGATTGTTCCCTTTTATTTGTGAGGCAAATTCAAGTTGAGTCTCTATATGTCCCAGTGGGACATTAGTTAGGAGTTGGGTCATTAGTAACAGAATCCTACAACTACGAGTATTTGCATTTCTTTCTGTCGCATGATACAATCATTCAAGCAGCTCAGGGAACACCTGTATGTTTTGATGTTTGACCATCCTTGTGTGTGTTGCAATCCAGAGCTGGGAACGAGGCCCTAAGATAACTATCCACCACACTTGACTGTGAAAAACAATCCTTTTTTATTGAAGAGAAATGATTACAAAATAAAGGAAAAATGCAAGTCAAAAGCCACAGCAAAATCAGCAAACATGAATTTAAATGGACAAAGCAAAACCCAAAGCCACACTGTAAAATACTGGAACCTGTTAGCAATCCACTAACCGTACTTGATATCCTAGAAATCTTTCAAAACCATGGCCAGGGGAAACCGGGAGAACTGTCAAGGTCTTCATTAATCTGAAACAATGCCTGAACTGAGAAAGTCAGCCCAGCGGAAGGCAATTAAAGCCAAAGAATTGGTTCCGTGAACCGCCCCTATGCTTTGAAGCCAATGTTTGTAATTCTTTAATTCGGGAAGACCTTCGCAAGCTGAGTGATTTACTTCTGTCTTGCCAAATCTGGCCCCTTCTGTTGTCATTAAAGTTACCAGGTGCAGAAGGGAGGGAAAGGTCAAGGCTTCCCTCTGAAACATTCTCATGAACACTGGGACTTTCATTTTCCAAATCTACAGAAGTTCCTTCCTCACTAATTTCAGGAACATTGGCATTTTCTAAACCTACAGCAGTTTCTTCCTCACTAATTTCAGGAACATTGGCATTTTCTAAACCTACAGCAGTTTCTTCCTCACTAATTTCAGGAGCATTGGCATCAAGAGGTACATTTTCATTAGCATCAGTAAATATATTTTCATTAGCATCAGGAGGAACAAACAGAGAATCAGGTTCAAGTTCAAACTCAGGCTGAACCCCAACAGTGGGAGGCTACTCTCATGTCCCCGCATATGGAGCTGGAGCTGGCAGGGGGAGCTCATCTACACTCTCCTCGGATTCAAACCTCCGACCTGTTGGTCTTCAATTCTGCCGGCACAAGGGTTTAATCTATTGTGCTACCAGGGGCTCCTAGACCAGTTAATAAATTGTTACCATTTTGTGAAAGCAATAGTGTGGACATTGATTCTGTGGGGTTCCTTGCTGAAAAGCAGCTTGGGTGCTATTGCACTCGTATTGTGTTCAGTTCTGAGCATCTCATTTTAGAGAGGATATAGAGAAGTTGGATCAAGTTCAGAGAAGGACAGAAAAGAAGGAGGAAGGTTGATAACAGGTATGGAGGGCAAAGAAGTAGTAAAGTTTGAAAGAATTGAGCTGGGTGAAGAAATGACAGGGAAGTGACATGATTGGACTCTATAAATATCACAAGGCTTGTAATAGAAGGAAAGACCTCATTTGTTCTCTGCTACTGGAGAAAGTAGGACTAGGTCTAATGGCTTTACATTACAGGAGTGTAGATTTTGATTGAAACATCTGGACAGTAAAAGCCGTTAAGTAATAATGGAACCAACTGCCTATATATGTGGTGGACAAAAGGAAGTCAGGCACCTATGTGCTGGAGATGATCTGGATGGATTTCCTGGATTGACAGTATATATATATATATATATATATATATATATATATATATATACACACACACACACACACACACACACACACACATACAATTAAAGCGAGCATTTTAAATAGAATTATAAAATACTATTTAATAATAGTATTTTATTCCAATATTATGGGAGTGCTTTGAATGCGATTTTCCTGCTTCTTGGCAGGGGGTTGGACTGGATGGCCCACGAGGTCTCTTCCAACTCTATGATTCTATGATTCTACATCAAAACATTTAAAAACATTTAAACCAATATCACATTTTTGGTAGGGAAGGGTTGGACTGAAACTACCGTCTACAGTGGCAATGGTGTCACCTCCTCAACCTCTTCCTCCCCTGTGCCATAGTTCATCATTGCTCCTCCTCCATATTTCACTGAAAATCTTTGCCAGTATAGTCCATTCTACTATAATTCTTTAAAGCCATTTTTGTATATTTGTCTTCACCATAATTTATTAAAATTGCACAAAAATATTTTCAGCACTGTGGTGAATGTCATTTGCAAACACTCCTGGAACTTCTATTGTATTTTCAATCTACTAAAAGTTCATAAACATTGTTAATATATTGTTTAATGATTAAGGGGGTTCACTCGCCATTGGGCAAGGGGAAACCCTGACTTGTCCACTCCTGTATATATACTATATATATATATACATACACACATACACACACTGCATTCCTTACATTTTAAGACACATTTTTTCGTATATAAATATGTCTAAAACAAGATATGTTTTATCATCGCAGGTATGCCTTACGTATTTTTGTTGGTGGTGGTACCAAAATTAGGGTGCGCCTTATAATTGCTGATGTCTTACAATTCAAGAAAAATAGTATACACACACACCAAGCCCCCTATATCCATAGATTTTGGGCCCATGGATTCAACCATCCACAGCTTGAAATTATGATTTAAAACTTCCAAAATGCAAATCTTGATTTTGCCATTTTATATAAAATCTACCGTTTTATTGTGCTATGATATATAATGGGATTTGAGTATCCATGGATTTTGATATCCACTGGGAGTCCTGGAACCAAATTCCAGAGGGTGTCATGGGCCAACTGTATTTTAGGACAAACCCAAAAGGAGAATTCCCTGAAACACAAGAGAACTGACCATACTTGGTGGCCATAGGTGGACAAAAGTAAATAGGGCACCTTTGTGTTGGGGATGATATGGATGGATTTCTTGGATTGACAGTAGGGAAGGATTGGACTGAAAGGTCTACGGTGGCAATGGTGTCACCTCCTCCACCTCTTCTCCTCTGTGCCATGGTTCTTCATTACTACTCTTCCACATTTAACTGAAAATCTTTGCCAGTGCAGTCTATCATACTATAATTCTCTGAAGCCATTTTTTTGAATATTTCTTTGCACAAGCATCGTTTCAAAATCACATTTGTTCTATTTATCATCTTTTCATGTTCCTCTTGTTGTTGTTCGCATTATGGAAAAGAAAACTTTACCAAAAGGACACAGAAGCCTTTTAGCTGATAAAACAGTCTAACAATTATAGACTTTGCCACAAAATGAAAGAACCACTCTTGACAATACTCTCCAGCAACTTTTTACCATGTCCTTACCTTGTTCTTGGATTGTTCCCTTTTATTTGTGAGGCAAATTCAAGTTATTTGATTCTCTATATGTCCCAGTGGGACATTAGTTGGGAGTTGGGTCATTAGTAACAGAATCCTACAACTATTTGCATTTATTTCTGTCACATGATATAACCACCCAAGAGGCCCCCAACAGCAGTTTCCTACAGCAGACCTGAAACAGAATCAATCAGAATCAGAATTGGAATCAGAATCGGGAACTTCTTCACAGATATTTTCCTCAGAAAATGGCAATAACGAATTTGAACTTAATTTCTCCATTGGGTATCTTTACATGGATCATTATCGGAAGTATATCCATGCTTGCCATATTAGGAAATGGATTTATCATAGTTGTGAGTGGGAATCGATGGCTCCAAACCAGGAAGGTTGCCCCTTCTGATTTTCTCTTGACTAGTTTGAGCATCTTCAGAATTTTTTTGCATGTAACTGTTGGACTTAACTATGTTTTGGAAGTTAGAATTGGTGACACCTTTATTGATCCTTTTGCATGGGAAGTTATCGGTTTTGTCTGGGTTTTTTCTAGCATGGCCAGCCTCTGGTGTGCTTCATGGCTTAGTGTGTTCTATTGTGTGAAGGTCACCAACTTTGCCAACCGCTTTTTACTCTGGCTGAAGCCAAGGATCAATGTGCTCTCCATTAGGCTGCTTGGAGTATCAATAAGCAGTCTTGTGGTCATGTCCGTTCCCTTCTTCAGGAGTTACATTGAACAAAAAAAGCAGTGCAATCTGACAGTGAACATCACCCAAAGAAAGGACTGCCAAGCCTTATTATTTATTTTTCGTCGTTTTCATTTAATTGTTGCTTCCATGAATTTCATCATCAGCATAACTGCAACCATTCTTTTGCTCATCTCTCTGTGGAAACACACAAGGAATCTGAAAAAGAGTGGTATTGGTGCAAAAGACCTAAATGCTCAGATCCATATTAATGTCATGAAGCCTTTGGTGTTTTATATTTTCTTCTACCTTTTATATTTTGCTGGAATGCTAAATTTTGCAAGTGGTTATGTGTCCATTGCTGATCCTAATGAGCTTTTGTCTGCTGTCCTTCTTACTATATTTCCTTCAGCACACACCATAATATTAGTTTTGAGCAATCCAAAACTGAAAGCCCTGTTAGTTCGCACTCTAAATATAAGACAAAAAGCTTAGTAAAGAGAAGGCGCACCAGAACTGCATTTCTTGTTCCCCAGGAAAAAGGCAACCACGTGACCAAATGTCAAGACTGGTATCACAAGAAAATGTAAATATGCATTTTTGTATTTGACAATTCTGAATATACAGAATGAATAAACTGAGCTGAATTTCTGGATATTCTGTTTCTTCTAATCTTCTTAAAATGCTTTTCTGAAAATAGTTACCTGGCATCATTTACGCAGAGACTTCCACATGTCAGTCTGCAGAAGCTAAAAGTCAACACAATTGCCACAGCTGATAAAAGATGAAAATATATATTGGCTTTTCATTTATTTCAATTATGTATGTGATCTTCATAACAGTTGGCCAAACAAAGAAGATTGGCAGCAAGACTTGTGTGCTACTCCATCTTGGCAGGATGTATTATTGTCTTTAATTTTATAGAAATATGGATTCCAGAAGAGGAGACTTGAAATCTCTTTGATAACTATCTTCCTAAGGATTGAGCAGGGTCAAATTCCTGCTGCACTGTTGAAGAATAAAAAAAAAAAGATCCATCAGTTTTAGCTAGATAGAAGCTGAAGATTTACTATATTCAAATGAATACAAACAATTTGAATCTTAAAAATGTGAATTCCAGTCTCTATTATTAATGTAATTGTAAACCAAAACTAGTGCTGAAAAACATGAATGCAGGTGCACGTCCAAAAGGTACTGGAATTGGATCTTCTTGAACATGACCCTTACTTTGCCTCTCTCGATCTGCTATGTGCAGTGTGCACTAAGCTTAAAAGAAGATGAGAGCACGAGACATAAGACACAGATGCTGCTCCCTTGAAGCCATAAAGCCCCATACTCTGGCGCTAGCGCTCCCTCTGGCACTGCCTGTATGTCAAAGCAAAACTTGGGCCAAGTAACAGCTCTTAAATCAAGATGCTCTTAAGTTTGGATGCTCTTAAGTTGAGGCCCCACTGTATTCTTAAAACTAAATGAAATGTTTTTTTTGGGGTTTTTTTTGGTAAAATAGTAATACAACATAAATTTTAATGGCACACATTAATAATATTGTAACTTCTATTATATTTTCTATCTGAGATCTGAGTGGCACAGATACATGTGGTATGATAATATTGAAAGTGAATATAGATTTCAAAACCATTATGTTAGAAGTGTTTTAGTACAAATATGGGAGAGATATAAATCAATCTTACATCCGAAGATCCCAGAGTGGATATATGTGTAAGAAGCTTCTTATAGAAAGACAAGGTAAGAAGAAATGGTTAACATATCAAGATCTCTTAGAAAATGTACACGGGGAATTATAATCAAAACAAGAGAACTGTTTTCTTATTTATTTTAATGGAGAGATTCAGACAAAACAAGCAGTCCATTGGGTTTGAAAAATAAATAAATAGGAATTTGAGTTACAATTATGTATGAATGATAAACATTTAATTGCTAAAATGTATAAAATGTTATTGAAATGGGAAATGGCAGATAAGTAACAGGGTGCGGCAGCATAACTTCCTTTTTTAAAATGCGCGCCATTCAGTCGGTTGAAGACGTAGCGGAGCACTAGTGGTCTCGTTTGAGAGGCAGGAGTATAAAGTTTTGTCCTGACACAGTTCAGTCACCACCATGCGCTGGAACAGTGAGGAGCGTGCTTTTGCCATTGAGGCCTACTTTTCGAGCGGATTTGGAGTGGCCGGCCCGCTCTCTGGATTTGGCCCCTTGTGATTTTTTTCTATGGGTTTTTTTGAAATCCCGTGTTTATGTGAACAGTCCAAGGACCCTACAAGATTTGAAGACCAACATCCAGGAAGAACGTCTGCTATGCTGGCAAGTCATGACAAACACTAGAAATCGGTTTACTCAGTGTATGGAGAATGGAGAATGGGGGACGTCACCTACCTAATTTGATCTTCAAAACTACGTAAAACAAAACTTTAGGTATGCACCTACATTACAAAAAAAATTCTGATTCATACAATGGGTTTTATTAAGTTTTGAAAAAAGGAAGTTATACTGCCTCACCCTGTACATTAAAGAATGCATGATAAAGTGGGCACAATATAATGTTGGAACAATGGGAGAAAATGTGGAATAAAGGGTTACAATTCATGTTATGTTATAACTTAAAAGAGAATTTGTATAAATTGTACCGGTGGTATATGACATGTGAAAACCTCTATAAGATATATAAAGACCTCCAGTATTGGATGGAAATGTAAACAACAAGTGGGGTTCTCCTATCATATGTGGTGGACATGTAAACATGCCAAAAATATTGGATTCATATACACACAGTGATCCAGAAAATGTCTGGGGAAGTATCCAGCTAAAACTGGAGACTTTTCTACTTGGTCTGACTGATAAAAATAATAAGGATAGACTATGGCAGTATATGACCACAGCAGCCTGACTACTCTACGCACAGAAATGGAAGAATACACCAATACCAACAACGGAGGAATTGATAATAAAGATAATGGACTTAGCTGAAATGGAGAAATTAACATATCTACTAAAAGAAGGGACATTGAAACCTTTTTTTAAAAGTCTGGAAACCTTTTACTCACTTTTTGCATGGAGAAGAGAAGGGTGTGCCCATTCTGAGTTTTGAAGAATAAATTATTTTTTGTTATTTGTTGTAATATGAGAAAAGTGTTAGTGTATTATATTAGCTTTATTTGTGACTAGGTTGGGATAAACTGGAGGTCACCTATCTTTCCCCTGTTTTTCTCCCTATTTTCCTTTTTTCTCTTTTTTAAAGGAGAAGGATGTATGAAAAGAGAGGATGCAGATAAAAGCAATGTTACATGGAAATGAAATGTATAAATATGAGAACCACTGGAAACTAAGTGTAAGCAAGATATTGTAAAGTTGAAGCAATAAAATATTGTAAAAATAATAGAGAATAAATGAAAAAATATTTTATTTTTTATTAAAATAGTAATACAATGTAAATTTTAGTTGCACACAGTAATAATATTGGAAATTCTATTATGTTTTCAATCAACTAAAAGTTCATTAACATTTCTAATATAGTGTTTAATATTTAAGGGGGTCACTTGCCATTGGGTAAGCGAACACCCTGACTAGTCCATCTCTGCATATATACTGTGCATATGTGTGTTTACACACGCACACGCACACACATACACACTGTATTTCTTACATTCTAAGACACACTTTTTCATATATAAATATCACTAAAAATGGGATGTTTCCTAGAATGGCAGATATGTCTTATGCAGGCATGTAGCTGGGGGGGGGCTTGAGGGGCTTCAGCCCCCCCCCCGAAATTCTCATGGTGGTTCGCGAAAAGGCCTTACTGGTGCATTATTTAAACGGTTATGTTTATTCATATCATGATCTGATCACCATACTCAATATATCCCATATCCATGGGGGTATTGGGGTAACAATACAAAAGGTTTGCTAGAGTAGACCCCCACTCACCCAGACTCAGCCCCCCCCCCCCGAATCGAATTCCTGGCTATGGGCCTGGTCTTATGTATTTTTGTTGTTGTTGGTACTGAAATTAGGGTGTCTCTTATAATTGAGGATGTCTTACAATTCAATAAATATGCTATAACAATCATCATCATCATCATCATCATCTTATTTGTATCCCACCCACTCTCCCCAAAGAGATTCAGGATGGCTTACAAAAAAAAATACAATATACATAGTAATCATCCCAACCAAAAACAACAGAAATCATCCATTCATAATACAAAAACAAAAGCAGCCATAAAAATCTTAAATTATAACATCAAAACATCACAAATTATAAAATTTCGCACTGGAATAAAACATATTATACACAAGAGGCAAATATATACACACACATACAGAGAGTTGCCCCTTTCAAACTGAGTTGCTAAAATCCTTTGGGGGGACCCTGAACACTACAACATTGTGTTATAGTTGCTCTTTGCTAACCTTCTTTTAATGTCAAAGGATGAAACACCCAGGGGTCCCTTTCCGGACACACTTTGGAAGGCTTTTCTTCACTCTTTGCCATATTTGCTTAGAGTAGCTTGTCTTCTGTTGATTGATTTTAAAGTATTTTCAGCTCCAAGAAGATATGTTTTTCCTTAGATGAAAAGGAAGTATTTAATAGGATGCCTATTTTGAGACAGGGTTTACTGTAGTTCTAATTAAAATCTGAAAAACAAAAGAATGGTCCAGAAATGGGAAACACTCGATAAACTGTATATTCCACTCCCAGAGAAAGCTGACAGTCAGAGGCAGCCCAAGGTAATTTTCAATGGTAAGCAAACAGTATTTTGCCCCCCCCCCCCAACCAATCACTGATATATATTTTCTGTTCATCATGGGAGTTTTGTGTGCCATATTTGGTTCAATTCCATCATTGGTGGAGTTCAAAATGCTCTTTGATTGTAGGTGAACTATACATCCCAGTAACTACAACTCGCATATGTCAAGGTTTATTTTCCCCCAACAGTGCCTCAAGAGCGCCCCTGGGCAAAATAAACTATACTGCAAATGCTTACTTTGCGTAATGGGTTGAGCTGCCTCTGCTGACAGTAAGAATTGCAGTAACCATGGGGCCATTGATTTAATTTCCCTTGCAAGGAAAGTGATGCTCAAAGTTCTACAATAAAGCCCTTGACCATGTCTAGAGTGGGAAATGCCAGATGTCCAAACTGACTACAGGAAAGGAAGAGGAACCAGGGAACGAGGGATCATATTGCAAACATTGGATAGTGGAGCTAACCAATTAATTTCAGGTGAAAATCAGCCTGTGCTTTACAGATTATGACAAAGTCCTTTGATTGTACAGATCATGAAAAAAACTGTGATTACTTTTAAATAAATGAGAGTGCTCAAACATTTGTTTGTCCAAATGCATAACCTGCATCCAGTATAAGAGTGTATTTTTTTTGTGTGTATCAGGAGTGACTTGCAAAACTGCAAGTCATTTCTGGTGTGAGAGAATTGGCAATCTGCAAGTGCCATGGTTCTTCATTACTACTCTTCCACATGTGACTGATATCACAAGAAAATGTGAAGATGCATCTTTGTATTTGACAATCCTGAATATACAGAATGAATAAACTGAGCTGAATTTCTGGATATTCCGTTTCTTCTCATCTTCTTAAAATGCATTTCTGAATATAGTTACCTGACATCATTTACGCAGAGACTTCCACATGTCAGTGTGCAGTAGCTAAAAGTCAACACAATTGCCATAGCTGATAAAGATGAAGATACATACACACACACACACACACACACACACACACACACACATATATATAGGTCAATGATGGGCAACCTTTTGAGTTTGGTGTGTCAATACTTGCCAAAAAACCGAGCATAACTCGAGTGGAGTGTCACTTCGAGA
The DNA here is from genome assembly GCF_025583915.1 of Anolis sagrei ordinatus. Taxonomy (NCBI): domain Eukaryota; kingdom Metazoa; phylum Chordata; class Lepidosauria; order Squamata; family Anolidae; genus Anolis; species Anolis sagrei. The sequence goes on along the minus strand of NW_026845477.1, from coordinate 157,077,920 downwards.
AAAACCCATAATTTCATGATAAAAAGGTAAAGGTAGTCCCCTGACATTAAGTCCAGTCATGTCTGACTCTGGGGTGGTGCTCATCTCCATTTCTAAGCCGAAGAGACAGCGTTGTCCGTAGACACCTCCAAGGTCATGTGGCCGGCATGACTGCATGGAGCGCCGTTAGACAAATCATGATATTTATAGTTTAATAACAAAAATATATTATTGTAATATATAACTGTATTTAATAAACCAAAAACTAATTATTTAACTTACCTGCTTTTTCTATAATGCCATATATATTGGCATTATAGAAAAATGCTGGTGAAGGAGCCGAGGATGAAATGTCCTTCTTGGGATGCGGCCCCATCTTCTCTGTATGCGGCCGCATGCGGCTGTGTGTCATCGAAAATGGCTACGCGTGTCAGTGCTGACACACGTGTCATAGGTTCGCCATCATGGATATAGGTTTTTCATTTATTTCAATTATTTATGTGATCTTCATAACAGTTGGCCAAACAAAGAAGATTGGCAGCCAGAATTATATGCTACTCCATCTTGGTCAAATGCAGAGAGTTAAATGATTAAAGTCCAAGGATTAAGAGTCTATACCAGGGGTTCTCAAACTAAGGCCCGGGGGCCAAATACGGCCCTCCAAGGTCATTTACCCAGCTCTCACTCAGGGTCAATCTGAGACTGAAACGACTTGAAAGCACACAATGACAACAATCCTATCTCAAAAGCAGATCCACACTCCCACTGAACCACGAATAAGTTTATATTTGTTAAAATTGTCCTTTATTTTAATTATTGTATTGTTTTTAAGTGTTTCTTGCACTACAAAAAAGTGTGCAGTGTGCATAGGAATTCATTCATTTTTTTTTCAAATTATAATCCGTTCCTCCAACAGTTTGAGGGACTGTGACCTGGCCCTCTGTTTAAAAAGTTTGAGGACCCCTAGTCAATACTATAGTCAAAAGCCAATCCAAAGATTCAAGGTTGCAGAGCTCCAAGGGTTCAGGCAACAAGTCAGGATACCAAAAAACCCCAAACATGGGAGGAAACCAGCCGCATTCACCACCAAAATAAAACATATAAAACAAATACTTTTTTGCCAAGATCAGTCTCGAAGCTAGCTCCTATAACCAGTAAAACCCAGCTGCAGCCTCTCTCTTGCATGTCTCCAGCCTTAACTGCTTTCACCTGTAAACTCTTACTTACAGAATACTCAGCCCTTTAGAACTAAGACTTACATTAACCCCTTCCATCACCAACTGCTAGGCCTGCGACCACCAACTACCATCAACTGCGGAACATGATACAAGATCGTTCCTCCTCCATATTTAACTGAAAATCGTTGCCAGTGCAGTTCATTCTGCTATAATTCTTTGAAGCCATTTTTTTAATATTACATTTCACCATAATTGATTAAAATAACTGAAACATCTTTTCAAAATTGTGCTGAATGTTTTTTTGCAAACACTACAGCCTTCTTATATCTATCATCTTTTTTGTTCCTCTTGTTGTAAACACAGAAGCCTTCTAGCTGATAAAACAGTAACAATTGCAGACTTTGCCTCAGAATGAAAGAACTGCTCTTGACAATATTCTCCTGCAACTTTTTACCACGCCCTTACATTGTTCTTGGATTGTTCCCTTTTATTTGTGAGGCAAATTCAAGTTATTTGATTCTCTGTATGTCCCAGTGGGACCTTAGTTGGGAGTTGGGTCATTAGTAACAGAATCCTACTACTATTTGCATTGTTTTCTGTCGCATGATATAACCATTCAAGCAGCAGTTTTTTTCCAGCAGACCTGAAACAGAAACAATCGGAATCAGAATCAGGTACTTCTTCTCAGATACTTTCCTCAGAAAGTGGCAAAATGGATAATAACTTAATTTCTCCATTGGGTATCTTTACATGGACCATTATTGGAAGTATGTCCATGGTTGCCATTTTAGGAAATGGATTTATCATAATTGTGAGTGGGAACCAATGGCTCCAAACCAGGAAGATGGCCCCTTCTGATTTTCTCTTGACTAGTTTGAGCATCTCCAGAGTGTTTTGGTATGTAACCTTTGGACTTAGCCATCTTTTGAAATTTGGTGATGCCTTTATATATTCTTCGGCACAGGAAGCTATCAATTTTGTCTGCATATTTTCTGGCATGGCCAGCCTCTGGTGTGCTTCATGGCTTAGTGTTTTCTATTGTGTGAAGGTCACCAACTTTGCCAACTGCTTTTTACTGTGGCTGAAGCCAAGGATCAATGTGCTCTCCATTAGACTGCTTGGAATGTCAATAAGTAGTCTTGTGGTCATGTTCATTCCCTTCTTCTGCAGTTATGCTGAAGAAAAAAAGCGGTGCAATCTTACAAGGAGCCTGCTAGTGAACTTCAGCCAAAGAAAGGATTGCTAAGCCTTATATTTTATTTTTCTTCCTTTTCATTTAATTGTTGCTTCCATGAATTTCATCATCGGCATAACTGCAACCATTCTTTTGCTCCTCTCTCTGTGGAAACACACAAGGAATCTGAAAAAGAGTGGTATTGGTGCAAAAGACCTAAGTACTCAGATCCATATTAATGTCATGAAGTCTTTCGTGTTTTATATTTTCCTCTACATTTTATATTTCGCTGGTATGCTAAATTTGGCAAATAATTTGCACACTGCTAATGCCATGCAGCTTTTGTCTGCCATCCTTCTTACCATATTTCCTTCAGCACACACCATAATATTAGTTTTGAGCAATCCAAAACTGAAAGCACTGTTAGTTCGCACTCTAAATATAAGAGGAAAAGCTTAATAAAGAGAAGAGGCACCAGACTTGCATTTCGTTTTCCCCAGGAAAAAGGCAACCACATTTCCTAATGTCAAGACTGATAGTTATCCGAAGAATATGTGAAGATGCATCTTTGTATTTAACAATCCCGACTATACAGGCTGAATAATAAGCTGAATTTCTGGATATTCTGTTTCTCCTAATTTTCATAACATGCATTTCTGGAAATTGTTACCTGTCATCATTTACGCAGAGACTTCCACATGTAAGTTTGCAGTAGCTAAAAATCAACATAAGTGCCACAGCTGATAAAATATGAAAATATATATGGGTCTATTCATTTGTTTCAACTATTTATGTGATCTTCATAACAGTTGGCCAAACGGAAAAAGAAGATTGGCAGCATGACTTGTATGCTGCTCCATCATTGCAGGATTTATTATTGTCTTTAAGCTTATAAAAATATGAATGGATTCCAAAAGAGCAGAATTGCATTCTCTTGGATAACTCTCTGCCTAAGGAATGAACTGGGTCAAATTCCCACTTCAAAGCTAAAGAATAATAGAAGATCGATCAATTTCAGCTAAACAGAAGTTTCTCTTCACAATGGAAGACACCTGCTCGGTTGAAGAGTACAAACAATTTGAATCCTAAATATCTGAATTCAGTCTCCATTATTAAAGTACTCGTAAACCAAAACTAGTGCTGGAAGACATGGAAGCAGGTGCATGGCCAAATGGTACTGGAATTGGATCTGTTGGTCTGTTTTTTGTGGTGTGCACTAGGCTGAAAAATGGACAAGAGCATGAGGCACTGAGGCTGCTCCCTTGAAATCCTAAAGCTATTTATATTTATATTTTTAATGTACTAAACATGCCAAGTTTATATGAAACTGTGAGTTTTGTTTCCTGTGCTGGTCTATGACCGAAACAAATGATTTGCTTTGATCCTAAAGTTATGTACCCTGCGCTAGTACCCCGTCTTGTGCTGCTCGTATGTCAAAGTGAAACTCGGACCAAGCGACAGCTCTTAATTCAATAGGCTCTTAAGTTGAAATGCTCTTAAGCTGACGTTCCACTGTATTCTTAAAAATAAATGAAAAATGATTTTATTTTATTTTTATTTACATAGTAATACAATGTAAATTTTAGTTGAACACAGCAATAATATTGGAGCTTATATTTTCAATCTACTAAAAGTTCATTAATGTTTTAATATATTGTTTAATGTTTAAGGCGGCCCACTTGTCATCGGGCAAGTGGACATCCTGACTTTTCCACCCCTGTATATATATTGTGCATGCATACACACATTCACACTGTATTCTTTACATTTTAAGACACACTTTTTCCTATATAAATATCTCTAAAATGGGATATGTTTTAGAATGGCAGGTGTGTCTTATGTATTTTTGTTGTTGTTGGTACTGAAATTAGAGTGCGTCTTATAATTGATGATGTCTAACAATTCAAGAAATATGATGTATATACACACACACACACACACACACAGAGCCCCCTATATCCATGGATTTTGGGCCTGTGGATTCAACCATCCACAGCTTAAACTGAATACAGGAAAGGAAAAGGAACCAGAGAACTGGGATCATGTTTGTTCTGTCACGCACTGGGCCTGTAATAATTGTCTTTTGAACCTTGTGCCCAGCGGGAAGCCAGGGCGCCATGAAAGAGGCCCTCAAGGATTTTCCTGAAGAAATGGTCTTTAGATGTCTTGAAAGGTTAAACAAAGTCCTTTATTATTGAACAAATTAAACAGATATTTCTCAAATCTTCAATGAGTCAAACAAATGCTTCAAGGCTTTAAATCAACTGGTGGCTTCCTTAATCTTGTCCACAAGGGACAGACAACTGTCTTCGTTAATTGTTCTTATACTTTGAGAGGAAAGCCCTTTTTTAACCTCTCCTAGGCTGTCTGTTATCTAAGTTTTGTTGGTGTAGGATCTACTACCGATTCCAAACTGCGTCTTGGTACCGAGTAAACCTACCAGACAAAGCTTGTAGATTCTCCAGCTAGAGTTCTTTGGGTCTGTAAAGCTGTTTTCCCTCTGGAATTTCTTTAAGACTTTAGGGCCGTTTCCCTCAGATGCTGTAAGGCTGAGAGGCTGCAAGCTCCCAGCCAGAGCTTTGGGAATTTCCCCCCGGAATGTCTTGAGAAATGAAGCTTTTCTGCAGGTGAAGCTTGTCCACGTCCTCTAACTTAGCTTTCCTCACCAAGACTAACTAAAATGGCCCCCTCTTCCCTTCTCATCTCCCTGGGAGAAGGGGTGGATCCAAACTTAACAATGATAGACAGGTGGCTTGCCCTATGCCTGCAAACCAAAGGAAGACACCTTTTTTGCAGAATCCCTGAAACTTTGGAATGCATGCAAACACTTAATAGAAAGAAAACAAAGTTGTAGTTCCTGGTACAGACGTACCAGCAAAATGTTGTAAACCAATTAATTTCAGATGAAAATCAGCCTGTGCTTTATAAATTACGACAAAGTCATTTGATTGTACAGAAAATGAAAACTGTGATTACTTTTTTAAAAATGAGAGTGCCACAACATTTGCTTGTCCAGATGCATAACCTGCACTCAGAACAAGAGTGTATTGTTTGGAAAGCTTTACAATTAACAAGGATGTCAGGCAAGACTACATTTTATCACCCTATCTGAACATATAAATAAAGCAGGAGAAAGTGGATATGATCCTGATCTCTCCCTAGAAGCCAACATGACTAAACTACGATTTTGTTTGAAGGACCTGAGCACGGCTCTTGAAGCTAGAAGACTTGCAGGTCTCTCATTTATAGGCTCAACAGAAATTGGCTTGACAGCAGTTAACAACAATTGTTCCAGCAGTTCAAAACGAGTCCCTCCAATATGTGAAAGTGCAAACCATGCAATTCATGGTACCTGGAAGGGTTGTCCATGTGCCATTTGTTAAGTTGCTGTTCCTGTTCGATAGATTGCCTCCACGGTAGCTTACCAGATTATAACAAGTGAAAGAACTGAATGATGAAGAATGACAATATTGTACTAAACAAAGTTACGTCGTGGCGACGCAAAAGGTTAAACCCTTGTGCTGGTTGAACTGCTGACCTGAAGGTTGGCAGTTCAAATCCATGAGACGGGGTGAGCCCTGTCTGTCAGCTCCAGCTTCCCATGCAGGGACATGAGAGAAGCCTTTCACAGGATGGTAAAACATCTGGGCATCCTCTGGACAATGTCCTTGCAGACAGCCAATTCTCTCACACCAGAAATGACTTGCAATTTCTCAAGTTGCTTCTGAAATGAAAAAACAAAAAACTAAGCTCCCCACCCAAAATGTAAGAAATCTTATGAAATGACATTACCTAATAAGATTGAGATGGGCTATAAAAAGAGGGAAAGCATGATAATAATAAAATGATATGAATACTAACCTACTAAATTTTAATTGAAAATTTTCTTAGATAATAATAAATATTTTAAGAAAATATTTAATGTGAAACAACCTGTTATGAAAAATTAAGATAACTTTCCATTGAAGAAGAACTGAAAAATAATATATGAAGATGCTGAGACGATGTGAGAAGTTGCAAGAAGATACAACCAATGAACTTAAAATGAAAATTGTTGGAATCTTCAATATTTTATGAAATGTGTGTTAAAGAAATAGAGAGGAAGACTTAGTGTAACAATGATCATTTTGTAGAAAGAACTCCCCATACCCCAACAACCCCTACTCTCTTTGTTTTCTTCTTGAAGTATATTTGTAAAGATGCAACTAGCCAATAACAAATCTATTATCCCCAATTTTTTCCCTTCCCTTTCCCCCAACTCCTACTCTCCTAGTAAATGTTTAATAAAAATTATTTGAAAAAAGAGGAAAATAATAACAATTTCAACCATGGTCTCTGGAGTTCTAGTCTAATACTCTAACAACTACACCATATTAACTCTTGGATTTCTGATCACTGTAAATTTCAGTAATCTTAAAATGTCTTTACACTAATGTCCTCTTCATTCCTATAGGGACCTTTCCACACAGCCCAGAATATCAAGGCAGAATATCTCGCCGTATCTGCTTTGAACTGGGTTATCTGAATCCACACTGCCATGTGTTGCTTATTGGTTCAGTGGTTCAGTCGCTTCCAACTGTTCGTGACCGCATGGACCAGCCCACGCCAGAGCTCTCTGTCAGCTGTCACCACCCCCAGCTCCTTCAGGGTCAAGTCAGTCACTTCAAGGATACCATCTAGCCATCTTGCCTTTGGTCAGCAACACTGCCATATATTCAAGTTCAAAGCAGATAATGTGGGATTTTCTGCCTTAATATTCTGGGATATAGGGCTGTGTGGAAGAGCCATAGGGTATACCCTCCTTCTTGCCCAAGACATTTACTCATATAGTGGAAGCTTTGAATCAGTCTTCTGTGCCCTTTCTACACTGCCATATAAAATCCAGATTTAGACTGGATTATCTAATAGTATAGGCTCACATAATCAAGTTCAAAGCATTATCTGGTTTGATAATCTGGATTATAAGGCAGTGTAGAAGAGGCCAGAGTCTCTGTTCTGGAGTGGACACATGTCCCAAACGGTAAGCAGGGGGGAGCACTGATCTGCTCATGCATACACTGATTTTTAATAAACTTCATACTGATGCTTCTAGGGCACTCAAATCAATCTTGGAAACCTTCAGATATGTCTGCAATTATGAAAGAATACCTTACTACCAAAGAAAGACAAATGTAGGTAGTATCAGAAGAGCAGAGATTGGAGGCTCAAGATGGACTGTTTGTTCCCTCTTAACAATGCTTGGTGGCCCTGTCATTTGCAAACAAAACTGCGGAGCCCATGCAGCCTTTAGATCCCTGCACATCCCAAAAACGTTGATCAGCTCCCCCACCCCTGAAGCTACTCTTATAAGAGAAGTAACAAAAAATGATTCCTGGAAATCCCTCAGCTTCCTTTGCAAATCCAATGGAGATGCATACAAGAAAGTTAGCAAGGCAGGAGGCCCATAAACCAGAAGGAAAAGGATATTGATTCTAGAGAAGCCCTAGCTGTCCATTACAGGTACTAGAGTGCTAACGCTATGGACCGTCCTGGGGCTGAAAGTGAGGATGAAGGGAAAGCAGCATGGACGGCAGGTGGGCTAGGTGGGAATGGTTGGTAAGAGAGTGACCCTCCTGTGGATACCTTCTAGCTGGAGTACAGTATACACCCATCCAATGATTAAAGCACGTTCCTCCTATACAAATGCACATATGTGTGAAGCGATATGTCAGAAAAAGCAAACATACTTCAATGGGGGATGCCTGGCTCGAGAGCAGTACGTGTGAAAAAGATCTTGGAGTCCTCGTGGACAACAAGTTAAACATGAGCCAACAATGTGATGTGGCAGCAAAAAAAGCCGATGGGATTTTGGCCTGCATCAATAGGAGCATAGTGTCTAGATCTAGGGAAGTAATGCTACCCCTCTATTCTGCTTTGGTTAGACCACACCTGGAATATTGTGTCCAATTCTGGGCACCACAATTCAAGAGAGATATTGACAAGCTGGAATGTGTCCATAGGAGAGCAACTAAAATGATAAAAGGTCTGGAGAACAAGCCCTATGAGGAGCGGCTTAAGGAGCTGGGCATGTTTAGCCTGAAGAAGAGAAGGCTGAGAGGGGATATGATAGCCATGTATAAATATGTGAGAGGAAGCCACAGGGAGGAGGGAGCAAGCTTGTTTTCTGCTTCCCTGGAGACTAGGACACGAACAATGGCTTCAAACTACAAGAAAGGAGATTCCATCTGAACATGAGGAAGAACTTCCTGACTGTGAGAGCCGTTCAGCAGTGGAACTCCCTGCCCCGGAATGTGGTGGAGGCTCCTTCTTTGGAAGCTTTTAAACAGAGGCTGGATGGCCATCTGTCAGGGGTGATTTGAATGCAATATTCCTGCTTCTTGGCAGGGGGTTGGACTGGATGGCCCATGAGGTCTCTTCCAACTCTTTGATTCTATGATTCTATGATTCTATGATTCTAAGGTTCACCTGCATATATTTATGATTGTGAGGTGTATGTTTTCCAGGCCACACTAGATATTAGGCGGTTAATTTACTTTGCCTTTCAGAGTACTTAAGAGAGTTTGCTGCGCCCACGAACAGCATCACAAAAGGAAACAGCTCTGAAAATGTCAGATTCAATGGAATCCATATAAGGTTACCGTTCTGTTTATTATTTTACTGGTGCTGCTTTTATGCCTCATGGGAACTTTACACAATGAAACATTGCAACTATAATCATCATCATCTTATTTGTATCCCACCCACTCTCCCAAAGAGACTCAGGTTGGCTTACAAAATATACAATATACATAGTAATAATCCCAACCAAAACAATATAAATCATCCATTCATAATACAAAAACAAAAGCAGCCATAAAACTCTTAAATTATAACATCAAAACATCACAAAGTATAAAATTTTGTACTGGAATAAAACATATTATACATAAGAGGCAAATATATACATACACATACAGAGAGTGGCCCCTTTCAAACCAAGTTGCTAAAATCCTTTGGGGGGACCCTGAACACTACAAGATTGTGTTATAGTTGCTCTTTGCTAACCTTCTTTTAATGCCAAAGGATGAAACACTCAGGGATCCCTTTCCGGACACACTTTGGAAGGCTTTTCTTCACTCTTTGCCATATTTGCTTAGAGTAGCTTGTCTTCTGATGATTGATTTTAAAGTATGTTCAGCTCCAGGAAGATATGTTTTTCTTTAGATGAAAAGGAAGTATTTAATAGGTTGCCTATTTTGAGACAGGGTTTACTGTAGTTCTAATTAAAATCTGAAAAACAAAAGAATGGTCCAGAGATGGGAAACACTCGATAGACTGTATAATCCACTCCCAAAGAAAGCCGACACTAAGACACTAAGAACTGCAGTAACCACGGGGCCGTTGCATTAATTTCCCTTGCAAGGAAAGTGATGCTCAAAGTTCTACAATAAAGCCCTTGACCATGTCTAGAGTGGGAAATGCCAGATGTCCAAACTGAATACAGGAAAGGAAGAGAAACCAGGGAACGAGGGATCATATTGCAAACATTGGATAGTGGAGCTAACCAATTAATTTCAGATGAAAATCAGCCTGTGCTTTACAGATTATGACAAAGCCCTTTGATTGTACAGATCATGAAAAAAACTGTGATTACTTTCAAATAAATGAGAGTGCCACATTTGTTTGTCCAAATGCATAACCTGCACTCAGAATAAGAGTGTATTTTTTTTGTGTGTATCAGGAGCGACTTGAGAAACTGCAAGTCGTTTCTGGTGTGAGTGAATTGGCCATCTGCAAGGAAGTTGTCCAGGGGACACCCAAATATTTTGATGTTTTACCATCCTTGTGGGAGGTTTATCTTATGTCCCCGCATGGGGAGCTGGAGTTGAAAGAGGGAGTTCACCTGTTGGTCTTCAGTCCTGCCAGCACAAGGGTTTAACCCATTGCGCCACCGGGGTCTGGAAAGGATTGCAGTTAACAAGGACGTCAGGTAAGATTTTATCTTAGTATTTTCCTGGAAACATTCCCTCATCCTGGTTGCCAAATCAGGCTCCCTCCCAGGGGATCCCATTTAGGTATGTCAACACCCTCATCACTCATTGTATGGCCAATCAGCACCCATTGTCTTGTTCCAGCCATGCGGGAACAGCGTCATCAAAATGCATTATTCCTGACTCAACCACACTGCTTTTTTCCAACACCTCTTTCCCAGCCAGACAAAGAACAGCAACTAGACTTCAAATTCAGTAAATGATGGTTTTTAAAATTTCCTGCCATGACTGGAGCCATTCAACAGCAACAATGGACAGTGCTCCTGGACCAGTCGGGGAATGTATCCTAGCCAGCACTGACTTAGACTAATCAACAGCCAGCATGGCAACATTTCTTTGTTTTATTTATTTATTTATTTATTTCTTGCATTTGTTAACCGCCGCTCTCAGCCCCGAAGGGCGACTCGTGGCGGTGTACAAAACATAGAAAAAGACAGTTTACAGTGAATCAAACAATACAAACACTCAACTACTACATAACCACTATACTAAACAGTTTTTAAACAGTTGTCAAAGAGCTATAAATAAATACATACATTCACAATTGAACTTATGCCAGGTCTTTGAGCACAGGCTCTATTGATATCCTTTTTTTTGGCTAAAGTAGAATAAAGCCTCTGCCCAAGGTCACCAAGTGAATTTTCATGGCTGATCAGGGGTTCAAACCCTATTCTCCAGAGTCATAGTCCAACACACAAACTACTTCACCATGTTGCTTGTGAGAATAATCTAGTAGACATGCATTAATTACATTCTGTAGGGCCAGAAAAGCTTGTCGAAGGATTGAAATAACATGCTGATTTACTCTTTGAACCCTTTGTCATCATTTAAAAGAACAGGAGAAGCATCAGAGGACTGAAGAACAGCAGGCACTGTCCTTTTCTTTCAAAAACATTGAAATATATATTCTATGTTCAACTACACTCTGCCCTAATCAGGACTAAGCTAGGGCATTGTGTTCAATTCTGAGCATCTCATTTTAGGGGGAATATAGGGAAGTTGGAGCAAGTTCAGAAAAGGGCAGAAAAGAAGGAGGAAGGTTGGAAAGAGATATGGAGAACGAAGTAGAAGAAAAGTTAGAAGGAATTCAGCTGAGTAAAGAAAAGACTGAGAATTGACATTATTGTACTCTATAAGTATCGCAAGGATTATAACAGTTTGTTCTCTGCTGCTTGAGAAAGTAGGACCAGGTCTAATGGCTTTAAATTATCGGAGTGTAGGTTGTCACTGAAACATCTGGACAGCAAAAGCTGTTAAGTAATAATGGAACTAATTGAATATAAGTAGTGAACAAAAGTTAGCTGGGCACCTGGGTTGGGGATGATGCATCCCAGTTCAAGAAACGAGACCATAAGACTAAATCCACCACACTGGACTGTAGGAAAAGCAATCCTTGTTTATTGATGAAAAATTGGTTACAAAAGAAAGGTAAATGCAAAGTCAAAAAGCCACAGAAAAACACAGCAGTCAGTAGAATCTCTGAACTTGAGCAAAATTTCAAAAGCCACAATACAAGAACCAGGAACCTGTTAGTATTTTACTAACCATGAACTTGATAACTAAGCCTCTGGGATTACCGGCCATGAAACACACGAATTCTGCCAAGGCACAGCCACAGTCCCAAACGTTGCTTGATCTAAAGAGGCACCCGGCAGGAGGCCTCTTAAACCAAAGAAGCTATTCTTTGAAACGCCCCTTGACTTTGAAGCCTGGGCCTGTCTCTCCTGTAAACGATGTGACCTTCGTAGAAACTGGGAAACATTTCTGTCTCTAACTATCTGTTCTCTTCGGTCCTCATTAAAAACCCCAGGTGGAGCGATATCATGGCTAGTGATATCATGGCTAACTTCCAAAACATTTTCCTCCAGCTGTTGAGTTTCATTTTCATCCCCGCTGACCTCTGCATCAACAACACATTCCACACTGTCAGGGCCAGGGAGAGCTTGCTCAGTTGGAAAAACTATCAGAGAATCCGGTTCACACTGATCAGGATCAGGCTGAACCCCCACAGGGGATGGATTTCTTAAATTGACAGTAGGGAAGGATTGGACTGAAAGGTCTACGGTGGCAATGGTGTCACCTCCTCCACCTCTTCCCCGCCGTGCCATTGTTCTTCATTACTACTCTTCCACATTTGACTGAAAATATAATAGAATTCTCTGAAACAAAATTTTTGAATATTTCTTTTCATTAACATTTTTTCCAAATCGCATTTCTTCTACCTATCATCTTTTCATGTTCCTCTTGTTGTTTTTGTTGTTGTTGTTGTTGTTGTTGTTTACATTATGGAAAAGAAAACTTTACCAAAAGCACACAGAAGCCTTCTAGCTGATAAAACAGTCCAACAATTATAGACTTTGCCACAAAATGAAAGAACCGCTCTTGACAATATTCTCCAGCAACTTTTTACCATGTCCTTACCTTGTCCTTGGATTGTTCCCTTTTATTTGTGAGGCAAATTCAAGTTATTTGATTCCCTGTATGTCCCAGTGGGACATTAGTTGGGAGTTGGGTCATTAGCAACAGAATCCTACTACTATTTGCATTGCTTTCAGTCGCATGATATAACCACCCAAGAGGCCCCCAAGCAGCAGTTTTCTTCAGCAGACCTGAAACAGAAGCAATCAGAATCAGGTACTTCTTCTCAGCTATTTTCCTCAGAAAGTGGCATAATGGATAATAACTTAATTTCTTCATTGGGTATCGTTACATGGACCATTGTTGGAAGCATGTCCATGGTTGCCATTTTAGGAAATGTATTCATCATAGTTGTGAGTGGGAACCAATGGCTCCAAACCAAGAAGATGGCACCTTTTGATTTTCTCTTGACTAGTTTGAGCATCTCCAGAGTGTTTTGGTATGTAACCTCTGGACTTAACTATCTTTTGGAAGTCAGCATTGGTGACGCCTTTATGTATTCTTCTGCCCAGGAAGCCATCGGTTTTGTCTGCATGTTTTCTGGCATGGCCAGCCTCTGGTGTGCTTCATGGCTTAGTGTGTTCTATTGTGTGAAGGTCACCAACTTTGCCAACCGCTTTTTACTCTGGCTAAAGCCAAGGATCAATGTGCTCTCGATTAGACTGCTTGGAATGTCAATAAGTAGTCTTGTCATCATGTCCGTTCTCTTCTTCTGCAGTTATGCTGAAGAAAAAAAGCGGTGCAATCTGACAGGGAGCTTGCCAGTGAACATCAGTCAAAGAAAGGCTTGTCAAGCCTTAATTTTTATTTTTGTTCCTTTTCAGTTAATTGTTGCATCCATGAATTTCATCATCAGCCTAACTGCAACCGTTCTTTTGCTCCTCTCTCTGTGGAAACACACAAGGAATCTGAAAAAGAGTGGTATTGGTGCAAAAGACCTAAGTACTCAGATCCATATTAATGTCATGAAGTCTTTCGTGTTTTATATTTTCCTCTACATTTTATATTTCACTGGTATGCTAAATTTGGCAAATAATTTGCACACTGCTAATGCCATGCAGCTTTTGTCTGCCATCCTTCTTACCATATTTCCTTCAGCACACACCATAATATTAATTTTGAGCAATCCAAAACTGAAATCACTGTTAGTTCGCACTCTAAATATAAGACGAAAAGCTTAATAAAGAGAAGAGGCACCAGACTTGCATTTCTTTTTCCCCAGGAAAAAGGCAACCACATTTCCTAATGTCAAGACTGATAGTTATCCGAAGAATATGTGATGATGCATCTTTGTATTTGACAATCCCGACTATACAGAATGAATAATAAGCTGAATTTCTGGATATTCTCTTTCTTCTAATCTTCATAAAATGCATTTCTGGAAATTGTTACGTGTCATCATTTGCGCAGAGACTTCCACATGTCAGTCTGTAATAGCTAAAAGTCAACACAATTGCCACAGCTGATAAAAGATGAAAATATATATTGGCTTTTCATTTATTTCAATTGTTTATGTTAGCTAAAAATCATTTACACAGAGACTTCCGCATGTAAGTTTGCAGTAGCTGAAAATCAACCTAAGTGCCACAGCTGATAAAATATGAAAATATGTATGTGTCTATTCATTTGTTTCAACTATTTATGTGATCTTCATAACAGTTGGCCAAATTGAAAAAGAAGATTTTTTTATTTCATTTTTATTTCCTGTGCTGGTCTATGACTGAAATAAATGATTCAATTTGATGATTTGATCCTAAAGCTATGTGCTCTGCGCTAGTGCCCCCTTTGGCGCTGCTCATATGTCAAAGGGAAACTTGGTCCAAGCGATAGCTTTTAACTCAATAGGCTCTTAAGTTGAAATGCTTTGAAGTTGAAGTTCCACTGTATTCTTAAAAATAAATAAAACATGATTTCATTTTTATTTACATAGTAATACAATGCAAATTTTAGTTGCACACAGCAATAATATTGGAGCTTATATTGTCAATCTACTAAAAGTTCATTAACGTTTTAATATATTGTTTAATGTTTATGACGGCCCACTTGTCATCGGGCAAGCGGACACCCTGACTTGTCCACCCCTGTATATATATTATGCATGTATACACACACTCACATTGTATTCCTTACATTTTAAGACACACTTTTTCCTATATAAATATCTCTAAAATGGGATATGTCTTAGAATGGCAGGTGTGTCTTACGTATGTTGTTGTTGTTGTTGGTACTGAAATTAGAGTGCGTCTTATAATTGATGATGTCTAACAATTCAAGAAATATGATGTATACACACACACACACACACACAGAGCCCCCTATATCCATGGATTTTGGGCCTGTGGATTCAACCATCCACCGCTTAAACTGAATACAGGAAAGGAAAAGGAACCAGAGAACTGGGATCATGTTTGTTCTGTCACGCACTGGGCCTGTAATAATTGTCTTTTGAACCTTGTGCCCAGCGGGAAGCCAGGGTGCCACGAAAGAGGCCCTCAAGGATTTTCCTGAAGAAATGGTCTTTAGATGGCTTGAAAGGTTAAACAAAGTCCTTTATTATTGAACAAATTAAACAGATATTTCTCAAATCTTCAATGAGTCAAACAAATGCTTCAAGGCTTTAAATCAACTGGATGGCTTCCTTAATCTTGTCCACAAGGGACAGGCAACTGTCTTAGTTAATTGTTCTTATACTTTGAGAGGAAAACCCTTTTTTAACCTCTCCCAGGCTGTCTGTTATCTAAGTTTTGTTGGTGTGGGATCTACTACCGATTCCAAACTGCATCTTGGTACTGAGTAAACCTACCAGACAAAGCTTGTAGATTCTCCAGCTGGAGTTCTTTGGGTCTGTAAAGCTGTTTTCCCTCTGGAATTTCTTTAAGACTTTAGGGCTGTTTCCCTCAGATGCTGTAAGGCTGAGAGGCTGCAAGCTCCCAGCCAGAGCTTTGGGAATTTCCCCCCGGAATGTCTTGAGAAATGAAGCTTTTCTGCAGGTGAAGCTTGTCCACGTCATCTAACTTAGCTTTCCTCACCAAGACTAACTAAAATGGCCCCCTTTTCCCTTCCCATCTCCCTGGGAGAAGGGGTGGATCCAAACTTAACAATGATAGACAGGTGGCTTGCCCTATGACTGCAAACCAAAGGAAGCCACATTTTTTGCAGAATCTCTGAAACTTTGGAATGCATGCAAACACTTAATAGAAAGAAAATAAAGTTGGAGCTCCTGGTACATTCGTACCAGCACAATGTTGTAAACCAATTAATTTCAGATGAAAATCAGCCTGTGCTTTATAAATCAGCCTGTGCTTTATGAAAATCAGCCTGTGCTTTACAAAGTCATTTGATTGTACAGATCATGAAAAACTGTGATTACTTTTTTAAAAATGAGAGTGCCACAACATTTGCTTGTCCAGATGCATAACCTGCACTCAGAACAAGAGTGTATTGTTTGGAAAGCTTTACAATTAACAAGGAGGCCAGGCAAGTCTACATTTTATCACCCTATCTGAACATATAAATAAAGCAGGAGAAAGGGGGCATGATCCTGATCTCTCCCTAGAAGCCAACATGACTAAACTACGGTTTTGTTTGAAGGACCTGAGCATGGCTCTTGAAGCTAGGTGACTTGCAGGCAGGGGCGGCTCGTCCATTACGCGAAGTAAGCGGTCGCAGAACACTTTTTTTTGCCAGGGGCGCAGAGGCGCCTCTGTAAATGCCCCTCGACCGCCACTTGAGGAGCGTCCCCTCAGCTCACAACAGCCCTAGCAATCCGCGGGGAGCCTCGGCTTTCTTGCCTCGCTGCCGGGGTATCCTCTTCCCAAAGGGGCCGGGCCCTTGAGCCTCACCTAGCCCCCCTCGTTCCTGCTCCACCTGATCACTGGGTGCGCGAGCAGAGCCAGCGCTCAATTGTTCTCTGCGTTCGATCCCTTCCCCATGACCGGCTCCCTTTCCCGATCCCCGGCGCTCCACCCACCTCCTCTCCTCTCCCCAATCCGGGGGTGGGCCAAGGGGCGGATCCGCCACGCCTGGCCCGCTTCAGGTCCGGAGGTGTGCCTGAAGACCCCAGCGTGTGCACCAAAAGTCGCCTCTTCTCCTGACTTTCTCTTCAGCCATTGGGACCGAGAGAGAGAGAGAGAGAGCCCCTCCGGCTGGAGGTATCTCCCACCTCCGCTCCCTCCTTTGTTTTTGCGCCTACCTTCAGGAAAGGTGGGCATCTCCACCTCTGTCTCTCTCTCTCTCTCTCTCTCTCTTTCGGTCCCAATGGCTGAGGAGAAAGTCAGGAGAAGAGGTGACTTTTGGTACACACGCCGGGGTCTTCAGGCACGCCTCCGGACCCAAAGTTGGCCAGGCAAGGGAGCAAGTGCGGCAAGTGTAGTTACTGAGATGTATAGTTCACCTACAATCAAAGAGCATTCTGAACTCCACCAATGATGGAATTGAACCAAATATGGCACACAGAACTCCCACGACGAACAGAAAATATATATCAATGATTGGTTGGGGGGGGGGGGGCAAAATACTGTTTGCTTACCATTGAAAATTACCTAGGGCCGCCTCTGCTTGCAGGTCTCTCATTTATAGGCTCAACAGAAATTGGCTTGACAGCAGTTAAAAACAATTGTTCCAGCAGTTCAAAACGAGTCCCTCCAATATGTGAAACTGCAAACCATGCAGTTCATGGTACCTGAAAGGGTTGTCCATGTGCCATTTGTTAAGTTGCTGTTCCTGTTCGATAGATTGCCTCCACGGTAGCTTACCAGATTATAACAAGTGAAAGAACTGAATGATGAAGAATGACAATATTGTACTAAACAAAGTTACGTCGTGGCGACGCAAAAGGTTAAACCCTTGTGCTGGTTGAACTGCTGACCTGAAGGTTGGTAGTTCAAATCCATGAGACGGGGTGAGCCCTGTCTGTCAGCTCCAGCTTCCCATGCAGGGACATGAGAGAAGCCTTTCACAGGATGGTAAAACATCCGGGCATCCTCTGGACAACGTCCTTGCAGACAGCCAATTCTCCCACATCAGAAATGACTTGCAATTTCTCAAGTTGCTTCTAAAATGAAAAAACAGAAAACTAAGGACCCCACCCAAAATGTAAGAAATCTTATGAAATGACATTACCTAATAAGATTGAGATGGGCTATAAAATATGGATTGGTTATATTAGTTTATACATTTATATCAGTCTATAAATTGGATGTAATACAAAAAGAGGGAAAGCATGATAATAATAAAATGATATAAATACTAACCTACTAAATTTTAATTGAAAATTTTCTTCATAGATAATAAATATTTTAAGAAAATATTTAATGTGAAACAATCTGTTATGAAAAATTAAAATAACTTTCCATTGAAGAAGAACTGAAAAATAATATATGAAGATGCTGAGACGATGTGAGAAGTTGCAAGAAGATACAACCAATGAACTTAAAATGAAAATTGTTGGAATCTTCAATATTTTATGAAATGTGTGTTAAAGAAATAGAGAGGAAGACTTAGTGTAACAATGATCATTTTGTAGAAAGAACTCCCCATACCCCAACAACCCCTACTCTCTTTGTTTTCTTTTTGCAGTATATTTGTAAAGATGCAACTAGCCAATAACAAATCTATTATCCCCAATTTTTTCCCTTCCCTTTCCCCCCAACCCCTACTCTCCTAGTAAATGTTTAATAAAAATTATTTGAAAAAAGAGAAAAATAATAACAATTTCAACCATGGTCTCTGGAGTTCTAGTCTAATACTCTAACAACTACACCATATTAACTCTTGGATTTCTGATCACTGTAAATTTCAGTAATCTTAAAATGTCTTTACACTAATGTCCTCTTCATTCCTATAGGGACCTTTCCACACAGCCCAGAATATCAAGGCAGAATATCTCGCCGTATCTGCTTTGAACTGGGTTATCTGAATCCACACTGCCATGTGTTGCTTATTGGTTCAGTGGTTCAGTCGCTTCCAACTGTTCGTGACCGCATGGACCAGCCCACGCCAGAGCTCTCTGTCAGCTGTCACCACCCCCAGCTCCTTCAGGGTCAAGTCAGTCACTTCAAGGATACCATCTAGCCATCTTGCCTTTGGTCAGCAACACTGCCATATATTCAAGTTCAAAGCAGATAATGTGGGATTTTCTGCCTTAATATTCTGGGATATAGGGCTGTGTGGAAGAGCCATAGGGTATACCCTCCTTCTTGCCCAAGACATTTACTCATATAGTGGAAGCTTTGAATCAGTCTTCTGTGCCCTTTCTACACTGCCATATAAAATCCAGATTTAGACTGGATTATCTAATAGTATAGGCTCACATAATCAAGTTCAAAGCATTATCTGGTTTGATAATCTGGATTATAAGGCAGTGTAGAAGAGGCCAGAGTCTCTGTTCTGGAGTGGACACATGTCCCAAACGGTAAGCAGGGGGGAGCACTGATCTGCTCATGCATACACTGATTTTTAATAAACTTCATACTGATGCTTCTAGGGCACTCAAATCAATCTTGGAAACCTTCAGATATGTCTGCAATTATGAAAGAATACCTTACTACCAAAGAAAGACAAATGTAGGTAGTATCAGAAGAGCAGAGATTGGAGGCTCAAGATGGACTGTTTGTTCCCTCTTAACAATGCTTGGTGGCCCTGTCATTTGCAAACAAAACTGCGGAGCCCATGCAGCCTTTAGATCCCTGCACATCCCAAAAACGTTGATCAGCTCCCCCACCCCTGAAGCTACTCTTATAAGAGAAGTAACAAAAAATGATTCCTGGAAATCCCTCAGCTTCCTTTGCAAATCCAATGGAGATGCATACAAGAAAGTTAGCAAGGCAGGAGGCCCATAAACCAGAAGGAAAAGGATATTGATTCTAGAGAAGCCCTAGCTGTCCATTGCTAGTACTAGAGTGCTAATGCTATGGACCGTCCTGGGGCTGAAAGTGAGAATGAAGGGAAAGCAGCATGGACGGCAGGTGGGCCAGGTGGGAATGGTATAAAAAGTTGGTAAGAGAGTGACCCTCCTGTGCATACCTTCTAGCTGGAGTACGGTATACACCCACCCAATGATTAAAGCACGTTCCTCCTATACAAATGCACACATGTGTGAAGCAATATGTCAGAAAAGGCAAACATACTTCAAGGTTCACCTGCATATATTTATGATTGTGAGGTGTATGTTTTCCAGGCCACACTAGATATTAGGAGGTTAATTTACTTTGCCTTTCGGAGTACTTAAGAGAGTTTGCTGCGCCTATGAACAGCATCACAAAAGGAAACAGCTCTGAAAATGTCAGATTCAAGGGAATCCGTATAAGGTTACCGTTCTGTTTATTATTTTACTGGTGCTGCTTTTATGCCTCATGGGAACTTTACATTGCAACTATAATCATCATCATCTTATTTGTATCCCACCCACTCTCCCAAAGAGACTCAGGGTGACTTACAAAAATACAATACATATAGTAATAATCCCAACCAAAAACAACAGAAGTCATCCATTCATAATACAAAAACAAAAGCAGCCATAAAAATCTTAAATTATAACATCAAAACATCACAAAGTATAAAATTTTGTACTGGAATAAAACATATTATACATAATAGGCAAATATATACACACACATACACAGAGTGGCCCCTTTCAAACCAAGTTGCTAAAATCCTTTGGGGGGACCCTGAACACTACAAGATTGTGTTATAGTTGCTCTTTGCTAACCTTCTTTTAATGCCAAAGGATGAAACACACAGGGGTCCCTTTCCTGGAAGGCTTTTCTTCACTCTTTGCCATATTTGCTTAGAATAGCTTGTCTTCTGATGATTGATTTTAAATTATGTTCAGCTCCAGGAAGATATGTTTTTCCTTAGATGAAAAGGAAGTATTTAATAGGATGCCTATTTTGAGACAGGGTTTACTGTAGTTCTAATTAAAATCTGAAAAACAAAAAAATGGTCCAGAAATGGGAAACACTCAATAGACTCTATATTCCACTCCAAAGCTGACACTAAGAATTTCAGGAACCTTGCAAGGAAAGTGATGCTCAAAGTTCTACAATAAAGCCCTTGACCATGTCTAGAGTGGGAAATGCCAGATGTCCAAACTGACTACAGGAAAGGAAGAGGAACCAGGGAACAAGGGATCATATTGCAAACATTGGATAGTGGAGCTAATCAATTCATTTCAGATGAAAATCAGCCTTTGCTTTACAGATTATGACAAAGCCCTTTGATTGTACAGATCATGAAAAAAACGGTGATTACTTTCAAATAAATGAGAGTGCCACCACATTTGTTTGTCCAAATGCATAACCTGCACTCAGAATAAGAGTGTACTTTTTTTTTGTGTATCAAGAGCGACTTGAGAAACTGCAAGTCGTTTCTGGTGTGAGAGAATTGGCCATCTGTAAGGACGTTGTCCAGGAGACACCTGAATGTTTTGATGTTTTACCATCCTTGTGGGAGGCTTCTCTTATGTCCCCGCATGGGGAGCTGGAGCTGAAAGAGGGATCTCATCTGTGCTCTCCCCTGATTCGAACCTGCGACCTGTCGGTCTTCAGTCCTGCCAACACAAAGGTTTAACTCATTGCACCACTGGGGTCTGGAAAGGATTGCAGTTAACAAAGACGTCAGGTAAGATTTTATCTTAGTATTTTCCTGGAAACATTCCCTCATCCTGGTTGCCAAATCAGGCTCCCTCCCAGGGGATCCCATTTAGGTATGTCAACACCCTCATCACTCATTGTATGGCCAATCAGCACCCATTGTCTTGTTCCAGCCATGCGGGAACAGCATCATCAAAATGCATTATTCCTGACTCAACCACACTGCTTTCTTCCAACACCTCTTTCCCAGCCAGACAAAGAACAGCAACTGGACTTCAAATTCAGTAAATGATTTTTAAAATTTCCTGCCATGACTGGAGCCAATCAACAGTGACAATGGACCGTGATCCTGGACCAGTCGGGGAATGTATCCTAGCCAGTACTGACTTAGACCAATCAACAGCCAGCATGGCAACATTTCTTTGTTTTAAACAGTTGTCAAAGAGCTATAAATAAATACATACATTCACAATTGAGCTTATGCCAGGTCTTGGAGCACAGGCTCTATTGATATCCTTTTTTTTTTTTGGGCTAAAGTAGAATAAAGCCTCTGCCCAAGGTCACCAAGTGAATTTTCATGGCTGATCAGGGATTCAAACCCTATTCTCCAGAGTCATAGCCCAACACACAAACTACTTCACCATGTTGCTTCTGAGAATCATCTAGTAGACCTGCATTAATTAAATCCTGTGGGGCCAGAAAAGCTTGTCAAATGATTGAAGTAACATGCCGATCTACTCTTTGAACCATTTGTCATCATTTAAAAGGATAGGAGAAGCATCAGAGGACTGAAGAATAGCAGGCACTGTCCTTTTTTTTCAAAAACATCAATATATATATTTTCTATCTTCCACTACACTCTGCCATAATCAGGACTAAGGTAGGGCATTGTGTTCAATTCTGAGCATCTCGTTTTAGGAAGGATATAGAGAAGTTGGAGCAAATTCAGAGAAGGGCAGAAAAGGAGGAGGACAGTTGATAAGAGATATGGAGAACGAAGTAGAAGAAAAGTTTGAAGGAATTCAGCCGAGTGAAGAAAAGACTGAGAATTGACATGATTGTACTCTATAAATATTGCAAGGATTATAACAGTTTGTTCTCTGCTGCTTGAGAAGGTACGACCAGGTCTAATGGCTTTAAATTATCAGAGTGTAGGTTGTCATTGAAACATCTGGATACATAAGTGGTGGACAGAAGTAAGTTGGGCACCTATGTGTTGGGGATGATCTGGATGGATTTCTTGGATTGACAGTAGGGAGGGATTGGACTGAAAGGTCTTCGGTGGCAATAGTGTCACCTCCTCCACCTCCTCCCCCCCCCCCCCCCCCGACCGCCCCAATGCCATGGTTCTGCTGTTTGAGAAGGTAGGACCAGGTTTAATGGCTTTAAATTATCAGAGTGTAGGTTGTCACTGAAACATCTGGACAGCAAAAGCTGTTCAGTAATAATGGAACTAATTGCAAATATAAGTAGTGGACAAAAGTAAGTTGGTCACCTGTGTGTTGGGGATGATCTGGATGGATTTCTTGGATTGACAGTAGGGAAGGATTGGACTGAAAGGTGTACAGTGGCAATGGTGTCACCTCCTCCACTTCTTCCTCCCCTGTGCCATGGTTCTTCATTACTACTCTTCCACATTTAACTGAAAATCTTTGCCAGTGTAGTCTATCCTACTATAATTCTCTAAAGCCAAATTTTTGAATATTTCTTTGCACAAGCATCTTTTTAAAATCGCATTTCTTCTACCTATCATCTTTTCATGTTTCTCTTGTTGTTGTTGTTTGCATTATGGAAAAGAAATCTTTACCAAAAGCACACAGAAGCCTTTTAGCTGATAAAATAGTTCAACAATTATAGACTTTGCCACAAAATGAAAGAACCTCTCTTGACAATACTCTCCAGCAACTTTTTACCATGTCCTTACCTTGTTCTTGGATTGTTCCCTTTTATTTGTGAGGCAAATTCAAGTTATTTGATTCTCTGTATGTCCCAGTGGGACATTAGTTGGGAGTTGGGTCATTAGCAACAGAATCCTACTACTATTTGCATTGCTTTCTGTCGCATGATATAACCACCCAAGAGGCCCCCAAGCAGCAGTTTCCTTCAACCGACCTGAAACAGAAACAATCACAATCAGAATTGGAATCAGAATCAGGAACTTCTTCTCAGATATTTTCCTCAGAAAATGGCAATAACGAATTTGAATTTCATTTCTCCATTGGGTATCTTTACATGGACCATTATCGGAAGTATATCCATAGTTGCCATTTTAGGAAATGGATTTATCATAGTTGTGATTGGGAACCGATGGCTCCAAACCAGGAAGATTGCTCCTTCTGATTTTCTCTTGACTAGTCTGAGTATCTCCAGAATTTTTTTGCATGCAACCGTTGGACTTAACTTTGTTTTGGAAGTCAGCATTGGTGACATCTTTATTGATACTTTTGCATGGGAAGTTATCGGTTTTGTTTGGGTTTTTTCTGGCATGGCCAGCCTCTGGTGTGCTTCATGGCTTAGTGTTTTCTATTGTGTGAAGGTCACCAACTTTGCCAACCGCTTTTTACTCTGGCTGAAGCCAAGGATCAATGTGCTCTCCATTAGACTGCTTGGAGCATCAATAAGCAGTCTTGTGGTCATGTCCGTTCCCTTCTTCAGGAGTTACGTTGAACAAAAAAAGCAGTGCAATCTGACAGGGAGCCTGCCAGTGAAAATCAGTCGAAGAAAGGATTGCCATGCCTTATTTTTTATTTTTCGTCGTTTTCATTTAATTGTTGCTTCCATGAATTTCATCATCAGCATAACTGCAACCATTATTTTGCTCATCTCTCTGTGGAAACACACAAGGAATCTGAAAAAGAGTGGTATTGATGCAAAAGACCTAAATGCTCAGATCCATATTAATGTCATGAAGCCTTTGGTGTTTTATATTTTCTTCTACCTTTTATATTTTGCTGGTATGGTAAATTTTGCAAGTGGTTATGCGTCCATTCTTGATCCTATTGAGCTTTTGTCTGATGTCCTTCTCACCATATTTCCTTCAGCACACACCATAATATTAGTTTTGAGCAATCCAAAACTGAAAGCACTGTTAGTTCGCACTCTAAATTTTAGACAAAAAGCTTAATAAAGAGAAGGGGCACCAGAATTGCCTTTCTTGTTCTCCAGGAAAAAATCAACCACATAACCAAATGTCAAGACTGATATCACAAGAAAATGCGAAGATGCATCTTTGCATTTGACAATCCTGTCTATACAGAATGAATAAACTGAGCTGAATTTCTGGATGTTCTGTTTCTTTTCATCTTCTTAAAATGCATTTCTGAAAATAGTTACCTGACATCATTTACGCAGAGACTTCCACATGTCTGTGTGCAGTAGCTAAAAGTCAACACAATTGTCATAGCAGATAAAAGATGAATATATATATATATATATATATATATATATATATATAGGTTTTTCATTTATTTCAGTTATTTATGTGATCTTCATAACAGTTGGCCAAACAAAGAAGATTGTCAGCAAGAATTGTATGCTACTCCATCTTGGTCAAATGCAGAGAGTTAAATGATTAAAGTCCAAGGATTAAGAGTCTATACCAGGGGTCCTCAAACTAAGGCCTGGGGACCAGATACGGCCCTCCCAGGTCATTTACCCGGCCCTCACTCAGGGTCGATCTAAGTCTGAAACGTCTTGAAAGCACACAATGACAACAATCTTATCTCAAAAGCAGGTCCACACTTCCCATTGAAACATGAATAAGTTTATATTTGTTAAAATTGTCCTTTATTTTAATTATTGTATTGTTTTTAAGTGTTTCTTGCACTACAAAAAATATGTGTCGTTTGCATAGGAATTCATTTTTTTTTCAAATTATAATCCATCCCTCCAACAGTTTGAGGGACTGTGACCTGGCCCTCTGTTTAAAAAGTGTGAGGACCCCTAGTCAATACTGTAGTCAAAAGCCAATCCAAAGATTCAAGGTTGCAGAGCTCCAAGGGTTCAGGCAACAAGTCAGGATACCAAAAAACCCCAAACATGGGAGGAAACCAGCAGCATCCACCACCAAAATGAAACAAATACTTTTCTGCCAAGATCAGTCTCCAAGCTAGCTCCTTATAACCAGTAAAACCCAACTGCAACCTCTTTTTTGCATGCCTCCAGCCTTAACTGCTTTCACCTGTAAACTCTTACAGAATACTCAGCCCTTTAGAACTAAGACTTACATTAATCCCTTCCATCACCAACTGCTAGGCCTGCCATCTACCAACCACCATCAACTGTGGAACATGATACAAGATCCTCCTCCATATTTAACTGAAAATAGTTGCCAGTGCAGTCCATTCTGCTATAATTCTTTGAAGCCAATTTTTTGAATATTACATTTCACCATAATTGATTAAAATAACTGAAACATCTTTTCAAAATTGTGCTGAATGTTTTTTGCAAACACTACAGCCTTCTTGTATCTATGATCTTTTTTTGTTCCTCTTGTTGTAAACACAGAAGCCTTCTAGCTGATAAAACAGTAACAATTGTAGAATTTGCCACAGAATGAAAGAGCTGCTCTTGACAATATTCTCCTGCAACTTTTTACCACACCCTTTGTGCTGTCGCACCTGGGGGCTATTATTCTCAATAAAGGAGGGATGGACGTGGCATCTTTCCCCCAGGGGATTGCTTCTTGCCCTCCTATAGGAAACTGGAATTCCCAAAAACCCAAAATGCTGTAAATAGCTCAAAATAAGTTTTATTTATCACAAAGTCATTTCTTCAAAGCAATGAGCTGGAAAACTTTAGAGGGGTGAAGGAAAACATACGTTACAGTCTCAATTAGTCCTGGGTCCAAGGGGTTTGAAGCTGAGAAGCCTCACCAAATTTCCTCTTTCCTCAATGGCTGTGAATGCCGGAGCAAACCACAACCCCAGTTCAGATGGCCTATGTTTTGAAGATTCAGGATCTTCCTTTGGTGCCAAAAGAACCGGCTTGAAGGCGCCTGGGTCTCCTCAATAATTGTCCAGGACGATCTGGACATAAAGCATGAGTCCCAGGGGTAAAAAACCTCAGAACTGGTGCTAAGAGGTAACTTAAATCAGGGTTCTTTAGAGTCAGGTCTCTTACTCACTTCCATCTGGTACTACTCTGATGGCAGAATGAAAGGAAAAAGGAAGTTCTCCCCTCTCGCAGGAAGAGGTGGAGCCAAACAGTACTGATTGACAGCTACAAGCAACCAATCCATACAACTATACATAAGCAGTGTAAAAAGGGGCAGGATTAAGCATGAAACAACATTTTAAATCTTACAACTAACAGTTCTTTACATAGGTGGCGCCACTCGCGCCGTCACACCCTTACATTGTACTTGGACTGTTCCCTTTTATTTGTGAGGCAAATTCAAGTTATTTGAGACTCTATATGTCCCAGTGGGACCTTAGTTGGGAGTTGGGTCATTAGCAACAGAATCCTACTACTATTTGCATTGCTTTCTGTCGCATGATATAACCATTCAAGCAGCAGTTTTTTTCCAGCAGACCTGAAACAGACACAATCAGAATCAGGTACTTCTTCTCAGATACTTTCCTCAGAAAGTGGCAAAATGGATAATCACTTAATTTCTCCATTGGGTATCTTTACATGGACCATTATTGGAAGTATGTCCATGGTTGCCATTTTAGGAAATGGATTTATCATAATTGTGAGTGGGAACCAATGGCTCCAAACCAGGAAGATGGCTCCTTCTGATTTTCTCTTGACTAGTTTGAGCATCTCCAGAGTGTTTTGGTATCTATCCTTTGGACTTAGCTATTTTTTGGACTTTGGTGATGCTTTTATATATTCTTCCGCACAGGAAGCTCTCAATTTTGTCTGCATATTTTCCGGCATGGCCAGCCTCTGGTGTGCTTCATGGCTTAGTGTTTTCTATTGTGTGAAGGTCACCAACTTTGCCAACCGCTTTTTACTCTGGCTGAAGCCAAGGATCAATGTGCTCTCCATTAGACTGCTTGGAATGTCAATAAGTAGTCTTGTGGTCATGTTCATTCCCTTCTTCTCCAGTTATGCTGCAGAAAAAAAGCGGTGCAATCTGACCGGGAGCCTGCCAGTGAACATCAGTCAAAGAAAGGCTTGCCAAGCCTTATATTTTATTTTTTTTCCTTTTCATTTAATTGTTGCTTCCATGAATTTTATCATCGGCATAACTGCAACCATTCTTTTGCTCCTCTCTCTGTGGAAACACACAAGGAATCTGAAAAAGAGTGGTATTGGTGCAAAAGACCTAAGTACTCAGATCCATATTAATGTCATGAAGTCTTTCGTGTTTTATATATTCCTCTACATTTTATATTTCGCTGGTATGCTACATTTGGCAAGTAATGTGCACACTGCTGGTGCCATGCGGCTTTTGTCTGACATCCTTCTTACCATATTTCCTTCAGCACACACCATAATATTAGTTTTGAACAATCCAAAACTGAAAGCAATGTTAGTTCGCACTCTAAATATAAGAGGAAAAGCTTAATAAAGAGAAGAGGCACCAGACTTGCATTTCTTTTTCCCCAGGAAAAAGGCAACCACATTTCCTAATGTCAAGACTGATAGTTATCTGAAGAATATATGAAGATGCATCTTTGTATTTGACAATCCGAACTATACAGAATGAATAAATTAAGCTGAATTTCTGGATATTCTGTTTCTCCTAATCTTCATAAAATGCATTTCTGGAAATTGTTACCTGTCATCATTTACACAGAGACTTCCGCATGTAAGTTTGCAGTAGCTGAAAATCAACCTAAGTGCCACAGCTGATAAAATATGAAAATATGTATGGGTCTATTCATTTGTTTCATCTGTTTATGTGATCTTCATAACAGTTGGCCAGACTGAAAAAGAAGATTGGCAGCATGACTTGTATGCAGGATTTATTATTGTCTTAAAGCTTATACAATATGAATGGATTCCACAAGGGCAGAATTGCATTCTCTTGGATAACTCTCTACCTAAGGAATGAGCTGGGTCAAATTCCCACTGCAAAGCTGAAGAATAATAAAAGATTGATCAATTTCAGCTAGACAGAAGCTTCTCTTCACAATGGAAGACAGCTGCTCGGTTGAAGAGTACAAACAATTTGAATCCTAAATATCTGAATTCAGTCTCCATTATTAAAGTACTTGTAAACCAAAACTAGTGCCGGAAGACATAGAAGCAGGTGCATGGCCAAATGGTACTGGAATTAGATCTGTTGGTCTGTTTTTTGCGGTGTGCACTAGGCTGAAAAATGGACGAGAGCACAAGGCACAGAGGCTGCTCCCTTGAAATCCTAAAGCTATTTATATTTATAATTTTAATGTACTAAACAGGAGCCCCCGGTGGCGCAGTGGGTTAAAGCCCTGTGCTGGCAGAACTGAAGACCGACAGGTCGCAGGTTCGAATCCGGGGAGAGGCGGATGAGCTCCCTCTATCAGCTCCAGCTCCTCAGGCGGTGACATGAGAGAAGCCTCCCACAAGGATGATAAAACATCAAATCTTCCGAGTGTCCCCTGGGCAACGTCCTTGATGGTGGGAGCCCCCGCCCAGTAATTGCTCCGCACTGCAGCAGAGAGTTCCACAGTTCCTGGCCGCCAAAAATTGGAAAAAAAATGGAAAAAAACTGGTGTAATGTGACCCAACAGGCAGCTGAAGCTAAGAATGCACTCAGCCTCCCTCGCTTTCTCTCTAGCCCTGACTTTGTATCAATTCTCAAGTGGAGGCACTTGAAACTTGACACCTTGTATCTTCCCCTGCCTCAAACTAACTCATTCACGAAATAAAAACTTTTCTAGGCTCCGGAGAGCCGTGAGCCTGCCGGGGATGCCCTGGCGGCATCCCCGGGCTGCCGAATCTGCGTCCGTTAAAACCGCAGATACGGAAACCCTCCTATTGGATCCCCTTATCCACAAAAAAACTTCAAAATGGCGGATCGGCTCCGTTTTAATTTTATATTTTTCTACAACTTTCCTCACTTTTGACCCCTCCGCCCGGGAAATAATTGTTTTGTTTTTAAGAATATATTTTGAAGGAAAACAGCTGATTGTCATTTTCGCCGGTTCGGCCGCCGCAGCCCGTTTCCCTCTCTTGCCGCTCGTTCCTGCTCGGCTCCGCAGCCAGGGCTTGCTGTGGGCACCCATAAGAGACCCCGGAGAGGCGGCCAGGCGGGAACCCCGGCCCCTGAGAGGGAGACCTAGTTCACCAAGAGCCGAACGATGGATTCTGTTGTCATCTAGCCCAGCGCTCGCCATCGGACTTTTGATTCATGAACTGAACTGTTTGCCGTACCCATGGCTACGAACTTCCTACTGACACTTGATTTGAAATGCCAGCAGCCTCCGTTTCCACGAATCTTCTCCAAAGGACTATGAGATTTTTTGGTTTTAATAAAGAGCAAATATTGTAATAAATTTCCTGGGTGGGATGGGGTTCCCTTTATGAGCTATGTATGAAATGTATCGTATGAGATGTAATGTGTTCCCTTCCCGCCTTCCCGCCTTTCCTTTGACCTTCGCCCTTCGCCCTACAAAAGGTGACCAGAAGTTGTTGTGATGCCCGGGGGAAATTCTCTGCTTCCCCCAAAACTCTTCCCTGATTGACTTATCTGCATGACACAATAACTGTTGATTCCCTCATCCCGCCTTCTGAGCTTGCCTAGCGGGAAGAGGAAGTCAACAGAAACCTGAAAAAAAGGATTGATTAAATTCACAAAGACAGCGTTGATCCCTTTTGAGGTCCGCTGTCTGGCCCAATATTTTCTTTCCCCCAAAGCCATTTCAACAGGAAGACTTTTGTTTACTGGGATCACACCTGGCCGGCCAGAACAAAGCCTCGCATTCCATCCTGGCTGGTCAGCTGTAATCCCATCATTTCTCCATTGTGTGCGCTCGTCCCGCCCTCTCGCTCCTGATTCGTCCATTCTCGGGAGCGAGAGAAACGTTCCAATTGGCCCTCCAGAGGCGGAGAAGCACGCTGATTGGCTCGGAAGCGGGGCGGGTCGCCAAGCCTCCTCCCAGCTGTTCTGCAGCCAGCCAATCAGCGCGAAGCTGGCCAGCAGAGGGCGGGCGGGAGTTTTGAATTGCTTTCTTTGTGTCTTCTCTATAAAAATGATTGTAACCATCCTAGCAACCATGCTTGTGGTGGAATTATTCCTGCATTGCATCCGATACAGCTGAATCGCAAATAAACACCTCGGTCCTAACTTCTTCCACCTTGAGTGAGCTTTATTAATTTTAAAAATCTTTTTGGCTGGGATTGGCTTCTGCTGGCCTCACCAAGGTTTCTAAGGGCCCTTTTGAGCGGTCCTCGGGGATCTCCTCCGGGGAGACCTTCCTAAAAGCAGCTCGATATCATTCTCACAACAGGAGCGACTTGTAGTTTCTCAAAAAAAAAATGTACTAAACGTACCAAGTTTGTATGAAACTGTGACTTCTATTTCCTGTGCTGGTCTATGACCGAAATAAATGATTCAATTTGATGCTTTGATCCTAAAGCTATGTGCTCTGGCGCTAGTGCCCCCTTTGGCACTGCTCATATGTCAAAGTGAAACTTGGGCCAAGCAACAGCTTTTACTCAATAGGCTTTTAGTTGAAAAGCTCTTAAGTTGAAGTTCCACTGTATTCTTAAAAATAAATAAAACATGATTTTATTTTTATTTACATAGTAATACTATATAAATTTTAGTTGCACACAGCAATAATATTGGAACTTCTATTATATTTTCAATCCACTAAAAGTTCATTAACGTTTTAATATATTGTTTAATGTTTAAGGTGGTCCACTTGCCATCAGGCAAGCGGACACTCTGACTTGTCCACCCCTGTATATATACTGTGCACACACACACACATATTCACACTGTATTCCTTACATTTTAAGACACACTTTTTCCTATATAAGTATCTCTCTAAAACAGGATATGTCTTAGAATGACAGGTGTATCTTATGTATTTTGTTGTTGGAAATTGGAGTGTGTCTTATTATTGATGATGTCAAGAAATATGATGTACACACACACACACACACACAGAGCCCCCTATATCTATGGATTCTGGGCCTATGAATTCAACCATCAACGGCTTAAACTGAATTCAGGAAAGGAAGAGGAACCAGGGAACTAGGGATCATATTGTAAACATTGGATTGTGGAGCTAACCAATTAATTTCAGATGAAAATCAGCCTGTGCTTTATAGATTATGACAAAGTCATTTGATTGTACAGATCATGAAAAACTGTGATTACTTTTTAAAAAATGAGAGTGACACAACATTTGCTTGTCCAGATACATAACCGGCACTCAGAACAAGAGTGTATTGTCTGGAAAGCTTTACAATTAACAAGGATGTCAGGCAAGACCACATTTTATCATCCTATCTGAACATTATAAATAAAGCAGGAGAAAGGGGGCATGATCCTGATCTCTCCCTAGAAGCCAACATGACTAAACTACAATTTTGTTTGAAGGACCTGAGCATGGCTCTTGAAGCTAGAAGACTTGCAGGTCTCTCATTTATAGGCTCACCGGAAGTTGGCTTGACAGCAGTTAACAATTTTTCCAGCACTTCAAAATGAGTCCCTCCAATATATAAAAGTGCAGGATATGCAGTTCATGGTACCTGAAAGGTTTGTCCATGTGCCATTTGTTAAGTTGCTGTTCCTGTTCAATATTTATTTATTTATTTATTTACAGTTCTTATATTCCGCCCTTCTCACTCCGCAGGGGACTCAGGGCGGATTACAGTAAACACATATATGGCAAACATTCAATGCCAGTTTGACAAACAACATTTAACAGACAAATACACCGAGGCTATTTAACTTTTTTCTGGCCGCCAGGGGAGCTGCTGCTTTTCATCGTCCATCAACGACACCGATGAAGTTCTTCCGCATTCCACATTCCCCGGAGTCTTTTTTCTTTATGGCCTCATAAATTAGTTAAATTTAGCCTCCCACACAAGGTGGTACCTTATTTTCCTACTTGACAGATGCAACTGTCTTTCGGGTTGCAAAGGTCAACAACGGGCTACACAATGGCTGGACACCCACTCCAGCCCGGGCTGGCTTTGAACTCATGACCTTTTGGTCAGAGTAATCTTAATGCAGCTGACACTCAGCCAGCTGCGCCACAATCCCTCCACTGTACCCTAGCAGATTATAATAAGTGAAAGAACTGAATGATGAAGAATGACGATATTGTACTAACCTTAAACCCTTGTACCAGCTGAATTGCTGACCTGAAGGTTGGCAGTTCAAATGTGCGAGATGGGGTGAGCTCCCATCTGTCAGCTCCAGCTTCCCATGCAGTGACATGAGAGGGGCCTTTCACAGGATGGTAAAACATCCGGGCATCCCCTGGGCAATGTCCTTGCAGATGGCCAATTATGCAATTCCCAAGTTGCTTCTGACACGAGAAAACAAAAAACTAAGCACCCCACCCGAAATTTAAGAAATCTTATGAAATGACATTACCTAATAAGATTGAGATGGGCTATAAAATATGGATTGGTTACATTCGTTTATACATTTTTATCAGTCTATAAATTTGATGTAATACAAAAAGAGGGAAAGCATGATAATGATAAAATGATATAAATACTAACCTACTAAATTTTAATTGAAAATTGTAGAATTTTCTTCATAGAGGATAATAATAATAAATATTTTAAGAAAATATTTAATGTGAAACTATCTGTTATGAAAAATTAAGATAACTTTCCATTGAAGAAGAACTGAAAAATAATATATGAAGATGATGAGATGATGTGAGAAGATGCAAGAAGATACAACCAATGAACTTAAAATTAACATTGTTAGAATCTTCTATATTTTATGAAATGTGTGTTAAAGAAATAGAAAGGAAGACTTAGTGTAACAATGATAATTTTGTAGAAAGAACTCCCCATACCCCAACAACCCCAACTTGCTTTGTTTTCTTCTTGCGGTATATTAGACATTTGTAAAGATTCAACTAGTCAATAATAAATCTATTATCCCCAATTTTTTCCCTTCCCTTTGTCCCCAACCCCTACTCTCCTAGTAAATGTTTAATAAAAATTATTTGAAAAAAGAGAAAAATAATAACAATTCTATCGATCGATACAAGGAAAACATAGTGCTATCAGCCAACGCCAATCAGCTGCTAAATCAAGAGGGATCCCATTCGCCAATAACTAATCTCACTATGTGCCTCTCCTCTCCACTGTAAAATTGTTTTGTGCCTTAAAGCCATTTTTGACTTATGGTGACTAAGATAAATCAATCCTGAGTGGAGATTCGGACCCTGGTCTCTGGAGCTCTCTCTGACCACACTAACTCTCATATTTCTAATCATTGTAAATCACAGTAATCTTAAAATGTCTTTAAACTAATTTCCTCTTTTCCTCTAGGGGCCCTTCCACACAGCCCTATATCCCTGAATATCAAGACAGAATATCCCACAATATCTACTTTGAACTAGGGGCGGATCTAGACAGCCCCTTTATTGTGGTAGTTACTGCAATGAAAAGGGGGCTGTCCAGACAACATTCTGGTGAATCCCAAATTAATTCACCACAAACCAGGAAAATCCTTAGATATCTACTTAACAGTCATGGGTCCATGGACCATAATAAAGCATCGATTAACTGAGATAGTGGGTTTATTCCACGCCTCTCAGGAATTTAGTCCGGAAAACTGTGGGAATGGTGTCTGGACTGCAGTCCTGAAACCATTCCCACAGTTTTCCGGACGAAATTAGTTCTGAAAACTGTGGGAATCACACACTCCTCCCCCAAAGCCCCCAAAGCCTTTTTACAAGTAAAATAAACTTACCCAGCCTTCATTACAGCGTTTTTTAAAACCCGGATGGTCCTAGGATAACAGCCTGTCTGGAAGGGCCCTGGGTTAACTGAGGCCACAATTCCAGTTCCAAGCAGATAATGTGGGATTTTCAGCCTTGATCTTCTGGGATATAGGGCTGTGTGGAAGGGCCCTAGGAAAGCACAGGATGTACCATCCTTGCCCGGTGCCCAAAACATTCACTCACACAGTGGAAGTTCCGAATCAGTCTTCTGTAGCACCTTCTGCACTGCCGTATAAAATCCAGATTATCTGCTTTATTCTGGATTATCTAATAGTATAGGCTCATATAATCAAGTTCAAAGCAGGTAATGTGGATTATCTAGTTTGATAATCTGGATTATATGGCAGTGTACATGAGGCCAGAGTCTCATGTTCCAAACAGTAAGCAAGGGAAAGCACAGATCTTCTCATGCATACACTGATTTTAATAAACTCCATGCTGATGCTTGATTTTAGGTCACTCAAATCAATCTTGGAAACCTTCAGATATGTCTGCAATGGTGGAAGAATCCTTTACTACTAAAGAAAGACAAACGTAGGTAGTATCAGAAGAGCAAAAAGTGAAGGATCAAGATGGCCAATCTGTTCCCTCTTAACAATGCTTGGTGGCCCTGCCATTTGCAAACAGAACTACGGAGCCCTAGTAGCCATCAGCTAGATCCCTACACAACCCAAAAACATTGATCAGCTCCCCCACCCCTGAAGCTACTCTTATAAGAGACGTAACATAAGGCGATTCCTGGAAATCAGATGGCTTCCTTTGCAAATACAATGGAGATACATATAAGAAAGTTAGTAAGGCAGGAGGCCCATAAACCAGAAGGAAAAGCAAATTGATTCTGGAGAAGCCCTAGCTGTCCATTACAGGTACTAGAATGCTAATGCTATGGACAGTCCTGGGGCAGAAAGTGAGGATGAAGGGCAAGCAGCTTGGACAGCAGGTGGGTCAGATGGGAATGGTACAAAAGATTGATAAGAAAGTGACCCTCTTGTGCATACCTTCTAGCTGGAATGCAGTATATAGAAAGGTTCCACCAAATGATTAAAGCACGTTCCTCCTATACACATGTGTGAAGCAATATGTCAGAAAAGGCAAACATACTTCAAGGTTCACCTGCATATCTTTTTTATTGTGAGGTGTATGTTTTCCAGGCCACACTAGATATTAGGAGGTTAATTTACTTTGCCTTTCAGAGTACTTAAGAGAGTTTGCTGCGCCTATGAACAGCATCACAAAAGGAAACAGCTCTGAAAATGTCAGATTCAATGGAATCCGTATAAGGTTACCATTCTGTTTATTATTTTACTGGTGTTGCTTTTATGCCTCATGGGAACTTTACACAATGAAACAATGCAACTAAAAGAACGGGTTTTACAGTGCTGCATATGTAAGATATGCAAGCGGCAATGTGGTATGCATTAGTAGTGTTTTTAGAAAGCAACTTCGAGAGTGTTGAAAGTAATTGGAAAAGTTTCTTTGGGGGCTACAACTCCTAGAATTTCTGACCAAGCTTTGGGTTGCTTTCTCAAACTGGCTGTCCACTTACACAGACACTCCTGCCTCCACAAACAGCTATAGCTCCCATTACTCAGGAGACACCAATCAACATGTACAAGAGCCCTGCCAATGTCCTCCACAAGCACCATACTGCCCTCTAGGAACCAAATCCCCATGCTAAGTCTATGAGATGCAAAAAATTAAGAGTCCCTCCAGAACTGCAAGCACTATCTCAAGCAAATATTGACAGTTTATTCACACTGCCAGGCCCGTAGCCAGGATTTCGTTTTCGGGAGGGGGGGGCTGAATTTTTTTCAGGGGGGGTTCGGGGGGGCTGAGTTTGGGGGGGGCTGAGTCTGAGTGAAAGAGGGTCTAGCCTAGCAAACCTTTTGTATCATTACCCCAATACCCCATGCATATGGGATATATTGAGTATGGTGATCAGATCATGATATGAATAAACATAACAGTTTAAATAATGCACCAGTAAGGCCTTTTCGCGAACCACCATGAGAATTTCGGGGGGGGGGGGGCGGAAGCCCCTCAAGCCCCCATATCTCAAGCAATTTATTCACACTGTCATTATTTGCAGCAATAGCCGATGTAGTGAAGCAACCAAGTTGGGTGTGTGTGTGTGTGTTGAATGCTCTCATTAAGGAGGCCAGACTTGGTGGAGGTGGTTGACAGGGGCGGAGCTGCAGGCTATTGAAGGCTGCTCTGCCCCCTGCTGTGCTCTTTGCTTCAGCGTGAGCTAGGAGGCAGGTTTCAACCCCCCCCCCCCGAAATTTTCAACCCTCCCCAAAATTTTCAAACCCCCCCCTCAAAATTTTCAATCCCCACTCCCAAATTGTCAACCCTCCCCGAATTTTTTTTCTGGCTACGGCCCTGCTGGTATGATTCCCAGTATAAATAACTACAGAAATGCAGCAAAAACACCAAACAGCCCCATTATGTGCTCCCCTTTTCCATCTTTTAATGACTCATGTAATTGTTTAATTGAGCAGTATAATGCTTTCCTAAATGAAGGAATAATAAAATCAATCTGTAGTCACTTCATGAAAGATCACATGCTTTCTCAATTCTTCTTTTGAGTGCACTTGGTTATACAAATGGCAGTATCACGTTTCCCATGTTCCCACACTAATCAGTATAGGTCAACTAATGTTGTGACTCTTTAACTGGACCATAAGGAAGGCTGATCGAAGGAAGATAGACGCTTTTGAACTGTGGTGTTGGAAGGAAAAAGGAAGAGGGGCCGACCAAGGGCAAGATGGATGGATGGATGGTATCCTTGAAGTGTTCGGCTTGACTCTGAAGGAGCTGGGGGAGGTGACGGTCAACAGGGAGCTCTGGCGTGTGCTGGTCCATGAGGTTACAAAATGTCAGAAGCAACTGAACGAATAAACAACAACCAGGGAAATCTGCTGAACCATTTGGGTTTAAAACTTAGGTGCCTCTTCTTATCCACAAGAAATACATATCCTAGCAATGGAGTCTGTTGATTTTGCACTAATTGAGCTTTCACTTGGTCATCAGAAACACTCTTTTTCATATAAAGTCCAAAGTCTAATAATGGCACAGATCCTTGTCTTTGCTTCGGTTCCATTGTTTCCTTGGCAGGGCTTGGATTAGATCAGTGTTGATTGATTAATTCTGTTTTAATGTTGACCCTTTGTAATTTCAAACTATTTTGAAATTTCAGTTTCTAAGCTGCCTTAAATCCTGGTATATAAATAGTTAATAATAATTTGGCATCCTTAGACTGCACCAAGTTCTCTGCAATTCCACCTCTATTTCCCATCCAGTTGCTATTTTGACATCTGCTATCCACTCCCCTCCTTTACAAGGCATTGTATTTCCTTTCCTATTCAAATCACCCCAGGAGCCAATGATAATACTCTGAAAAACATTTTCTCTCCACTTATCCCTTTTCATAGTAATCATGTACCTATTTTGAATGTTTCCTTCTTAAACAAAACAGCACATTTCCTATAGATGTTCCTGTACTGAGTTATACCAGATATTTAAATCCTCTTTTAATCTTCTTGTCAATGTATGATTTGACTTCTTCGATGCGAATTAGGGTGCATCTACACTGTAGAATTGATGCAGTTTGACGCCATTTTAAGTATCATCATGGAATCTTGAGATTTGTAGTTTGGTGGTGCACCAGCATTCTTTGGAAGAGAAGGCTAAAGACTTTGTCAAACCAGAACTTGATTCTATAGCATTGATTATGGCAGTTAAAGTGGTGTCACTGTCAAGCTGCATTAATTCTACAGTGCAGATGCACCCTAAGTTAATAAAACTATTTCTGAAGACCTGGGTTCAGTCTCATATTTCTTCAGTTTATGGCATTAGGCTGCCTTCACAAACCATGATGAAGTTCAATGCTAAAAAATCTGTCACATGGACTTAGTTTGCATATACTCAAGGTACCTACAGTCATATAGGCAGATTTCATAACATCCTTCTTGTTTTCTGGCGCCAAAGACAGGTATGACAACTAGCTGTGTGCAGATGCCAGGTATGTAGATGAGCACAGTATCAACAGTCCTCAACATGTCCCAGATGCTTATTGAAACCCTCACACCGTCTAGACATGTTTTATAATTTCTTTGTCTTTCACAATAGAACTCGTAAATCTAGGGGATTTAGACGGAATTTTGGCAAGCAGATACAGCAATAGTTAGTCAAAAGCTTTTAGAAAACGGCATTCATAACCATTTGGAGATCCTAACCTTTTGGAAAAGCATGACCTTTCAGAGAAGAGCCAAAAACCTGTTTGAGTAGAATCTTCTGAAGTAGTATACAACCAGATGTAATTATGAAAGGCCATTTGGCTTCAGTTGTTAGACTGATAACCTGTTGTCAATCAACCCTACCTTACCCTCTAAAATCCCCTGCTTAGATTCATTTTACTGCCGTTCACACCCAGTTTTTTAAAATTTTAATCTATTAGATTTGGCCCTGCCCACAGTGTTGGATCCTCCTGCTTTGAATTTTTTGTTTTATTGCTGATTTGTTATTTATAATGGCTTTGTATTGTATTTTTACTTTTATTTTACTTGAATTTTTCTTTCCTTTATGTTATTGCTGTGTTGATTTACTGATGTATGCATTGTCAGGCTTGGCCTCATGTAAGCCACCCTGAGTCCTCTTGTGGAGATGATGGTGGGGTATAAATAAAGTTTTTTATTATTATTGTCACTGATCTGTTAGGAAACAGTGAATATGTCAGTGCACAAAACAGCAGTGCTTCAGAAAGGTTTTTCACTTGTCCAAAAATACATCTACCCTCCCATAAAACAACTTGTTTTATATTATGCACTCAAGAGACAAAATAAAGTAGACTTTGGTAAAAATAATATTTGGTTTCCTCACCACTTCATGTGTTAAGTATACACAGGTACACACTTTACCAGTCCAGTTACAGATATGTTTGTTTGTTTATTTATTTACAACATTTGCATCCCACTCATATCAGCCCGAAGGCGACTCAGGGCGGCGTACAAGTCGGCAACAATTAGATGCCATATATAAAAACACATATATCAATAAAAAGCAAAAACATCACAATACATGTTTGAGATAATCTGTGTGTGCAGATGGCATAGAGGATCTTTCTTACAATCAACAGCAGACAAGTGCATGTTTCAATATGGAAACTTGTTAAATTTATTACACTTTTAGTTCCTCTAAACTGTAATTGAAATCTTTGGATTTCAAGATTTTGGATTTTTAATACAAATGTTGCTTTATTATCTATTTCAGTTATATCCATTTGACTATTTTATTGAATTGATTTATGTATTTCTAATTTCTTTTAGTATTGCATTAATTTCATATTTATGGTGTTCCTTCCCCTGTATATATGTGTGCACTTTTGGTAGAGCAGGCTTGTTGTCTTCTTATTCATGAAGCACCGTTTACATAATTGATGACAATATATAAATAATTCATTTATCTTGCTTGAACTCATGTGAGAGCTTCTTGGAGTTGCATTTGGGGGAAAGGTGATATATACATTAAATATATCTACAGTTGTTCATATTGTGATTAGATGATCTGCAAAAAGGATCACTAAAAGCAATAAAAGCACAAAAAGGATCACTAAAAGGGTCTAAAAATGAGGACCAAGATTTAAGATCTGCTTTGATCCCAACCTTTTTTCTAGCAACAAGATCAAGTAGCTGAAAGAGTCACTATACATTGAACACTAATGAATAACAAAAAAGAGGGTTCTGTTTACAACCACAACGAAGGAAGGCAAGTACAAGGAAGTATGTTCATGTTGAACTTACCAAAGAGGAGAGGGCTTCAAGATAACTATCTTACACGCAAAACCAGAAAAGTTTGACCAGTTTTATGAGAATTTTGCATTCTACCCATGGTGATGTTGCAAGCTACAGTAGTTGATTGATTAAATAGACTATGATCATGGCCATGTCAAGAGATTTTGCTGTCTGAGACAGAACAAAATGGTGCTCAAGTTCAAACCATGTGCAG
Source organism: Anolis sagrei ordinatus (assembly GCF_025583915.1). Lineage (NCBI taxonomy): Eukaryota > Metazoa > Chordata > Lepidosauria > Squamata > Anolidae > Anolis > Anolis sagrei. The sequence goes on along the minus strand of NW_026845477.1, from coordinate 157,037,681 downwards.
AAGGTGACAGAACCGATAGTTGAGGCTTCACTAAATACTGGCAGTAGAACAACATCCTACCCTACATACCTAGAAAATAGCAACCTTCTACAAGCCTCCTATAGTAGTTATGTATATAATTCAGATTGCTTACTCTATTGTATATGTGTGTATTCATATGCAGATTTTCTTAACTCTAAGTTGTGGGATGGACTGTAGACCATGTGATCAGATCTGGGACTATTCAGGCCTGAGACTCCATTTGAGAAAGACAAGACTCCATTCAAACGCATGACAGAGATGCTTCAGACTTTGAAGATTATAAATAAGATGCCCTGTGTTATCTGCACAGAGAAACTACTGTACTTCAAACCTATCTCTAACTGGACTGATAAGCAATATATCTGTATGCTGAATACATGAAGTGTGTGAGTAAACCAACTATGCTATTTTTAACCAAGACTACTTATTTTTGTCTCTTGATAGTATGATTTAAGCCAAGATGTTTTAAGGGAGAGTAGATTTTTTTGGGCAACACTTCTGGAACTATGCTGTTTTTTGTGCATTGGCATATCTTTATTCCTAACAGTTCAATGAGACAAGTTTTTTTTCATGTCAGGGGTGACTTGAAAGACTGCAAGACACTTCTGGTGTGAGAGAATTGGTTGTCTGCAAGGATGTTGCTCAGGGGACGCCTTGATGTTTTGATGTTTTACCATCCTTGTGGAAGGCTTCTCTCATGTCCCCGCATGGGGAGCTGGAGTCAAATTACCTTGTGGATATATACCACTAAGGAAAACATTGACTTAAACGAATATTTAACTCTTCTCTGGAAGATCGTACTTCAAATAGTGTGAATGCCAAATAATGCCAACAGGCTATGGAGATTCTGGTTTGCCAAATGGTTATGATCTCAAAGGTTGAGCCTTTCCAAAAGAAACTGTAAGCTCAGCTATTTTTGAATGGCAATAATTATTTTTGCAAGAAGAAATGAAAGTTTTTTTTGCTGCAATATGCAGTACCCAGTCAGCAAGTATAATAGGCAGATCCCAGGTCTATTACAAATAGCAGCTCAGCCTTCAGAGACCACTTTTGGATAGTAATGACCACAGCACAACTTTTCCACTGCAGATTTTTATTTGCATAAATACAGTATATAAAAATTTCTGGTGCATCAAACATTCCATCACCACCCAGTACAAAAAGGCCTAGATTTTGAAAGGGACTCCGGCATAGTAAGACCTTTGCTAGCTTTTGCCTGGTGTAATGATCAGAGGAACAAACACTTTCTGCATGTTCTTTCATCAGCTAATCCAGTTTTGGCTTTATAAAAAATAACTCATTTAGAGTCTTCTCCTATTCTATAAGAACACCAGAGCTACCCTCAAATAAAGTCATTGGGTCTCTTCCACCATTATTACCATGAGATCTTTGGCCTTATAGAAAAATACAAAAGGTACAGATACGATCCATGAGAGGTAGACAAGGATTACCTAGGGCCTCCTGAACAAACCCAAGGTTTCAAGACAAGACTCCTTCAGTTAGCCACCTTTGCCTTCTTCTCTTGTTCGGTTGCCTCCCCTGAAGACACTCCAGCAGGGGAGAAGGGTCCAGCCACCCATGTGAGGGGAGGCTTCCTCGTCACGTACTCCACAACTTCATGCACAGCATCCTGGGCCTTTCCAATCTTCTCTGGGCTCTGATTCAGGACACCACTGGGGATATCCTGGAAGGTTTGGGCATTTGAGAGGGCAGCCTGAACTTCTTCCAGGCTGCTGTAAGCCTCGTGGACCTTTTCTTTGAGAGCATCAGGGAGGCCCTCCATGTCAGTCAGGAGCTTCAAGCAGTTAGCCTGCATCTGCCGGGTGATGGTTTGGGATACTTGCAGCGCCTGGGATTCCATCTGTTATGGAAAAGAGACCTGTTAGGGCAATGGGGCTGTTGTAGACCAACCAGAGAAATGGACGGGATGATCCTCATTGACATTTTCAGTATGTCCAGCATATACACATTTGTTAATGCATTGGTCACTGTTGCCAACTGTTTAGCTTCCCACACCTTGGTAGAGGTTCTCTCTCTTTTTTAATGGTAACTCTTGGGCTGGGTGATGTGATGGTAAATACCTTAAAGGTTCCAGATCCTGTCTCATCTTGGAAGCTAAACAAGATGAGTTGTGGTTAGTAGTTGGATGGGAGCAGAGGCGGCCCTAGGTAATTTTCAACAGTAAGCAAACAGTATTTTGGTGCCCGCCCCCCCAACCAATCACTGATATATATTTTCTGTTTGTCGTGGGAGTTCTGTGTGCCATATTTGGTTCAATTCCATCACTGGTGGGAGTTCAGAATGCTCTTTGATTGTAGGTGAACTATACATCCCAGTAACTACAACTCACATATGTCAAGGTCTCTCCCCCCCCCCCCCCCCCCCCCCAGAGTGCCTCAAGAGCGCCCCTGGGCAAAATCAACTATACTCAAATGCTTACTTTGTGTAATGGGTTGAGCCGCCCCTGGATGGGAAACTACCATTTAAATACTGGGTTCTGTACGCTCTACTTCAGAGGAACGAACTGGTAAAACTACCTGTAAGTTTATTTGGTCTAAGGAAATCCAATGAATTTCCTGTGATGGCCATACATTGGCAGATGATTTGTACTTAGACACAAATAACACACAAAACAGATCCCTAAAGTATATAGTCATATTGGCTGGCTGCCAACATACCTCTGCCTGACTGGGCTCACTGATCCCGCTCTGCCCTGGCTGTCCTCTGATCCACTCCAGCCACATCTCTCGCAGCTTCTCTTGGCCTCGTTGAATTTTATATTCCCAATTCTGCTTCGTAAACTTCAGCTGGAAAGGAGTTTTGGAAATTATGCCATGAAATACAAGCACAAAGCTTACAGATACTACTATACTTGGCTCTACCGCTGTTACCTTCTAGGACACTGTTGAAGGAAGGGTATTTTACTTAATGCAACAAAAAACAAAAACAAAAATCCAAAACCAAACCAACCCCCTCCGCACCAAGAATGGGGATGAAGCACTCTTAATGATTTCCTCTAAGATTTGTGCCACCCTCCAGATCTTGTTGGATTGCAAAGTCCTATCAGTCCCAAGAGCATTGACAACAGTGAAGTTGCTGGGAGTTGGACGTTCAGGTAGAAAGTTGCATAATTATCACCCCTGTTCTGAGGGACAACAACTGCTCTGCTTCAAGGTTGGTCTCAAAGCACAGGACTGAAAGAGGAGAGAATCTTTGACCTTTCAGGTGTTTCACAATTTTCCATCTCTGGTAAGTGGTTGTGGGAATTACAATCAAATGTATTTGGAAGATCACATGCTCCCCATTTCTAGGGCAGAAAAAAAAGGCAACTGTAAATACTTTTCCTCTGAGCACTGCAGTGAAGCCCTGCCCTAAAGAAACAACACAGATAGTCTAGTCCAGTGGTTCTCAACCTGTGGGTCCTCAGATATTTTGGCCTTCAACTCCCACAAATCCTAACAGTTGGTAAACTAGCTGGGATTTCTGGGAGTTGTAGGCCAAAACACCTGGGGACCCACAAGTGGAGAACCACTTGTAAGGAAAAACTAATTTGGTGTGTTGTTTTTGTGAGAGTTAGGGGTAGAAAACTGGAAAGACATACTGATAACTTGTGAGTAGATCCCATAACTCAAATTTAACAAAGCTAAGCTTGGAGACCAGTGAGTTATTAAATTGGGAAGTTCTGCTTGGCCCTTTTAGGTTCCACCACTGAGCAAAGAGGCACAGCGATACTTCTTAAAAACATACCAGAAATCAATCACCACATATCAACAAAGTCCAGTCTTTCTACAAGTGTTGTACTATTTTCATTTCATGGATCTAGTCCCACTCATGCCATCCCATCCACTGAAAGCTTCCTGGCTTTGGGCCTGTTTTAAATCCAAGTGCATGGAATCGTTTATTATTTTTATTTACTTTATTTATATCCCACTCTTCTCACCCGAAGGGGACTCTGTTACAATCAATCATTTACATGTGACAGATGCTACTCTGGCATTTAGAGCTTATGCTGAACCTCAAGGAGTCTGGCTCTTTCCCAACAGGGCATCTACCGAGCCCTTCTCTCAAACCCCTACATAGATGTTGGAACAGTCAAAAGAGGTCTTCCCGGTTCTTACCAAGTACATGAATTGCTCAAGGTGGAACAGGGCCATGTCAAATGTTTGCTTGACTCGTTGGACTTTTTCTAGAGAGTGATGGTAGGCTCTGCTGCGAAGCTTGGCTGAGAGCGAGCCCAGGCGCACATAGTACTTCTGGTCTGCCGTTTGTATTATCAGAGGAGGCGTATCAGACACTTCCAGTGCTGCAGAGGCTGCAAGGGCGGCTACGGAAAAGAAAAGGGTGTTAGCAGGACACGGCCACCTCTGCTGCAGGCACATGATGTATCCTTTTATCAAGTAGCCTGGGAAATCTTAGCTACTAGAACAGACCATTGCTAACTAGGGGAGGAAGAATATGGGGTTTAGTTGTAACATTTGCATGTCTAATCACACTCCCATTCCTCCCTCAAACTGAGATTCACATGATTTCATTATGACTACAATGAGTGCCACAATGTATTCTTCTCATATACATCATTTTCCCCTCTTCTATTCTCTACTTGCTGTTAAAATTTAAGATGTCACTTTAGGGCATGGATTTCTGCTGTAAAGCACTACAATTATTGAAACAGTTCTGCAAAGGTGACAGCAAATGATTGTAAAATTTATTGATTAGTCCACTGACCATATCAACAGGTGACAGCAAATCTATATAAATAAAAATGTAATGTTCGTTAGTGGGATTAACATAACTCAAAAACCACTGGACGAATTGACACCAATTTTGGACACAAGACACCTAACAGTCCAATGTATGTCCTTCACTCAAAAAAATGATTTTGTCATTTGGGAGTTGTGGTTTCTGGGATTTGTCATTTATGTACAATCAAAGAGCATTCTGAACCCCACCAATGATGGAATTGAACCAAACGTGGCACACAGTTCTCCTATGACCAACAGAAAATACTGGAAGGGTTTGGTGGGCAGTGTCCTTTGCTTTTGGAGTTGTAGTTCACCTACATCCAGAGAGCACTGTGGACTCAAACAATGATGGATCTGGACCAAAATCTACACGAATACTCAATATGCCCAAATGTGAACACTGGTGGAGTTTGGGGAAAATAGAATCTTGACATTTGGGAGTTGTAGTTCCTGGGATTTGTAGTTCACATACAATCACAGAACATTCTGAACCCCACCAACGATAGAATTGGGCCAAAACTCCCATACAGAATAGACATGTGGGCCACAGCAACATGTGGCAGGGGACGGCTAGTGTTTTACTAAGACTATGGATTCAGCTAACTCAGGCCCCTTCTACACTGGCATACAATCCAGATTATTAAAGCAAATAATCCACATTTATTTATTTATTTATTTAATATATTTGTATACTGCCTTTCTCAGCCTGTGGGTGACTCAAGGCGGTTTACAGAGGCGAAATTTAATGCCCAAACAACATAAAACATTTAAAACATTAATATAAAATATATAATCATAATAAGATCAATAAAACATAACAAATTTCCTAGTTAAAAACACATTATCTGCTTTGAACTGGTTTATGAGTCTACACTGCCAGATAATCCAGTTCAAAGCAGACAATCTGGATTTTATATGGCAGCATAAAAGGGGCCTCAGCATTGTTTATACTAACTAGCAATGGCGTTGCAAGCTGGTAACATTCCCAGTTCTGACTGATGGATTGGGATCGGAATGCTTCCCTCAGCCTCATATCATTTAAGGATGGGGATGGAAGAATCACACACTTTTGCACTTTCAGAGCCACCTCTAGACTTGCTGGGTTTTTTTTCCTGAACAGCCATAACAAGAGAATCAAGATTGCTGGTTGGGGGAGTTGTCTTAAAAGCCTCTTCCAGAAATCCTGACCAAGATCACTATGTGTTCAGGAGGGAGTAATTTGGGCCATACAGTTTCATGGGGTGCATTAGGAACAACCAAAGTCTACATTATAGCAAGGATTTGATATCTGACTCAACTATTCAGACTAGAGCACACTCCAGTAGAATAGATACAGACTCAACATTGTTTCAATCTACATCACTGGAGGTCGCATCAATATTTCCCCAGGGAAGAATCTACATTGTCTTACCTAGCTCTGAATCTGTTATTGGGAGATATTTGTCTATCCAAAAATCTGATTTGCTGATCATTTCGCTAACACCATTAGACACCATCTGCCCCATGCTGGTCTCCATCACAGTATGCACACCATTCCGCACAGTAGAACTGGCCATCTCTATGCTCTCCTGGGCAGCTTCTGTGACTTTTGTATAAACTGGTGCCAAGGACTCGGTGAGGAGGCCTTTGGCATTGGATACAACCTGTAAAGAAGTCAAAGGGCAAGGAGTTGGGATCATTGCATTGAGGAAAGTCACAAAACCAAAGCTTCAGTGCAGCCTTCCCCAAGAGGCATCAATAGAGCTCTAAACCTTTGAGCACTCACTGGGCTCTAGTTCTGCAATACTCACTACCGTATCGTAAATAAATATCTTAACACTGAGTGGGAATGAAACTGAAGTGGCATATAGATGGTACATGACACCGCAGAAACTGGGAAAATGTTACAGAACTATATACATAACATGCTGGAAGTGTGGTGAAAAAGAAGGAACATATTTCCACATGTGGTCATGTGACAAAGAAGTCCTTTTGGAAAAAAAATACAGGATACTATCCAGAAAATACGAGAGATAAAGATACCAATTAGACCAGAAACATTCCTGCTAGGAATACACAAACTGAAAATAGAAAAAAAATGCAGACAAACTCCTATTCCTGATGACCACAGCAGCAAGGATCTGCTATGCAAAATTATGGGGGGGAAAGACAACCGAAGAGGAAGATTTGATGACAAAAATCATAGAAATTAGAAATATGGACAGACTCACCTTCCTAATCTCAAAGAATAAGGGGAAGACAATGAAGGAAACTGACTGGAGACAAATTACTGAATTTTTAAAACAAACAAACAAACAAAAACAAGATATTGATTTGATGAAGAAGAAAAGAATACACCAGAACAGGAAAGAGAAGAAGGGAGAGAGAATGAAATTAGGAGAAAGAACAAAAGTAGGAAAAGGAAAAGACCCCAGAGAAGATACTTGGAAGTCAAGAAAAACTTCAATACTTTATTTTATTTTTCTCTTTTCTCTCTTTTTCTTTTCTCTCTCTCATCATTCTTTTAATGATTTTAACTGAAAATTCTCAATAAAGATTATTTTAAAAAAACTGAATGGGATGTTTACTATAAATTCCACTAGTGCAAACAAAAGCTTTGCTAGGGAAAGAAAATGGAGCAAACAGTTTACACAATGACACAACATGCCAAAAGCAGCTCATGTATTACTGAATTTGTTGATAAACTTCTGACAGCAACTGTGAGAAGACAGCACCAACTGCAGCTTGAGCCCAAATAGAGAATGATCTTGATAACTAGACAGACCAGCTGTCCACCGATTTTGGATTGTTTACATTTGGAGATGGGGAAGAGAACCTGTGATCTGTCATGTGTTGTTGGACCAGGGACACTCCAGGACATTTGTCTCAAGGAAAGCAACAAATGGAAGCCCTCACACCTAGGTTGAGGTGCAGTGTTTTGGCAAATGAAGCTGCAAATGCCACATATGTTTTTCTCCATCTGTGATATTGAAAATCACAGAAATTAAAACATCTTCTGCCCTTTCAAGGCACTCCAGATCTGCTGTTTCATCTTGAATATTAACAGGGCTGGTCTTACATGGGTCTCTGAACCCTCTAAGTCACTGATAGCACCATCAGGAATTGAGTGGCTTGGTGTTGTGGTTTGGTAATATCTAGGTCCCCTTTTGTTCTCCCATTAACCAAAGCAGAGCCCCTTAGATGTTTACTACAACTCCCATCAGTCCTTTTGTTCTCCCATTTACCAAAAGCAGAGCTTATTAGATGTTTACTGCAACTCTCATTCGTCCAAAGCAGCATACCCAATTTCAAACGACCATGACAACAGCAATCCAAACATTTCTTTAGGACTATACTTTGGCAGTATAATACTGAAACAAAGTTAAGATGTTACCTTTTCCACTGTCTGCTGCACAACTGGGAATCTTTCTTGTAGCACATCAAGAGACTTGCAGGCAAGGGTGTCCACCGCAGTAACTGTAAAGGCAAAAGGTTACAGTTCAGTTTCTTGTTGGCTGCCTCAATTGTTTGCAGGCGAGGGTTTAAGATTAGGATTATTTGAAATTGATCCATACATTATTTACTGAAAACTTGTGCATTGGGTTGTATTGCACAAAAGGAAGTTAGCAATACAAATTCAACTATACAACTTGCATTCATGTTGACAGCAAACAGTCTTTCTGCAAACATGCAGAATTAAGTCTGAGAGCTTCTGCACATGACTCATGGGTTCTGTCACTGTGTGTTGGCCCCACACCGCGATGGGTGTGGAACCATTTTAGCTCTTCTGTTTAAGGTATGTTTGTAGAGTTTAGTAATTCCTCATGAGAACGGAGAAGCTCCAGTGGACATGTAAATATCACAGTTCTCTTTTTAAATCTTCCACTTACAGTTTTAAAGGGATAGGGAGAAGGACATGACTATGATGTGCATTCTGGCAGTTGTTAGGACTGGGACATCTACTGCAATTGTAACTAGCCCAAAGGAACCACTGCTCTGCCTCAAAAAAGGGGATCTCGGGGACCACAAATAAATAACATGACTTAGTAACAGATTTCTTACATATCATGAACTGATACAGGTGACCTATATCAGGTGAACTAGCAGTTCTGGCCCAGTTTACCTATCCGAACCTATCTCCACTACGAACCACCCAGGACCTTAAGAACGTTGGGGGAGGCCTTGCTCTCAGTCCTCCCACCATCACAATTGCACTTGGTGGGGACGAGAGACAGGACCTTCTTTGTGGTGGCCCCTCGGCCATAGAATTACCTCCCAAATGAAATCAGATCTGCTCCATTTTCCCTGACCTTCCGACAAAGAGTGAAATCCTGGCTGTGGGATCAGGCCCTTCCGGACTAGACTGACTTGCTGGCAATGTTACAGTTTAATGGACTATGATGGACTGCTTTTAGGTTGACAACTTAAATTGGTGATGTGTTTTAATGTTTTTATATTGTTTTTATTATAATAGGTATATTTATGTTTTTTCTTGTTGTGGGCACTGTGCCGGTTGTTGCCGCCCTGAGTGCCGCCCCGAGTCCCTCTGTGGAGGTTGAGATAGGACGGGATATAAATGCCATAAATAAATAAATAATATCAGCGGTGCAGTTGGTAGAGTTCAATGCAAACCCTTCAAATACAGGAAGAACTCTATTCTCCCCCTTAACATTTTAAACCAGATTCATGATATTAATGCTAGCTGACTACATTCTGGATGCAAGAATAAATCCACTTTAAATCCGGTTTCTGCCTCCTGCAGAATTCTGGGGATTGTAGTTTAGTGAGGCTGTTAAAGGCTTCCCCCTAAACTACAAACCCCAGAAATCTGCACGAGGCAGAAACCACATTTAAAGTGGATTCATTCTCCACTGTTATGAAGTAGCCATCTCTCCCCGTGCCCTATGTTTCTTTAGGATACCTGCCTGTAGTGTGCAAACAGAACATTGCTCTAAGGCAGTGGTTTCCAGCCATTGATCTTCTGGGTGTTTTGGACTTTAACTCCCAGAAATCCCAGCCAGCTTACTATCTATTAGGAATTGTGGGAGATGAAGTCCAAAACACCTGCAGAACTAAAGGTTGGGATCTACTGCTCTAAGGTAACTTTCCCAACCCAGTACTCTCCAGATGTGTTTAACCATAACTCCCATTATCTTCAGCCAATGTTGGCTATACTGACTGAGATGCTGAGTGTTGAAATCCAACACAATTGGAACCCACTATGTAGGAAAAGGGATGTTATGGAGGGAAGAAATACTTCCTTTCAACACCCTTTAGAATGGAATCCACCCATGCCTCGCAGTTACTACTAACCTGAAAAACTATGCCCCTCCAAATGTAAATATCACAGTTAGGTACCTTTTGCCCAGAACTCACCAGTTAGGATGTTACAGGCATCCCACAACAGCCCCCAGGGCTAAATTTCTAGGCTTACCTTGTTGGTAATAAGAAACTTTGGATGCTTAAGCCAACCTCTAGGAAACTATGGGCATTTACATATTGATGAGACTATGAGACCACAGCTGTTCACTTGGGGATGAGCGGGAATATAGTCTCAACATCTGCTGAGGGTCATAGATGGGACAATGTTAATGAACACGCTGAATGCTAGCTATACTGGCCTGTAGCCATGTACTTACTTTGAGGTTCAAGTTTATCCAGAAGAGGCTGTGCCCCACTTGCTGCTGTAGTCGCAATAGCTTTCACTCCCACCTCAGCCATATCACAGACTGCCTGGATAGCTGGATGTGACTTCTTGGCAGAAGTATAGGTAGCGGACACCATGTCATAGGTAGAGCTGACCAAGGGAAGTTCGGCTACTTTTTTAATTACACACTAAGGAGAAATATTGCATCGTGTTACAATTTTGTTGCTGACTTACAAAGCCTCCTCACAAAGGCTCCCACTTGGACCCAGAGCTACATTTAACTTTGCAGGGATAGACTCTACTTGGCTTTCTCCTATCAGAGAGTTTAATTAACAGTGTATTCATATCAGAAAGCAACGAGTGAGGGACATGTTATCTGTTCTTTCATCTCAACTCTTTAAAGAGCTGCCAGAGATCAGACAAAAATATAGAGCAAATCCTATATTAAAGTTCTAATAATAGGGCTGTGGTGGCATAGCGGGTTAAACTAAGCTGCAGAATATACTTATTGGAAGATCAACAGTTCAAATCCACAGATGGGGTGAGCTCCCATTGTTAGCCCCAGCGTATGCCAACTTAGCAGTTTAAAACATACACATGTGAGCAGATCAATAGGTACCACTTTTCTTCTTTCCTTTCTTTGTTATTTATCTAGTTATCTCTCTCCTTTTCTCAGTGGAGGCTTGGCTTGCTTTAGGGGTTTTTGGTCTTATTTTATAGATTTTTTTTCTCTACTTTCTCAATTTACAATATACCTATATTTTAATGGAATCTAAAAAACTCAATAAAGATTATTTTTAAAAAATGGGTACCACTTTGGTGGGAAGGTAGCAGTTCTGCATGCAGTCATGCTAGCCACATCACCTTGGAGGTGTCTACGGACAACACCGACTCTTCGGCTTAGAAATGTAGATGAGCACCACACCCCAGAATCAGGCACGAGTGGACTTAATGTCAAAGGGAATCCTTTCTCTTTTTAATGGCTCTCATGGCTATTTATAAAGAACCAAAAGATCAGAAGTCTCACAAACAGATTGGAAATTTAGCTTTTGAAAAGGACTAGTCATTACTTGGGTCATCTAACAAGTGGTTACTGGAGTCCAGAAAGGTAATTCATGGACTGTTATTATTGTGCTGCCAAAAAACAACAACTATTAGATTCTCATTTCTGGGCAAGCAGTCTTGCATGGAAGCTATCTCTCCACCGCCCCAACCATCCCCACACACTGGAACAGTACCAGCCCCTCTTCCTATGACATTCAGGGTCAGGGAGAAAAGGCAGCTCCAGTTCAGCTAATAATTTAGTGTGACTCCTGTTATTGGTGTGCCTCATGTTTCTCCTAACTTTATATAGAGCTGTGCTTTCCCCTTTCTCTGCTGTAGTATGAGCAGCCATCCACATGACCTCCTCCTCCCCAGATGTCACAGCATGAGACAAACAGCAGTTCCTGCTCCTTTGAAGAGTAGCAAATTAGAGCTACTATGGGCAAAAGAGAACTTTGCCAATCAAACTAGTGTTTCTGTTATTTGAGAACCACTTTCCACTAAGCTATAACTTATATATGTTTGCATTGTGCTGCCACTGTACAGTATCAACTGTTTGGTTGCACATCATTGTTCACCTACCAGACGATCATCTCCAGTGCTTTCCAGGCTTGCTGTCTGTGCCGTTTCTTCAGTGGAAGACATGATGAGAGTGAACGGGAGATACACTGCAGAAAGGCAACATCAGCATCAATGTGTTGTCAAATGCTTTCATGGTCAGAATCACTGGGTTGCTGTGAGTTTTCAGGGCTGTATGTCCATGTTCCAGAAGCATTATCTCCTGATATTTCACCCACATCTATGGCAGGCATCCTCAGAGGTTATGGGGTTTGTTGGAAATGAGGCAAGTGAGGTTTATATATCTGGAAAGTCCAGGATGGGAGAAAGAACTCTTGTCTGCTTGAGCCAAGTGTGAATGTTGTAACTGGCCACCTTGATTAGCATTTAATGGCCTTGCAGTTTCAAAGCCTGGCTGATTGCTGCCAGATACAAGAGTTCTTTCTCCCACTCTGGACATTACAGATATATAAACCTTGTTACAGTAAGTCATAGCAGGATCAATCATGTGTTAAAGAAAATCCTTATGTTAATTATTATGTACAGCTGGTAATGTAGTTCAGCCAGCATGTTTTGGCCACACCCGGTGTGGTATAACTGTATGGATTTTAGAATATAGTTTGGAGAAGCAATATACTGTAATGCTGCTATGCTCTAACAGTGATGCTCTTTGCTATGGTGGAATAGCTATTTACTCAAGGTTTATGTTTTGCTCTCTCATTTGAATGAAGATGAAGAAGCCTTGTTCTGTGTTACTTAAAAGGACTATGTAAGTTTATTGCACTGTTTGATTTTGTATGCAACACTGCAAGTTTATACCTGTGCTGATAAGAGTAAAGTTTTTTCTGTTCCTTTTCCCCCTCTTGCCTGTGTGTCTTTTGCATGGGACTTCGCTAAAATAGACTCTGCGCAACAAACCTCAATTGCCTAGTTTCTAACAGACCCTTCAACCTCTGAGGATGCCTGCCATAGATGTGGGTGAAACATCAGAAGAGAATGCTTCTGGAATGTGGCCATACAGCCCAGAAAACTCACAGCAACCCAACATCAGTATCAGTCAGTGCTAGCACACACAACTGCTTGACAGGGAAGCAAGAAGTGGGGAAATCCCTCAGTGAACAGGCCGGCCACACCCAGACTTAAACTCCATGTGGCTGAACAACTCACTGCCAGCCATTATCCAGGCCCAAAAGGAAGGGAAGCAGAGCCTATTAAAGCAGGAAAGAGGCTCCTGCTGCTTCCTTAAAGCACTCCTGAAAATAACCACTCCTGTGGGTCATTAGAAACCACAGATACTTCATGGTCTTAGGCTTCAGTACTAAGAATCACAGCTGGAAAGACTAAAGGCTAACAGGAGGGTAATAAAGGAAATCTCAGCAGGCAGTAGTGATTTTTGAATCTTCCACACTTGAAAGCAAAGAGGAGCACTTGACAGCTTTTGGCCCGGATTCAAAAGCCCTGACCTCATCCTTTAAAAGCACGCTGTCACTGCCAAATTTATTGGAAAAAGACTTTTTCCTGCCTCCTGTGTTTGGGGAAAAGAGACAATAGTTTTCCTTATCTTCACATATGCTAAAGGGTGGGGAAAGGGTTCTGATGTTATCAAACACCAAAGGGTCAAACACTAGAGTAGATTAATTAAATGAACAAGGTCTGTGCTAAATGCTGATTTACTCAGTTGCCATTGGTTGATTTCATTCAGAAAGCGGTAACTATTATCTTTTAAAAAGTTTGTTTTGAGTTTACCTTGATTGAATCAGGTAAAGAGCACATAAGCCAAAGCTGACCTGGTAGCAAATAGGAATCCTCCAATTGGAGAAGAGAAGCTAAGTGTTCATATATATTTATTTGGCCACTGGTCACCAACCTTTGGTCCTCCAGGTGTTTTGGACTTCAGCTCCAGAAATTCCAGCCAGTTTACCAGCTGTTAGGAATTGTAGAAGCTGAAGTCCAAAATGCCTGGAGGACCACTGCCTTATGAGGTTATTACTGGTGTGCTGCAACCCTGAAAAGACCTTAGTCCAAGCCTACCTTCTGCTAAACAGAGAAGCAAAGCAGGGACATATGTTTGCTCAAGAGAATGCAGTATTTGTGATTAAATGGCTGTAGAAAGCAGTCCAGGAATCTACACCCAATGTGCTTCACATCCCAGAAGGGCAGGCCCGTAGCCAGGATTTTGATTCGGGGGTGGGTGGGGTGAGTCTGAGTGAAAGAGGGCCTACCCTAGCAAAGCTTTTGTATCATTACCCCAATACCCCCATGCATATGAGATATATTGAGCATGGTGATCAGATCATGATATGAATGAACATAACAGTTTAATAATGTACCAGTAAGGCCTTTTTGCAGACCACCATGAGAATTTCGGGGGGGGGGGGGGGGGGGGGGCTGAAGCCCCCCCAAGCCCTCCCCCCTGGCTACATGCCTGCAGGAGGGCCATGCTTTCATTTAGTATTAATTTCTTATAGTCTTTTAAAAGTGCATATATATATATATATATATATATATATATATATATATATATGTGTGTGTGTGTGTGTGTGTGTGTGTGTGTGTGTGTGTGTGTTGCATATATGTGTGGTTTTGTGCATGTGTTGTAATGTATCTTTTAATTTTTTTGCTTTTAAAGTCTCTTTTGCTGTGTTTTCCTGTGCTTTTATGAGTGATGGTCACTCGTTGGCCTGATAGGTGTATTGTGCCCAAATTTGGTGTCAATTCATCCAGTGGTTTTTGAGTTATGTTAATCCCACAAACAAATGTTACATTTTTATTTATATAGATAGTATAGTGGTTTGAATGTTGGGACTACAACTCCAGAGACTGGGGTTTGTGTCCTCACGAGGCAATGGAAAACCATGGGTTATGTTCTCTGTCTCCAAGGAAGGGCAACCCCCTGAGCAAAATTGTGTGAACCTCCCCCTCCAAAATAATAAAAGTTGCCAGTCAGACATGGCTTGAAGGCCCACAACAATGATAGGCATTTATTGTTAATTTAGTAAGAACTTTTGCCTATTACCTACCACGGTGCTTCTCAGAGCAACACACAATAAATACATTAAATATACAGAGTAGCAAAGCCTTGCTTTGAAGAATAAAGCTCACAAGAAACAATTGTTGCCCTCTTCTCAAGAGTAGAGCCAACCTGATTTCCCCCTTTTGGGGTGGGGGGGGGGGGTTCTATTGCTGGGCTGTTGCTTACAGAAACTGTAATAATATATCTTCCCCTTCAAAAAAAAAAAATGAAAACAAAAGACTCCTAAATTGCTGTATTGTTTCTCTACTATAGCATAATCAGTACCCAAGTTCACTAGGGACTCTTCTAGACAGTCCCTATATCCCAGGACCAGATCCCATATTTTCTGTTTATCCCAGATTATCAGGCAGCGGGGACTCATATAATCCAGTTTAATGCAGAAAACCTGGGATTGGATCCTGGGATAAAGGGCCTGTCTGGAAGGGCCCTAGGTCAGAGGCTAAGATAGGTTTGCTGTCCTGTCTCCTTCTAACTATAGCCAGACAAAATATAACTAGTAATCCCATTCCCAATACACAAAAACTTCCCATTCTTTTATCTTTGCCACATAGATACACTGCATCAGGATGAAGAGGCATACCCAATTCTAATGCATATTTTAGGAGGAAATTATCAGAATTTAAAAAACAAACAAATCCCAAAGTTTTTAACTGAAAAACAGCCAACTGCAACATCTAATTACATTCTAGGCAAAACACCATTTCAAAGAGCAATACCAACTTACCACAAAACCAACTTGGCTTCTCAAAGGCCCCTGGTGAACAAAAGGTGAGGAGCCCAGGGTGGTCTTATGTAATAGTGAAGGGCGGGACAGCCTTGATGGACTGCCCAGTGGAGCAATCAGAAGCTAGGAAAGCCACTGTCTCTTAGGAGTAAAGCCTACTTCTCAGCAAACAAGGATAGGATCATGCCCTTAAGAGATATCAGGATATGGAAAATTTACTTTGGGATGTTGATTCCCACACTTTTCCAATCAGCAATGCTGCCTGGAGCTTTCTTGACATCGTTGCGAAAATGTGTATAAGCATTGGGAATTATGTGGCTTATGGCTTTTTCTCTGTGTTTCTGCTTTCCTTATCTTTCCTGTTGAAAACCTGCCTTCTGACCTGTGTTCTTGAGAACAGAGCCTGCCAGGATGTGTGTTTGAGAGAAATGGTTTCTTCCATTTTGGCATTTGCCTTGAAACCTGCACCATAATTGGTTGATAGTTACCAGGGTGGCTTACCCAAGGTAGCATCATTGATTTTCATTGTTATTGTTGCGTTGTTTTTATTGACACACTCAAACCAGTGTGCAATACTTTTTAAGATTTAAACCCAACTCTAGATGATGATTATGATGTTTATTTATACCCCGTTTTCCCTCCACAAAATGTTACCAGACTACAACTTCCAACAGCTCCAATCAGGATAGCCAATATTAATTAATGATGGAGATTGTAGTCCAAAAATACATGCAAGGCCAAAGCTGCCCATCCCTCATCTGTGGCCTACCTTGACCGATATAACCCAGCAGTGCTCAGAATGTGACTTTGGGTGCATCTACATAGTAGAATTCATGCAGTTTGACATCATTTAAACTGCCATGGCTCGATGTTATGGAGTTCTGGAAGCTGTAGTAGTTTGTGATTTGAGAAACTGCAAGTTGCTTCTGATGTGAGAGAATTGGCCTTCTGCAAGGACATTGCTCAGGGGGCACTTGGATATTTTGATGTTTTACCATCCTTGAAGGAGGCTACTCTGATGTCCCTGCATGAGGAGCTGGAGCTGACAGAGGGAGCTCAACCCGCTCTCCCCAGATTCGAACCACTGACCTGTCAGGCAGCAGTCCAGCCGGCACAGGGGTTTAACCCATTGCGCCACCAGGGGCTCCAGTAGTTTGGTGGGGCACCAGCATGCTTTGGCTAAGAGGGCTAAAGAACTTGTAATACTATAACTCCCATGTTTCCATATCATTGAGCCATAGCAAAGTTGTGTCAAGCAGTATTAATTCAATGATGTAAATTGTTTATTGTGTTACTTTCCTATTCTGTGAGCCATCTAAAGAATGCAAGTGAGGTGGCAGCCTTGTAAATAATATCTAAACAACATAGAATAATAATAAAGGGTTTACACACTTCCTAACTCCTTCATGCAAAGTAGCCCACAAGAAGGGTGCATGAGATCCCTAAAACCGATGCTCCTATATCTTTAAGAATTGTGTAGAAGAGGAGACTTTGGCAGGTGTAGATGAGGCA
Organism: Anolis sagrei ordinatus; assembly: GCF_025583915.1. Classification (NCBI taxonomy): domain Eukaryota; kingdom Metazoa; phylum Chordata; class Lepidosauria; order Squamata; family Anolidae; genus Anolis; species Anolis sagrei. The sequence continues at coordinate 157,020,420 of NW_026845477.1, read as the reverse complement.
CAAGCTTCAACTGCCAAACACTCCTCCACAACTTTCGCATAAGGGTTAAAAGCTGCAAAGGGTTTACCCTTTTTTGTACTTGCTTTATTAAATAATTCCCACCAGGTGCTCTGTGAAGAAACGGAAAGGTAGACATAGGGCCCTTCCACATAACTGAATAAAATCCTACTTTAAATGCTTTGAACTGGAATATATGGCAGTATGGACTCAGATATTCCAATACAAAGCAGATATTGTGGGATTTTCTGCCTTGATATTCTGGGTTATAGGGCTGTGTGGAAGGGCCCTAGACAGGCCCTATATTCCAGGATCTGATCCCAGGTTTTCTGCTTTAAACTGGATTATATGAGTCTGCACTGCCAGATAATCTGGGATAAACAGAAAACCTGGAATCAGACCTTTCAATAAGTCTACCGTCCCCAACCCCCATAGAAATTGACTGCTCTTTACAACTATGTGACAGCTAGCAATCCAACAAGTGTAGCTTTTCCATACAGGAATGGAGAAAGCTTCATTGACATTGATGGGGAGATATTGGACACACACACACATATTGTATGTACATTACAAGCACTGAAATGTAAGAAAAATCAGATTCCCTCTATTAGAAAGCCAAGCTGACAGGACAAAGGGAAGCTGATGGATCTGTGTCCCAGGCAGGCATGTAGCGGGGGGGGGGGGGGCTCGAGGGGCTTCACCCCCCCCCCAATTCTCATGGTGGTTCACGAAAAGGCCATACTCAATATATCCCATATGCATGAGGGTATTGGGGTAATGATACAAAAGGTTTGCTAGGCTAGACCCTCTTTTACTCAGACTCAGCCCCCCCAAAACTCAGCCCCCCCGAACCTCCCCTGAAAAAAATTCAGCCCCCCCCCAAACGAAATCCTGGCTACGGGCCTGGTCCCAGGCACAGGCAAGAGGAGGGTGAGCATTCCAGTGGGGGGAGATAAGAAAGTCCTGGTACCAACAGATATAAGTAAAAAGTAAGGAATTCATCTCCCTCCCTCCTGACAGGTCAAAAGTAGGCCCCTGATGGATGTAAACTGCTCTTTAGAAAAAAATATATGAAGATATGTCCCTTGCATGTAGAAGATATAATTTGATATTTCTATGATGCTTAAACTGATGTAGTGATGATGTTAACGTATGTAGAAGCATGTTTGTTTCCCTGCATTTGAAGATGTATAAAGCGAAAGTCAACACCTTTATCCTCACTCTGGTTCGCTTTTGGATGAGATTCCACACCAGAATCTCAGCTGAAAATAAACGTATTTTTTTTGCCTCCCAGGAAGGATTGCTCTTGGTATTATCTCTCCTATCAGCCACAACAACATAACTTTTTCCAGAGGCACATCTAGAATTAATACACTTTGACAGCACTTTAACTGCCATGGCTCAATGATCTGGAACTAAAGATTTGTAGTTTGGTGTGGCAAAAGCACACTTTGGCAGGGAAGGCTAAAGACCTTGCAAAACTACAATTCCCTGGGTTCCAAAGCATTAAGCTATGGCAGCCAAAATGGTGTCAAACTGCACTAATTCTACCATGTAGGTGCACCTCAGGTAGCTTTTAAGGTGTAAAAGTCCTCTAGTTAAAATTAAACAAAAGGCGATGACTGTATGACATACATTAGCTGCCTATGAACTGCACTTCCTTATAGAAGCCCTTTTAGAGACATGGCAGGAAGGGCCCTGCCATTAAGTAGAATGGGTGTGCTGTCTTGGACAATACGTTTTACAAAATAGTATTAGACATTGATGAAGGGTGTGTCAAATACCCAAACATCTAGGCAATACACATAGAAGTCTCTTGACATCAAAGGGAGGCATATACATTTGATGGGGCTGTGGTGGCACAGCGGGTTCAGCCACTGAGTGGCTGAACTTGCTGATTGGAAGGTTGGTGATTCGAATCTGTGGGACGGGGTGAACTCCCGCTGTTAGCCCTAGCTTCTGGGCCGGAGGTTTAGCCCAGCTGGTAAATCATCAGCAATTATAAGACCTGTCAACTAAAAAGGTTGCAAGTTCAAAACCCCAGGTTGGCGTGAACTGCCAACTGTCAGCCTAGCTCATTATTTACCTAAGCAATTCAAAAACTGCTTTAGCTGTGATTAGGGAAATTGGGTACTGCTAAAAGTGAGGGAGGTGTTTTACGACGCCATAAAGAAAGAAGATCAGAAAAGGAAGGAGGAAGTCCTGACGGCTCTTCGTCATAGAGGATAGAGCAATAGCACCCCCTGGACTCAAGCCCAACCTTCCATGGCACAAAAAACAGGTGGACACTGAGTCAAAACAAAATGACCTCCTTCTGTTCTGTCTGTGTATTGACTATACAAAGTGGCATTGAATGTTTGCCGTGTATGTGTACTGTGATCCGCCCTGAGTCCCCTTTGAGGTGAGAAGGGCGGAATATAAATATAGTGTTGTTGTTGTTATTATTATTATTATTATTATTATTATTATTATTATTATTATTATTATTATTCTGCCAACCTAGCAGTTCAAAAACATACAAATGTGAGTAGATCAATAGGTACTGCCCTGGCAGGAAGGTAATGGTGCTCCATGCAGTCATGCCGGCCACATGAACTAGGAGGTGTCTAAGGACAATGCTGGCTCTTCAGCTTAGAAATGGAGATGAGCACCATCCCCAGAGCTGAACACGACTAGACTTAATGTCAAGGGGAAACCTTTACCTTTATATACATTTGGTTTATCTTAACAGTGTTACTGTAGGGAAGGCTATCCCTACAAGGATATTTGTGCTCAAGAATCATAGCACTCTTGGGGTTTCAGTCCATTTGCAGTAAAGAGTGTAAGCTCCCAAGGGCAGAAACCTGACACAATGCTTACATTACTGCGAATCTGAATGACACAGCCCTCCAAATGTTGCCACTTTTACTGGCTGCCATACTTTAACACCCCCACACCTAAAAGTGATCTGGAGCCAGACAGAACTTAAGATCCCTTCTTCTATACTCCGTTCAACACCTGAAGGCTAATGAGTGCTCTTTTCTATGCAATCTACACTGGTTGGATGCATGCATTATTATTTTTAATATTTGTTTAAGTATTTTGCCTAAATTGTGGGAGGGACATGCTTTCACCAGGGTTCTTTTTTTCTGTGTCTTTAAAAATCATGCAGAAGAAGGAATTTCAGCAAATGTGGGTCACACTATAAGCTACACTTGTTGAAGTTGCTTTTCCTGCATGACAATTAAAGGTGCAATAAGCCTGTATAACCCTCTCTTACATCAGGTCAGCCCTCTGTGGATCCTGGTCCTTAGAGAGCGCCAGATGTTTACTTTCCTGCTTGGAGCTCAGCTTGCAATAAAAGCGAAGGAAATCTTTGAAGTTTTAATTTGGTTTCCTGTTTTTACGTAATTGTTTTGTTGTTTGGGCGGCATATTGTGCAGATCTCCAGCTATTGTTGGACTGCAACTCCCAGTCACCAGTCAATGGTAAGGAATGCTAGGTGTTGCAACCTAACAATAGCTAGAAAGCCACAAAATCTAGAGATTGCTGGTTGTGGAAACAGCCCCCATGAGTAAAGTTTCTGTAAAGTTAGGCCCCTTCCACACAGCTGAATAAAATCCCACAAGCTGTAAACTGGGGTATATATAAGTGGGGACTCAGATGTCCCAGTTCAAAGCAGATATTGTGGAATTTTCTGCCTTGATATTCTGGGATATAGGTCTGTGTAGAAAGGCCCACAATTTCCAGATATGAAATATGTTATCTTTGTGCTTCTGAAATGACAGCTCTGAGCAACTGTGGTTGATACTTAATACATATGGTTTAATGACAACCCCAAGGGTCATCTCCAAGTCTTAGGCCTCTTCCACACAGTTGTATAAAATCCCACATTATCTGCTTTGAATTGGGCTATATGGAGTCAGATAACTTGGGGCCCTTCCACACAGCCCTATATCCCAGAATATCAAGACAGAAAATCCCACAATATTTGCTCTGAACTGAGTTATCTGAGGGCCCTTCCACATAGCTGAATAAAATCTCACATTATATGCTTTGAACTGGGATATATGGTAAGTGACAGACTTTGTATTTCTAGGTGCAAAGATTACTGCAGATGCAGACTGTGGCCAGGAAATCAGAAGACGCTTACTTTTTGGGAGGAGAGCAATGTCCAGTCTCGATAAAATAGTAAAGAGTAGAGACATCAGACTGGCAACAAAGATCCGCCTAGTCAAAGCCATGATATTCCCTGTAGTAACCTACGGATGTGAGAGCTGGACCTTAGGGAAGGCTGAGCGAAGGAAGATCGATGCTTTTGAGCTGTGGTGTTGGAGGAAAGTTCTGAGAGTGCCTTGGACTGCGAGAAGATCCAACCAGTCCATCCTCCAGGAAATAAAGCCCGACTGTTCACTGGAGGGAAGGATACTAGAGACAAAGTTGAAGTACTTTGGCCACATCATGAGGAGACAGCAAAGCCTAGAGAAGACAATTTTGGGGAAAATGGAAGGAAAAAGGAAGAGGGGCCGACCAAGGGCAAGATGGAGGGATGGTATCCTTGAAGTGACTGGATTGACATTGAAGGAGCTGGGGGTGTGACGGTTGACAGGGAGCTCTAGCGTGGACTGGTCCATGAGGTCACGAAGAGTCGGAGACGACTGAACGAATGAACAACAACATATGTTAGTGTGGACTCATAACCCAGTTGAAAGCAAATATTGTGGAATATTCTACCTTGATATTCTGGGTTATATGACTCTGTGGAAGGGCCCTGAGTCCACATTACCATATATCCCAGTTCAAAGCAGATAATGTGGGATTTTCTGCCTGATATTCTGGGATATAGGGCTGTGTGGAAGGAACCTGAGTGTGGACTCTGATAACCTAGTTCAAAGCAGATATTGTGGGATTTTCTGCCTTGATATTCTGGGATATAAAGCTGTGTGGAAGGGCCTCTAGTTCAAAGCAGATATTGTTGATTATTATCTGCCTTGACATTCTGTGTTACATAGTTGTGTGGAAGGGCCCTTCGATCTTGGTCCACAAACCTCAGAATTTGGGAATATCTTGAACTGGCAGTGTTCGGCCCAGCATCCAAGAGTGGCAATTTCAATATTTTGGGAAGAGCTATCATGGCTTTTTGGATAGTATCTTCAAACCTTGGTGCCCATTTGGTATGTTTTAGGTGTTCAGTGAAATGTGTGCCATTTTCCACCATCTTTTGATAGGGTATTTTAAATAATGTAGAGAGTCATCCACAAAGCTTTGAGGTGTGACATTTGAGAAGTCGGTTTTTCTACCTTATTTCAATAGTGAAGCAAATTATGGATGCAAGTATCAAGGAACGTATCAGGGCCCTTCCACACAGCCATATATAACCCAGAATATCAAGGCAGAAAACTGAAAATGTGGGATTTTATTCAGCTGTGTGGAAGGGGCCTCAGGGCTGTTCTCACAGTCCTATATCAGAATATCAAGGCAGAATATCCCACAATATCTGCTTTGAACCCGGTTATCTGAGTCTACACTGTCAAAGCTGGGTTATCTGAGTCCACATTGTCAATTCAAAGCAGATAATGTGGGATTTTCTGCCTTGATATTCTGGAACATAGGGCTGTGTAGGAGGGCCCTCTGAGAGAGAAAGGGTCCTTCTACACACCCCTATATCCCAGAATATCTGCTTTGAACTGGGGGCCCTACCACACAGCCCTGTATCTCAGAATATTAAGGCAGAAATTCCACATTATCCGAGTGTGAACTGGGTTATCTGAGTCCACACATAGAAAATGTGGGATTTTCTGCCTTGATATTCTTGGATATAGGACTGTGTGGAAGGGCCCTGGGTTATCTGAGTCCACACTCAGATAATGTGGGATTTCTGCCTTGCTATTCTGGGATATAGGGCTGTGTGGAAGGGCCCCAATCACATGAATAATTGAGAACTGGGATAAGCTGATATTTTTCACTGTATGGCATGTAGAATTTGCCATGTAACCTTTTCTAAGTAGAGTATTTTTTCTATATTTTACTATTTGGACATGCATTATGCCACTGTTTACTGATTTTATGCAGCTTTGCTTGATTTTTTACATAATGGACAACACCCCTTAGCTGGGATGGGTTTAATCACTACAGAGATCTGGCCCCTATCCAAAATCAATGCAAAAACAACATAAAAACTAGCCCCACCCTTAGCTAAGAAATGCTGCTGCATTGCTGTCCTCAATGAATTGGAGACTTCCGGAGAAATGTGAGGTGGGCTATTGGTTGGGTAAAAGCTGTGCTACAGCCACTGATGCTGCTGTTCTGCCTTTGGTGTAATAAAAACACAAGGGAAATACAGGGCTGGACTACAGCAAATAATGCATGGATCTGCCTTGTAAGAAAATTCTTTAAAAAGAAAACAAAAGTCTTGAGCCAAATTGGTAACATTTACAGGTGTTGCAACACTCTTTTACATCAAAATTTCTAATCTACCCTGCCTATCCGCCTTCTTGTGTGGACTATTTCAGATGCAAGTGTGCCTCTAATTTTAACTTCAGAAAAGGGAATCTGCAAAGAGTTTTGAGGTTGTTTAAAAACCAATAGATCTAGGAGATTTTGTGGACTAAATTCCCCTCAGCTACATGTAGCTGTATGAATTAGGCTCCAGGCCATGGCAGGCTTCCCCAATCTGGGCTCCTTTTCACACCACAGAATTGTACACACTGTACCAGGATTATGTTTTAACTAATGCTCTTTGGAATCCTGGGATTTGTAGTTTAGGAAGAGGTTTAAATACCCTGAAGGCATCAGATCCCATCTGATCTTGGGGCCCTTCCACACAGCCATATCACCTAAATTGAATATCAAGGTATAAAATCCCACAATATCTGCTATGAACTGGGTTATCTGACTCCACACTGCCATATATCCCAGTTCAAAGCAGATAATGTGGGATTTCATTCAGATGTGTGGAAGGGGCCTTTGATGATAAGTTGGTTAGTACTTGGATGGGAGATTGCCACAAATACCAGGTGCTGCAGGCTATATTTATTGATATATTTATCCTTTAGCCCCGCCTCCATTTTTATAGCTGCACCCTCCTGGAGTTGGAGAGGAAGAAACTGACAAAACTCCCTTTTGAATATTTATTGCCTAAGAAAACCACAAGAAGTTCACTCTCAGCCAGAGTGTTCACCAAACTACAACTTCCTCAATGTGCAAAGGATATTGCTATGGCATGCCCTGATTTTTGGCGGCATTATAATGCTGAGTTGACACAACTCAAAGTACCAGGGCTCGGCGACATGGCATTTTTTTTTGTGTGCCAGGAGCGACTTGAGAAACTGCAAGTTGCTTCTGGTGTGAGAGAATTGGCTGTCTGCAAAGACATTGCACAGGGGATGCCTGGATGTTCTGATGTTTTACCATCCTTGTGGGAGGCTTCTCTCATGTCCCCACATGGGGAGCTGCAGCTGACAGAGGGAGCTCATCCACACTCTCCCCAGATTCGAACCTCCAACCTTTCAGGGGATTCATTGTATCCCCATAGCTTTAATCAGTACAGAGGTTTCCAATCTATGTCGTGACACATTAGTGTGTCGATGGGAGTGTGTAGGTGTGCCACATGTGCATAACGAGAATTGACAAAAATCTTGTAAAGGTATGTTGCTGCCTATTTTTTAAAAATATAAATGAAAGGTTTTCGTGAGATATGTTGTATCCCCATACCGTTTGGTATTACCGTTTATGTATGTGCCTGTGTCTCTTAGAAGGGGTTGGTTGAACCTCTAGTTTGCTACTCAAACTGAATTACAAAGTGGAGTCCACGGCATGCGAGTGTGGAGGAGATCAAACAACAGACTACCTACTACAATGCAGCCTGAGCCCTGCTATATGCACAATGGAGGACCTTCTTGCAGCAACACCAGTGGCCAGCTACTGGTCAAATGACATTTAATAGAATACCAAGTCTGCAAACTTTGCATTTTTTTAAAAAAAATACAACTGTTTGGTTTGTTATTGATACGAGAAATAAATAAATAAATAAATAAATAAATAAATAAATAAATAAATAAATACTGTGTTGTGAAATGATGCATGTCTAAAAAGTGTGTCCCCAACATGAAATGTTTGGAAAGCTCTGGCCCCGTTTCTTAAGGCTGGCTCTTCATCTCATGGTGCCAGAGTAGTCTGTTCAGAGCCTTCCAAGTCGCCCCGTCTTCTGTTTGTCTTTGAATATTTGTTCTATTGTTTTGGTTATCTTTTCCTCAGACTTTTTCTTTCTGTATATGGGCCCCTGGTGGTGCAGTGCATTAAACTGCTGAGCTGCAGAGCTTGCTGACCGAAAGATCGACAATTTGAATCTGGGGAGCAGGGTGAGCTCCCACTGTTAGTCCCAGCTTCTACCAACCTAGCATTTTGAAAACTTGCTGATTGAAATATTGGCGGTTTGAATCTGGGGAGCAGAGCGAGCTCCCGCTGTTAGCCCCAGGTTCTGGCAAGCTAGCAGTTTGAAAACATTCTGCCAACCTAGCAGTTTGAGAACTTGCTGACTGAAAGATTGGTGGTTCGAATCTGGGGAGCAGGGTGCGCTCCCACTGTTAGCCCCAGCTTCTGCCAACCTAGCAGTTTGAAAACTTGCTGACTGAAAGATTGGCAGTTTGAATCTGGGGAGCAGGGTGAGCTCCTGCTGTTAGCCCCAGCTTCTGCCAACCTAGCAGTTTGAAAACTTGCTGACCAAAAGATTGGCGGTTCGAATCTGGGGAGCAAGGTGACCTCCCGCTGTTAACCTCAGCTTCTGCCAACCTAGCAGTTTGAAAACTTGTTGACTGAAAGATTGGCAGTTTGAATCTGGGGAACAGGGTGAGCTCCTGCTGTTAGCCCCAGCTTCTGCCAACCTAGCAGTTTGAAAACTTGCTGACCGAAAGATTGGCGGTTCGAGTCTGGGGAGCAGGGTGAGCTCCCTCTGTTAGCCCCAGCTTCTGCCAACCTAGAAATTTGAAAACTTGCCGACCGAAAGATTGGGGGTTCAAATTTTGGGAGCAGGGTGAGCTCCTGCTGTTAGCCCCAGCTTCTGCCAACCTAGCAGTTTGAAAACTTACTGACCGAAAGATTGGCGGTTCGAATCTGGGGAGCAGGGTGAGCTCCTGCTGTTAGCCGCAGCTTCTGCTAACCTAGCAGTTTGAAAACTTGCTGACCGAAAGATTGGCAGTTTGAATCTGGGGAGCAGGGTGAGCTCCTGCTGCTGGCCCAGCTTCTGCCAACCTAGCAGTTTTAAAACTTGTTGACTGAAAGATTGGCAGTTTGAATCTGGGGAGTAGGGTGAGCTCCTGCTGTTAGCCCCAGCTTCTGCCAACCTAGCAGTTTGAAAACTTGCTGACCGAAAGATTGGCAGTTCAAATCTGGGGAGCAAGGTGAGCTCCCACTGTTAACCTCAGCTTCTGCCAACCTAGCAGTTTGAAAACTTGCTGACTGAAACATTGGCGGTTCGAATCTGGGGAGCACAGTGAGCTCCTACTGTTAGCCCCAGCTTCTGCCAACCTAGCAGTTTGAAAACATGCAAAATCTGAAACATGCAAAACATGAAAAATGTGAGTAGATCAATAGGTACCACCTTGGTGGGAAGGTAAATGCGGCCCATGCAGTCATGCCGGCCACATGACCTTGGCGGTGTCTACGGAGAATGCCGGCTCTTTGGCTTAGAAATTGAAATGAGCACCAGAGTAGGACATGACTAGACTTAATTTCAGGAGAAACCTTTACCTTACTATATATACTATATATATATATATATATATATAGTATATATTTGGAGTAGATGTATACTGTATTATGTGTTTATATTGCGTATTTTGGCTGATCCATAAAATCGTTTAGAGTTCTGAGTTTTCCCAGAAGGGAGTTAGTTACCTTTGGGCATTCCCATCACTTGTGTGGGAATACCATCCCTTATCCCCTCCCCCCCCCCCCCCCCCCCCCCCCACACACACACATACATGATGTCACTGTGTTGAGAAATGAGGCATGCTCCAAAAGGTTGGCATTTTTGGCAAGTGTTGGAGAGGCCCCTCAGAGGGGTCATCTTGGAGAAGCTGGCTGCAGCTTCCGCCTTTCCCCAAGCGAGGGGTGATCATCAGGAGGGCATGAGTTTGGGGAGCTTTTCCATTCCGGAAAAGGCCTTGTGAAGGGTGGGGTCGGGCAAGAGGCAGCGAGTTCAGCGGCTGCCAAGGCAGCTGGGAAAGCAGCATGCCTGGGGGTGGCCTCGGCTGACTCTCCTCCGCTCCAAGCCCCTCCTCGCTTCTTCTCCAGGAGGGAGAAGGCGCTGTTTGGGAAGCAAGAGGGCCCTTCCTTCTCGCCCACTCGGGAGCGTGGGGTTGGAGTGCCTTCTTGGGTGGAGATCGCGGAGAGGATCCGCTCCGGAAAGAGAGGAGAGCCAAACTGGAGAGTAAACTCCCTTGGAAAGGAAAAGGACAAGGAAAGGAAGCCCGGGGATGCCAACGCTCGCCTTTGGGGCTTCCTAGCTTTGCATCAAGGCAACGAGGGAAGCCCAACTCGATGCTCTTCTGAATCTCCACCTTCTTGGAGGCCAGCCCGAGCCATGGACAACGAGACCAGCCAGGGCTTCGAGTACTACGAGTAAGAGGGGTTGCCAATCTGGGTTGCTTTGTTTACCCGAGTTTTGTTTTCCTCGCCGCCCATTTTCCCTCGAATGATGGAGCTTGGCACCACTCAACGCCATGGAGTCGGGAAGAGTTGGAGTTGTATGTCCTTTGGCGGACTTTCTCTCCTGAATGCTTTGCTTGTTTCCCTGGGAAGAAGGAAGGGAAGCAGAAGGAAGGCAGCTGCCTCTTCCTCCTCCCTTCCTTTTCTCAGCCGAGCCCTCCTCTTAAGACCCGCTTTTGTGCAACAGGAGAAGAGAAGGGAAAGGAGGAAAGAGAGAAGAGTCGCCCAGTCACTTCCTGCGCTTCAATTGTGCATCTCCACAGGGCGGTGAATGCATTTGGTTGTCGGAGGCTTTCATGGCCGGAATCAATGGGTTGCTGGAAGTTTTCTGGGCAGTATGGCATTCTTCCAGCAGCATTCTCTCCTGACATTTCACCCACATCTATGGCAGGCATCCTCAGAGGTTGAGGGGTCTAGATTGTTGTGATTTTTCCGTCCTGCATGGCCATGTTCCAGAAGCATTCTCTCCTGACGTTTCGCTCACTTCTAGGGCAGGCATCCTCAGAGATTGAGGGGTCTGGGTTGCTGTAAGTTTTCTGGGCAGTATGGCCATGTTCCAGAAGCATTCTTTCCTGACGTTTCGCTCACATCTATGGCAGGCATCATTAGAAATTGAGGGGTCTGGGTTGTTGTGATTTTTCTGGCCTGTATGGCCATGTTCCAGAAGCATTTTCTCCTGATGTTTCACCTGCATCTATGGCAGGCATCATCAGAAATTGAGGGGTCTGGATTGCTGTGAGTTTTCTGGGCAGTATGGCCATGTTCCAGAAGCATTCTCTCCTGACGTTTTGCCCACATCTATGGCAGGCATCCTCAGAGGAGCCTGGGTTATTGTTAATTTTCCAGCTTGTATGGGCATGTTCCAGAAGGCCTCTCTCCTGATGTTTTGCCTGCATCTATGGCACGCATCCTCAGATATTGAGGGGTCTGGGTTGCTGTGTGTTTTCCAGGCTGTATGGCCACGTTCCAGAAGCATTCTCTCCTGACGTCTTGCCTGCATCTTAGAGGACCTCACAACGTCTAAGGATGCCTGCCATCGATGCAGGCGAAACGTCAGGAGAGAATGCTTTTGGAACATGGCCATACAGCCCGGAAAATTCACAACAACCCAGTGATTCCCGCCATGAAACCCTTTGACAATATGTTGAAGGGGTCTGTTGGAAACTAAGTTTCTTTATATATCTGTTGAATGTCCAGGGTGTGATAAAGAGCTCTTGTCTGCTTGAGGCAAGTGTGAATGTTGCCATTGGCCACCTTGATTAGAATTGAATGTCCTTGCAGCTTCAAAGCCTGGCTGTTTCCTGCCTGAGGGAATCCTTTGTTGGGAGGTGATTAGCTGGCCCAACCTGGACACAGCATATTATTTGAGAACACAGAAATGCTGGGCTACTCTAACAACCGCCATGTCAGGCTACACAGAGAAGGCACTGAAACCCACAATTTCAACAGAAAGGAGGAAACCATAAAAATGAACGAAATCTGGCTACCAGTTTAAAAAAACCCTTAAAATCAAAACAGTAAATAAAGAGCAAGACTAAAAAAGCAGGGGAATTCCAGACAAGAATCTTATCAGGGCCAGCTAACACCTTCCAACAAAAGATGTCCCCTCCCCCAGCAGCAACCAGCCAGGCTTTGAAACTGCAAGCCATTAAAATAGTAATCAAGATGGCAAATTGCAACATTCACACATACCTCAAATGGAAGTTTTTTCTCCCTCCCCGGACATTCCACAGGTATATAAACTCCACCTGCCTAGTTTCCAACAGACCTCTCAACCTCTGAGGATGCCTGCCATAGATGTGGGTGAAACATCAGGAGAGAATGCTTCTGGAACATGGCCTTACAGCCCAAAAACCACAGCAACCCAAGATGAATGCAGTTTGGCATTGATGTAGCTGCTCTGACTGTGGAATCAGAGGAGTTGGAGTTGGGAGTCTTGGGCCCCTTCCACACAGCAGAATAAAATCCTACATTATCTGCTTTGAAGTGATACAGATGGCAGTGTGGACTCAGATAAGCCATTTCAAAGCAGATGTTTTGGGATTTTCTGCCTTGATATTCTGGGTTATATGGCTGTGTGGAAGGGTCCTTACACAGCCCTGCCGAAGAGCGGTGCTGCCTCACCAAAGGACCACTCCTAATAGAATCCCATGGTGACACACAAAGGAATGCCAACTTGCATTAATTCTACTTACATGCACTTGGCATTGGAAATGCGGGGCTCAGCCAAAGGCTTTGCAAGGGGAAAAATAGGCCTGGAGTACAAGTTAGGAATAAGATCTGCTCTGTCGGTTTGTTTTTAAATTGAATTTGTATACAAAGTCAGAACAGGGACATTTTTAAAGTGTAACCCCCATGCATATCTTTTAGTTTTCGACTGCATAGGGAAGGGTGAACACACCTATGGTTGTTGTTTTGCTGTCTGTGCCCCTGTTCAGATGGTTTTGGCCCCTTCCACACATCCACATTTAACGGGATTATAGGCAGTGTGGACTAAGGGCCCTTCCAGACAGGCCCTATATCCCAGTATCTGATCCCAGGTTTTCTTTAAACTGGAATACGTTCCACCTCGTAATTTGAGATCTACTGGGGAGGGCCTGCTCTCGGTCCCACCAGTGTCGTAAACACATCTGGTGGGGACGAGGGACAGGGCCCTCTCAGTGGTGGCCCCCCGCTTGTGGAATTCGCTGCCCAGCGAAATTAGATCGGCGTCCCCCCTCCGTTTCTTTTAGGAAAAAACTCAAATTGTGGTTCTGGAGCCAGGCCTTTGGCTAGTGGGCATAGCAGCACCTTAGACACTGAACTTAGACCATAGGACTGTTACAACAATTGGAAACGGCTTTGTGATTGTGCTACTGTGTGATTATGTGATTTTAAGTAATATTACTGTTTTAATGTGTTATGTATTTGATTTTATATTGTTATTGATATTGTGGCATTGAATTATTGCCTGTGTTAGCCACCCTGAGTCTCCTTTCGGGGGTGAGAAGGGCAGGGTAGAAATGGTGTAAATAAATAAATATACGAGTCCGCACTGACAGATAATCTGGGATAAACAGAAAACTTGGGCTCAGATCCTGGAATATAGGGCCTGTCTGGAAGGGCCCTCAGATAACCCAGGGTCCTTCCACACAGCCATATTACCCAGAATATTAAAGCAGAAAATCCCACAATATCTGAGTCTACACGGCCATATGTCCCAGTTGAAAGCAGAAAATGTGGGATTTTATTCAGATGTGTGGAAAGGGGCCCAGTTCAAAGCAGATATTGTGGATTACCTACCTTGAAATTCTGAGTTATATGGCTATGTGGAAGGGTCCTTCACCTCACTTTCCACCCCGGTGAGAATTGCGTTTTGAACATTTCGGTTTGTTGTGGTTTGTGGAAACAAGGATTGGGGATAAAGCTTCAGTGGAGACACTTTTCCCCCCATGATAACTCTTTCAGGAGTGAATTTCTCTTCCGAGGGGTAGATTTCTCCGACTTCCTGTTGTCTCACCTCTGTTCTTAACTATGGGTGAATGTTTGTAACCCCAGGGACTGCCTGCATCTATCCCTTATTGGAAATGCACGGGGCTAGCAGTGTTCCCTACTACGGATTCTGCATATGCACAATGTTATCTTGGAGATGGGACCCAACTCCAAGCACACATTTTTTGATGTTTCCTGTACACACAGCCTTAAGATAATTTTATACCCAGTAGTTGAAATAATTTTAGGCATGGAACCAAGTTTGTGTGCACTGAGCCCTTGAACAGCCATGGTATCATTATCTCAGCCACCCATGTGGACACGTCTTGGAGTTCCAGATAAGGGATTTTTGGTCTATATCTGGTGATCAGCCAGGTTTCTTAGAAATGGAGTCCCAATCTATCATAGGCCATCCCTATCTATCAAAACCCATTTCTATAAAAGGGACTCCTCTGTTTCCTCTTTCAGTCACCCATGTGGACAATTTTGGATTTTGGAGTCTTTCAGATTCCAGATAAATTATACTCAATGCTCGTATTTATTCTGGAAGAAGTCTCCTGGAGTGCCATGAAAGCGTGAGGCTGCTCTTTGTTCCTTTTCTTTTTTTCATACAGAGATACAGCAACAGTTTGGGGAAAGCTGGTTAGGAAACTTCTGCTCTTTTAAACGACTTTTGTTTTGTTTCCTCTCCCTGGTCCTGCTTGGAAATTAGGCCCCTTCTACACAGCCATATAAAACCCAGTTTGTCTGCTTTGAATTATCACTGTAAACTCATATAATCCAGTTCAAAGAAAATCATGTGGATTATCTTCTTTAATAATCTGGATATTTTGGCAGCATGGAAAGGGGCCCAAAATGCTCTGCTCCAACTGGGCTACTCAGAGTGATACTCCATGAACTGGTGCTCATTCCTGAACTGTTGGCTGCTAGTCCCTAGTGAGATTCCAGGAAAGGAAGAGGCGGTTTTACTCAATAGATGCAAATATGTTATGGGCCCCAGGCACATTCTGTGGGGAAATCATTGCCAGTTGCTCATATCAGGTCTCTTGGGAAGTGTTCCACTTCAGAACGTCCCCAAATGATCTTTGGCCCCAGTTTTTGTTCTTGTACAAGATATTTTCACCTGGGTTAATTTTTGTCTCACATACTTGATCTTTTCACCCAAAATGTGTTGTCGATACAGCCTATTAAATTACCATGCTAAGGGAAGGATGCATGTCTCCATTGACAAAGACGTTGTTGTTGTTGTTGTTGGTAATAATAATAATAATAATAATAATAATAATAATAATGTTATGCCCTTGGTTTGCCAACATATCACAAAAAGGTAATTTTCATATTTCGTCAGCTCTAAATATGCTGTACGGCGCTCCATGTAGTCATGCTGGCCACATGACCTTGGAGGTGTCTATGGACAATGACGGTTCTTCAGCTTAGAAATGGAGATGAGAACCACACCCCAGAGTCAGACATGACTGGACTTAATGTCAGGGGACAACCTTTACCTTTTTAAAAATATGCTGTGGACAGCATGTGACTATTCTTGACAAAAAAGTAATTCCCATCCAATGACTTTCCAAAGTTTTGTGTTTGTACTCCCAGAATCCTGATCATTTCCCTTGTTGGCCATGGGTTCTAGGAGTTGAAGTTTCAAAATCTGGAGGACCACTGCTCAGAATTCCAGATCTAGACATCATCATTATTGTTATTATTATGCTTTTAAATGAATTGCTTAAATCATGACACCCCACTGCCAACAGAATTACGAATAATTTTGCTTGGATACTCCATATGCCAGTTGCAGGTTAACACAGGTTACATTATGCCAATCTCAAAGTTCAGAGTATTTAATGTGTTCCATCTTTCCAAAGCCAAACAGAATGAAATTAAACTGAATTGAAGGGAATTTACTTCATTTTCCCTAATCTAAATCGTGCATCAATCAGGTCTTGGAGCTTTTCAGAAGGCAGTTTGTGGCCATGCTGAAACAAATTTTCAGGATCAGTTTGAGAGCAAGTTTTGATTTTCCTGGAAGAATGAGAAAACAGAATTGAGTTTTTGGGACAGCTAATCCATTATCTTGCTAGAGAAGTCTGTATCTCGGAAGCCAAGGTGTATATAAGAAAAGGTTGTTTCTAGGAAAGCTAGGTTTTAAGTTTAGATCCATAAAATTGTATTGTGCTAAGTTAGTGCTGATCCTATTTTTCAAATCGCTGGTGTACAATGTTTTAATCTATCATATTCATCATTATCAACTGATATTTATTTAATGGGAATATTGTGTTCCATTATTTAAAAGAGTACATACTTTGGTTCCTTTTTTTATACATGTTACTGTTAGTTTGTTATATACTTTGTAATTATATTTAGAAATTATGTTTTTGTATTTATTTCTCTATACCACTTTGTTCAGAAGAGCATGATATGTCACCAGCTCGTCCCCTAAATATTCATATTTAATATAATGTTTGCTTCAAATTTTGATTTTCTACTAAGTGTTCTGCTCTGTTACTGATTAGTTACTGATGAAGTGGATTCTACTCCATGAAACTTTGTGACATAACGTATTAGTATTTGAGGAGCTACAAAACTCTACTACTTTTGCGGAAGCAGAACAATGTGACTTCCTGGTGTTTTCTTTCACCTTTCCAAGAATTGTGACATTTTAATATTTAATATAACTCCAAATGAAGACAAACATTTGCTAGGTGAATTAGGGGTGGATCAATTTCAATGTAATTCATTGTACATTCACCATATTCTATCACAAGAAAACATACAGTAAATACTGTATGTTTAAGTTGCTTAATTCTGTGTATCCGATTTTCCACTTGCTCTTTATTTATTTATTTACGACATTTTTACCCCACCATTCTCTACCCCGGAGGGGACTCAAGGCAGCTTACACATAGGTAACTACATGATGCCATGAAACAACGTACAATTAAAATAAACATTTAAATAGATTTTTTTAAAATGTCAGGAGCAACTTGAGAAACTGCAAGTCGCTTCTGGTATGAGAGAATTTGCTATCTGCAAAGACATAGCCCAGGGGACGTCCGGATGTTTTTGATGTTTTACCATCCTTGCGGGAGGCTTCTCTCATGTCCCCGCATGGGGAGCTGGAGCTGACAGAGAGAGCTCATCTGCACTCTCCCTGGATTCGAACCTCTAACCTGTCAGTCTTCAGTCCTACCATCACAAAGGTTTAATTAAACAGAATTATAAAATACATTGAAGCAATTAAAACATTTAAAACAATATCAACACAATTAATAACGTAATCCTCAAATGTAGCCTGGGTCATTCTAATAGTCATTGCACATCATTCCATATCTATCTGTTGCACAAGTTTTCCTAAGGCTTGGTCACAAAGCCATGTTTTTACTCTCTTACAGAAGGTCAAGAGGGAGGGGTTGATCTAATATCCCTGGAGAGGGAATTCTACCATTAAGGGGCCACCACTGAGAAGGCCCTGTCTTTCATTCTCGCCAATCGCGCCTGCAAAGGAGGTGGGACCAAGAGCAGGGTCTTTCCGACGATCTTAAACTTTGGGATGGTTCATAGGGGGATATCTGTTCAGACAGGTAGGCTGGGCAGGAACTATTTAGGGCTTTATAGGCTAAAGCCAGCACTTTCAATTGTGCTCGGTAGCAGACTGGCAGCCAGTAGATCTGGTGTAACGGGGTTGTATGCTCCCTGTATGCTGCTCCGGTGAACAATCTGGCTGCCATCTGTTGGACCACTTGAAGCTTACAAACAGTTGTCGAAGGCAATCTCACATTGAGCGCATTGCAGGAGTCTATTTGGGATGTAACCAGTGTGTGGACTACTGTGGCCAAATTTAACTTCCCAAGGCATGCGTACAACTAATGCAGAAGTATTAATTGTGAATGTCCCCCTGGCTGCCTCCGAAACCTGGGGTTCTAGGTTCAGCGATGAGTCCAGGAAAACTCCCGGGCTGTGAACCTGCACAAGTTGCAGCCCTATACCCTGTTCAGCCTTACAACTGGCCAGAAGTACCTCTGTTTTGTCTTAAGTGCTCTTTGAACCTATTTAGACAGAAGCATTCATTGTTATGCAGCTCATGCAAAAATACAGATTGGTTTCCCCTAAGGAAAAAGCATATGTTTCATTCCTTTTCAAGAGGCTGCTTCTAAAAACATTCATGTGCCTGTCATGCTGTGATTTTGGGATGTCTCTAAATGAACGCTTTATTTAGAGAATTGTTCAACCCCTTTCTGCATGTCATTTATTGCACTTCAACAAAAATAGGTCTGGGACTCCAGGGTCGCTCAGGGTCGCAATGGAGTTGCAAAGTTCATCCTTTTAATAGCTCCCTTAAAGGGATAGACTCTCTGGACACACTTTAGCCCTGTTGAAAACCATGTGTCAGAGTAAATTTTGTCTCTCTGACAGAGAAGGCACTGAGGGCTTTGCTTAAGGGTCAGAATTTCTGCTCTTGGCAGTGTCAAGCCATTTTGTCCTGATGTAAGTGGGACAGCTGTTACTTACTTAGGTGATCCCTCGTTGTTCGAGTATGATGGCTTTCCAAATGTAGTAGGTGACTCTGGAGCCCTATTCTTGACCTGTATGTTCTTCCACAGTGAGGGCATTGGTTTCCAGGTGGAAGGCAGTCCTAGTCATGGTTGGCTTGACACAGCTTCCTCTTGGCACGTTTCTCCCATTTGCCCTCCATTCATGCACTGCTGGTCATAGCTGACCTCCAGTTAGAGCGCTCAAGGACCAGGACTTCCCAGTTCTTGGTGTCTATGTCACAGTTTTTAAGGTTGGCTTTGAACCCATCTTTAAATCTCCTTTCCTGTCCACCAGTGTTCCATTTTCTGTTCTTGACTTAGATGTAGAGTAACTGCTTTGGGAGATGGTGGTCGGGCATTCGGACAACGTCATCATTTCAGCGGAGTTGATGGCATAGGAGCATCACTTCAGTGCTGGTGGTCTTTGCTTCTTCCAGCATGCTGACATTTATCTGCCTGTCTTACCAAGAGATTTGCAGGATTTTTCAGAGGCAACACTAATGGAATTGTTCCAGGAGTTGAGGTTAACATCTGTAGATGGTCCACGTTTTGCAGGAGTATAACAGGATTAGGAGGACAATAGCTTTATAAACCAACGCCTTGGTATCCTTACGGATGTCCCGAGCCTCAAACACTTCCTGCTCCATTCAGAACAATGCTGTGCTCACAGAGCTCAGGTGGTGTTGGCTGCCAAGGTAGCGGAAATGGTCAACATTTTCTAATGCTACACCATTAAGCTGTATTTCTGGCATTGGAGAGGGATTGGCTGTTGCCTGCTGGAAGAGCACTTCAGTTTTCTCGATGTTCAGTGACAGGCCGAGCGTCTTGTATGCTTCTGCGAAGATGTTTAGAGTGGGTTGTTGTTTAGAGTGGCTTGTAGGTCTTTGTCTGAATGCGCACAGATGACGTTGTCATCAGCATATTGGAGTTCTATAACAGATGTCGTGACCTTGATTTTGGCTTTCAGTCTGCTGAAGTTAAGTATCTTGCCTTTTGTCTGATAGATGATTTCCACTCCAGTAAGAGTTTTATTTTTCTTGGAAGACTCCTGTGTGAGAGCTTTTTTAATACGTGGAGGTTGTTGCACAGCTGATCAACACACAGTCTTCACAGAGTGAGGGTCCCAACCAGTGGCATGGTTAACACAATGATGGTGGCATCTCATTCTGTTGCAGCCTTCTTCCCCCTTCACAGCCATTGTAACATGTACCATGTTATCTTTCACCTGATTCGTCATTGACATCTTAGGATTGTGCTTGGACTGGAACCTCCCCTGTGGCCTCTACTGGGAGTGCATGACTTCGATGGTTGGAACATGCAAGCCCCCTCACCCAACAATGTGACAGTCCATTGAGTGGGGAACAGAGGTGGCCAAGTAGACTCTATCATCTCAGCCATTGTGAATAGGGCTTGAACAATGGCCAGCTACTTTCTTAAATTCCCAGAAAAGAAAATTTACTTTTGAAAGTTGCCTTACTGATGGTTTTGATAAAGGTTGCATCTACACAGACACTTTAACTGTGGGTTGATCTGGAGTATGTCACAAAAATATCATTGCAGATTTGATAAATATGGATTTAATATATGTGTCGGTATAAATGAACCGAATGGAAGTAATTAATGAATGGGAGTTAATAATTTTTGAAACACCAGTATAATATTAAGGCCTGCAATGGCCAAACCCGCTTGCTGGACTGTAATTAAAAGTTGCTAATAAGAACGGAGAAGTAAACCGATAAGAACTGGGACAGTGATAAGTGAAATGTTTTACAATGTTTAGAAGGAAGTCAACACAAGGCTAACACCAATCAAGAAGAATCAACATTTGGCCAGGAAACTGAGTTAGAGTCAACATCTTTCAGGATGGAAGACGTCTATCATTAATTTGCAACTTTGGGACAATATCAGCAAAATATTCCTATAAAAGACTCTATGTAATAATTTTCAAGTGTGGCAGAACACAGGAGTCTGTTCTACCCGCTATGCTCTGCTCAATGGGAAGAAGAGAGATAGTGTACATATAGAGTGGCAGATTTGCATGGGAGCAGTCTGGTCACTTATGCCTTCTTTCTCCAGGGAAGCGGAAGAAGTGCATTTTGGAGTCTTAGATTTTGTGCAGGGAGTCAGGTTCTGCTATATGGAAAACAGAGATCTGGTCCTCGGCACTGTGCTTAGGAAAGGATGCATTTTGGCATTTTGAAGTTTTGGCATTATGGAAGTTTTGGTACGATGCGTTGGCAGGCTGCAGGGAAGCAGGATCTGGCATAACAGCTGTTCTTCTCCAGACCTTGTAAAACTATAACTCCTGGGATTCCATAACCTTGAACCATAGCAAAGTGATGTCAAACTGCATTATTTCCAGAGTGTGCACTGTAGAATGAATACAGTTTGATACCACTTTAACTACTGTGGCTGAATAATAGGGAGTGATAGGAGCTGCAATATTGTAACTCCTCAGCCTTCTCTCTCAAAGAGTGCAGGTAACCCATCAACCAAAGTGCCCATGATTTCATAACACTGAGCCATTGCAGTTAAAGTGGTGTCAAACTGCATTAATTCTAGTGTAGATGCACTTGAAGTTATATATGAAACAAGAACTTGTTGGGACCACATACATTGAGATAAAAGTGAGACATAAATAAATATAATAACAAAGATGATCTTTTTTTGTCGTGTCAGGAGTGACTTGAAAAACTGCAAGTTGCTTCTGGTGTGAGAGAATTGGCCAACTGCAAGGATGTTGCCCAGGGGACGCCCAGATGTTTTGATGTTTTATCATCCTTGTGGGAGGCTTCTCTCATGTCCCTGCGTGAGGAGCTGGAGCTGATAGAGGGAGCTTATCCACACTCTCCCCAGATTCGAACCTGCAACCTATCGGTCTTCAGTCTTACCGGCATAGGGGTTTAACCCACTGTGCCACTGGGGGCTATTAATTCTATCTGTACAAAAGTGGAAAGTTAAGGAGATCCCATCAGCAGAAAATTGGTTGTTGAAGATGATGTAGCTTTAATGAACAGAATGAAAAATTAAGCACAATACAAATTGAAAAATTAAGCACCATCAAATCGAATGCGCACTCCAATTTTCAAAGCTCTGAAAACCCACAAAAGTGCTTACTATATTATGTGAATGTAATGCACATCCTAATTTTGGGAAGGTAATTTGGTTTTTAAAAGGTGAGCATTAGACTTGAGTAAATACAGTATTTGAGAGAGAATGAGCAGATCATCCGTTACAGGGCTTGATGAATAGTAGAAATCTATATACAAAAGTAAAAAAGTAAAAGTCCATCTCTATCACTCCTTTCCACCTGCTGCTAAGGAGGCTGTTCAGTTTCTGAACCAGTGCTTGACAGCTATGACAATCTGGATGAGGGAGAACAAATTGAAATTGAATCCAGACAAGACAGAAGTACTCCTGGTCAGTCGAAAGGCTGAAGAGGGTATAGGGTTACAGCTTATGTTGGATGGGGTTACACTCCCCTTGAAGACACGGGTTCGCAGCTTGGGAATGATCCTGGATTCATCGCTGAGCCTGGAGACTCAGGTCTTGGCAGTAGCCAGGGGAGCTTTTGCACAATTAAAACTTGTGCGCCTGTTGGGAAGTCAGATTTGTCCACGGTAGTCCATCCTGTTGTTACATCCCGAATATATTACTCCAATACACTCTATGTGGGGTTGCCTTTGAAGATTGTTTGGAAGCTTCAAGTAGTCCAACGGCCAGCAGCCAAATGTCTTACCAGAGCGACAAACCCTCCCTACTGTGTTATGTCATCTCCTCTGGCCGCCAGTCTGCTACCGAGCACAATTCAAAGTGCTGCCTTTATCCTTTATCCTAAAGCCCTAAATCAGTGGTTTTCAACCTGTGGGTCCCCAGGTGTTTTGGCCTACAACTCCCAGAAATCCTAGCCAGTTTACCAGCTGTTAGGATTTCTGCGAACTGAGGGCCAAAACATCTGGGGACCCACAGGTTGAGAATCACTGCCCTAAATAGTTCTGACACAGCTTACCTGTTTGAACATTTCTCTTTCTATGAACCATCTTGGACATTAAGATCTGCCGGAGACGCCCTGCTCTTGGTCCCGCCTCCTTCACAGGCGCAATTGGTAGGGATGAGAAACAGGGCCTTCTCAGTGGTGGCCCCTCGCCTATGGAACTCCCTCCCTAGCAAAATTAGAACAGCCTCCTCCCTCCTGACCTTCAGGAAAAAACTAAAAATGTGGTGGTGAGACCAAGTTTTTGGAATAATCTGTTAGTGCAATAAGTGAATGCAGAATGGTGCAATGATAACTGAAAGGGCTTTGGACTATGATATTGGACCACGTGATTTTAATAATTTTAATTTTGATATGTTTTAGTGGTCAGTTTTAATGTATATGTTTATTCTGTTGGTTATATGTTTGTGTGGCATCAAATTGTGCCTTTATGTAAACAGCTCTGAGTCCCCTCTGGAGTGAGAAGGGCGAGGTATAAATATGGCAAATAAATAAATAAATACATAAATAAAAGTTTTACGGATGTTATGTAATTGCTGTCTGGGTATATTTTTGAGGGATGTTTTTTGAATTATGGTTTAAATTGATTATAAAACAGAAGATATGAATAGTTGTGATTATTATTCATGTTAATATTTACTGTGGCATTATTTATATAATTCAATTTAATACTGAATTAATAAAATAATAGAAGAATGAGGCTTTCCGCCCCCCGCCCCCCCCATGTTTCCAGTGCCTTAAAATAATCACAATAGATCATGAACATTACATTTAGACATTAATTTGTTGATAGTAATTGTTAGGAGAAAATTAATTCTCACATATGAAACCTAACATAAAACAACATATAATAACATATAATTATTGAAATACAACTTGTTGCATCAGTTATTAATTTGTTGCACTATTAGTTTTCAAATCAACTTTTCAAGTGGTAAAGAATGTACGATTGGTTATCATGGCTTTGTCATTGGCTTCTTTAAGGATGTTCATTATGTAATTTTCACTTTGTTCCTATACAGTTGAAGAGAAGAGAAACGGGTTTTGAAGGCGTTTACATTGAAGGACTTTAGGTGGTGAGAGAAAGGGACAAAGCAGACCAGTCAGTTTAAGGTCAGGACAGACAGGCAAATAAATCATGAGTCAAACCTTTCATTCATTGCATTAAAGAAATGGCATTCTTTAGTCAACTCTCTACAGGAAAGAAGAAGCAAATTACCACTTAAGTAAACTGAACTAGGTTTAGCTAGGGAATATAACTAACTGTTGCCAAGCTGTGATAGGGAGTGTCATTTCAACTTGTCAACGCTCAGGGAGTGGGGGAAACTGAACAACACACAACTAGTTTACGATCGACCAGGTCCTATACCAGACCGGGGTATAGGGTGGCAACCTGTGCTAGACGGGGTTGCACTCTCCCTGAAGTCACAGGTCCGCAGTTTGGGGGTCCTCCTGGATTCTTCACTTACGTTTGAGGCTCAGGCGTCGGTGGTGGCCGGGAGGGCCTTTGCACAATTGAGATGTGTGTCAACTGCGACCGTACCTCAGGAAGGTGGATCTGGCCGGGATGGTCCACGCCTTAGTCACCTCTAGACTGGATTACTGCAATGCACTCTATGTGGGGCTGCCCTTGAAAACGGCCCGGAAATTTCAGATGATCCAACGGGCGGCAGCCAGGTTGTTAACTGGGGCACCTTACAGAGAACGGTCATCCCTCCTGTTCAAGGAGCTCCACTGGCTGCCATTCAAGGTTCAGATTCTTACCTATAAAGCCCTGAATGGTTTGGGACCCGCCTACCTACGTGATCGCATCTCTGTATACAAACCCACACGATTCCCTTCAATCTTCCGGAGAGGCCCTGCTCTCAATCCCACCAGCATTGCAGGTGCGTTTGGTGGGGACGAGGGAGAGGGCGTTTTCGGTGGTGGCCCCTCGACTCTGGAACTCACTCCCTAAAGACATCAGACAGGCCCAAACCCTGGCAGTCTTCAGGAGGAGCTTGAAGACATGGTTATTCCAGTGTGCCTTCCCGGAATAATGAATCCCATAGCACTTTGTCCTCCAAAGCACTCTACATTTCCCTGAGTCCGCTTGTATGCCCTCCACAAACACTAGTATCACCTTTCGCTTCTGGCCAAGCATTATTTCCCATTTTAACTCTACATTTGGCCTTCCCACTGTTTTAATTATGTGTTGCTTTTTAATAATGTTGTGTATTTTATTGTCTATGTTTTTTAATTGCTTGTATCGATGTTTATTGCTTTTGTTGTTGTGTTGGGCTCGGCCTCACGTAAGCCGCACCGAGTCCATTGGGGAGATGGTAGCGGGGTACAATAAAGTTAATAATAATAATAATAATAATAATTAATAATAATAATAATAGTTTAATCTAGCAAGTTATTTCCAACCTGTTGTCAATTCTGCTGTCAATTCCTATACATATTGACAAAGGATATTTGATACTTGTGGGTAAACTTAGACTCTAGACACAATGCTCTTATGTGGAAGGAGATGGATATTCAGACTGTACAGCCATCCATCCACAGTAGTGGTTTTGACTTTTGCAGATGTGATTGACAGATTTGCTTAAATCTACTTCTTTCAGTCATGCTGGAGGTTCTAAAGCAGTGGTTCTCAACCTGTGGCTCCCCAGGTGTTTTGGCCTACAATTCCCAGAAATCTCAGCCAGTTTACCATCTATTAGGATTTCTTGGAGTTTAAGGCCAAAACATCTGGGGACCCACAGGTTGAGAACCACTGTCCTAAAGAGTGATAGAAACAACTCCTCTCTAGGACTGTCTAGCTCAGGACTGTCAAACTCACTTTCACCGAGGGTCACATCAGCCTTCTGGTTGCCTTTAAAGGACTGTTTGTAATTGTAAGATTGTATAGATTGTATTGTGGCCCTGGCATTGAAAGCCTCACCGGCCACATAAAACGACATGGCAGGCTAATTTTGGTGCATGGGTTTTGGTGCAATGGACACATGGCAAGCTGTTTAACATCAGCAGACTGAAAGCCAAAACCAAGGTTTCAACATAGAACTTCAGTATGCCGATGACAACGTAATCTGTGTGCATTCAGAAGAACACCTACAAGCCACTCTAAACACCTTTGCAGAAGCATACGAGAAGCTCAACCTGTCAATAACATTGAGAAAACCAAAGTGCTCTTCCAGCAGTCACCAGCCAATCCTTCTCCAATGCCAGAGATACAGCTTAATGGTGTAACATTAGAAAATGTTGACTATTTCCACTACCTTGGCAGCCACCTCTCCATCAAAGTCAACATTGGCACTGAAATATCACACTACCTGAGCTCTGCGATTGCAGCATTCTTCCGAATGAAGCAGAGAGTGTTTGAGGACTGGGACATCCGCAGGGATACCAAGGTGCTTATCTATAAAGCTATTGTCCTCCCAACCCTGCTATATGCCTGTGAGACGTGGACTATCTACAGATGTCACATGCAACTCCTGGAATGATTCTATCAGAGCTGCTTCTGAAAAATCCTACAAATCTCTTGGGAAGACAGGCGGACAAATGTCAGCGTGCTGGAAGAAGCAAAGACCACCAGCATTGAAGTGATGGTCCTCCGCCATCAACTCCGCTGGACTGGCTACGTTGTCTGGATGCCTGACCACCGTCTCTCAAAGCAGTTGCTCTATTCCGAACTCAAGAACAGAAAACGGAATGTTGGAGGACAGGAAAAGAGATTCAAAGACGGGCTCAAAGCCAACCTTAAAAACTGTGGCATAGACACTGAGAACTGGGAAGCCCTGGTGAGCCCGAGCGCAGCAGGGAGCCCCGCCTTCACGTTGGTGTGAACCGCAGCGGAGAGTTCCGCAGTTCCTGGATCAAATTTGGGGACCAACAGATGAAATGTGCCCCCGCAGCCAGCTCAAAACCAGGAATGCCTGCAACTTTCCTCTTGCTTTCCCTTCTCCTTACTTTGTATCATTCCCCTAATAAAGGTACTTGAAACTTGCAACTTTTAATCTCTCCACTTGATACTTTTGTATCTTTCCTTGACTCTAACCAAAGCAACACTGAAATAAACCTTTTTCCAGGCTCCGGAGATCCGTGAGCCTGCGGGGGGCGCCTCTGGGCGCCCCCCGGACCCCGAATCTGCATCCGCCCAAACCGCGGATACGAAAACCGCCATTTTGGACCCCCCTATCCGCGAAAATTCATAAAATGGCGGATCGCCGCCGTTCCAATTTTATATTTTTCTGCTACTAATCCTAAGACTAACTGCTATCTCCCTTTTCTCATTTTGGACTCCGACACCTGAGAATAAATTGTTTTTGTTCAAGTATTTTATTTGACAGAAATCGGCTGTTTGTCAATTTGGCCGGTTTTCTTCCAAGATAGCCCGTTTCTCCTCAGCGCTGCTTGCTCCTGCCTGGATCCAGCAACCAGGGACCCACTGTGGTCACCCATAGGAGACCCCGGGAAGGCAGCCAGGCGTGGGTCCCAGTCTCCAGCGAGAGAGACATAGTTTCCCAAAGAACGGATAAGGGACGCTGGCACCACTTCAACCCGGAAATCATCCTTGGACTCTTTTTGCCCTCTCCTATTGACTTTCTGCTCCACACTTCAGACTGTTTATTATCTTTGGACACAAACCTCCCGATGGGGTCTGCCTTGAAGTACAGGCAGCCTCCGTCTCCGCGCACCTCCATCGAGGGATCATGAAATCTCCGTTTTGCTTAAATAATAATAATAAAAAAAAATCAATTATTTTAATAAACTTTGCTTGGGGTGGGGATGGGATTGCCTTATGAAATGTATGTAATGAAGTATCATATGAAGTATACTGTGTTCCCCCTTCCTGCCTTTCCTGCTGACCCTTGCCCCATAAAGATGTGACCTGGGGATTACTGTCTTGGGGAGAAGCTCCTTTGTTCTCCCAAAACCCTTCCTGATTGATTCATTTGCATGGACCATACTGTTGATCCCCCAACCCTGGCCCTCGGAGCAGACCAGCGAGGGGAGGGGGTCAACAGAAACTCGGAAAGAAAAGATTGATTAAATCACTCAGGTATCGTTGATCCCCCTGAGGTCCGATATCGAAAAAGCCTTTTCATGTTTCCTCCAAATCCCATCCCAGACCAGGAAACTCATTGTTCCCCTATCTGACACACCGCCTGTGAGGACAAAAGCCTCACATTCCAGCTGGCGGATGCCCCTAGGCTCATTATTTCCTCAGCCATTGTCAAGCTTCGTCCCACCTCCAAGCTGCCAATTGGTCCATCTTCAGAGGCGCTAGGAAGGCACTGATTGGCCCCCCAGAGGCGGCGGAGCCCACTGATTGGTCTAGAGGTGGGGTGTGCCGCCAAGCCTCCTCCCAGCTGTTCCGCGGCCAGCCAATCAGCGCGAAGCCGGCCGGCAGAGGGCGGGCGGGAATTTTGAAACTGTTTTCCTTTGTCTGCACTCTATAAAAATACTTGGAAATTCTGTAAAATTATGCTTGTATGTGAATGATCACTACAATCGCATCCTTTTCAGCTGAATCGCAAAATAAACGCCTCGGTCACTGAACTTCTTCCGCCTCCGGTGAGATTAATTTTAAATATTTTTATATTCTTTGGATTGGCTTCCGCTGGCCTCACCGAGGTTCAAGGATCCTTTGAGTGGTCCTAAGGGATCTCTCCCGCTGGGAGACCCCCCAAAAGAGCTCGATATCACTGGCTCGTGAGCGCTCCAGCTGGAGGTCAGCTGTGACCAGCAGTGCTGCAGAATCTGAAGAGGCCTGAATAAAGGGCGAAAGAGAGAAATGTGCCAAGAGGAAGGCGCATCAAGCCAACCCTGACAAGGACCACCTTCCACCTGGAAACCGATGCCCTCACTGCGGGAGAACATGCAGGTCAAAAATAGGGCTCCACAGTCACCTACGAACCCACCCCCAGGACACCGAACAGTTCTCGATGTCTATGCCACAGTTTTAAAGGTTGGCTTTGAGCCCATCTTTGAATTTCTTTTCCTGCCCACCAACATTTTTGTTCTTGAGTTGGTAGTAGAGTAACTGCTTTGGGAGACAGTGATCAGTATTTGGACAACTTGGCCGGTCCAGCGGAGTCGATGGCGGAGGACCATTGCTTCAGTGTTGGTGGTCTTTGCTTCTTCCAGCATGCTGACATTTGTCTGCCTGTCTTCCCAAGAGATTTGCAGGAGTTTTTGGGGGCAATGCTGATGGAATCGTTCCAGGAGTTGCATGTGATGCCTGTAGACAGTCCACATTTTACAGGCATATAACAGGGTTGGGAGGACAATAGCTTTATAAACAAGTATCTTGGTATCTTTATGGATGTCCCGGTCCTCAAACACTCTGTACTTCATTCAGAAAAATGCTGTACTCGCATAGCTCAGGCGGTGTTGTATTTCAGTGAATTTTGTGGAGAGGTGGCTGCCAAGGTAGTGAAAAGTGTCAACATTTTCTAATGCTGCACCATTAAGATGTACAGTACTTCTGGCATTAGAGAGGGATTGGCTGGTGACTGCTAGAAGAGCACTTTGGTTTTCTCAATGTTCAATTGCAGGCTGAGCTTCTTGTATGCTTCTGCGAAAGTGTTTAGAGTGGCTTGTAAGTCTTCTTCTGAATGCGCACAGATGACCTCATTAGCATATTGGAGTTTTATAACAGATGTTGTTGTAACCTTGTTGTATTTTATCAAATGTTACATGTATTTTAAAGCATTTGTTCTCTACAATTCTGGTTTTTAACAGGGATAGCGACGACAACTCAAATAGCACCTGTAACGATTTGCTGGAAATAGAGTATTTTATACGGTTTTCACTTATTCCATCGGTAAGTGTCTGACAGTTCTTCATGTTTCCTGATCAATGCACATTCTTCTTATGTTGTCTTGGCATAAGACAACCCTTGTCAGTTAATTAAAGTCTCTGACTTGTCTGAAGTATGTTGATGGGTTGGGTTGAATTAGTCTCGGACTAGGCTTCATGTAGAATAGAGTAGGAGTAGGATAGTCATTCACATGGTTTGGACTCCAAATTCCAGCATGCTTCACCATTGTTTAGGCTGCCCAGGGCAGTTGGAAATTATAGTTCAATGATATTTGAAGAGATTCACTATATCCACCCCTGATGCAGAGTGATCAAGGGGTATACATTTGGGGGGGGGGGGGAGTTTCCCAACCCAGGATCAGAGCAATAGTGGGGGTAGAACTTATGCCTCAAAGGAGCTTATTCTATTAACATTTAAAGCAGTGGGCAAGATGGACATTGTATATGCATTTCTGTTTGTTGTGGAGGGGATTTGAAGGTTGTGTAATTTCAAAGGGGTTCTTGCCTGGTGTGCAGGTCTCACCACTCCAGTGATCTGGGGATGTAGTGGACTATAGTTCTGAGTATCCACAATCAATATGGCCATTTTTCTGTCAATGTTGGTTCTTTCTCTACTACTGTGGTGATTTTGTTCTTGCAGGCTTTCATCATCTTAGTGCTGAGTTGTCTTGAGACAAGAGTAAGAAGATGTTGTTTTGATGAAAAATGTCCTACGCTTAGTGGATTTATTGGCGTTGTCACGTAAGTTAGAAAATGTCTTTCCTGATGCTCTTCTAACCTACTGCTAAAAAAGACTAATGCACCATTGGGCTAGAGCAGTGGTAGTGAACCTATGGCATGCATGCCAGAAGGGACATCCAGTGCCCTCTCCCTTGGCACATGCGCCATCTCCAGTTCGCCATCCCACTTGCCCACCTGCCAACCCCCTTGCTTGCCCACTTACCTGTGCCCTGCTTGCCCGCCTGCCTGCCTGCTTGTCCTTGCTTACTCACCCCCTGCTTGCTCATCTGCTTGCCTGTCCCCACACTTGCCCGTTCACTTGTTTGCCTACCTAATAATAATGCATATAAACAAAAATGTAATGTTCATTTGTGGGGTTAACATAACTCAAAAACCACTGGACGAATTGACACCAAATTTGGACACAATCCACCTATCAGGCCAACAAGTGACCATCACTCATAAAAACACTGAAAAACACAGCAGAAGAGACTTAAAAAGCCATTTTAAAAATACATTACAATGCATGTGCAAAACCACATATATACGTAAACACACACATATACACATATATACACGCACAAAACAAATATACACAGACTGGGCCACAGCAGCGCATGGCAGGGGACGGCTATATTTCACCCTATCTTCCCAAGGGGGACTCCAACATACATTTCTAAGCCGAAGAGCTGGCATTGTCAGTAGGCACCTCCAAGGTCATATGGCCGGCATAACTGCATGGAGTGCCGTTACCTTCCCGCTGGAGCGGTACCTATTGATCTACTCACATTTGCATGTTTCTGAACTGTTAGGTTGGCAGAAGCTGGGGCTGACAAGCGCACCTTAATTTATAGAAGCCAACTATAGTTCAACAAGTTGTGCAGGGTGGTTGCGAAGCCAGTGATGGTAACTGGGCTAGCATAAACTAGATTGAATCCAGATACTGTGGTACTCGACCAGAGGTCGGATAGTAATCTTTCCTTGTCTAATCCTCCTCCTCTCCATATAATAATGACCATAAATAAGTCTTCAGTTGTTTTTTGAAGGAGAGGAGGGAGGGGACCAGCTTTATTTCTTTACGGAGAGCATTCCAGAGGTGGATGGTGATCACAGAGAAGGCCCTCTCTCTCGTTCCCATCAGCCATTCTTGGGATGGGGGTGGGATCGAGAGCAGGGCCTCCTCCACTGACACAGTGCCCAAGCTGGTTTGTAAGAGGAGACACGGTCGCTTGCCCTCTCCTGTTTGCTTGCTTGCCCATTCACTTGCTTGACCACCAGCCCCCTTCTTACTCACCCACTCACCTGCCCCCACTTGCCCGTTTACTCGCTTGCCTGCCTCTTGTTTGCTTGCTTGCTTGCCTGCTCCCTTCCCACTCCCTGGTTAGCTTGCTTGCTTGCTTGTCCTGCCCCCCCTTGCTTGCCCCCCAGGAACTGCCCCACTTGCCCCCCTCTACTTCCCCCCCTCCTGCTGAGTGCCCAACCCTCCTCCCCCCAGTTTCAGCACACCATCTCTAAAAGGTTTGCTCTCACTGGGCTAGGAGCATTGCCCCTGTGTGACAGCAGCTTCTCTCTCCATATCTGTTCTAGTGCTTGCAGGAATGGCAGCCTGGCTTTCTTTTGCCACAGATAAAAAGACTTGCAGTAAATGTCCTTAAATTAAGCAATCTCCTTTGCTCTGCCTGGGAAAGAAAATGTCTGGGTTTGCAATTTGTCTTCAAGCTCTCTAAAAATCTGATGGCTCTGAACCAGTGGCTGTCAGTGGCTTCTTATAGCATAAAAATGGTGAGCCCACTCTGATTTTAGAACTGATTTTCATGGAGCTACCCAGAACTTGGAGATCTCTTCCCAAATGAGGTTCAGCACTTAGATATCTTCTTTAAAGTCTGGAACAAAACCCAGAATTGATTTACTGGACCCCAACATCAGAGCTAATGTAGATTGCTTCTCTTACATTGCATTATTCTTGCCAATTTAACCAGTGTGGATGTGCTTAAAGTTATCAATGTTTGCAAACCTACCATTGTAAATGGATAAGGAGTTGAATTGGAAGACATTGATTATTATAGTTTTAATGGTTTCTATATGGATTTTATTACGCAAGTTAAATGTTTGTATGTATGTATGTTGTGGCATCTAATTATTACCAATTTGTACGCCGCCCTGAGTCGCCTTTGGGCTGAAAAGAGTGGGATAAAAATGCTGTAAATAAATAAACAAATAAATAAATACTGTATATCTTCTGATAGTGAATTCAGCAGTTTTACTATGTACTTTGCGAACAATTCCTTCTTTTTATCTCTCTTCAGTTTCTCTCAGTTTAGTTTCATTGGGTGGCGATGGGTTCAAATATTATGGGAGAGGGAGAAAAACTTCTCCCTATCTTGTTGTGCATAGAGACGTGTGTTTGTTTTGGTGCGTGTGTGTTGAGATTATTTTCAGACGAGTATTCTTGGGATGAGAATAGTGTTTGTCCAAATTTTTAAGAGCATCCATATATTAATCTCTAAAATGTCAGGGAATGAGTCATCCCTACCATTATGCAGGAGGAAACAACTGCTTTAAGTAACATAGTGCCATAAAACGGCAGGGAATCGTTATTTGATTTCTTCTAATTGTATTGTTACTCCCAGAGACGAGAAGAAGTATCTTTATTTTCTACTTTGTGTAATGCAATAGTGCAGCAGGGTTGTGGTGTTAATGTATCTTAATTTAAATGGGTGGGTCAGCAAATGTCCTGACATGCCCCTGTTCAAAGGGTATGAGATTCCATAGCTTCATGTCTCTGGATCAAATAGAAAAGCAAGAGATAGAATAAGTCCTTGGAGTGGAATAGACAGCATGAATAGTATGCACCTTTGTAAATCCGCTTTTTAGAAGAAAGAAAGGAAATGGGTTGCTGTGAGTTTTTCCAGGCTGTATGGCCATGTTCCAGAAGCCTTCTCTCCTGATGTTTTGCCCATATCTATGGCAGGCATCCTCAAAGGTTATGAGAATGAGGAGGGATAGACACTCCCAGAAGTTCAAGTTCAGAAAGGAAATTACTTGGAGCAAGCTGCCTATTATCAGAAGAAAGCTTGTATTGCTTTTGGCTAATGACCATTGCAGGTTTCCAAGAAATATAAGAGATGTTCCAGGCAATGGGAATGAGGTGGGGTAGGCACTCCCAGAAGTACAAGTACAGAATTAAACATTGCAGGCTGTTTTTGGTTATCAGTATGTTATTGTTTTATCTACAGATTTCTTAGCATTAAATCTCATTATGGCAGTTATAATAATAATAATAATTATTATTATTTATTTATTTATTTATACCCCGCTACCATCTCCCCAAGGGAGACTCGGTGCGGCTTACATGAGGCCGAACCCGCAATACAAATAATACAAGCAATACAAGCAATAACAGGTACAATACAAAGCAGTTAAAAATAAATCACATACACAAATAGCATAAACATTAAACAAGGTACAGTGCACATTTACAGTGCACAGTTCCCTCTTCATTCTGAAATAACTCTTGTTGGTATTGTCAGAGCTGCCAATATAATAATAATAATAATAATAATAATAATAATAATAATAATAATAATAACAACAACAACAACAATAATAATAACTAATAATAATAACAACCAAGATAATGATGATGATGTTCCAAAACGACAAAGTTTTGGAACATAATACACCAGACATCACGATTGTGGAAAAGAAAAAAGTTTGGATTATTGATGTCGCCATACCGGGTGACAGTCACATTGAGGAAAAACAACAGGAAAAACTCAGCCATTATCAGGATCTCAAAATCAATCTGCAAAGGCCCTGGCATAAACCAGTACAGGTGGTCTCAGTGGTCATCAGCACACTGGGTGCCGTGCCAAAAGATCTCAACCGGCATTTGGAAACAATAAACATTGACAAAATCACGATCTGTTAACTGCAAAAGGCCACCTTACTTGGATCTGCGTGCATCATTTGAAAATATATCATACAGTCCTAGACGCTTGGGAAGTGTTCATCTTGTGATTTTGTGATATGAAATCCAGCATATAGATCTCGTTTGCTGTGACATACTGTGTTTTTGTGTAATTAAAATAATAATAATAATAATAATAATAATAATAATAATAATAATAGTCATCATCATCATCATCATTATCATCATCATCATAACTACTCTGGGACTTCCAAATTCAGACTGACAGAGTTTTGGAGCACAATACTCCTGACCTCATGATCATGTTAGAAAATAGAGTATAGATCGTCAATGCTGTAATCCCAGGTGACAGAATTGATGAAAAGCAACTGGAAAAGCTGACGTGATATGAGGATTTAAAAATCGAACTGCAAGGACTCTGGCACAAGCCAGTAAAGGTGATCCCAGTGGTGATTGGCACGCTGGGTGCAGTGCCTAAAGACCTTGGCCTGCACTTGAAAACAATTGGCGCTGACAAAATTACCATCTGCCAGCTGCAAAAGGCCACTCTACTCGGATCTGTACACATTCTTCGCTGATACATCACACAGTCCTAGACACTTGAGAAGTGTCCAACATGTGATCCAATATGCAGCCAACATAGTGATCTTGTTTGCTGTGTACTAATCTTGTTGTGTATCAAATAATAAATAAATAATTAATTGAAAAATCAGCAGATGACCCAAAATGCAGACTGTGCAAGGAAGCTGATGAAACCATGGATCATCTCCTCAGCTGTTGCAAGAAAATTGCACAGACAGACTACAAACAAAGACACAGCTTTGTGGCTCAGATGATTTTGCTGTGACATACTGTGCTTTTGTGTCAGTATAATAATAATAATAATGTTTATTTATATCCTGCCTTTCTCCCCATGGAGACTCAAGGCGGCTAACAATCCCACAAGATATCAAAAGAAATGCTGTGAGTCACATGAACACTAAATGGGTTGAAATAGCACTATGAAATTTAAAACATGGTTGAGATAAAAAGTGCAAAATAGACCTTCCAACAGGGAGCCTCAGGAAATACAAACTTGTTGTGACAATTCAATTGGACGAGACCTGCCGTAGATTAAGCATCTGACAACTTGGCACAGTTTGAAAGCAGACAGCTGTGGAAACTTGCCAAAGCGTGGAGACAGTAATCACAGTTCTGCAAAAAGCTCACTTGCAATCATTTTTATACTGTCTTGAAAAAAAATGTTTAAAGCAATTTCTTTTGAAGTTAGACGTTTCTATCAAAGTTATGGTTTTACACTTATAGTTTTACACTTAAGTTTGATGAAAGTCCCAAAGGTCTACTGGGGTAGACTGGAGCACCTTGTGGCATCTGTTGGCCCAAACTTTGCAGTTCTTTTTGTAACATATCGTGAAAGGCTGTGGTTCAGAGTAGCATACTGTACCTAAGCTCCAGCTGAAAGGAGACCTTTGCCCATCTTAAAACCGCAATAGTAGAATGAGTCAGAAACAAAAGGCTTCCTCATTTGTAAAAGTAATTTTGCGAATTTAGTTTTGCAACCCGAGATTCCTCCCAAATAATACATTGCCTTCATAAAATATCTAAGCTGGCATTTTATTTTAGGTGTGCTTCAGTGCTATGTTAAGAAGACTTGTTTAAGTTATGGTCTTACTGGTGTTATTATGGTTGTTGCTTTAAAACATGTAGACATTTCTAAATCATGAACAGATATTAATCAAGCACTCCCTGCCTTGATGGTTCATAAAATAATATTTATGATCCAAAAGGAAAAGGATGGGTGGGGTGGGGGGTTCAATCTCTGGAGCAGCGGCTCCTTTTCTGGCTGGTGGATAGAACCAGAATAGCCCTTCCCTTGTCATTAAATTATGTCTGTGTGATGTTAGTACATCTCAACTTCCTGATAGTGATAGAAGCGCAAATGTGCCTCTTTTCAGTTTGGCAGTCCAAGGGTAATAAGAAGCCAGTGAACTCTCAATTTCATCCCAAATCAAATATATTATGTATTTGTGAATTGGGAGAAAAACATCTGAGACTCCTTTAAATGGGAATTTTGTCCTCTTTGGACTTGTTCCGGCAACTTAGGGTACATCTACACTGACCACTTAATGCAGTTTCAAACTGATATTGAAGAAAGTGGTTTCACTGAGGAGATTTTTTTTATCATGTCAGAAGCAAATTGGGACTATACTGCAAGTCGCTTCTGGTGTGAGAGAATTGGCTGTCTGCAAGGACGTTGCCTAGGGAACGCCTGGATGTGTTACCATCCTGTGGAAGGCTTCTCTCCTGTCCCCGTATGGGAAGCTGGGACTGACAGACAGGGGCGGCTCAACCATTACGCAAAGTAAGCATTTGCAGTATAGTTGATTTTGCCCAGGGGTGCTCTTGAGGCACTCTTGGGGGAAAATAGACCTTGACATATGCGAGTTGTTACTGGGATGTATAGTTCACCTACAATCAAAGAGCATTCTGAACTCCACCAATGATGGAATTGAACCAAATATGGCACACAGAACTCCCACGACAAACAGAATCTATCTATCTATCTATCTATCTATCTCTCTCTCTCTCTCTCTCTCTCTCTCTCTCTCTCTCTATCTATCTATCTATCTATCTATCTATCAGTGATTGGTTGGGGGGGGGGGCGCCAAAATACTGTTTGCTTACTGTTGAAAATTACCTAGGGCCGCCTCTGCTGACAGATAATAATAATAATAATAATAATAATAATAATAATAATAATAATAATTTATTTATAACCCACCACCTTCTTGCCAAGGGGACTCGGGGTGGCTTGCATGAGGCCAAGCCCAGCAATACAACAATGCAAATATACACATAAGAATACAACATTAAAATATAAGGAAATAAAGTAAAATAAGCAAAACAGTATAAATAAACACATCAGACAATATGAAATCACCATATTTGAACACAGAAAGTTGATCACAGTGCAGCTCCTGAGCAGATGATTACATGACAGAATTTGTCCTCACACTCCATTTTCACACACAAACATTTTTTAAACCCACTAGTATTTTCTTTAAAAAATGAAAAAATATCTTTTGATTGCTTCTAGTTTAACAGGGGAGGGGGGTACTGGTGTGCCCCCAAACTTTCCTAGTGTCAGTGGCTCTTGGATCTTGCAAGCATTCAAGCATGCCCATTCCTTTGGATTCCTGCTCCCATTATTCCTGGGCAGTGTTAGAAGTGATGGGATAGGCAGTCCCACAACATTTGGAGGTCTCCAGATTTCCCAATCCTGTTGTAAAGCTTCAGTGTCATCTTACTAATCATGATTTTATTATTTTACAGACCCCTTGACAGAAATGTGTACAGCAACCGGTGGTCCCTTGGATGTGCATTTGGAGTTACTGCTAATAAAGTGATGTTCCTGTTTGACAAGGATTACATTCCAGATTTTCTACCGAATTGGGCTGTTGGTAAATGATATACCACTAGTCTATCCTTAGGTCAGATGCAGGGGATACAAATGATATGTTTCTCTTCTTACTCTGGTCACACTATTCAGTTCATTGCTATACTGTAAGCCTTGTTTTGCACTATTTCATATACGAGGGTTGAATGAAAAGTAATGCCTCCACCTTCATAACTCCTCAACAGATGGCAGTACTGGTATGCGGCAGCTACTGGCTTGTTTAGTAGACTCTCCTCTACAGTACCATTTTGACAGGAAGCCTTAGCA
Source organism: Anolis sagrei ordinatus (assembly GCF_025583915.1). Classification (NCBI taxonomy): domain Eukaryota; kingdom Metazoa; phylum Chordata; class Lepidosauria; order Squamata; family Anolidae; genus Anolis; species Anolis sagrei. The sequence goes on along the minus strand of NW_026845477.1, from coordinate 156,982,552 downwards.
TTGAATGGTTGTGTTGTTAAAGTGCAAAGTATGGAACCCTGCGTAGACGGTTGGTCAATGCAACTTAAGCAACGTGCAGTCATTGAATTCTTGATAGCAGAAGGTGTCACCCCAAAGGAGATTAATCAGAGAATGCAAGCTGTTTATGGTGATTGTGTTGATGTGAGTATTGTGCGTCGCTAGGCGAGTAAATTTAAAGATGTGGAGGTGGGAACATCTGACTTGTGTGACAAACAAAGAGTTGGATGTCTTGTGACAGCAACCACCAAGTTTCACAAGCAAAAGATTGACAGATTGATTCAGGACAATCATCATATCACTCAGAGAGAAATTTCAAGCATAATTGGCATTTCAAAAAAAAAATGTGGGGTCACATTATTGCTTTGCTTGGCTGTGCACGATGGGTACCCAGGATGCTGATGCCTGAAATGGAAGTGCACAGACTTGAAACTTCAGAGACTGGATCTCACCACCGTACAACATCCTCCATACAGTCCAGATTTAGCACTGTCTGACTTCCATCTGTTCCCAATAATGAAAGAGGATCTGTGCGGACATCATTATGCTTCTGATGAAGATGTTGAGAGAAGTGTGAGACGCTGGTTGCGGAAACAGAGTGTCGACTTCTTCCGTGACGGCTTCAGAAAACTTGTTCATTGTTGGCAGAAATGTATCCAATTGTCTGGTGATTATGTGGAAAAGTGAATAGTGGTAGTTTAAGAGCACATTCTAAGGATTATTTCTGTGTTTGATTTATTAAAATATTCCTATCCAAACCCAAGTAACAAAGGTGGAGACATTACTTTTCATTCAACCCTCGTACATAAAAGACTCTGCACTTTCTAATTCAGGATCAGTTTCAGAGTCCTAAAACCAACTTGGATGGCTAACAACAAATGTTGTCTTCTCTCATCATTTGTCACCCTCCCATAATTTGATGTGATAAACCAAGAACTTGTTTGTTTCTCTGATGCCTTCTGGTAGTAATAGCAAACAGTGCAAGCCTTGGCTTTGCTCATGTGCAGTTGTCTTGATGTTATTGCGGAAGCCCTGAACTGTTGACCTCTAAAACTGAGATTCTTATTTTAAAGAGTGAAAATGCAACAAAATCCAAACTAAGTTGATTTCTACTGTTGGCAAATGGTAGCAGCTGAATTCAAGTGTGAAAATCTGTACAAACAACTACTTAGTTATGTGTGTGGAAGGGAAACCATGCTAGATCAAGGAATATCACTCCAATTGGGGTTATATTTGGATTAGAGTGAAGATCTCCATCAATACCTTTAAAGTGGTTGTTGAAGTGCTTAACCAAAGAAATATGGCAGTTTCTCACTTGTCATTGATGGTCATGTATCTAGGATATTAATTTATTTTTTCCCTTTCTCCTCCCAATATGGAAGGGGAAATGGATGTGGTATGGTCCTCCAGATGGCTAGAGGACTGCGTATCCCTTTAGCTGTATCCAGCACCTTCAGTAATGAAAACTGGAACTACAACTTTTCTCAGAAGCGTCATATCTCCTCTGCCAACTGTAAAAATAAAGTCTTGAAGGAAAAATAATGGCATAAATAGTGCTCAAGGCTTAATTTTAAAAAAGTTTTTGACAGTAGCTATTCTATCAAATACAGTGGGCCTCAATATGGAATACTTACTTACTTAGGCGATCCCTCGTTTTCCGAGGATGATTGTCTTCCAATATTCTTGTGGGTCCGTATGTGGCTGTGGAGCCCTATTCTTGCTCTGCATCTTCTTCTGCAGTGAGGGTATTGGTTTCCAGGTGGAAGGCGGTCTCGGTCGGGGTTGGCTTGACGCGCCTTCCTCTTGGCACGCTTCTCCCTTTCGCCCTCCATTCGTGCCTCCTCAAATTCTGCAGCACTGCTGCAGAATATGGAATAACTGTACTTTGAAAAAGCATTTGGAGAACAGAATGAAAACATGATCCCTTTCTCTCTTTTTGCAGTTTTTTGGGTCATACTCACAGCCATTGAAGTGGGCGTTGCTATGTACCCTTTCTTTGCCTGTCTTTCCTCGAGGTACCCAATTGTAGGAGCTGTGTTAGGATTTCTTTACACAGTAGCATGGTGAGTAGATCATTCATTGGGGAAAATGGCTCGAATGCCACTCATAAGAACATATGGGATCTATATCTTCATAAAACCCAATGGCACTGTGAACATGTCTGAATGCAAATTACATTGACATTATTTAAGTTCACAAAATGGTTTAGTTTGCAAAGTTGCAGGAGGATTGTCATTGACTTCCTTTGGTGTAAGGTGGATGGGTTGTTGTCTGGGGCCAACATCAAAAGAGGGTTTTTGACATTTTATTGCCTTAAATTTGAATGAATGAGTGTAATCTGAAACCTGCAGGAATATTATAGGCAGTCCCCAAGTTTAAAGCATTTGACTTACATATGACTCATAGTTACAAATGGAGGTGAGAAAAAGAGGAAGGGAGAGAAATTTACCCCTTGGAAGGGAAATTCACTCCTGAAAGAGTTATCACAGGGAAAAGGTGTCTCAACTTAAACTTTCTCGCCAATTCTTGTTTCCACAAAAAGTCAAATTGTTCAAAATCAATTATCACGGTGACAGAAAGTGAGCTGAAATAATCAAACAGGGACACAGACAGCAAAACAAATGCCACAGGGGTGTTAACCTTTCCCTGTGCTATCCAAAGTGTGTGTTTGTGTAGATATGTATATGTATGTATGTATGTATGTATGTATGTATGTATGTAGGTGTGTGTATAGGGGTACAGGTTCTGACCTATAAAGCCCTAAACGGTTTGGGACCTGCCTACCTTCGTGACCATACCTCTCTCTGTGAACTAGCCCGAACTCTTCGATCTTCGGGGGAGGCCCTCCTTTTGTCCTTGCCAGTTTCTCAAACTCGCCTTGTGGGTACAATGGAGAGAGTCTTCTCCTCTGTGGTCCCCTAACTCTGGAACTCATTGCCCGGAGACATTAGGAAAGCCCCTACCTTAGAAATCTTTAAAAAGAATATCAAGACCTGGCTCTGCCATTGCACTTTTGGAGAGTAGTTGCATAATCTTAAGCTATTGCCCCCTCAACGTTCTTGTCTTAGGAGTACATCCCCCCTTGCCCGAAGGTCAGTCTATCACCCTATCTCTCTACGAGTTCTCACTCACAAATAATTCTGCTCCTTTATCTCACCCTGAGTTTTTAAATCATTTTATGTACATTTATATTTAATCATTAATCATTTTATGTACATGCGGCCATATTAATATTTAAATATTAATATTTAAATATTTTTTAAATATTGTTTATTATATTAATATGTTTTGTACTTTATTGCGATGCTGTTTATTTTATTGTAACTTGTATCATATTTTATTGTAATTTGTTGTTTGGACTTGGCCTCATGTAAGTCGCCCCGAGTCCCCATTGGGGGAGATGGTGGCGGGGTATAAATAAAGATTATTATTATTATTATTATTATTATTATTATTATTATTATTATTAGGATGTGTGTGAAGGGGTGTGTATGTAGGTGTGTGTGTGTATGTGGCTGAAATTACACTTTAAAATGTACTTGTTCCGACTTACAAACAAATTCAACTTAAGAACAAACCTACAAAATCTCACTTAGAATCATACAATCATTGAGTTGGAAGAGCCCTCATGGGCCATCCAGTCCAACTCCCTGCCAAGAAGCAGGAACATCACATTCAAAGCACCCATAAGAGACTTAGAATCATAGAATCATAGAATCAAAGAGTTGGAAGAGACCTCATGGGCCATCCAGTCCAACCCCCTGCCAAGAAGCAGGAATGTTGCATTCAAACCCCTGACAGATGGCCATCCAGCCTCTGTTTAAAAGCTTCCAAAGAAGGAGCCTCCACCACACTCCGGGGCAGAGAGTTCCACTGCTGAATGCTCTCACAGTCAGGAAGTTCTTCCTCATGTTTCCAGGATGAAGTTTGAAGCCATTGTTCCGCGTCCTAGTCTCCAGGGAAGCAGAAAACAAGTTTGCTCCCTCCTCCCTGTGGCTTCCTCTCACATATTTATACATGGCTATCATATCTCCTCTCAGCCTTCTCTTCTTCAGGCTAAACATGCCCAGCTCCTTAAGCCACTCCTCATAGGGCTTGTTCTCCAGACCCTTGATCATTTTAGTCGCCCTCCTCTGGACACATTCCAGCTTGTCAATATCTCTCTTGAATTGTGGTGCCCAGAATTGGACACAATATTCCAGGTGTGGTCTAACCAAAGCAGAATAGAGGGGTAGCATTACTTCTCTGGACCTAGACACTATGCTCCTATTGATGCAGGCCAAAATCCCATTGGCTTTTTTTGCCGCCACATCACATTGTTGGCTCATGTTTAACTTGTTGTCCACGAAGGACTCCAAGATCTTTTTCACACGTACTGCTCTCGAGCCAGGCGTCCCCCATTCTGTATCTTTGCATTTCGTTTTTTCTGCCAAAGTGGAGTATCTTGCATTTGTCACTGTTGAACTTCATTTTGTTAGTTGGCCCATCTCTCTAATCTGTCAAGATCGTTTTGAATCCTGCTCCTGTCCTCTGGAGTATTGGCTATCCCAATTTGGTGTCGTCTGCAAACTTGATGATCCTGCCTTCTAGCCCTTCATCTAAGTCATTAATAAAGATGTTGAACAGGACCGGGCCCAGGACAGAACCCTGCGTCACTTGTTCATAACTTGGGGACTGCCTGTATTTAGTTAGCTCTCTGCATTCATGGCTTTGATCACGTTGGCTAGACCTGTTTTTCTATCTTGGTGGACTAAGGAGCCATAAGTTTGAACTCATTGTATGAATGTGTGTGTGGTGGACTCAAGCTTCAGGAGGGAGAAACACAAAGAATCATCACTACTGTCAACTCCTGTTCCTGAAGTCTGAGGTTGCTGAGTGCACATTCACAGCAACTTTGGGGCAGTTGATAGTGCCACAAACCCATCTATTGAAACCTAAGGCCCCTTGGTGCACATTCACACAGCAATTTCAGACTTTGAAAGAAAGAGAGGAAGAGTAATCACTGCCATGAACTACCTTTTGAAGCCTTGGGCTTCTCCATGTGTATTTGCACAGAATTCTCAGATTTCTGGAGCGAGGCAGAGAGGGAGTGATTGGGCGGTTCACTAGTATTTAGGTGGGCAGAGATAGATGTAGGAAGGGCAAAAGGATGGGCAAGTGAAGAAAAAGTCAGTGAGGGCAGGTGAGTCCCCTGTGGAGTTTGACATTGGCCATTGCCACTAAGAGGAGTGGAAGAAAGTGTGCCTTCTGGTTGCCCTTCCAGGCACCTTCCCTGCCCTGCATCTGTGAGTAACATGTCTACATTCACCCCCACTGTGAGAGAAAGAGGCAGTGGAGGCTGATGGAAGATTTGCTATCCTTGAGAGGGTATCAGAGATACTCCCTTTTTGAACTTTTGTGGAGGACATCTGCCTCGGCTTCTGCAAATGTGCAAGGCCAACTATATACATGATTGGCAAGATTGGAAGAGGCAAGAGGTAAATCACAAAGAACAGACAGTAACCATTATGGAATGGCAAAATAGTTACAGTGGCCATTAATAAAGCAGTGGTGGCACTAATCCTATAATGCTAACATTGAGGTTTTTTTTAAAACTCTATTTGAGGATATGGGGGAACTCAAAGGCTATGAGATAGTCTTGTAGCTTCCCTAGTTTCCTCTGTTTGTTGTGGAACCAGATGGAACATTCTGAAGTATGGATGAATTGAGTTTCTGGATTAAAAAGATGTATCTGGAGAAGTAGAGCAAGTGGGAGAGATGTCAGTTACAATTATGTTACTATTTTGTTGTCATTCATGAAGGCTCACTTTCATATAGTATCATGTTGTCTTAGAAATGCAGCTACTGTTGTTGTGTTTTATATATACAGGTTGGTAATTACAATCGTAGATATTACGCGGTGCCCCGAGGAAGATGTAAGTACATATGTGTGATTTTTAAATCATGTTTTTTGAATAATGAAAAGTGTGGGCTCTAGACCGAGTTGCACAATGCAGGAATCTTGTTGAAGCTCAACAAGCCTGTGTCTAGCCAATGTTTGCTTGGCGGAACCATCTGTGAATCCCATGGATATTGAGTTAGTGTTCCTATAGGAAAGATACACTAGAAAGGAAAGGCGGAGAGCTATGGCAGAACTGTTGTCCCGTCTGAGCAAGATACAAAGTGAGAGTGTCATTAAAATTATATTCGCTTTAGGACATGGTTCCCAACCTTTTTTTTTTGACCAGGGACGATTTGACCAGGGACCACATTGACTAAGGACCACTTGACCAAGGACCACTTGACCAGGGACCACTTTGACCAGGGATCACTTTGACCAGGGACCACTTGACCAAGGACCACTTTGACCAGGGATCACTTTGACCAGGGACCACTTGACCAAGGACCACTTTGACCAGGGACCACTTGACCAAGGGCCATTTCACCAGGAACCACTTTAACCAGTGATCACTTTGACCAGGGACCACTTGACCAGGGAACACTTTGACCAGGAACCACTTGACCAAGGATCACTTGACCAGAGACCACTTTGACCAGGGCCCACTCGACCAAGGACCATTTCACCACTTTGACTCCTGAGAGTTTCACTAACAACAGGCAGTGTTATTTATTTGAGAAGAATTTAGGAAGTGAAAATAACTTTCTGGGATAATTAGAGTTGTGAAATATTAAAAATAAATACGTTTGGGGAAGAAAACCATTGCAATGAAGTGTAGAAAGGGAAGTGATTTTTCTCTCTCTCTTTAAAAGAGTTTCAGATTTGCTAACTGCTAAAAACAATATAGTGTACAATATGTTGTTGAAGGCTTTCTTGGCCAGAACCACTGGGTTTCTGTGAGTTTTCCGGGCTGTGTGGCTATGTTCCAGAAGCATTCTCTCCTGATGCTTTGCCCACCTCTATGGCAGGCATCCTTAGAGGTTGTGAGGTCCAATCAGAGGTCCAATCAGAAAAATTGGGTTTATCTATCTGTAGAATGTGCAGGGTGGGAGAAAGAGCTCTTGTCTGTTTGAGGCAAGTGTGAATGGTGCAATTGGCCACCTTGATTAGCATTAAATAGCCTCGCAGTTTCAAAGCTTGGCTGCTTCAAAGCTGGGGGAATCCTTTGTTGGGGAGTGTTAGCTCACTCTGATTGTTTCTTGTCTGTAATTCCCCTGTCTTCTGAGTGTCGTTTATTATTTACTGTCCTGATGTTAGAGTTCTTTTAAATCGAGAAAACCAAAGTGCTGTTCCAGCAGTCACCAGCCATCCCCTCCCCAATGCCAGAGATACAGCTTAATGGTGTAACATTAGAAAATGTTGACCATTTCCGCTACCTTGGCAGCCACCTCTTCACCAAAGTCAACATCGACACCGAAATGCAACACCTCCTGAGCTCTGTGAGTGCAGCATTTTCCCGAATGAAGCAGAGAGTGTTTGAGGACCAGGACATCCGTAGGGATACCAAGGTGCTTGTCTATAAAGCTATTGTCCTCCCAACCCTGCTCTATGCCTGCGAAACGTGGACTGTCTACAGACATCACATGCAATTCCTGGAACGATTCCATCAGCGCTGCCTCCGGAAAATCCTGCAAATCTCCTGGGAAGACAAGCGGACAAATGTCAGCATGCTGGAAGAAGCAAAGACCACCAGCATTGAAGTCATGGTCCTCTGCCATCAACTCCACTGGACCGGCCACGTTGTCCGGATGCCTGACCACCGTCTCCCAAAGCAGTTGCTCTACTCTGAACTTAAGAACGGAAAACGGAACATTGGTGGTCAGGAAAAGAGATTTAAAGATAGCCTCAAAGCCAACCTTAAAATCTCTGGCATAGACACTGAGAACTGGGAAGCCATGGCCCTTGAGCACTCCAGCTGGAGGTCAGCTGTGACCAGCAGTGCTGCAGAATTTGAGGAGGCACAAGTGGAGGGTGAAAGAGAGAAACGTGCCAGGAGGAAGGCGCGTCAAGCCAACCCCAACCGGGACTGCCTTCCACCTGGAAACCAATGCCTTCACTGTGGGAGAAGATGCGGGTCAAGAATAGGGCTCCACAGCCACCTACGAATCCACAAGGAAACCCATCATGGAAGACCATCTTACTAGTCCAACGAGGGATCGCCTAAGTAAGTAAGTAAGAGTTCTTTTTAATATTGGTAGCCAGATTTTGTTCATTTTCATGGTTTCCTCCTTTCTGTTGAAATTGTCCACATGCTTGTGGATTTCAATGGCTTCTCTGTGTAGTCTGACATGGTGGTTGTTGGTGTGGTCCAGCATTTCTGTGTTCTCAAATAATATGCTGTGTCCAGGTTGGTTCATCAGAGAAGTCATCTGCTATGGAGAACTTCTCTGGTTGATTTAGTCTGCAGTGCCTTTCATGTTCCTTGATTCGCGTTTGGGCAACGCTGCCCAATGGTAATCCTTATACAGACTTGTCCACAGCTACATGGTATACCACCAAATGCGGCACCCAAACACAAATCAAATAACATATACTCTCTCTCTTTGCAGACCTTAAGTCTCAGTTGGGCATGAGGACGCATTCTATTCTGCATAAAATTGTATGTTACGAAATCCCTACTCTTGCTTCATTGACCAGTATTTGTAGTTATCCACATATTGGGTTGCTGTGAGTTTTTTCAGGCTGTACGGCCATGTTCCAATAGCATTTTCTCCTGACGTTTCACCTGCATCTGTAGCAAGCTTCCTCAGAGGTTTGTTCAGAGGTCTGTTGGAAATCCAATCCATTTCTAACTCTTGTCTCGAGCAGCAACCAACCAGGCTTTGAAGCTGCAAGGCTATTTAATGCAAATCAAGGTGGCCAATTGCAACATTCACACTTGGCTCAAGCAGACACGAGTTCTTTCTCCCACCTTGGACATTCCACAGATATATAAACTCCACTTGCCTAGTTTTCAGCAGACCTCACAACCTCTGAAGATGTCTGCCATAGATGTGGGCAAAACATCAGGAGAGAATGCTTCTGGAACATGGCCATACATCCCGGAAAACTCACAGCAACCCAGTGATTCTGGTCATGACAACACATTATCCGCATATTGCTGTATTTGTGGTGAATCAGTGCCCTCTAGCTGTAATAATGAATCTTTTTTTAAATCTTTAACTAACAAGGTATTTGAAGACTGAAGTAAAGGTATGTAGCCTTTAGATACGTTAGTGGAAAGAAAAGAGAGATGGAGATGAGTTAATAAACTGAAAAGACATTGTAAGATGAGATCCTATGATTTGAGATGGCCTTTCACAATTTGACAGTTACTAGACATGTTGGACTCACACTATTTCCAGGCAACAGTTCTGTCATGGTCCCTATAGAAAAAAAAATCCAAGTTGCAGAAAGGAAAATGTAAAAGATCACAAAGAGACCTTTTGAAGGAGTCATTAAGAAAGTTTGATCTTCTGACGACCTCTATGCTATTCCTCTGTAAATCCAGTGGTCTAGCCCAACATTAACATTTTAAATGATGAGTTAATTAATTAATTAACATACTGAATGAAACATTTTCGGTGATCGGTGTTTAAAATAATGAATTGATAATGACAGGCATTTAATGTTCTTAAATTAATTTGGAAATTTAATTTTCTAAGCTCTGGTCAAGACTGGTTGATTGCCAGCATTCCTCCTGGGATGAAAGTCAGTGTAATGTAATGGTTTGCGCACCAAATGCTTGTGTGGGCCGCATGTGACCTGCTGGCAACATGTTGTGTAGGTCTGGTCTGCATCCTGTATCTGTGTGTAGTCTTTTTATAAATGCTGTAGTCATACTACAAAGCGATGGCGAAGTAGTTCTGATGTACCAGAGACCATCATAGGAAATGTTAATCTTTTAAAATTCATTTGTCAGAAAATATTTTTTACATTCAGATCACTGGGTATGTTTATTGCCTTTTAAACTGCCTTGAACAGGCAGGATTATTTCAAATATATGTGCTATTATGGATTTTAATGCTTATTTTGTCTTGTTAATTTTATGTTCATGCTGTTCTCTTTGTATAGATTGATTATGTCACTTGGAAACTGCTCTTAGTCCCCTTGGGGAGATAGAGCGGTATATAAATAAAGTTTTGTTGTTGTTCATTGTTTACCTTTTGCTCTGCTTTTTAGTGATTTTCAAAAGGCATTGAATGTTTGCCTATATATGTATATTGTTATCCACTATGAGTCCCCTCGGGGAGATAGAGTGGAATTTTATTAAAGTGTATTATTATTATTATTATTATTATTATTATTATTATTACTACTACTACTACTACTACTATTATTATTCAGGGCTGAACAAGTGTGATAGGTGTGGGGGGTAATTACTCTTCTTAGAAGCTGCTGTAGGCCAAAAATTCCAAAATTGAAAAACAGAGGTGGTCAGAAGTTAACGTCATTCATCCAACCAGTCATTCATTTCAAAGTATTTCTGTACATTCTCAAACATATTTGATGGGGGACTAAAATCAGAAGGGTCCTTTTAGATCCAGACATTTGTCCCCTTATGGTTGGGCAATCAGAAGGGTCTTTCCAAAAACACACATTAGAACAAGTGTAGCCTTGTTCAGCTCTGCAATAATGTTTTGCGAGATTGCCCTGAATTGGAATTTGGTCCTAGATGGGAGAAAAATGTTCTTCAGTACTACCAAAAGTATTTCCTACATAACTGAATATAAGAAAACATGGTATATGGCATGTACATTTCATTGGTAATTCTGCTTTTCCCCTTAGACGGTTGGAGGATATAACAACATAATTATATTATGGCCATCCCTGGTATGCTATGTTTTGCTGCTAGGAAAATTTATTTTTATTCTTGTGAAAGATGTGAGAGATCTTCTTGGCCTGGAGTCTGTAAGGGTGAGTGTTTTCTGATGACCCAACCAATCTGAATCCTTTGTGTATATCATACATCAAAAATTTCATTCCCAAATAGAACTGTCCTGAACAGGATAGTTAGCTAAAACTGAAATTGAACAAAGAATTGCTGTTGTTACTATGTTTATTTATACCCCATTTTTTCTTTCCACAAAGGAGCCTCAAAGCAAATTGCAGTAAAAGCATTTCCATACAATTTAAAATTCACAAATATACAAACATTAAAACAGGATTAAACATCAATGGTATTCAAAATTAACAGATAAAATGCATAAAACAGATTAAAAATGTATTTGAGGCTAAGACCACAGCACCCCCCTGTCTTGATCTTTAAAATCTTCCTTTTTTAAAAGCTTGCCTGGATGAAAAGATTTTAGCCTGCTGCCAGGAGCACAGCAGGGAGGAGGTTATCCTGGCTTCACTGGGAAGAAAGGAGTTCCAGAGTCCTGGGGCAGCCACTGAGAAGGAAGTCGCGCTCTCTCGTTCCCACCAACCAGGCTTGAGATGGAGGTGGGATCGAGAGAAGGGCCTGGGCAGGTTTGTTCAGGGGGATATAGTCAGCCACATAGCCTGGACGTGAACCATCTAGAGCAACCTGGGGGTCGGGACCCCTGAGGGGGTCGCGAGGGGGTGTCAGAGGGGTCGCCAAAGACCATAAGAAAACACAGTATTTTCTGATGGTCATGGGGATTCCATGTGGGAAGTTTGAGGCAATTCTGTCGTTGGTGGAGTTCGGAATGTTATTTGATTGTAATGAACTATAAATCCCAGCAACTACAACTCCCAAATGTCAAGATCTATTTTCCCCAGACTCCACCAGTGTTCACATTTGGGCATATTGAGTATTCGTGCCAAGTTTATTCCAGATCCACCATTGCATGAGTGCTCTCTGGATATAGGTGAACTACAACTCCCAAACTCAAGGTCAATGCCCATCAAACCCTTCCAGTGTTTTCCATTGGTCATGTGAGCCACGTTTGGTTCAAATCAATCGCTGGTGGAGTTCAGAATGCTCTTTGATTAGAAGTGAACTATAAATCCTAGCAACTACAACTCCCAAATTACAAAATCAATCCTCCCCCAACCCCACTAGCATTCACATTTGGGTGTATTGGGTATTTGTGCCCAGTTTGGTCCAGTGAATGAAAATGCATCCTGCATATCAGATATTTTCATTATGATTTATAACAGTAGTAAAATGACTGTTATGAAGTAGCAATGAAAACAATATTATGGTTGGGGGTCACCACAACATGAAGGACTGTATTAAGGGGTCACGGCATTAGGAATGTTGAGAAACACTGATCTAGAGCTTTAAAGGTCATAACCAGAACTTTGAATTGTGCCCAAAAATAGATTGGTAGCCAGTGGAGCTGTTACAACAGGGGTTGTCCCTGTAGCCAGCCTCAGTTAGCAACCTGGCTGCAGTTCTTTGGACCAACTCCAAGTCTCCAAGCAATCTTCAGAGGCAGCCCCCACAAAGAGCACACTACAATAATCCAGATGGGATGTAGCGAAGGCATGTACCATCGTGGGCAGATCTGGTTCCTCAAGGAATGGACACAGCACACAAGTTTTAATTGTGCAAAGGCCCTCCTTGCCACTGCCAATGCCTGGGCTTGCAGGTTCAATGCTGAGTCCAGGAGGACCCCTAAACTGTGAACCTTTGTCTTCAGGGGGAATGCGATCCCATGCAGCACAGGCTGAATCTCTATTCCCTGATCTACCTTGTGACTGACCAGGAGCATCTTGTCTGGATTAAGTTTCAATTTGTTTGCCTTCACCCAGTCCACTACTGATGACAGGCATGGTTTAGGGTCAGGACAGCTTGTTTGGCATTACATGGACAGGAGTAGTAGAGTTGGATGTTATCTGCATATAGGTGGTACCATAGTCTAAAACGCTGGATTACTTTTCCCAGAAGTTTCTCTCTCTCTCTCATCTATCTATCTATCTATCTATCTATCTATCTATCTATCTATCTATCTATCTATCTATCTATCTATCTATCATCTATCTCAGCATGGAGGACAAAACAGAACCCAAGGATCCTCATAGGACAATGGCCAGTGGTTCAAACAGGAGTCCACCAGCATCATTTTGGGGCGGGGCACAGTAACATCAGACGTTCTACCAAATTAGGGAGTTACTTGACTTTTTCCAAGTCAGAGAACCATAATAGTTGGCTGCTTTGCCATGCTAACTCCCCTACCCCACACCAGATACTAATCTTAACAGGTTACAGCTAGGGCTCTGCAGAGGTGAGGGTGACAGGGTGTTAGGTTTGGAATTCATTCATTTCAATTTAGGGCTGCCTCCAGAGCCTTTGCTATGGGTTTTGACCTATAGCCCATTCAGCATAGCAGCTGCTGGAGTTCTTAGTCCTGTGGGATATATGGCATGTTTGATTGCTGAGGCACTGATTCTCTCTGCCATGCTAACGTTATTGTTTTCTGTTAAGATTTTAGATCTGCTGTCAGGAAGCAAAGAGTTGTGGTTTGCAACCACAGAAAGGTCTACGTAGCAGTGCACTGGGCTCAACTGGGATTGGGTCAGCTGGCAACTGGTAGAATAGCTTAGCATAAGGAGCCTGCATTGGAATGGTCAGTTGCCTCTTTTGTTTGGAAGGTGCACAGGGCCTCATTAGATGTGATAGTAATTCCTTTGGGTGGTGATGACTTTGGGCTTGCTGAAGGGTAAGGTCCTCATTCATCACCATTGTCTCCGTTCAATGGTCCTACTGTTTCCTTGTTTTTCCTCTTGCTCCAAAATACTCAAATATTTTTATTATTTCTAAAAGCTTTAACTTTTCTGACTTTGGGTTGTTGTAGATTTTTTGGTCGGTATGGCCATGTTCTAGAAGTATTCTCTCCTGACATTTTGCCTGCATCTATGGCAGGCATTCTCAGAGGTTGTGAGGTCACAGACCTCACAACCTCTGAGGATGCCTGCCATTGATGCTGGTGAAACATCAGGAGAGAATGCTTCTAGAACATGGCCATATAAGACCGAGAAACCTACAACAATCCAGTGATTCCAGCCATGGAAGCCTTCAACAATACATTTTCTGGCTTTCCTCTTTATAAGTGCTGGCTGTTTTTTTGGGTTGCTCTTTAGCAAGTTCTCTCTTCTTCCATGTTTCAATAATCTAACCTGATCTGATGATAAAGTAGTAATTAGAATAGCTATAATAAGGGAATTCAATCTCCTAATGAGCTCATTTTAAATATGATGTCCATGGCTTTTTCTTGTATTCTGGGTAAGGGAGAATGTGGGAATTGTCCCAGGTCTTTGATGTGTTCTGAGCACATTGCCAGCGTAGCATGTCAAAGTGTTTGTGCTGTTTTCGCTATGTTTCCTATCGGTTATGTGGACCAACGAGGACAGGTCCAAGATAACCAGTCTTGTGTGTTTGGGCTCATTATATCAGATCTCTCAAAAAGTTTGCACAAGGAGTCGAAGGTCAAAAAATTAATGAGCTAAAATAATATTTCCTAAAATTGAATGGTGATAATTATTAGCTGCTTAATGTTCTAACTGTTAAGTGTAATTCCTGGAACCTGACCTTTCTCCTCTCCCTGATCTATTTAGGAGGATAATTTTCTTCTGGAGGATCATCAGGCACAGTGTGTTCAACTTCTGTTGAGGAAGCCTCCACTACAGTGAGTATCTTTCTGTTCTTGGGGCATTTTCACTTTCAAATTGAAAAAGGAACCCTATAGAATAGTTCCATGTGATAATAATCCCCAAACCGGACATGCTTCCATGGTAACTAACTGGCAGGAATGGATGGGCTTATTCAAAGGAGAGTCGATAAGCAAATGAGAGCAGTATGTGTGAAAAAGATCTTGGAGTCCTTGTAGACAACAAGTTAAACACGTGCCAACAATGTAATGCAGCGGCAAAAAAAGCAAATGGGATTTTGGGGTGCATCTAGAGCATAGTGTCTAGATCAAGGGAAGTCATGCTACCCCTCTATTCTGCCTTTGTCAGAAGACAGCCTCTGCCAATGCATTCAATCCTACTTGATGAAGGAGGACTTGTTTGCACAAAGGGCTGTTCTATCAAAGTCCTGTTTGCTCTCTGTTTCATCTCCCTCCAATAAACAATGTTTGCACAGAACATGTTTTTCATAGTTATCAGGATAGAGTCACCAGCTTTTTGGGTTATGAGGTAGAGCAGTCTTGCCATTCTTTCGTTGAAAATGAAACACCAGAAGACCTGATATGTGGAGATGATGACAGCAGAACAAATAAGTGAAAGAAAAAGAAGAAAGCTTGAGGGCTACCTATGTTCATGTAAAGCCAAAGATTGACAAGAGTTTCTCCTATTCTGGAAAGGCACAAGCTATCAGTTTGGTGCCACCATTCAAGGGACAAGAATTAAACCTTGCTTTGGCTCCTCCAAACCGTCTTTCTTGGCAAACGATGGCACTCGTGATAGGAAGGTTTAGTTCAAACATTGAAATGAGACAACAATGCTAGTCTTCTTCTGGGAAATTTAAATTCTGAGGGAGGAATGGAAGAAAAGAATTGTGCTCTCATTATTTTTTAAAAATGTAACTCCTTTCCTATATATTTTGTCTATCAACAGGCAGCTACAGAAATCCTGGATCAAAAGCAGGCTGTATGAATGGGATTCCAACTTTAAATTCCCAAGCAGGATGATCAGTACATCAGTGCTTGTCGTCATCTGCCTTTACATGGTAATGGAGCTCCATAGGGTGATTCTATCAGCAAGAAAACAGTTGCTTAGTATATCAGTTGCTAAACAGGAAAACATTTCCACCTCAGCTTGAATGAAAGCAACATCTACTGCCACCAGTCTCTAATGTGAGCCGCAGTGGCGCAATAGGTTAATACCCTTGTGCTGCTGAACTGCTGATCTAAAGGTTGGGTTGCTGACCTGAAGGTTACCGGTTCAAATCTGTGAGATGGAATGAGCTCCTGTTAGTCAGCTCTAGCTTGCGGGGACATGAAAGAAGTCTTTCAGCTAACAGATCTGGGTGTTCCCCAGGAAATGTCTCTGTAGACAGCCAATTGTCTCACACCAGAAGCGACTTGCAGTATGTTCTCAAGTCACTTCAGACATGATAAAAAACCCAAAAACAAAACAGTCTCTAATCAGCAACTTGGCAGAATTATTTCCAGTGTGATGAAGGCATATGAAGACAGAAATAGTTAATCATTGCAGTGGATTAAACCCCTGTGCCAGCAGGACTGAAGACTGACAGGTTGCAGGGAGAGCGCAGATGAGTTCCCTCTGTCAGCTCCAGCTCCTCTTGCGGGGACATAAGAGAAGCCTCCCACAAGGATGATAAAAACATCAAAAACATCCGGGTGTCCCCTGGGCAATGTCCTTGCAGACGGCCAATTCTCTCACACCAGAAGCGACTTCCAGTTTCTCAAGTCGCTCCTGACATGACAAAAAAAAAAGAAGATTGCAGTTAATAATCATGTGCCTGGAATAATTCTAATGCTTACTCTAACCCATGTGTCTCATGACATGTGCAAAATAAAAACACCGCTACTACTACAACAGTCCCTCCCTTTTGCTTTTTCCAAATCAGCCAATAGAGTTTCTTGCTGAAAACAGCACATTAATGTTTTTGTGGTATTAAATGTATCAATTGAAAACAGTGTCAGACAATAGATACTTAGGTGTAGAGCTTTCCCTACTCTCAGGCTCTCCAAATATTGTAAAATATAACCTCCATTTTTCCTGCCTGCTAGTCATTCTGCCTCTGGCTTGGGGGACCTATACTCTCAGATCTGTGGTTCCCAATCTTTGGTCCTCCAGGTGTTTTGGACTTCAGCTCCAGTTATTCCAAACAGCTGGTAAGATGGCTGGGATTTCTGGAAGTTGAAGTCTAAAACACCCAGAGGACCAAAGGTTGGAAACCACTGCTCTCAAATGAAGGGAGCACTGGATTGTGGAAGGCTACAGACATAACTTTTATATCAGGAGTGAGAATGATGCAGCCCTCCAGATGATGTTGAGTGATGTCTTCCATAATCCCTCAACATGGACTTGGCTGGGGAGGAAGTTGAGAAAGATCTGTGGCCCACTCCTTGTTCAATAACAAGGCAGAAGATGTTGTTTTGTTGGGGCTGGGTCCACCAGAGATGCAAGTTTATTCGATGCTTAGACCATAGGTCTTTCACATACAAGTCAAGGCAAATAAATAAATAAATAAATAAATAAATAAATAAATAAATAAATACATGAACACCAGATTATCAAATACAATATAAAATACACAATAAAATCCTATAAATCATTAAAATGCTACATATAACGATGGCAAGATGCACCTTTAAAATACTACATAATGTGTAGACTCAT
Source organism: Anolis sagrei ordinatus (assembly GCF_025583915.1). NCBI lineage: Eukaryota > Metazoa > Chordata > Lepidosauria > Squamata > Anolidae > Anolis > Anolis sagrei. The sequence goes on along the minus strand of NW_026845477.1, from coordinate 156,965,337 downwards.
ACCTGCGTAATTAAAAACCAAGTAAAAGCAAATAGATACAGCATTATTAAAACTACATAAACAGCCACTATTAGTTGAAAGCATCCCCAGCACAGTCAACTGCAATATCAGAGATTAGTTTTGCCCGGATTTTCTGTGCTGCCAGGGCAAAAAGAGACACCTTATGAGTAACCACGGGATTAATGTCAGCCAAGAGATAGAAAATCTTTGCGGACACAGTGTTGGTCTGAAGGAGGTGAAGAATAAACCCCAGGATGTTGGTTCTTGGTTCAGAATACAAAGGGCAGAAAAGCAAATAGTGAGGCAGATCCTCAATTTCCGGGGGCCCGCAAACACATAAACGAAGAGCTAGAGGGGTGCCCGTATATCTGCCATCAATCACTGCTGTGGGCATACTTTGAAACAAAGGGCAGTGAAGGCTTGTCTAAGTTTTGGAAATGTGAGCCTAGTCAAGTAGATAGCCCTATCATGGTCAAGTTTGTACAGTCTAAACCAGTGGGAGAATTTGGAGTTATTAATGGCCTGCCTATCATGGTGGGCACAATTATTAAAAAAATATTCCTGGAGTTTCTCCCTTGAGTTCAAGATAGAAGGCTTATCAGACAGAGTGGGGTGAAATTCCAGCAGCTTCTGGTATCTAGTGTTCCAGACTTTGCATTTTGCTAGTTGTTCAAAACATCCCTTGGGAAGAACCCTAACTGAGGAGTCTTTTACATTTCTCCAATAATTAAATAGGGTAAAATGAACACGTGATCTAATGGAAGGGAGATCAACCTCTGCCCGGACCAAGGCTGCCGGGGTGCCCGGTGGGAGTCTCAGTAGTTTCTTAAGAAATGTGTTCTGGAGAGCCTCCAGTTTTGCTGTCTGAGACTCATCCCATCCCCAGACAGCAGCACCATACAAAATCTGGGCTATAACTTTACTCTGAAATATTTTAAGGGCTGGGACAACTAGATGACCCCCTGCAGTGTTGTAGAATCTGAGTATTGCTCCAACAGATTTCAAAGCTACTGCTTTAGTGTGTTCTACATGGGGTTTCCAGGATAGTCTTTCCGTAAAATGGATTCCAAGGTACTTAAATTCCTGACATTGTTCTATTTGGTGACCCCTGATGGACCATCTGTGTTGAGAGTGTCTTCTTCCAAACACCATTACCTTTGTTTTATTATAGTTGATGTTCAGCTTTTCTTTATAACAATATGCACCAAGCTTAGAGAGCAGACTTCTCAGGCCAATTTAGGTAAGTGAAATTAGAACCATGTCATCTGCATATAATAGGATGGAGATTTTCTTGGATCCTACTGCAGGTGGAAGAAATTCTGGCCCCAAGAGTGCAGGTATTATATCATTCAAGTAAAGGTTAAAGAGTATTGGTGCCAATAGACACCCTTGTTTTACTCCTTTATTAGTGTGAATGGGGTCAGTCAATGAGCCAGAAATACCAACTCTTATTCTAGCTGTGGTATTAGAATAAAGTGCCTTGATTAGAAACAGTAGGCGCTTATCCATATTGGTGCTGGCCAGCTTATGCCACAACAGGTTTCTATCGATTGAATCAAAAGCTGCTGCTAAGTCGACAAAGGCAACAAATAGGTGTTTGGTAGGTCCAGCAGTTGCTTGTTGGGCTAAGAAATACAAGGTTAGACAGTGGTCAATCGTACTCTGTCCTTTTCTGAAACCAGCCTGTTCTGGGTGGATGATTTGGTTATTGAATTCCCAGTCCTCTAATTTGTTTAACAGGTGTTTACTATATAACTTAGAGTCAATATCTAAGAGACTAATAGGGCGATAGTTGTTGGGATCTTGTTTATCACCTTTCTTGTAGATGGGGACAACTATGCTCTGTTTCCAGCCCTCTGGGATTGTGCCTGTGTTATTGATTTGTGAGAACACTTTGGCTAATATTGGAAAAATGTTTAAATATTTCTGGGGGCATCATATTTTCCCCTGGGGCCTTACTCAGAGCCAGGGCTGCAATCAATTTCTTCACCTCAGAAGATGACACAGGGGACCAATAAGGCAAACATGTGGTATTGGGAACACTGGTAGGATGGTTTTCTGAAGAAGTAGCTCCGTAGAGCTTGCTAAAATGGTCAAACCATTGCTGTGTTGAAATATGCCCAAGGACTACTGGCCTGACCGTATGCATTCCAGTTGAAATAATATCCCAGAACTGCTTCTCATTTTTTTCCGACACAGCTAATGCTAATTGGTTCCACTGAGCTCTAACGTGTGTGTCTTTTTTCTGCTTTAAGAGTGCTTTATACGAAGCCCTCATCTGAGCTAGACTTGCAGTGACAGTACTATCCTTGTTTCTAAGTATATGTTTGGAATACTCCATTAGAGCTAGCCTGGCGCTTCTGCATTCAGAATCAAACCATCTGTTAGTTCCCACCTTGTTGGGGTTTAGTTGTTTGGGTCTGAGATTTTGAATGATGAATTGATAGGCATGGTTATGTAATCTGTATAAATGTCTATTTTCCACCTAGATTATCAAAAAATGGAGACCCTAATAATGTCTGGTTTAGACTATCTGAAACCCTCACCTGTTTGGAATGCCAATACCCCTCCACAAAGCTCCTCTTGTGTGGAGATTTTAATGCTAGAATTGGGATGGGTGTTAAACATGTGGAAGGCACTAACTTCAGACAAGATGACCAGGTTACATCTGCCGACAGGGTCTCTCAAGATACAATCAGAAACAAGGCCGGTCTGAGTTTCTTAGAGATGCCCTCCTTGTATCAATTGCACTGCCTTAATGGGACACAGTGTCGGGGCTGACTTCTTTCAGTTTCACAGATACCCAGCTATTTCATTGTTTTGCCCAATCTAGAACATATAATGGATTTTGTCGAAGGCTTTCGTGGCCGGAATCACTGGGTTGTTGGAGGTTTTTTTGGGCTATATGGCCATGGTCTAGAGGCATTCTCTCCTGACGTTTCGCCTGCATCTATGGCAAGCATCCTCAGAGGTAGTGAGGTCTGAGGATGCTTGCCATAGATGCAGGCGAAACATCAGGAGAGAATGCCTCTAGACCATGGCCATATAGCCCGAAAAATAATGGACCCCCAGGAATCCATATAATGGATTGTTTTATTGTGTGATTTTGCTTTTAAGATATTCAGACTAATTGTTGCTGTTTCATATGTCCTCCAGGTTGCCACTTACGAATATATTTTTGTCGCCTGGGTTATTCGAACATTCAGTCCTGTACTCGATGGTTTTGCTGCATCGATATTTGCTGATGGATCTCCAAAAACCAAAGAAATTTACTCTGCTATTCAAGAATTTGGAAGTGTCTTAAAAGGTAAACCATGTGGGTTAGAGGCATATTATATGAGATTCTAAATTAAGCATGATTTTATGTGTATGGTGCCAGTTGCTTTGGTCTAAGTATAATTCTTAGGCAAAAATTTATTTATTTAATTTATTTAAAACTTCTATATCCCGATCTTCTCTACCTCCGTAGAGGGACTCAGACCAGCTGCATGAGAGTGCTTGCCTGTAATTTTTACACATTTGTTCATAGTCTTTTTCTCCCCTGAGGAGCTTTCAGACTTATTATTTCTGATGTTACCCCATACATGATTTTTGCTCCAGATTCCCTTCCTTCCAAATGCTGAGGTTTCATCATTTAAACTCATAAAAGAGGATGTAGCTCAAAAGTAATGCCTTCTTGGTTAGAGCAGAGAGCTGTCTCCTAAGCAGGTTTTTTTTCTACCTTGCTCCAATTTCCCTGAGCCCTGAGTGAAAGGAAGGTCACTTCCTCTACTGTGTTCACAAAGCCTTAGCCACTGCACTGTGTTTTTGGGGTCACTACTTGGTGATTTGTCTTAGTCATGTTCAGAACAGACAGTTGCATCTAAAGGGCTGAGCATTTAGTGGAAAAAAGAGCAACTGTCATTCCTGAAGATCTGCCCCTTTCCCCAATTTCCAGTGGCACGAACTATAGCCACTGGGAGAATAAGGAAATTCTGTGCCTCCAGCCTTTCTTAGCAAATTCTAGGGTATTTTGACCATTGTCTTTCTATGACACATATTACCAATAATAATAATCATCCTCATCAGCAGCAGCAAGGAAGCTGATGAAACCATGGATCATATCCTCAGCTGCTGCAAGAAAATCGCACAAACGGACTACAAACAGAGGCACAACTCTTTGGCCCAAATGATTCACTGGAACTTATGCCACAAGTACCACCTGCCAGTAGTAAAGAACTGGTGGGATCATAAACCTGCAAAGGTAGTGGAAAATGAACACGCAAAAATACTGTGGGACTTTCAAATCTAGACTGACAAAGTTTTGGAACACAATACCCCAGATATCACAATTGTGGAAAAGTAAAAAGTTTGGATTATTGATGTTGCCATTGCAGGTGGCAGTCGCATTGAGGAAAAACAACAGGAAAAACTCAGCCATTATCAGGACCTCAAAATTGAACTACAAAGGCTCTGGCATTAACTAGTACAGGTGGTCCCAGTGGTCATTGGCACACTGGGTGCTGTACCAAAATATCTAAGCCAGCATTTGGAAACCAAATCTGTCAACTGCAAAAGGCCACCTTACTTGGATTTGCACACATCATTTGAAAATACATCACACAGTCCCAGATGCTTGGGAAGTGTTCGACTTGTGATTTTGTGATATGAAATCCGGCATATAGATCTCGTTTGCTGTGACATACTGTGGTGTCAGTAAAATAATAATAATAATAATAATAATAATAATAATAATAATAATAACAACAACAACAACAACAACAGCTTAATTTTTATACCCTGTCACCATCTCTCTGAAGGGACTCGGCGCGGCTTACAAGGTGACAAGCCTGAAAATACAAAGTAAAAACATACACAATAAAATAAAATAAAAACAAATGTAAAATCAACAACAGCATCAGAAAAAAAACAGTTCCAATCACAAGTGCATATTTTAAAAACAGTATACCCAGACACTTGCATTCAGAGCACCCCAACAGATGGCCATCCAGCCTCTGTTTAAAAGCATCCAAAGAAGGAGCCTCCACCACACTCCAAAGCAGAGAGTTTCACTGCTGAACAGCCAGGAAGTTTTTCCTAATGTTCAGGTGGAATCTCCTTTCCTATAGTGGGAATCAGAAGGAGATTCTTTACTTTGAGTACTACTCATCATGAGCTTAGTTGTCTGCCAGGATACCTTTTGTCAGTGACCCCTTTTTTTTTTGTAGAAATAGGAGTGTTAGTGCTACTATTCCCTCACAAAGATGAGGGATAAAGCCACCCTAAATAGGCCTTCTAGGGATTTGTGTCCCCAGAACACACACACACACACACATAAGAGATAGTAGGTTTCTAAGCTAGATATTGATTGGGAATACTAGAAGGAAATGACACTGACTAAAACTGGCAACTTCTTGTTCTACAGGTGTTTGGCAGTTCAGCTTGATTACTTCCAGTTTCACATGCTTCATTTATGTAGCTCATCTCTTAGTCTGCTACAGGTAAGTATATCCTCTGGGTTATAGGGGCCTGGTGTAGAAATGATATTGATCATTGTCCAGCCTTGATTGGGCCATTAAGAATGCTGTTTCTCTTCCTTGCTGCTTTATGAGTATACCTGACATTATTTTTAAAGAAAATATGTTAGGCAGGCACAATGTTCTTGCTATCATCTTTGCCAGCCATGGTTCATGATAATGATAAGTCAACAATTCCCAAACATGGATAATAAGAGTTTGCTAAACTGTGGTTTGATCTAATGATGATGGGGGAAAATGCTGGTGCCCTCGATTTTTTTGGAGTGGGGTGAACTCTCGTCATAAGCCACAGCTTCTGCCAATCTAAAAGTTCAAAAACATGCAAATGTGTGTAGATCAATCGGCCATGTGACCTTGGAGGTGTCTACGGGCAATGCTGGCTCTTTGATTTAGAAATTGAAATGAGCGCCACCCCCCAGAGTCAGACCAAATTGTGTCCAAATTTGGTGTCAATTCGTCCAGTGGTTTTTGAGTTAGGTTAATCCCACACACTAACATTACTTTTTTAAAAATATAATCTTTATTAAGTTTTCAAGCACATATAAAAATAACATGAAAACACAGGGAGATGGGGTAAGGGTAGAGGTATAGCTGTAGTCCCTCATTTCTTGATACAAATATGCGGATGTATCTGCATAAACGAACATGTATCTTCCAAATATGTCAATCCTTTTGCTCACCTACATACCGACATACACCACAAGACAAGACACAACATAGCACGACATAATTAAAAGTGACTTCCATTCTGTTTCCCAATGGGTTATCAATCTATATCTTTTGCTCTCCCTTTACTTTCGGGGGAGCTGGGATATTTTTTTTTTACCCTTCCTTCTTCGTATTTTATGCTATCTTCCTCTCTCCTTATTTATTTTATTTTAGTGTTTTTAAGTGTCATCTATTTTGCCATATTCATATTCCTCCAGGCAGGACCAGTCCGTCATGTTCGCTGGTCTTCCCAGGCTGTTTCTTAGGAGGAATGTCAGCTTATCCATATCCCTTATATCTAGTAATTTATCCAGCCATTGTTCAGTAGTGGGTATGTGCTCTTCCTTCCAGTGTTTGGCAAAAGTTAATCGTGCAGCAGTGGTTATATGTGTGAAGAGCACGTCCTCGTTGTTACTTAGGTTTAGATTTTTGTCCGTAAGACCTAACAAGAAGTATTCTGGTTTCTGCGGAATACTTCTTTTTAGGATTTTTTTGGGTCTCTTCTTGTATGGCTCGCCAATATTTGATGGATTCTGGGCAAGTCCACCACATATGGTAGTAGCTTCCTGTATGTTTTTTACATTTCCAGCACAGGTTTGGGTATTTTTTATACATTAGACTCAGTTTTTTAGGGGTCATATGCCACCTGTGGAAGGTCTTCAACCACATTACATTTTTATTTATATAGATGACATAGGGCAGCATTAGAGATATTGTGTGTGTGTGTGTGTGTGACATGCATTTTATGTAACATTTCAATTCAAGATGTTTGTTGTACCAGCAAATGGACCAGAGTTTGGAAAAGTTGCTACTTAGGACTATAACTCCCACCATCTCTCAGCAAGCATAGCCATGTTGGGAAATGTAAACTCAAAAGTAGCTTTTCCAAGAATGGAAATGGATTATGATTTTCCTTTGGTCTTCAGGTGGAATTGAACCCTTCTACCACTGTCATTAATAGCCCTTAAAGTGTAGTGGATTACAAGTTTCTCTAGTAGCAGTGCATATGAAATAGGGATCTGGTGGGCTTTTCTATTTTTGAGCCTTACACATCTTTTGAATTTTTTTCCTTGAAAAGTCCATGAAGTGTTTTGAGTGAACACTTCTCTTTGTCAGGGCTTCATAATGTTTTCAGTACTTTATTGCCAATGTTAGCTTTTATATATCTCTCTCTGTAGTACTTTTCATGCATACCAAAAGTATGAATGTGGCTATGAGAAGTGTGGTAGCTTTCACATGTTCCAATGAACTAGTTTTAAAAATAATGTTTTGTTGTTTTCTTTCCTAGAACACAAATAAGGCTGCTCCGTGCAGGCAAGAAATCTCTTTTTCTGTCAGATGATTTTAAGGTGTCGCCTCCTCACAGTGTGGTGAGTTTTAAAAAATATCCTCAGGTATTTTAGTGATCTGGCAAATTTGAAGCTTTGTTGCGCTGTGTTGACAGCTGGCTTTTCAGTACCATCAATACTTCTGCTCTTTGAGATTGCAGAGGACTTTGCTGCTAAGAAAATAATCCATGGATATAAAGATTGGCATAAGCAATAAAGAAGCATAGGAAGTGTGTGACAATCTATGAATTGAAAGCATGGAGCTAGTAATTTCTTTTTTTAAGATACTAGGAAATTTATTTTGCATTACCTGGATTCATATGGATGATGCAGATTGGACCAAAAACTTTCATTTTCCAAAAACAAAATACAGCAGGATTGAAGAGAAACAACTAGAAAAGCTGACAAGATATGAGGATTTAAAGATCGAACTGCAAAGACTCTGGCACAAGCTAATCAAGCTGATCCCAGTGGTGATCGACACACTGGGTGCAGTTACTAAAGACCTTGGTCTGCACTTAAACACAATTGGCGCTGAGAAGATTACTATTTGTCAGCTACAAAAGGCCACCCTATTGGGATCTGTACACATTATTCGCTGTTACATCACAGAGTCCTAGACACTTGGGAAGTGTCCGATGTGTGATCCAGTACAACAGCCAGCAGAGTGATCTTGTATGCTGCATACTAATCTTGTTGTGTTTCAAATAATAATAATAGTCATCATCATCATCATCACCATCACCATCACCATCATCATTTATATTCTGCTCAATCTCCATAAACAGAAGTATAGGCTTTCCTAGCACTTCAAAATGTGAGTAGATAAATAGGTACCGCTTCAGTGGGAAAAGGCAAGGAGCCGCTCCAAGCAATCTTGCCAGTCACACAACCAGGAGGTACCAATGTAGGCTTGAAAATGGAGAAATACACCTTCCCAGAGCCAGAGATGAGAACTGCCCCCAGAAGCCGGAAATGAAACTTCTGCCTATGTTTGTATTTGTGTTTGTGTGTCTTATTGTATTTGATTGTAAAGGCACTGAATGTTTTCAGATGTGTGTAGATGCTATAATCTGCTCTGCGTCCCCTAGGGGAGAACGGCGGAATGTAAATAAAGTTTATTATTATTATTATTATTAGAAATAAAACAAGATGAGTTTCACAGCAAACAAGATCACTCTGCTGGCTGTTGTTTTGGATCACACGCGGACACTTCCCAAGTGTCTAGGACTGTGTGATGTATCGGCAAATAATGCGTGCAGATCCCAGTAAGGTGGCCTTTGCAGCTGGCAGATGGTAATCTTGTCAGCGCCTATTGTGTTTAATAATAATAACAACAACAACAATAATTATTATTGTTGTTATTTCTTCTTCTTCTTCTTCTTCGATGGTATTTGTGAGATACATGCATCAATAAACTGTCCTTTTGTTTGTTTGCTTTAACAGGTTTCATCAGGAAAATTTACCTCTTGGCAAGTTGCTTATATATTATGGGGTATGTGAACATCTGTGCTTCAAGCATGTCAGATGAGTTATATATTTGTTTAATATTTTCTCCATTTTGTTGACAACTTGTGTTTTCTCTGCTAGGATTTTCAGTCATGCAGCTTGTGATTATGGTGTTTGGCATGGTCATCATGTATATTATAATTTTGCCCATGAAGCATGGTCAGTGGAAGCAACTTCTTGACAAATGGGGAACTGTCATGTAAGTGTCAGCAGCCATAATAATCACCTTGCTCTTCCTGCCTTTAAAAACAGACCCAACGTGATCATCTCTGCAGTTGTCAGCAAGATAGTCTGGTTGCACAGAATGTAATTTCCAGTCAGTGTGGGTTAGAGACCCTTGGTTGCCTCTCCTTTAACACTGACTTGAAAAAATGCGTGGATAGTCATTACCGATCCATCTATATAAATAAAAATGTAATGTTCATTTGTGGGATTAACATAACTCAAAAACCACTGGATGAATTGACACGAAATTTGGACACAATACACCTAACAGGCCAATGAGTGTACATCACCCATAAACACACACACACACACATGCACAAACACACACAAAACCCCAGTGGAACAGACTTAAAAACCAAAAAAATACATATATACACATACACATACAGTCATATACGTATGCACACATTCATACATGCACACATATATATATGCACAAACACACACAAATATACACATATACACACATATATATACATACACACATATATACAAATACACATGGACATATTCATGCACACACACACACACATATATATATACATATACACACACATATACATATACGCATACATACATACATATATACACACAAATATGCATATAGACAAGCACACACATATATACAATATTCATGTACACATATAAACACACAAATACACAAATATATACACCCATATATACACCTATATATATATATATGTGTGTGTGTGTGTGTGTGTGTGTGTGTGTGTGTGTGTGTGTACATATGTGTGTATATATTTGTGTATTTGTGTGTTTGTGAAAGTATATATATATATAGATAGATACACACACACACACACACATACATACATATATACACACGCAAACACACGTATATACACACACAAAACACATATACACAGACTGGGCCACAGCAACGCGTGGCAGGGGATGGCTAGTTGAATATATTAAATAATTGAGATTCTGCAGAGTAAGCATCTGGGATAATGTATGTGTTAGTTATTTTCATTTTCAGAGACTCCACAAGATCTTGCACCAGAAGTACATTTATTAAAACTCAAAGAATTGCAAATGTTATCAATTTCATCTCCCTACCGTGCAGGAACTCATTCATATTATGGAATAAATGCTCATGGATTGTGGGCCCTTCCACACAGCCATATAACCCAGAATATCAAGGCAGAAAATCCCACAATATCTGCTTTGAACTTGGTTATCGTGAGTCCACACTACCATATAATCCAGTACAAAGCTGATAATGTGGGATTTTATTCAGCTGTGTGGAAGGGACTTCAGACCACTTCAACTGATTCCGCAAATTCATGCCAGAAAACACTTTGCTTCTCTATTTTGGCAAATGAGATTATCATGGGAAGCTCTGGCAAAGGATCCTTCCACACAACCCTATATCCCAGAATATCAAGGTAGAAAATCTTACAATATTTACCTTGATCTGGGTTATCTGAGTCCACACTGCCATATATTTAAGTTTAAAGCAGATATCGTGAGATTTCCTGCCTTGATATTCTGGAGGCCCTTCCACATATCCCATAATATCAAGGCAGAAAATCCCACATTATCCGAGTGTGGACTCAGATAACCCAGGTCAAAGCAGATATTGTAGGATTTTCTGCCTTGATATTCTCGGATATTGGGCTGTTTGGAAGAGCCCTAAGTTATATGGTTGTGTGTAAGGGCCCTAAATCGCTACCCCTTTGATCTTAACTTTTGAAAATACTGTTGAAAATGGATATTGGATCTAGTCATTCATTCAGGCCTTAAGTCCTGGAGAAAGACCTGGCACTGCCCAATGCAGACCATCCATTTTTCATTCCTAGCCTCCAGTAGTCTTCACCAATACTGATCCATTGTCCTTGTGGTTTGTTTACTTGGCTGTGCCTTCTTGATCTTTTGTCTTCCAGCCTTTCTCTTGCTATTGTTATGTTTATCAAGAAGATGCAAGTTTATTTGGCTGGCATTTTTTTCCTTCAGCCGAAGCTTTCGCCAAAAGACAAGCAAAAACCTTTGGCACTTGATAACAGGTTAGTGTCAGGAACCAAGAGCCTTCCTGTGATTCATTTCCTGGAATAAAGCTTTTCCACTGGACACCACCACCCCATTGTTGAAAGATACTGAAAGATACCCCACTCCCTCCCCCTGCCAGTGTTTCCTCTCAAACATGCTAAACTGTCTGCTTGTCTTTTTTGTTTGCTTTTACCATCCTCTTAATGGTAGGTTACATACCTGTGACCATCTTTCTTCGAGTGGTGCTCTGCGAATTCACACTTGTGGAGA